>OZ010595.1:11085380-11207880 GCA_963932145.1 Acanthosepion lycidas | reverse complement strand
CTTATTGCCAAAAATATTATTACCCCCTATAGTAAGTTAAATTTATAGCTATGTTTACAGTTTACAGGAATTTCATTTCTTTGATTTAAGACACGATTCTTGTCTTTAAATCTAATGATTTCAAATGTTTCATTAAGACATAAATAACAAGTGGCATATATATATATATATATATATATATATATATATAAGGGTGTCCCAAAAATTTGTCATATCGCAGGGGAAAAAGTTTGTCACTTCTTGTTGAAATAACCTCAAATTTGCATAGAATTTATAAAAACCGATCAAGATTTTATATTTAGTGGAAGAGGACAGTACATGCACATCTCAATGAGAATCTGCCAGAGAGATGAATCGAGCATGGTGGAGATGACAGTTTTGTGATGAAATGGCCACCGCTATCATCGGACCTGTCCCCGTGTGATTTCTTTTCATGGGGATATGTGAAGGGACTGATCTATGTCGCCTACCTCTTCCTGCTAGCATTGATGAACTCAAGTAGAGAATCACTTCCACACTAGATAATGTTACCGAAGACATGCTACGTCGTGTTTGGCAAGAGATTAACTACCGACTTGACGTGTGCCGTGTCACAGGTGATGCACATATCGAACACTTATGAAATCAGTCCCATAATAAACTTATAAATTGCAACATGTAAACTGTTCAATTTCATTGAGCTAGACTGAGTAGTTTTCAAGATATTTGCTTTTCAAATGGTGTCAAATTTTTGCGACACCCTGTAAATATATATTCGGACCCGAAAGACGGACAACAATGATGATAATGATGATGAGAGAGATGCAAATAAATGAGTGTTTCTTCATTTTTTCTTGACTACATACCATTTCACAACCTTCGTCTTTACAGTTGCTTTTATTATAAAAAGACAAAACAAAAAACGCTACCGTTGCTAGGATGTGCGGGTGGTGTAATAAATAGTGGCAGAGAAAGAGAAATCGGAGAGTTGCGTTCTAATTCAAATCTCGTTTGTTGCATTCCAATTATGCGCAAATATCCTTGTGAAAGCTATATATAAGGGATTACTGAGATCATAATTTAATAAAAGTGGTACCAATCATATTAAGAGAAATGTTGGTTTATTTTTGGTCATTTAAAAAATAACCTTGAGTAAAACAATTCTTTATGTGTATGTTACATCTCGAAAATTATCTTAGGGATACAGTGGATTCACTTTATTTAATGTACAAAACAACTAGAACGAAACAACTGGACCATCAAAGAGGAGAGAGGGCTCGATGTATTTAACACTCACAGGAAATCATGAAGGCAGGAACCATTATCAATGAGAAACAGAAAAGAAAGACTATATTTGCTTTGTGATGGAAGCTAGAAAAAGAATTTAAATATTATTTACGTTAAGAACACATGGCACAGTGGATAAAGGCATTAGTTAGATCCAGTGACAGGACCCAAAGAGTGTGAGTTCAATACCCGGTTAAAGCAGTGGGGAACTTTCAGAGGGAAATTAACAGGAGATAACTGATAACTGACATCCATTAAACATGGCACGTGGAACTAGAACAGTCTACCCCAGTGAGCGAAATAAAGGGTTCAGTTCGACACTCCAACCAACTGAAGAAGGCCGGAGCGTATAACGGCCGAAACGTTGTGATAAATATGGCAACAATGATGAATACAATAGTCCGAATATTGTAAATAATGTACATAATACCACGAGAAATATAGACAGAAACAAATTCACTATTTGCTAATAGAATGAAACAACGTATTGCATTTCGAAAATTCAGTTCCAAATATTTCTTGGATGTAGGGAAGTTAAAGAATGATAATCTTCATTTCCTGGTTTCCGTAATTGTAGAAAATCAAATTCCTGGTCATCTGCTACATCCTGGGGGTCTCCGTTTGCAAAGATTCTTCGTGCCAGCCGATAAAAATCCCCAAGCCGAGTCAGTGGTATTACTTGACGGCAACAATTTTCCCAACTATAAATGTTCCTCACACCGGTCACTTTTAAAAGTTCTTCTGTAACCATTGATGAATTGAAAAAGTAAGTTTTTTTGTATCCAAACGACAACCACGATGACTGCAATATTACTTAAATGATAAATAATTAAGAACATATTTTAAACCGAAGTTAATAGTATAATTAAACCGAAATTAATAGTATAGTTAACCGAAATTAATAGTATAATTAAACCGGATTATTTGACATTCCCTGAAGGAGAGCCTAACAACACTCCTGAAGAAGGTCGGAAGACACAGCAACTGAAACGTTGTGAAAACGATAACAAAGTCCGAATGTCGGTTAAGTGATACACGTTTGGTTTGGGATGTCATGTCTATTTCGATTCATGACTTACTAGGCAGAAAATTTTCTCGCTCACGGTTATGGTTGATTTCTGCGGTAGACTGGTTACAAACAAAAATGACAGTACCGAGGCTGGCCTGCTATTTAAACGATAGCTGGGAGTGGCGAGAAGTAAATTCCCACCTTTCCTAAGGATATTTGTGAGTCAATGTAACTAAACAAACTGGAATTCATATTCCGAGCCGGTATCTATTACACCACATCCGAATAGAAAAAAAAATGAAAACTCTTCAGTCTAGAAATTCGGACAGAATACTGAAATGTAATAATTGTTTTTTTATATACAAAAGAAAGACATAATGTAAGAAATTATTGCTTAGTTAGCATCGCCTTTTCATTGAAGATACGCGAAAGAAAAGTGTCCAATTAAAAAAAAGAGTCACATACAGCGCGGCCGCTGTTGGTTAAGATCTTTACAGGAGATCAGTTCACTCATTTGTTGGAATTGAACTCTTATTTGAATGGATCTTTCTAGGTTGAAAAGAAAAAAAGGATGGTTTGCCGAAGGAGAAGTTGAAGTTGGATTGATCAAACATAAAAAATCTGATAAAAATAGGCAAATAAAAGCAAGCATGTTTTCTTAATTAAAACAAAACAGATATTTGAAAACGTCCTTGTGTAAAGAGAATGAGACAAATGTGAACACTATTAAAAAGTGTTTTTTGTTTGTTTTTTTATTTATTTATTTATTTTTTTTTTGCTAAAGTATTTTGTTTTTGCTCTGTTTTTTGTTTCCGATTCAATATGGAATAAAAATATTCCTAGGATTTATTTCCGAATTAATATGGAATAAAATCTTCGAACTGAACAGAAGATTTAAAAAGCATTTAAAAAATCATGAAGCAAATTAAAGATTTTTTACATCAGTATTGTGTGAAATATGGAGGTAGATGCGTTTAGAATTCCCCACCAACACAGTTAACGTCATTTTTCAAATCCATCAAATCTTATAATAATCCCCACTGTGAGATGTTCCCAATCTCCCCTTAACCGAAATTGCTTTATTGTTGTTTTACTAGAATGAATTCTGCCACAGAGACATTGAATCACTGTTAGATGCTAAAAAAAAAAAAAATCCATTTGAATGAGATTTTAGCATTGTTTTTCAATCTCCCTTTCGGTTTTCTAGAGAAATTTAAATTCTTTAACCCGCAGCCATTATTGAAAAGTTCACAAGTTACATCCGGGTTTTCCAGTTAGCAGCGGAAGAGCTTGGCATGTCTAGATATGGGCCTCTCTGAAACTAGTTAAAATCCGGGTCTTTGTAAGATGCCTCATGCTAATAAAAGCATTGTGAAAATCAGAATTTGACACGGTTGTCTTTTGATGTCGGTCCCGTGGGCATTTTTGTTCCGGAAGGCGCTGTGGTTTCCGAGTCATTGCTATTTTTGTTGCTTCCCGTCTCTTTTCTCCCTCTATAGTTCCTGGGAGAGCAATCGGTTAGGTTTTTTTCCCCCAACTTCAAATAAATCTTGCCGTACAACAAAATTTTAAAAGTTTTCTGTACAGTATTAGAACTAATGTGATACACTATTGCACTTCATAATGGAAAAGCAGTTAAAAAATGGAAATATTAAATTCTCTTGTATATAATGCTAAATCCCGTTGTATATGTTATAATTTAAAGGAGAGAATGTAATGCTGGAAATCTTGATTAGTGTGAATCTGTCTTGAATGAATTTGAATTATTAAAATTATTCTGATTGTAATTAAATCAATTTATTTATAAATAATTCATTTATTTAAGCGACTATTTTTACTCACTAGATTAATGATAAAGATCAACAGACCTGTGTTCGGTCGAAAGTAGCAAACAGAGAAATCATTCATCAAACTCGTTTATTTTTCCCCTCTTTACCGCTGATAAATAGAGCATAACAAACAGGGGATGAAGGCATTTGCCGATGGCCGAATTTACAATCGAATATTAAAACACCATTGAAGTCATGATTTTTTATTTTCTTAGAATTTTGAGCATCGCTAAAAGATTCACAGTGAAATTAGTTATTTCATTCTTTAACAAATAATTTGTGAATCTAGTTTGATTTAATTACATGGCGAATTAAGATTAATTCGTGATCTAAACCAGTTTTTTTTCTCAACCTTTTTTTTTTTTTTTTTTTTTTTTTTTTTTTTTAATTCAGCACATATTTGATGAGAAAAGAATGAATTTTATCATCCCCTTTGGGTAGTAGCTCTCCAAGCTGAGCAACAATACTCTACTCCTTATGGTTTTAGAGCTAAGCATCTGAAAGAATTTACTTTCTTTATTTTTGGATGTGAACTTTTTCTAGTTCAACATTCATCAACACACACGATGAAAGAAAAAAAAAAGTTTGCTGTGCCCTGAAGAAAAGTCTCAATATTTTATGCTAGTCACAATTCTTTTCACAAATGGGATTTTTTAAATCTAAAATTTGCCAAAAAAGAGAAAGACAACTTCCTAAAACAAAAAGATAAAAACAGATTTTCTAAAGAAACCCAGAGCCTCTAAATTGGACGTGTCTCTAATAATTAATGAGATCTTTATTAGTAGAAATAGCATTCGCTATTGTAGCTTGCCCATAGTTTACAAATACTAATTGCGTTATTGATTTAAAATTAATTTAATGTAACTCTTGTTAACAGAACTCTTCCAATATTTAATTGTCTCACTTGGAGTGGATATGAAGTTTTCAGTTTAAAGTTGGGTGACATATTGATATGCGGGAATGAAATTAAAAAAAAAAAGATCATTTTCCTCAAAATATTCTGACTCTTTTATTCTATGAAATATGGAGATATTGCTGTGCGTTTAGAATCCCCCGGATACGTAAATTGATTTTTCAAATCCATCAAGTTTTATGACAATCACTACTTTCGAGAAAATATTCGATGTTCCGATCTCCCCATAACCGAAATTCTGTTTTATTTTTGTTTTAATAAATGTATTCTACTATATAAACTTTGGACCACTGATTGATGCTATTTTAAAACGATAGTCCATGTCAATGTGTTTTTAGCATTGTTTTTCAAATCTCCCTCTCAGGGTTTTCGTGGAATGAATTCTTTAACTGCAGACTTTATTGAAATATTCACATAAAGAAAATAAGGAAAACAAATTTAAATAATTAACTTCTTGTTGAAATCGTTGGACAAAAATCGTGGATACAAACGGATAGAGAAAACGGGATGCATTTTCAGAGGTTTTATTCTCACAGTTTCTATCGCCATTTCATTTGCCGATCTTTTAACCTCACTTTGGAAATATAAATCAAATGACAATGTCGAAATCAGTTTTTCAATAAAGTGTATATCTGCAAAGAAAACAGCAACGAAACCAAACTGTCGACAAAAATTCCTCTTTACAAAATATGCCAATGAAGCATCTATAAACTGATTTCTTACAAGGAATACATATACTATTCACACTAAAAATTCTAAAAATCTTGTCGGTATTAAATAACCCATTGCGGTGTTGATATGCCGTAAAACAAAATAAAACAGACAAAACCATTAACCCAATCTGGCGTGCATATATACTAAACAACCCTCCCATATTATACATAATAGGCTTCACAAATGATGCTGTACGAGACATCACCGTAAGATAAGGCACATGCTCGTTGGAAGACCTTATAGCCACCGTCAAGATGTGGAAATTGATATACGACAACATAATAAAAACCAACAATCTTTCCACTGCCGTTCTATAAGGTTCCTCCTTAGCCAAAAGAAGGGACAGACAAAGAAAAAAAATGGACAGACAACGTCAGTGAATAGACTGGAAGATCATTCAAATAGACTTAAACACGCAACCGAGTCACATGAAACTGCTCCAGTGCTCCGGAGAGAATCACACACCCCTAGGCATGATGTAGACGCAGATGTGGTACCTGTTTTCCCACAAGAATCCTCATTGATTAATCGTATAATGTATGCGGATTGATACAGATAAGATCCGATTTGGGAATCAAAGAAAAACGCACTCAACTGACCAGGCTCTCTCTCTCTCTCTCTCTCTCTCTCTATATATATATATATATATATATATATATATATATTGTGCCTTTAAATTCCTTGGGGAAATTACTGCCGCAAGATATCGTTGCGGTTTCTGTAACAAAGCATTTTTTAGGTGGTTAGTTCGTTAGCCTACTACTCAACCCTCAACCAGTAGGGTCAGGTTTTGAGCTCAGAGTTGTCCTTCTCCTAGACCAGTTGCCACGGAAAGCTATCGAACCCAGCCTGCCCTGCTATTTACCCATAGATAGGAGGAGGATTCGTAGCCATTCGCAAGGGTATTAGCATGTAAGTGAATGTAATGGATTCGACTGGAATTCGAACTCGGCTCTCCGATTCGTCAGTCTGAGCCGCTATTCATTACTCCACCGTGCCTCCTTTTTGGTAGTACGATAGGGGAAGAATTCAAGAGAAACCCTGCCAATTGTTTGGGTAAATTTGACGTTAAAGGAAGACATGAAACGTGCAAAATGAAAATAAAAAGTGTACTTTCTTTTTTAGCTTTTTGAGAATATGTTAGAAAATCACTACAAAGATAGCCATTTTGCTTCAACACTTCCGGTGTCATATCAAGTGATGATGTTGAATGTAAAATAAATGGTTTTAAAAGTTTCAAATTAATTGAATTAAATTTTCCATGAAGAAATAAATTGAATAACATGTATTTCTTTTCCTCAGTAATTTTAAACAATAGAGGTTAAATTTAAATTTTTAAATTGGTAATTTTTTACTTATAATTTTTATATTAAATTTTATCATATAATTTAATACTTATTGTTTCGATAAATTCTATTTTAGTATAACCCCAATCTTAAAGCCCTTAATAGATATTATAACCTTACTTCGCTGACAAATTTTTTGAATTTTCCTATACTTGTGTTTTGATTGGTCATTCTAGCTTTTGTAACAGCGTTTTCCCCTTGTGAAGGATCGTTAATTAATTTGAAACTTTTAAAACCATTTATTCTATTTATTAGGATTTTATAACATATTTATGTTATAATTATTAAATAAATAATTATATATATATATATATATATATATATATATATATATATATATATATATATATATATATATATATATGCAGTTTAAGGTGTTTTTGAGAATGAGTCTAGGTACTTATAAATCTGACCAGAATTTGGCAGATATCTGCGGTGGGAAGAATTTGATCTTTCAAACTTTGAGTTTTAAAATACTTGTCTCATCTGAAAATACTAAATAATAAAGTATGGTATTATCTCACCAACCAGCGTCGGACATTCTAATTCACAAATTAAATAGAATGTCGTCCTGGGTCTGACGATGAATTATATCTAGCAACATGGCCTATAATAGGGAAATTGAAGGTCTTCAGGAGCATAGAACCACCTCTTAATTCCTGTTGTTCCCAAGTCCATCATAAGCTGGGGTGATAGCCCCTGTTGGAGTCCCCATCTATGGGTAAATAGTAAAACAAAACACTATGAAAGTATTAGGTTGGTGCAAAAATAATGTTGTTTTCTCACATAAAGTTGAACGTCAAAAACCGACATTCTCTTTGCACCAACCTAATACAAAAACACATTTTATATAAAAATACTAACAATACATATTTATAGTAAAATTACCAACAATACAATTTTATGATATATAATTAGTTGAAGCCATAAAATTGTTTTAAAAATATTTAGATTTCTGTATTAAATAACCCATGGATGTGTTGTTATGCTGATAAACAAAATTAACCAAATAAACATTAAATTCAAATTATGTTTTATCTTCCATTCAATAGGAGTGAACTACAAGTATCACCATTTCCTCAATGAATAAAAAGCTTTAGATTCGCGGAGAAAGTTTAGTATTCCATGTCTGAGATGAATAATTGCCAATGTTATTGCATTATTTTGAACTACTGTCTTCTTCGTGGTTGGTATACATGTTGTTATACACATAACGTTTCAACCAAGTACAGTTGGACATCATCAGATGTCGATAGGATGATATGAAAAAAAATATGTTTATTCTAATATTTTGTCCTTGTGCTGTCAGATACTGTTTATTTCTGCTTAATTGGTGCTTTTCAACCTGATCGAAAGGTTGAATCCATGACCTCTAGGTGGGAGTAACATACGCAGAAGCAAATCATATTGGTTAATACAAATGCTACTATAACATCTATAACAACCAAGATGAGAAAACTAGTTCGAAATGTTCTAAGAATATAGACGATTGCTCAGAAATGGAATCCTAAATTATGGAAAACGGTAAGAAGCCAGCATCAAAAACAAAAATCAAAATCATGTGATATTGAATAAAAGAAAGAAATTTGTATTCTTTGAGACGAAAGTAAACAAAAATCTTTTGAAGATTAATTTTATTGTTTCGAATGTATATGTAAATATGGGAGCATTATAAGCAGTCATTTCTTCATTGCAAATCGGGGACGGGAGGAAGAAATACTGAAATCGAATCTCGATGTTTTTACCTGCTGAGGCTATGAAAATCTTTGCCTATTACAATGAATCTTTCATTATCTCCTTGAAGATTGACAACAAAAATAGAATCTCCCTCTGAACCATCATTCAATATGCCGATATCTATCTCAGTCTGTCAATATCTATCTATCTATCTTAGTCTGTCCATATATATATATATATATATATATATATATATATATATATGAGTGTATGTCTGGGCGTCATTTTTTTTCGATTATATAAGTTTAGTTAAATACCAACGAAATTTGTATAAGGAATTTTGTTTTTATGATTTCCATTCATTGATTTTTGGTTTCCATTGTCCAAAATATGTGCACATTTACACGTAAACCCTAACCTGCATTCTTAGCCCAGTTCTAAATTAATTTTTGTTTTCTGAGAAAGCTACATTCCTTTGTCGAGATAATGTCTGCCTAGGAATCCTCCCATCTTCCATTTTCAAAAAATGGCAAAATCACTTCAGACGATTTTGAATGATTTGACCCGTTCAAATAACTCCAACTCTTAGAAACCATTTTCCCATACATCACCCACGTTTCTTAGGCACGTAATAAGATTGGAAAGATCCAGGACTTTTCTCCAGTCAGAAGAAGCTGCAAAATGGTAGGTTCATTCTAAAGTACCAGGAAGTAACTGATAGCTTGTTCAGCTTTACAGGTGTTATATTCAACCAATAATGGAGTATTGCTACCATATTTCAAGACTCGATTGAATTTTAAATCGTTCATCCTGCCTTTCCGTGGAAGAATTATTTTAAACTCTGCAGTTTCTTTCTCACAAATATTCAAATGACTTCCGTTTTTTAGTTTAACAAGTTCCAAGGTTTATATCTAAGACCTACCCATCTATTTCCGATGAATCGAATCAGGCTTGTTCCTCCATTTCTACACAGACAAACTTTTTCTTATGAAGTGCAGCACATTCTTGTATATGTACTTTGTCTGAACAGTGCAAATTTAAGCTATGGAAACAAGATTTAATCGTTATCTATCGTCCTTGTCATCATAATCTTCACTTCCAGCGCCATCTGCGTTGATGTATGTTGAAATCTTCGTAGTATTTAGTATTTTTAAAGTCGTTACTAACATTTTGTCAAGATTTACAAACTCTACGTTTCGTTCAATTTGCGCAAACCACTCGTTGAAATTTGAAGAAGCTGATTTGTTTGGAAAAATACCTTGACAAAAAATTACTTCGCCGTTTTACAATTTCTTAAATATAATTTAATTTTACAGGACTTCATGTTAAAGTGTATTTTGTAAGATTTTTTTTACTTTTTTCATTTTTAGCAGCACAGAATAAATTCTGAGGATTTCTTACTCCTGAGCATGCAACATACAACTAGCCATACGCAAATATTTCTTTCTAGAGCCAAATTCCAACATTTTAACAATTTGGCCTTGTGACTTGTTTATAGTTCTCGCCAACGCAGGGCGAACTGGAACCTGGATTCTTGTATATATAAAACCCTAAAGAAAAATATGCAAGAAACGACATAGGATTTTTATTAAATAAGTATTTATTTCAATCATTAAACTGTTTAAAATTAGTGGGAGTATTTTGTATATTAAATAATAAAACTGTTCTTGTATCCTAAAAATTAATGAACATTTATTGTACTAATCTACACAGTCTAGTAAAACTAACTCGTACTTTGTACACTCTTACCAGCTTTTACTTCTCCCCCAAATTTAGTTTCGATTGGTCAAGATATAACTATTTTATAGAGTGTGATGAACGGACGGACTAGCAGTGGACAGATAAGCAAGAAGCCAGAAGTGGGTACCACAAATCAGAAGCGTGATATAAAAAAACTTTTAGAACTTACGGTTATATCTAATTTCAACTGTAAAATGACGAGATCTAACCGCCAATCAAGAATTGCGATTAATTAGTAAATAATTTTAATTTTGCCATATTTGCCATATCATTTATCCTGTATTTTTTATTCTTATATTTTGATGTTTTATATACAGTGTACATTATTATATTATAATATATTTTATATACAGTACTGTAGTATATTATTATACACCACATATTTCTATAAAATTCCATCACACTAGATGCAGTGTGATGCTACGATTATTGTATCACCCGCTAAGTCTTCTTTGATACCTTGTAGAATAAACCTTTCTAGTGTACGCATATTTGTAATTATATTAGTGTAAGTGTAAAAATGAATAATATTATGAAGAAAATTATGTACAGTAATAAATACAGTATATGTACGTTACTGTACAGTACAGTAACATTTAAATTAAAATTTATTGATTTAAAAGTAGGTTTAATCTCTGTGTAATGTGTGATTTTATCTAATATACAATGTATAACCATTGTATTTTAAATTGATTTCAATACAGTACAATAGAGAAATGTGAACACATTATCAAGTTTAATTGGAGTAAAATCACATTTCACCACTTTAAATTAAAATTACATTTAATCACTTTAAATTAAAATCATATTTCATTACTTCAAATTAAAATCACATGTCATCACTGCACTTTGTTCTTTTAAATTTTTACATACAGCACTGTACATTTTATTGTGACTGTACATGTACAATAATTTTTAAATTTTAGTTGGTATTTTTGATATCTTTTGTAGCTCACGATGTCACCAAAGAATCTGGTTGCTCCTAAGAAGAGGGAAAAATATGTGTGCAAATGAAGCTGAAGATCATTCAGAAACACCAAGAAGGTGGCCGCGTTTCTGATCGTGCCAATCGTGACATTCCCTATCAACAATTTTCACTATCCTAAAGAAACAAGACTAATAAAAAAAAAGCTTGATGTAGCCAAGGGAATTAGCATAATTACCACGCATCTTCCAAAATCCCTAGAAGATGATGAGAAGCTGTTGTTGATGTAGGTGAATGAGAGACAGTTACGAGGTGATTTTGTTATATCACGTTTGAAAAAAAAAAGCCAAACACGTCTTCTGAAGATGAAAATGCATTTAAGGCAAGCTGATGATGGTCTGAAAATTTTAAAAAGAAAACCGCCATGCACAGTGTAGTGAAACATAGCGAGGTAGCGAGGTAGCGAGCTCTGATACAGTTGCTTTGTTTCCGAGGTGTTTTGAAGTGACCGAAAATACAAACCATACCCTAAGAGAATTTTGGAAGGATGTCTTCAATATCCTAAAGTGATTAAACTTCATTAATTAAGCCTGGGAATGAGACAGTTATATATTTATTTGCATTATTTGCGAATAATCTTTAAAAAAATAAATTTAATTTTTCACAAAATACGATTTTTATTGATTTTTATATCAATATTTTTGAGGCATGTAAGGAATTAATTTAAATTCCATTATTTTAAGTGGGAAAATTGTTTCCACATACGAAATTTCCACTTACCAATCCAATCCTGGAACAGATTAAATTCATAAGTTGACGTACTTTTATATATATATATATATATATATATATATATATATATATATATATATATATAATTTTCAGATGGGCTATATTAATGGGAGAAACTGCTCAATATCAGAAATAGAGCGTATATAAATATAAAAGTGAACATTGAAGTCAACACTCAGAGGCGACAGGCTGTTTCATGCTGGACGCAATCATCAAGCCGCCTGGCTATTGCGTCCAGCATGCAACAGCTTGTTGCCTCTGAGTGTTGACTTCAATATATATATATATATATATATATATATATATATATATATATATATTTCATACAATCGGAATTAAAATACCATTATTCAAATGATGATTTTTAGCTTGTAAAATTAAATTTACAGGATTATTCAAACAGTCAGTGGATGATAAGTTAATGAAATAAAAATTTGACAGACAGGGGAAAGAAAGAAAGGAAGGAAGAAAAAAGAGGAAAAAAGAAGAAAAACTAGAAAGGAATAGAGGGTAGCAAAATGAAACAGAAAGAAGTGTAAGTCTTGATATAAAGAAATGACCTATTTATTGATGAGCGTGAATTGTAGAAATGGTACACTATGTCCAGTAAAAGGAAAAGCCACTAATGTAATTTAGCAGGCAACTAAAGCATAAAAACTATCATTTACATATGGTATGTTAATTCAGATTGTATAAAATATATTGTTCTGTTTATTAAAAAAACATTGAGCTCTTTGTGCGAATCGGTTTTAATATTTTATATCGTGTTAACAGTATTCACTTGGATTATATACCAACCGATTGCTACATATATATATATATATATATATATATATATATATATATATATATATATATATATATATATATACAGTGAATTACAAACCTCCCCATTTGCGAAAATTTATCAGAAATTTCGTTTCTACTTACGAATTAATTTCAACTTACAAAATTAAGAATGGCCTTATTTCCACTACATTTCATATAAATATACCATAAATACTTTTTACTCTTATCTAAATAAACTGTTATTTTTATATTTTTATCTTTTATATATATATATATATATATATATATATATATATATATATATATATAGAGAGAGAGAGAGAGAGAGAGAGAGAGAGAATGAGAGAGAGAATTTCAAATATACTTTCCAAAATTTGGGGCTGGTTCCTAACACCAAAAGAATGTGAAATGTCTATATAATCATATGTCCAAAAGGCCATTATTCTACCTCAGCGCCCGTAGGATCATTGACTGGTGGACCGTTTCAAATATTTGCACACAGTGCCAGATAGTTTTGCAGGCTTCTATAACACGTTGATGAAACGTCTCTTATCATTTTATTATCTTCTATATATATAAAACTGACTATGTGTGTATGTATGTATGTGTCTGTGTGTTCGCAAGCTACTCGAGAACCATAAGGCATATTTCCACAAAATTTGGAACATAGATTCTACTCAATACTGAGTGTGTCTGGGCAAAATAATTAGTCATTTTTCAAAAATCAATAACCGATAATCGATAAATATAATGTATAAATGGGAATTTCCATTAGTTTCGTTGTTTTTAAACTTTCAGATTTGAAGTCTAAACTCTGAGGCCGATTTTAGTGAAACTTACTATCACGCTTATTATACGCTATATTGATTTTCATTTCTCACGACACTGGGACCCCGAGGGTGCCCCAAAGGGACGACGCCAAAAAATTCAAATTGCTTCGATTTTGATGATATTTTGCATGTTTGTTACGCTCTGAGAATGAGATAGAAATCGGTTGTCAGATTTTTAAAAATGCATGAGAAGGATGATCCTTGACGCCTCAATTATTTTTCAAGTGTATTTTGTAGCAGTATTCTCCAATTTCAACGAAAATTTCAGTACATATTGAGATTATATCGAGTAACTGTAGTAGTCACTTAGAATTCACTGAAAATCAACACTGGGGCCCCCACGAGTTAGGGGACCAGCAGGGAAATTTTCAATGAAGTCTACAGCCTTGGCCATAAAGTCGATTAAACAGAAAAACTTTAAAAAGATGTTCTTTATTATTTCAATTACTGTTAGTATTAAACCTGTCCTTTCGCTAGAAATTTGGGACCACTAGGGTGAAAAAAAAGGGACCCCCAAATTTTCAGATTGCTTCGATTTCGACGGAATTTTATATGTATGTTACAATCGTAAAATGAATCAAGATTAGAGAAGTGCACGCAGGTATATGATGCGTGTGCGGGATCGACCGAGATGTGTAGTGTTTACAATTGATTTTACTCCACGTGTAATGATCGATCGAGTTATGTAGTGAGTACTGTCGATTTTGATTCACGTGTAGTGTTCATTAGTGCTATGTGATGAGATAAATGCAAAAAATCTCATTCACATCAAAGTTGTCATCCAGTAAAAAGATAGGCTGCCTTCATGCATGTATGTTTTAAATTTTAATACTTTAAATTTAAATTTGTGAAAATCATATTAAAAAAGTTTAAGCGTAAATGACAATTTTTTAATTATGTATTTATCATCTTCTAATCAGCGTTTAAATAATGCTTACTAACTCATATATTTGGAAACTTGAGCCCTAAAATTTTGACAGTTTTATTCTGAAAAATGCACTTATAATAATGTAAAGACCCTCTTTCGATTCATTTATAATTATTCTAAACTTAGCGTGTACATTTTAACATTCATAGTGAGTAGGTTTCTAGTTGCACATACATTTTCTTTTTTTTACTAGAACGTTTTTTTGGTAGCCGATTTTTAGATAAATCCTAACTTTACGAGCTTGCTTATAATTGTTTACCACGTTCCCGTGGTCTCTCTTATAAACTTGCATTTAATTTATTGCGGCTATATTTCCATTAATGTGTATAATATTCTTGCTTTTTAAATGATCACTTCATTGTTATTTAAAAAGCTCAGCCAACCCCTCCAACTACAGCCTGACAGTAATGCCAAGAAAGCGAAATCCTTCACTTGGATGTGCTACTACTACAGCAAAACGTAAGAAAGCACGGAGAAGAAAGGCTTCGCAACAAGAAACTCAAATTAGACTGACACAAAATGCTATTCGTTCAGCTAATGCAAGATCAGCAGAAAGAAATGAGCAACGGTTAACTAGACGAGGAAGGAACGCTGCCAGAACTACTGCTACTCGAGCTGTCGAAACTGAGGGGCAAAGAACAATTCTAGACAGTCTTTGTGAACGTTCGTTTTCAGCCTTGGCATGGCTGCTAGGAGAAATCTTTGTTGAATCTCTTCTTCCAATGATGTTGTTCATTCGATGTAGTTTGAGCAAAAGCTGTCAACAAATCATTCTTCTCAACAGTTTTCGAAGATCTATTATGATTAATGTACTCTTCATTTGGTGACCATTTTTTTTTGTATCTTCTGTGCTTCTGTAAAAAAACAACTTTCTCCTGTTATAAATGTTTACACACTTCATGTCATTACAATTTTTCGCCATATAGATAAGAGGCACTAAAATTTTTTTTTTTTAACTTTATAGATTGGATCTAATGCTGCTAGTTAATTATATCATAATTATTAATATATGCTGTATAAACCAATTGCTTTATATAGTACCGAGAGATACAAATCCAAAGAATTAACGTCAGGGAACTGCAGGTCATGGAACCGGTTTTTCTCTACGTATCCACCTATCATGTAGATGTCATCCTGTGCATTGCGAACAATGTGACTAAAATGTGCAAAAGCCCCATCATACATGAACCACACGCGCCTTCGTATTAGCAGGGACACTTTCTCTACCAGGCGTATATCATAGAGCAGGGTATATTCTCTGGAATGTGTTCGATAAAAGTCCCTGTAGAGAGTTTCTGCAAAATGTGTTGAGAGAACATATACAACTACCAAACAGGCAACTACAATTCCAGACCTCACATTAGCCGTATAATGATGCTTTTATTTCTCCCCCAAATTTAGTTTCGATTTGTCAAGATATAACTATTTTATAGAATGTGATGAACGGACGGACTAACAGATGGCACAGAATTTTTTATATACCTTTCAGAAATATTATTTATCATTACTATTTTAATAATAACCGTCTAAGATTAATATCTCTCTAGCATTATATTGTTCGATTTTAAAATTTACCTGAGATCTAAGCGGAGATATGATGCGAAGAAGAGCGATCAACTGCCGATTGCCTGTTAAATTCGGAAGAAAGATTTCATTATCAAGGGTAAATGAGATGTCTTGTTTAATCATTTAATCCGAGTAAGGGAATAAGACGGAAAGGGTTACTGAATGTAAGAGAATATGAGAAAAAAGAATACATTGTTAAAGAGAGATAAAAATGAAAGAACAGGAATTAAGTGTCTATCCTGTAGTGTACCCTGGGGGATTCCCATCCGCCCAAAAATGTTGGTTGTGTAAATTTGTTATTCCATCTCTTCCAAATGTTGCATCATCCGTAAACAAGACTAAAAAAACAAAGATTGAAAACGGATCTGCAGTTTGTGCAATAAAACATCAGCAAAATGTATCCCATCGTGAGTTGCGAAAGAACATGCACTCGTTGCAAATGACACGGATACAGGAGCTGCTCTTGAAGTGTTCTCTATGCGGTTCTATGAGATATAAGACGGTAGTTTCAGACAGCTTGTAGAATGTATTCTTCGTAGACTGACGTACGAGTGGATCTCACTTTTCCTTGATCCATAGTTTGTGGTGCCACAGATCCTGTCTCAGCAACGCGACGGCAGATAGCAGCAAAGGTTTAATGAATCTGGTGCTTCCGGTCTGCAAACACAAATCTGATACAGCTGTGCAGCTTTGTGCGCCGGTTTGTAAAAATCATATCTGCTTGCTAACGATATGAATATCCTGCCATTGTTAGAGAGAACACTTCTCAGTTAACTCACTACAACACATGTTAAACGTTAAAACGTTAGACTAGCCACAAATGTACGAGAATGACAAATATAACCTAGTCTACAAGACATCAGAGCGCCATTTATCGTAAATCTTCTTTAAACTTAATACGTATAAATGAAGGATTTTCTAATATATGCTTATATGAATTTTTCTCCTTGTTTTATTCTAAGAAACTCGCCCCAAAGTTTGCAAAAGTATATATACATCTTTGTGTGTGCGTGTGTGTGTAGCAAAAGTTTCGCATATCTTGATTCTGATAGATGCTTACAAGCTCGACATTAGAGTATAAAGGATCCCTTAAAGTGTTATCATTAACATCGGCGATCTTACCTATTTCCCACTATATATATATATATATATATATATATATATATATATATATATATATATATATATATATATATGTGCGTGTGATTGTGTGCGTGTGTGTGATGCATAAAATATGTACATTCAGTTTACTGTATATTACGAATGTTGCATAGTAATCTACATATTAAACAAACTCTCGATTTTCTTTTGCAGTTGAAGAATTGTTTGTGGGTGTGTAGTCCGTATACTGGCTTTAAGACAAACGTTTACTATCAACATGGAAATCGTTTCTTATATTTGTTGAAGAGAAGAAAAACATAAAACTAGGGTTCCCATCTTGTGGATTTTATATAAAGTTCGCTGAATAGAATGAACGTAATAAAGGTATTTGTATTAGATGGATATTTTTGCTGCAATATTTTTTTTCTGATCTTTCAATAAAGGAATCAGCGCCATCACTGAATGCTGATTGGCTATGCTGTGCCCGAAGAGGAAAATAAAATATTTCAGCTCAGCGCATGCGTGTCAAAGACGAAAGCGAGATGAATCTATTTATGTCGAGCGTGCGATACGCCAATTGGTGGCTCGTAATAGAGAAAAAGAATTTGTGAAAATAAATTCATGAAATATGCTTTCTCCTGGTAATATGCATCTAGAAATCTGCTGGGGGTACACAGTACGTATTTAGACAAAAAGAAAGTATATTAATGAAAAATTGTATCTACCTGTCCGCGCCATGTGGATTTTCTTTCACGCTCTCTAACAACTTGATATTGACGTAAGTTTTTCTCAATCTATCGATATTCATATATATATATATATATAAATATATATATCCATCTGATTTTATTTCTTCATCTCAAATTAGGCAGATATACGATCTTAGATAGCTACAGATAAATATAAGAAGATAGGTAGATGCAGAGAAGAAATAGTCCGGTTTATGTATATATATATATTTATGTGTATATACCCGCATGAAACTATAGATTTATATAGATATATATTAATAAAAGAAATGTCAAGGGGAAAACCTTTTATACAGACTCGTTTCGTTTTTTGTGGAAATTTATCAAAGTAAATGCAGACATTTTATTGAGAATGCATACAGAAAAAGTATTGTTGCGGAAAAATGCCGTTGTGCCTTCTAGCTTGAATTGCAGAACATTCTAAAATATTCGTAAGATTATCGAACTTAAGGAAAATATTGAGGACACTGAGTGGTGTAAATCTTTACATCTCGTTGAAATCAAAGTAAAATATTATTTTTTATTTTTATGTTATTTTACTGGAAGTTTCTGAAATATTTATGATCGTACTTACATGTTTTGGTTTGAGAAAAGGACCATTTCTTTTAAGAAAACGATACGTGAAAAGAATGTCTAGGATGTAATGTTCGGGCAAGCTTCAATTATTGTACTTTCCAGAATATTCCAACAGCGGGCCTCTACCAAAAAATATAAACCAAATAACAATGTCAACAAAATCAATTTCTCTACAAACTGTAGATCTGAAAAGAATGCATCAAGGAAAGCAAACTTTCACAAAAAAAGCCTTTACAAAATTACTTTCAATGAAACCTGATCTACAAACTGATTTCTTACAAAGAATACATATTCTATCCATACGAATCTACCCTCAAAATCTTGTCGGCATTAAATAACCTATTGAGGTGTTGATATGCCATAAAACAAGATGAACCAAATTCAAAACATTGTCGTTATTATTAAATAAAGAGAGGTTGAAGCTTGGAGAGAATTATTTTATATAAACGGTTTCTATCATTTTTAGTCTGGATTTACTTTTATCTAGATTAATGGTTGTTAGCAATCGGGATTTTTTCTAATGAGGGCAGGCTGTTTTTTTGTTAGTGCCAAGATGTTTTATGGTACTCGTATCAGTTTAGTGTTTTTATCCTTCGGTAGATCGGTTTTTCCTATGGCCAACAAATTTTAGGTACAAAGGTGTAGTCTTTTACCGGGCAATTGAATTGATATACTATAGTTGGTCGTATTGTTATTTGTAATTATGAGCTTGGTTATTTTAAAATATAATATTTTGTGAGTTTTACACGTTAGCCAATATCTATCTATCTATCTATCTATCTATCTATCTATCTATCTATATATATATATATATATATATATATATATATATATATATATAGTTAGTTAGTTTATGAAAAACTAGGTAATCCGTATGGGTAAACCTCAGGAGGATATAATCCAGAGAGCTCAACGTAAATCCAGAGCAAATAATTTAAATAAAAACAGACCACTTTAAATTTTCTTTTCATATTTTATTTGGAATAAAGTCTGATGATCCGCAGTCCTTTTAAAAGGGCTGTGGTGAAATAATTTATTACATGGAACCTTAAAGTGGTCTATATATAATTTAAATAAAAACAGACCACTTTAAGGTTCCATGTAATAAATTATTTCACCACATATATATATATATATTTTCACCATATATATATATATATATATATATATATATATATATATATATATATATATATATATATATATATATTCCTGCATTATTTCCAACTTATTCAAGATGATCTTCGCCCTCTTTAACCTTCTAACTTTCTTTCCTGGGATAACAAGTTTCTTCACAGGTTTCACGTAGCATTTCATTTTCAAGTCTTTTATTCACTGCTCTTTGTACTTCATAGCTGGAACTCTTTTTTCTCTTTCCAAACAGCTTATGGATTGACTTGCATCTTTTCTAATTGGTTTCTTTTGGTCTGAGTTGAAATGATGATCCCTCTTCTTGTTATGACATCCTGATCCAGTTTTTTACTCTACTGTTCCCACTTTTTAAAATTTATTCATCATTCATTTATCTCTGGGTGGTTCTTGGATGGGCTCTGAAGATGTAAGCCAAAATATGAATGTTGGTCCCATTACTGAAGGCCTGAATGATCTTTTTCCCCCAACCATTGCTCATTTGGGAAGACAGTGGGGCTGACACAAAACTATCTTAAATTGTTCTCTTTCTAGTGGAATAACTCAAAGACGTTTTCAGTTAAGCTTACGAAAAACGGTGTCAAAACGGTGTCAATAAACGTTTTAACTGAAAACCTGGAAGAAGAGAAACCTAGTTTAGTGTATTTTTTAGATATTAAACCTCTTTTGGGGAGGACAATGATCCCATGCTGTTGTACGATTTAAACTATTTTGCTGTTCCCACCGGCATATCCAAGGAAGAATATATATTAGGTTGGTGCAAAAATAATGTCGTTTTTTGACGTTCAACTTCAAAAGATCATAACTCCTTTCATAATAAACTTTATTAATCGAAATAAGAACTATTAGAATCGACACATTTTTGCCAACGAGAAAGAAGTTTATTTATCCCATTAGCATAGAAATCCGGAGTTCTGGAAGCGATGAAGTCATTGAAGGCCGATTCGGCATCATCTCGGCTTTTGAAACATTTTTCGCGCAGGAAGTTGTCGAGATGCTTGAAAGAGTGATAATCGGTGGCCGAGAGGTCCGGTGAATATGGAGGATGAGGCAGAGTCTCGTAGCCCAATTCGTTCAGCTTCTGCAGGGTCAGTTGAGCAACATGCGGGCGAGCGTTGTCATGGAGGAGAATTGGTCACTTCATATTGACCAATCTCGAGCACATACGTTGTAGCTTCTGGTGAATTTCGTCAATTTGTCGGCAGTACTTCTCCGCTGTAATCGTTTCGCACGGATTCAAGAAGCTGTGATGGATGAGACCAGCCGCAGACCACCAAACAATCACTATAACCTTTTTTTGGTGCAATTTCGGCTTCGGGAAGTGTTGTGGAGCTTCTCCGGCATCCGACCACTGTGCCGAACGTCGCCGGTTGTCGTAGAGGATCCACTTCTCATCACACGTCACAATCCGCTCGAGAAATGGGTCGTTTTTGTTGCGCAGATGGAGCGTAGAAGACACCTCAATACGACGATTTTTTTGATTATCGTTCAATTCATGCGGCACCCATTTATCCAACTTTTTTGACTTTCCTATTTGCTTTAAATGGCGAACGACTGTTGAGTGGTCAACCTCGAGTTCAACAGCAACTTCTCGTGTGGTTTTGCGAGGATCGGCTTCAATTAAGGCTTTCAAATGTTCGTTATCAACCGCAGTCGGCCGGCCGGCCGGCCGCGACCGTCTTCATCTTCGAGGCTCTCGTAACCATTGAGAAATTTTTTGAACCACCGTTGTGCCACACGTTCGTTAGTGGTTCCTGGGCCAAACGCATCATTGATATCACGAGCTGTCTCGCCAGCTTTTCGGCCTAGTTTGAACTGGAACAAGAAAATCGTGCGGATTTGAATTTTGTCCATGCTGTCGAAAAGCCTGCAAAAAAAATGAATGAAGAGATTGAGAACTGTAACGAATAACACGATTCGATAGAGCGAAAAACGCGCTTCAAACTGATATATAACATGGCTATATATATCAATGAATTAATTCAGAAATCATATATAAATGTAACATATGTGAGAAAACGACATTATTTTTGTACCAACCTAATACATAGACGTAGGTTCTAATATCGAGCGACGAGCCTTTGTCGATTTCAGCATAGATATATGCGAGATAGATAGGTATCAGATCGGTTGATACATTAAGATAAATTGTTGATTGTAGATAAATAAAAACTTAAAATATACCTCGTCTATACGAGGGATGAGGGTAAAAGCTATTATTTATTACATAAATCTGCATATTATATTATTACCTAACCTACAACAGATGAAAGGATCCCAGTAACACGGCGAGATAAAGTTGGTTTTCAGATAAAATACCTATCATGAATAGATAAATAGACAGATTATATTTCTAGCAGGCATGTGGAGAAAGAGAGGTTTAGAGAATATAAAACTCACTCGATATTGATGACAAGCGAAGTAGAGAGAAACATCGAATTTGTATTTAAGGAGTTTATATAGACGGATAACCAGCAATGATGTGTACATTTATTGAAAATGAAAATAATATACAACTGAAGAAGGCTGGAGATACAATCAACCGGAATTAATTGAAAATCTGTCCTGCTGTAGATGAGGGTGCGAACGATCCATCGATTTATAAAACTTCATGTCATATCACATTTCCACATTCTGCCAGAATTTGATCACGTGCGAGTTCCTGGTGTCTTTTGAGTTTGAATTCCAGATTTTCTTTCACAGTTTGGCCAGTTTTTCTTTCCATATTGTAACATTATTTTCCATCCCAGGTAGCCTGAGACATTCATTTTAGAGTTGAGTTAAAACTCCCTTTACCAGAGCGATTTGTTCGAATTCTCGGTCGTGTGTTAGCGGTGAGATTTCAAACGAGATGATCATTTCTCAACAAAGAGAAACGATATATATTTTTTCGCATGGGTAATAACAAAATAATTCACACCTCCTTGGCATACTATATTCGTATAATTCTCTTGATGTCAATGCAGATACAACAATCACGAAGTGTTTCTAGTGTTAAAGAAAACGTTGAAGAAATAATTTATAAAATATAAAATATTAAAGACAGTGAGAAGCCATTTTGTCATTTTTTTCCAGATCTATTCACAGTTGAAAACAAATTTTACCGGCTTCTTGATCTCACGCATTCTACTGACAAGAAGTTGAGGGATTATATTGAATCAGTTGCTGAGACTGTTACTGAGAAAGTTGATTCATTGTCTACCGGGCCAGACAATTTCACTCATCGAAATCCATCGTGAAAAATTAATAATATACCATTTGTCCGTTCATTGAATATGTCTACTATATCTGCTCTATACATCGCCGGATTCTCAGCAAAATCCAAAGGACCAGCAATGTTTTTGGTCATGACCTGGCATTACGATTTCAGTCACTTTGTCACCACCCTGACGTAGTTTTTCAATCCTGATGACTGTTCATAACTTGACTAGAACTCCTACTGGGTTAAAACGCAATCCCCGTCTCAAATGGAAGGCGTATATTCGCTGCCATCGCAAAAGATGACTGCAGAATCGTCAGTTCCTTGTATCTTCAATAAAAATAAAGCTAACTTTGATTGTAATACTCTACCTTTATAAGAGTCAGATAAACTTCGACAGAGTTCAAAAGATATTTACATAGCCTTGTGGGTGATGACTTATTTTCAATTTTAGTTAAATGTTATTTCTCTTAGTTTTTAAACGGAATTTTAGAGTTTCAAAATATCTCAAAATATTCATACCGTATTTTAGGATTTTTTTTGTAAATAGTCTAAGTCATTTTATTCACTATTGTGAACATTTTGTTAAGTGTAGTTAAGAAAAAAATAAGAATAAAATAGAAAGTTATAAAAATAGAAAGAGCAAACAAATAAGATATAATAAAGAAGTTAAAAGGGGAGGAAGAGGAAGAAAAGTAAGTCGTAAGACGAGCCAATATAATAAATCGTTTATATATATATATATATATATATATATATATATATATATATAGGTTTGTTTTCTTCTTGTAAAAAACACCTTGTCTTGGTCGCATTTAGGATGATCAGTACAACCAAGCATACCTTATCTATAATATCGAATAGCCCAAGTGAAGTCTTGATTAGTTGCCGTTTTCTGGGGGAACTTATATAATACACGTCCTGAAGCTATTATAGTAGCAAATTTTATTCTGGGTGCGGGCCGAATACTGATCATATTCGATCGGGACGCCTATCGAACAAGTTTGTTGTTTATATAGACCCGAAACATCTAGTGACAAGGGAGCAACAACACTGACGACGTACCTAGATTCGACACTTGAAGGTTTATTTTTAATAATCTCTACAAATCTTATCCCACAGAGGTATCGTTGTTACCTCACATTAATTTCTACCTCTACAAAAGATGTTTGTATAAATTATATTTCAGATTTCCACCAGTTCAGAGTGACATAGCTAGGACCTGCTGGGCTATATTTACAGTGACAGACCACCCACATTAACTTCGTGTTTCTTTGATACTTGGCATGGTCCGTGCATAAAATGTTCTTACCATAAACTATTACAAATTGCCGAGGGGATGGATTCCTGAAAACTATAATCTCAGATGCACCTCGACGTTGTGTAACGCTAGAACAATTACGACTGAGTGGTGAGGTTGATCCTCACGGGGTGCCCCCTAAATTCGGCCTTGTGCCACATATAAGCAATGCTTGGAAAATCACTGTAACCTTCGAATAGATTGTTCTACCGGGGTGTGACTGTCCGCAACTGCTGTGGAACTCTCTGCTCAAAGGCAGAGAGGCACCCGAACGAGACTTTGCCGAAGGGCAAAGTTTCGTCCGAAGAGGTAGACAAGCCCAGACCCATTTATGCGGTTTCTACGGTAATATTTTCGGCCGAGCCTACGAGAACTCACGGTAAACTCGGCCTTGTTACACATATATCCCTCGGGGTGGGGGTGGTGGGCTGTTAAATATTAACTATAATCTCAGATTCAACAGATAGTTATGCTACATGATTTCATAATATGTATTTTTTTTATTTCCTCCTCCTTTACCGTCTCACTCAGTAACATTCTCACTTCAGCGGCCATTTGGCTTTGTATTATGTAAACACCCAGAAAAAAAAAGACTTATTTTGCATTACATATTTAATCTATATATACATTTATCTTATGGAAACGCATAAAATTGCGAGGAAGCGTCAGTTTTGGCATTTTATAAAACAAGAACTAAAAAAATTATCACCTCTTTTATATTTCGTTTTAGTTTACCCCCCCAGCATTCTAACTAAATTTATTCCATCTCAAATTCTCGAGTTAACTCTCCATTATTTCATATAATAATCGATTTGTCTCGTAGTCTGTGGGAGTTTAAGTGTGTTTTAGGACAAGAATGACCCAGACTTTATTTCATGTCGCCATTTCAAAAAAGGGTCTTTCACGATTTCTTTGTGCTGTAAATGTCAAAAGCAAAAGCTTAAATAAAAAAATGGATAAATGCAAAGTGACGGCAAGTCTGTGACAAATAAGAGAAAGGTGCTTGAAAAGCACGCACGATTTACGCGTAATTCAATATAGCGCCCAAATGGAATCGCAATTCGACACTTCTTGTAACAATTCCGAGTCATTATTCATTACTCCTGCCACACATCTATGTTTGCAACACCTGGTGTTCTGAAACGATCAGCTATCTATACACTGACCAGGAGCGACGTCAATCGTACGGGAACCGATTTTCTAACGTTACATTGCCGCAAGCTGTAAAAAGTTCTGTCGCGTTTATGAATTTACAGCAAATTTATCTTTTTGTAAACTCTTATTTCTTCCATATTGAATAAACTGAATTCGTTGGTTTTGACCATATAATTGGAGTAAAAATATCCTGCAGTACACCACACTTAAATATAAATAAATACAGAGTAAACATATAAGTAATAAAACAGACAAACTATACTTGATATTCTCCTATAGCTCTACTAATAATTTCATATGTACCCACAAGCTTCTGGCCGTTGATATTTTTTATATTTTCATCCCAAGCAAAGGGGGGGTGCCACTAGCACGCAAGGAGTTACAGAGAGTGGGTACAAGATTGAGAGGCCTGAAAAAGGAAAGGATGTAGAGAAGGACGGAGAATAGATAAAGACATCGGGAGATGTTGATTGACATTGCATTTGAACAATTGGAGAAAATAGCTATCAGGGAAGCAAGTAAGAGGAAGGGAGTTCCACAGAGAGAAAGTCTGAGAAATGAAGCTATTGGAGTAGAAGAGACGGCTACATTTAACCATTTCGTCGGTGAAAAGATGGGGCTGAGATGCCGACCTATTGGCACGTTTAAATTCATGCAGTTTGGGAACTAGCGAAAATAGCTCATCGGAACAGTAAGCGTAAAAGTATTTGTAGAAAAGACAGAGGGAGGCGACGGCGGCACGTCTGTGAGAGGGCGACAGTAAACGAGATGTCAGGGCCAACCACATTGTATATCCATCTCTGGATTTTATCAAGGATGCTAAGACGAACAGCGGAGGATCTAGATCATATACGGCAGCAACACTCCATGCAAGGATGAATGGTTGATTTATAGATTTGAAGGATGGACTCGGGCGAAAAATCTCTCTGGCGTGATACAGGGAACCAACTTTCCTTGCGGTAAATGACGGTATTGATTCAATGTAATTGTTCCATCTCGGGTCGCAATGAGGTAGAAAAAGGCCGGAGCGTACAACAGCCGAAACATTGTGATAAATATGGTGACAAAGATGAGGACATTTGCTTCATTGAGGACACACATGCAGTCATTACGGGCTGAGATAAACAGGTGTTATGTTGCAATCTGACATATAACTATTGTACAATCGGAAGGTAAGTAAGCAATTGAGAACTAAAGGAATGGGCGCGGTTTAAGCTTGCGAGGATCAAAGACTCGATTCAAGCTTTTACCCCAGTTCGTTTATAACAGAAAGATGTTCTGTTGGTAGGAGGTTCTTTGCTGGGGATGAAGTAGAAGGAGATGTTGGCAGACACTAAAGCATAATCAGAGTTGCCAAGAGGGCAGAGCTGCGTGGTACGACAAAATTCGGGGATGGAGATGAAACAGAAATCGAGAAGAGAATGCTTTCTAGTACACCACCGTATTGGAAGGATGAAAAGCGATAGAAGATGAGGTAGCTTACAGCATTGAGGAGAGACAGACGGAGCCATACGTATGAATTGTCTGTAGATTCGAGAGCGAGTTCTTTAGCCAGTGGGAGATGTCCCTTGAGGTAAACTCCTAGGCTGTGCATGTGAGTTTGAGAGTCTTTTCTAAGGAGAGGAAGGTAACCCGGGATCGAGAGGTCAGAGCAGGGCGTAAATGAGTTGAAGTTGGTCTCACAGAGAGTCAGTGTATCAGGGGACTTCTCAATGAGGAACGATTTCAGACTGAAGAAGTTGGTTCGAATTCCATGGATGTTAGAAAAGGAAATGTTAAAGGTTTTTGGTGATTTTTTAAGAGCTGGTTTTGTTTTACATTTTTGATCGTTTGTTGTCGGGTAATTTTGATAGTGAAAATGAGAAGGCCCGAAGTAGAAGTAGCAGACGGTCACCTCATGAGACAAGGGTATAAAGTAGCTGACACGGCCTGCAACATAATGTGGCCTTAGGGTTTCTCACAAGAGGTGCGTGCAAAGAAATCCTTCCATGCGCGCTGTGGCACTAAAGGCACCCCGATATTATACAAATGTTGATCAGATAGGCCGCTCAAGACGCTACGCAAGAGTTAGGTCTCCAAACTACCAGTCGGGAAGAGCAACCAGAAAACTGTCAACCCGGCATCCTCAGAATGAAGAGGCTTTGCCACAGACTCACACATCACAAGAAAATAAAGCACTATTACGGAGGCCAGAGAGAAGGATAGGAAAAGTACCGGGAACACCTTCCTAAAAAAGAAACAAAGGATGAGCCTAAACGCTTGTTCAAGAGAAGGGGAGGAGTGTTGACCGAGCGATAGGAATGTCTATCTACTCCTATTACATGCTCACTAACAAACACACATATACAGACACACGCGCGCACACACACACACACACACGCACACATACACACAAACAAACAAGTAGCTTAAAAGAATTCCAAAAACAACGTGCAAGTCATGTAACTGAAATATGAACTATAATTACTTTTGAAACTGAAATATAAATGTTTCAACTTAAAAATTCCCATATTTTTTAAATCAAAATTTCATCGGCTAATCATTTACAAAATTCGTTCTTGTTTATAGTCTGCTAGAACAAATATTGATATAGCAGAATTTGATAAAACACTGTATTCTTCCTTTGTAGCAAAAACCCTAAGAATCAATGTAGAAAAGATACTGAAAAGATTAAAAAAAAAACAACACACTAATCCTTCATAGTTTGACCAGTCTTTAGTGAAAAGGACTTCAATGTCTGACTGTGACGTTTCTATATGAATGGGAAAATAGCTTTGAGACGAAATCACTTTCACTTTCACTTTCAGTTTTAGAAGAGACGCTAGCTTTTACCGTTTCAGCTCCGGCGATTTACTTTCAGTTTATACACGGATTTCTCTCTCTACTATCACTCTCTCTCTTCCCACTCTCTACTATCCCCATCTCTCTCTCACTCACACACACACACACACACATACATACACATAGAGACACACATCGTTCTATTTATTTCGTAACTTCCCTTTACTCTCGTACTGATTTTCTTCTTTTGATTCTCGGACAAAAACATCTGTTCTGTCTCGTTTATGAATTTAATTTACAGCAATTTTATCTCTTCGTAATCGTTTGCGGCTTCTACGTTGAATCAAGTGAATCTGTTGGTTACGACCATTTAATAGGGGTAAAAAGATTATGCAGTTGTTACAACGCCGTAAATGGAATTTTAATTTGATTCATTAATTTGAGAAGAATTTCGTTTTAATTTTTCAGAATCCCACCGAAAGGGCTATTATTTTCTAATAATAACGGAATTATCTCTGTAGCCAAAAAATATCAAGAAAAATTAAAACAAACGAATAATATTGGGGTTTTGATATATCTTAATTATTACTTTTTTGTGGAAATTGTTATCAGCATTTTTCCTCAGATTTAATAAATAATTACTTTTTATTTAAACTTTGGATCAATTATATTTTAATGTAGAATTTAAAAACTTGTAACTTTCAATACCTTAAAAATCAAATGAAAGGGTATATTATCACTGCTTTCTCTTTCAGGAATAATTGACCTTGAATAACCTTGAATAAACTTATTTATGACCATGAATAAACATTCGAATCTCGCATAATTACTTAACTCTGATTGGTTCTTTTATGATTGATTAATTGCTGGTCGATCTTGTGACTCGTCACTTAAAGTTTATTTGCAGGTAACATTCGTCTTATCTTTTTACCTTCTCATATGGCTAAACAACTCGCTGAATATAAGAGTCAAGGTATCATACTTTTCAAAGAAGAATATCCGACGTGAGGACTGACGAAATGTGCAGAAATTCTTTCTGAATTTTTCAGTCACATGATTCTTCATCAGTTTTCAACGGTTGTCTCGCGTCTTTCTGAACTGATAGCCTTTTTTACTGGGACACACTGATAGGAATCTGCGTTTGCTCCTGTCAGGATCAGCTCTCACACTCTAAATCATTATCTACTTTGAATGTTTTATAGTTTTCAAGTTCACCCCAGACCAAAAGTGGAACTTGTATACTGTATATGCTGGTGTATAAGACGACCCACTAAATTTTCAAGTTAAAATGTAGGTTTTGAGCTATATTCGTCGTACAAGACGAGCCCCCTAAATTATATTTTAAAATGTATTGAATTTTTTTAAATAAATTCAGTAAACATATACTTTCTTTTCTTTCAATTTCTAAAGAAAAAACGCTGCGAAGATATCGTCAGTTAATTAAGACAATCTACAATAACTTATGAGTGGGTGCTGTGTTTTTGGTAGGCATTTACGATAGACTGAATTACTTTTCCCCAGTAAACATCCACTTCTATTGTTCACTATTGCGATCTTTACACGTCTTGTTAAGACATACATCCAGCTGTTTTTATTTATTTATTTTAATTTTATTTATTGTTTAACATCATCTACAAAAGGAAGTGTGCCAGTGGTTAGCTTACAGTTAAATCTTCCATATACTAAAAACTTACCATAAATCACGGGAGTTAAGATTCAAATTTGATGCCTGGAGTATAAGTTTACTATTTTGGTGGGGATTTTTTAAGCTTACATGGTCGGTATAAAAATTCATTGCTAATGCTAGAAAAATGGTGAGCTGATTGCATTGCTTTAAAATTCATCTGAGTCGTTCTGTCATGCTTTTTCTTCCCAAGAATCCAATTAGATTAAATATGATGTATTGATGTCAAATCCTGGGCTGGAGCCGCATAATCCTCATAGATGAAAGCTTTCAAGTCTATTGCTAATCGATCGCTATTTACATAGCAAACAGTCAGATGCGCTCTGCTGTTTAGTTCCAACATTTGATACATTTTCAGCTAGGACACGCCATGCCAATTCTGAGGTTGCAAAGTACGCTTTATTTATCTCGTATTCCAAAAATTTCCCTCAGACAGCTTTTTCACAAGACCTGTTACTTCGTGGATGAGATTCCCATGTGGATGCTTTTCTGAACACTAAAACCTTAACCTCTTTACGTAACGGACCAGTTATGATATGACCTTCTTATCCAGATGATTTTACATCCAATCATTCCCAACGGATTTGAGAAGTTTCCCGAAAAGCGTAGACACCCCACTTTGCTTGAGCGTGTGTAAGTTGTATGTAAATATAAAGCATTTTCAGTTTTGTCTTATACACAGAAAGAAATGGCAACCTACTGCGGCAAAAAATCTGCCTCGTCAGTCAGGTATTGAAAGGTAGATGATCGCTTACGTGTGTATCACGCATGGCACATAACTGAAGTGAATATCGACTAATATCACACGAAGAAGGTCGGAGCAACGTAAATAGTTAAAATACATCATCTCAGAAATATAGTCATATGCTGAAGAAGGCTGGAGCATACAACGGCCGAAACGTCGTGAATAAAAATTAGGACAACAGTGTAAATAATGTAGATAGTTACAATACCTTATCTCAGAAATATAGAGACAGATCTTTTTCTCTAAAATTAAAGTCTTCTTCAGCGTTTCATTCAGCAAATGTACAAAGGGTTCGTGCGTTCGGTTGGACTGATACAATGTTCGTGTTTTCATTTTAGAATGTATTGTATTGGAGGATATGATTCACACTTCCAAATACCAGATGGTTTCAATGGAAGTTAATGTCCGTCACGATCGATTTACAAATTCGTTGCGCAGTTCACATTTTATTTTCCTCTACTTACTTTGCCTTCAATATGTCATGTGTGTGTTATAATCTCCAGGTATTCTTTCTTCATCCATTTTCTCAGACATGCCAGCTGTATTTTCCTTATTGTAACCTAAAATATCGTTTTAGTTCCTATTTTTTTCTAAGTTTCTGAAAACTTCTAAGTTTCTGAAAACTTCAGCCTATGAGAGTTCTATCATCTATTTCTAAAAGCTATCTTGATATTGCTTCAGGTCACATCATCATCCGGGAAAAGATTTTGCTTTTTATTAACGGCCATCGATAGGACCAGTCGAGTACTTTTTTCCGATTACTTAATATTTCGCTTAATTTCTCCTAAGCATTATTACGCTGCAAAATGGCTATAAAACAATAAAATATATGTCTATATTTCTGAGATGAGGTATTATGTACACTATTTAAATTATTCGGACTATTGTCCTCATCTTTGTCGCCAAATTTCTTACAAATGTTCTGCCGTTTTACGCTCCGGCCTTCTTCAGGTGGTTGAAATGTAGAATTGAATTCTTTATTTGGCTCACTAGGGTAGACTGTTCTAGTTCCACGAGCCATGTTTAATGGATGTCAGTTATCAGTTATATCCTGTTAATTTTCTCTCTGAAAGTTCTCCACTGCCTTAAACGGGTATTGAAATCACATTCTTTAGGTCCTCTCACTGGATCTAACCAACGCCTTTATCCACTGTGCCATGGGTTCATAGTTTTGACACAGCCTAACATATAACAACATATTAATGAAGTAGATCAAATATGTAAATGAAATAAACTTTGTAGTAAATATCTGTATAATACTTTTATTATAGACCTACACACACACACACACACATATATATATATATACATACATATATATATATCAAAATACGGGTAAGCAATGACAAGCAACGACTGGCGGCCCGTGGTGTTTACCAACCTCCCCACTAGGCAGGATGTGGTACAAGGCCAATTTTTACGAAGGCAAATCACGCTGGCGATGGCCGCGGTGAGAAGCTGTAGCTTGCAAAGTTGCTGGGTAAAGTGGGTAACCTATATACCACTAAGCAAGTTCAATATGACGTGAAAATCAAACTCACCAATCAGGCCAAGATCGAAAATAGCCGTAGACAGGTTTCCAGTACGGTAAAGAAATGTACTCAATGAAAATTAAAATGACGCCACAGGAAAGGGACTAAAACTTAAAGCTAAATGTGCAACCAAATTCAGGTCACAGCTTCTGGGCAATGATAATGCATATAACTGACAGTCATGGCCAATCATTGCTTATTTACACACACACACACACACACACACACACACACACACACACATATATATATATATATATATATATATATATATATATATATATATAGACTAATAAATATCCATAATATCTGACACCTCTTTCACAACTCTGAGTTTCATGCACGGCCTGTTTCATTACATTGAGCGCTGTTTCATTAATACCTGCCCGTTATGTGCTATATGCTGTAGTTATCTATCTATCTATCTATCTATCTATATGCATGCATATATATATATATATATATATATATATATATATATATATATATATATATATATATATATCCTCTTCTTCTCCCCCCCAGCGATGCGTAAATAGCAGGACAGACTGGGTTCTATAGTCTTGGATGGCAGCTGGTCTAGGAGAAGGACAACTCTGAATTTAAATTCGACGGATGAGGGTCAATTCAGAATTTGAGTCTCAACCGTCGAATTCGACGGGAGAGTCGAGTATATATATTATTACATTGCAGCAAAAACATGTAAGAATTGCTACACAATTGCAGTCGTGTCTCAACAAATAGCGATGCGTCTCCTCGGGCCTTTGTAAATTACTGGAAAGCGGACGATTAATTTGATCTCAAGAGCAAAATATATGCTCATTTTAAAAAAGTAAAATCAAATTAAATATAAAGACTTAAGGGCTTTACTCTGATCAACCAATTTCAAATATAACCGACTTTAAATGCAAACAAACCAAAAATACAACAATTAGATATTATTAGCTTAGAAATGTGTCATGGAAAAGATCTTACATCTAACAACAGCCGGACATTAACTTAAAGACTGATACAAATGCTTACAATAAATGTACTCATGTCAGTCATAAGAAATAAATTCGGGAGGGTAGAGAGGTAATGTAACCATATACCCAACTAGCTTTGTGGATTTCCTACATAATTTTTTTTGTAGTTGATAAATAAACGGCCTCTTTAAGAAACTCGTAAATAATCTAAATATATAGAATTATTTGGTAAATAATATGGAACAGCTAAATTAATATCTATATAAAATGTTAATAATATCAACCAATCAATGTAAAATGTCAAAAAATACTAACTAAATACCAATACATCCGTATAAGATATTATTAATAATACCAGGAGATCAATACAGAAAACAATTAAACCCAAAATTTAACATAGAAATAGAAAGATAAGCCATATATGGTTCAACACAGTTCAACTAAAATCTAGCAAAAAAAAAACATTGTCAAATTTTCAAATTTACAATTCAGTTAAACTTTGGAATTTGACAATGTTTTTGACAATTCTATTTACTACCATTAGTTCATTCATTGCAAGGCAAAACAAACTCAAAACTGTTGAAAACCAAATAAGAACAGGTCCTCCAAGAAAGATTTCTTCAAGATCTTCGAAGAAATTAATGCGTCGAATTAAACATCCAATGTTTATTCATCAAAAGTTGGAGGATGATTTGCCTTCAAAAGGAGTCTGTGTTAATAAACGGATAATAAGCAATTTATTTCATAGCAACAATCTAAAGTCATGCTCCTCCTCGGAAAACTCCACTGCTATTGAAAAGACAGAGAGATGCCAGACTGAACTCCGTTATAAGGATAAGGGAAAATTATATTGGGAAAGAGTATTATGGACAGACTGGGTTGTTTGGACGTAATTGTAGAAACCATGTATGAAGGAAGATGTCTTCAAACAAAAGAACACAGTTCCAACAGAGAAATTTGGTGGCGGAAGCATCATGGTTTGGGGATGTTTATTTCTGCTGGAGGTATTGGCTACATACCAGTAATAGATGGTAGAATGAATGCCGCAAATATTTTGGAAGCAAAGTTAATGATTTCGGTTGAAAATCCGAACCTCGTTCTGAATGGATCTTCCAAGATAATGATCCTAAGCACAATGCAAAATATACGTTGAAATGGATTGCTGAAAATAATGTAAATATCCTGAAATGGCCAAGTCAGACCCCAGATTTAAACGCAATCGAGACTCTGTGGCATAATGGAAAATTCAAATCTAATCGAGAGCTTCAACAAACATCTCGGATCTGAAGAGAATATGCGAAGAAGAATGGAACAAAATACCAACTAAAATTTGCAAATCATTGAAAACTACAAGGTGTTACTTGATGTAGAAGAGAACAATGGCTATTCTATAATGTATTAAATTAAGATTATACATTCATTTTTTTTATTGTACGAATACTTTTTTCACTCGTTAAAATGAATAAATGGGATTTATTTTTATTATATCCAAGCTTTTTTTTGTTTTCTATATTTAGTTAATATGCGTCTGTGTACAGTTAATTAGTTTATTCATTATTTGTAAATACAATAAATAAAAAATTTGGATGAATACGAAATTTGTTTTTCCCGATTGTATATATATATATATATATATATATATATATATATATATATATATGTACACACAAAATCTAAAACAAAATAATACTCAATATTCTTGCCTTTCCGCGACTTAAAGTTTCATGTGGACCCATATATATATATATATATATATATATATATATATATATATATATATATATATATATATATATATATATATATATATATATATATATATATATAATGTTGCCGAGTCTATGATATATATATTCAATGTAGATATACCTTAATTTCTCTGACGTACTTATGTACAAAAAGCAAAAAAAAAAAAAAATTGAATAATTCATGTGACAATTTGTTTTTTAGTGTGTTAATGTTTTTGTGTTTTATATTTCAGCGTGTTAATATATTTGTTCAATCGAGATGTTTATCGAAAATCTATCATACGAAATTGTGAAACCCAGACAAACATGATGGAAAAATGATTCAAAAAGATTTAGAAAGGAAATGATGAATTATGCATTAAAATAAATATCACTGACTAAACCCCCTTTTCATCCGCAGCTTGAAACTTGGAGCGAATGATTAACATTTTCTAGATGTGAAATCATTTGCTACTCTCAGTGTGGGCACATATACAGACACATCTATCTATCTATCTATCTATCTATCTATCTATCTATCTATCCAGTTTTAACTATATAATTATGTACCAAATGCCATCGCATATATGACTAGTATTATGTAATGATAATAGTAAGGAAATATTCGCCATTTATTGACAAAGTAGCCAGTACTATCTTCTGTTTAAATTTATAAAATCTCTCTCTTAAAATATTTTTTCAGGAAAATAGTTTTCTTTAATCCAGTAGTTATTATTGCTCTTTCTAGTATTGATGGGGGTTTACTTAGTAAATTTTTATTTGAAATAATATGGAGCATTAACCAATTGATTATGTTATCCATTTTAACTTCTTGCTGCTGTTGAATGTCCTCAAGTGGTGCAGTTTCTGTTATTTGGTACAGTCCTTTGTTTATGATTCTGTAGTGCCAGTCAATAAGGTTGTAAGTAGGATGGTATTCGCTAAGACTAACCGGATACACTCGCTCAAAGACATTTCTACACAGGGAGAAAGCGATTGTATACAGCTAATAGTTTTGATAATTCTGAACAGGTTTCTTAGAAGCTCTCTCGTCCAACGAAGTGAAGTAATTCCTTTAGTGTTTGGAACATATCTGGAAGGAGGTCGAGCTTTTCCGTCTCGATAGCCGGATACATCATCGCTCTGATATTTCTAAATGAGGGCCCTTGACTTTGAATAGACTTCTCTGTCTTGTCTCATAAATGCTCCATGTTGTGCAAACATACTGATCCCATGATTTGTTGGAAATATTCAGAATGATCTTGAAAATAATTCGGACCAAATTGAACACAATGACGGGAAAAATTATCCCACGGGATTGAAATTGCCACTATTTTCACAATTAGCATTGGGACGTTCGGGTCTGTATGACTGAACTCAAAGTCCTGAATTGGAATAAAGCTTGGTATTGCATCGCTTCCGAAATCCGCGTTGCTAAGCATTGCAAATTTTCTGAGAAGGTTACTCTCTGTCTGAGATCAGGGGACTTCATGGATGGCACCCATAATACAAGATCTCCAGTTAAAACCAAAACCACACGAAAGGAAACAAAAAATACAACAACAACAACAAAAACAAAAACAACAACAATAATAATAATAATAATAAAATGGTGTTAATCTCAAAAGCAGATTCTGTGATAAATAGCCAAAAACAATTGATCATCTTGTATTAGGTTGCGCAGTGTTAGGACCAACTAAACATAAAACTCGACATGATGGAATAGGCCAATATCTGCAGTGGAAAATATGCATCTTTTACTGGAAGGAAACTGAAAGAAACAGGTATGAACATTACCCAGGCCTAGTTACAGGGATAGAACCTTTAACGATTTTATGGGACTTTACAATAGACACAGACAGAACATTCAAAGCTAATCGGCCAGACATTGTGATCAAAGACTACATGAACAGAATGTGTTTTCTTATTGACATACTGTCCTTGCAGATTGTAATGGATTTTTGAAGATCTTCAAAAACTATCAAAAGACAAGGATTTTGAAGTGAAAATCTTAAAAATGTGGCACATGAGGACATAAATAATTCCAGTTGTAGTTGAAGCTCTCGGATTGTCTGGAAAAGGTTCCGATAACCTTATTGAAGGTATTCCTGGTATCCCATGCCATAAAGAAATACACAAAATTGAATTGCTGAAAGTAGTTCATTACATCAAGCAGACGTATCTTAAATTCAGCTGATTTCATTTACTATGTTACATCGGTGCAGCTACCGATATCATTTGAGGCCCGGTTCCGCACTTGATGGCTATGAGGGCATCTTTTAGATCAACTCCCTTAATGAATAAGTCGACCGTAGTTGAGATAATCGAGTCAACAATATTTCGAGAGTATTTCTCAAGACATGCTATACTTGAACAAAGATAATTTTTGTAGATATTTTTGATATTTTTATATTTTTATACACATTTTAAACATAACTTGAAGAAGTCAGACATATTGTCGAAATGTTGTTGAGTATTTCAAATACTGTGTCATTGTCTTTTCTTAAATCGCGCTCTTTGAAAACGTGTTGAAAAATATTGGAAGACTTACGTCAATCATTTTGGTTTTTAATAATAATAATAATAATAATAATAATAATAATAATAATAATAAGAAGAAGAAGAAGAAGAAGAAGAAAACATTACGTTGATTTCTGTCTTTGCATTGAATACACTTACGTATTTTCCTCTTCGGTTGTATGACATATCATCTGTTTGCATATTCTGAAGCAAAAAATATGTCTCTTGGAGTCCCTGATTGAGACTTGGAAGCAACACGTGCTACACAAAGCAAAGACAAAACAAAACAGACATAATACAGACAGAACAACTAAAGATCATCTTGCAGACGTCATGATCAAAGACCGCAAGAAGAGAATGTGCTTTCTTATTGACATGGCAGTCCCAGCAGATTGTAATGGATTTTTGAAGATCTTCAAAAAGTATCAAAATACAAGAGGAAATATAAAAAATGTGGCACACGAGAACATTAATAATTCCATTGGTAGCTGGATTCCAGGGATTGATTGGAAAAGGTTCCGATAGATACATCGAAACGATTCCTGTTAGTCCATGCCTAAAGGAAATACAAGAAATTGTACTCACAATTACAGCTATGTAAAATGTGTGTGATCTTAGGTTATTTTAAAATTATTTTTTACAAACCTAAGAAATGGAAATGGAAATGGAAACTTTCCTGAAACTATTTCTGACCTCAAGTCGCTGTTTGGGAACCACCGGAAATGAATGTGTATACAACATAAATCAAAGAAATAATAATAATTCCTCATCTGAAAAATTCAAACAAATGTTACACTTACCGTAATGTTATTTTTTTTTCTTAATAAACATCTCAGTTTCTCACGGGATGATATTTTACCATAAAATTGATGACTTACAGAAAATCGATAAACAGACTGAATCAGAAAGAACAAAAAATGATGTGAAACAAAAACTAAATTAAGATCATGAATCCAGAAGAAAATGATATTTTATTTCGATAAAAGAAAACTTCATCGCATTAAACGTCATATTGGAAGTGTAAGATTACTTTTAGACCATCTTGTATTTATCGAGAATAATAGTCAGATTATCTAGATGTCTAGGACATTTAAATATTCAATGATTCGTCTTTGTCTACACAAAGCGAAGTGACAAACATGAAAAATACACGGATATAAATCATCGTAAAAGCTAAAAGCAAAATTCGAGACATTTCGCGCGGTTTAATTGAAAGCCGTTATTCCAGTTCTTGGAGCCACAAATGTTTGAATTGAGGCATAAAAATATATTCCTGATTCCCCGAAATTACAAAGATGAAAACGATACTATTGTTTTGAAACGCAATTCTTAACCTAACATGTGCTTAGTCTGGAAATTCTTAAACATTTTTCTTAGGAGGATTTATAGGAAACATTGCCTGAATAACTGCGAAAAAAAAGACCAAATATTTTGAAATATAAAACTCGTAAAATCCTAATTGTACATTAAATATAGGTCCATAAATTTTTGCGAAAGTTTTTTAATATTCATTTTATATTCATCCATTACAAGGCCCAAGAGCCACACAAGGTAGACGGTTACTCTGCGGTATTGTATGAGCATAAGGAAGGTCAATATGTAATGATCATGGAGCTATGCCGGAAAGATAATTTTTAAACATAGAAATAAAGAGGTCAACATTTTACCAATTGAAAAAAAAAACCTGTTGGTGGTCTGTTCCAACAAAGCAAGCCTTCTTGGAAAGAGAAATGTCCGAATTAAACTTATATCTTACTGTTGGAATACAATGGGAATGGGGAGGATAACGAATCCTATTTGTAAAGCTCACCAGGACAAATGCCACGGAAATAGCAATAAAACAGACTGAGGCACGCTAAATTTCGTCTGTGGGAAAGGATTTTTAGAGTGTAAAAAATTATCTTTCACAGTTCGCGTAGAGACCTATTAACTCTATCTTGACAGACAATTAAAAACTAGACGGCATCAAACTAGATATGGCAGAAAGATATATGCTTAATAATCATCCTGCTACAGGTGATATCTTTTAACCAAGTAAGTGTCGAGTAATTTAAATAATATCCTTTTGCGTTTTAGTTAAAAATGATCTGATTAATTAGTGAAATTTTATGAATTATGAACCACTTATTTAAATAATGTTTTAAAAATAATTTCTAAATAAAAAAGAAAGGCGTCCAATATTCACCAAATTTTGCACAAACATAATAAATCAAACGCGGGAAAATTTCAATAATCAGCTGTTCAACAAAAATCTGCTTAAAATTCTTTTACATCCAGGAAATATATTATTAATAGGTAAGAAGATATTAGAGTGATGGCCCAGAAGAGCTTGCGTAAAATTCAAAACCGACGAGATTTTATTACTCTCTAATAAGGAAAAATAACACACATTTTTTTTAACAAAAAAGGTTGTTGGCCTTTTATACGGAATGTCATGTTTGGCATGAAAAAATGAAACTCGTTTCAAGGAAGCGTTTTGATGCCTCTTCATAGAGGTGTGGTCTCACGTACAGCAGAAAAAGATTTAGAAGTTTACACGGCTTGAAAGTTCCTGAAAAAATGTTTTACGAGAAAGATTTTCTAAATTTCAACTGAAAATAACACTGGCTACTCGGTCAATAAATGCCGAATGTTTCCTTATAAAGAAACAGCTAATATTACTATTATCATTACATTACTAGGTCCCGATTTATTTTGATATAATAATGTTTTGGTCGTTGTTCGCTCCGGTCTTCTTCAGGAGATATTAGTTGAAATTTCAAACCGAACCCTTTATTTAGTTTAATTAATGCCAGATAATATCACCCGAAGAAGGTTGGAAACTAAACATGAGGACAGCTGTCCGAACAATGTAAACAGTGTAAATAGTTATAATACCTCATCTCAGAAATAGAGACAGATATTGAAGGTGAATATGGCAATAAAGATGAGGACAACAGTCTGAACAATGTAAATAGTGTAAATAGTTACAATACCTCATCTCAGAAATAGAGACAGATGTTGAAGGTGAATATGGCAATAAAGATGAGGACAACAGTCCAAACAATGTAAATAGTGTAAATAGTTACAATACCTCATCTCAGAAATAGAGACAGATGTTGAAGGTGAATATGGCAATAAAGATGAGGACAACAGTCCAAACAATATAAATAGTGTAAATAGTTACAATACCTCATCTCAGAAATAGAGACAGTTGTTGAAGGTGAATATGGCAATAAAGATGAGGACAACAGTCCAAACAATGTAAATAGTGTAAATAGTTACAATACCTCATCTGAGAAATAGAGACAGATGTTGAAGGTGAATATGGCAATAAAGATGAGGACAACAGTCCAAACAATGTAAATAGTGTAAATAGTTACAATACCTCATCTCAGAAATAGAGACAGATGTTGAAGGTGAATATGGCAATAAAGATGAGGACAACAGTCCAAACAATGTAAATAGTGTAAATAGTTATAATACCTCATCAAAGAAATAGAGACAGATGTTGAAGGTGAATATGACAATAAAGATGAGGACAACAATCCAAACAATGTAAATAGTGTAAATAGTTACAATACCTCATCTGAGAAATAGAGACAGATGTTGAAGGTGAATATGGCAATAAAGATGAGGACAACAGTCCAAACAATGTAAATAGTGTAAATAGTTATAATACCTCATCTCAGAAATAGAGACAGATGTTGAAGGTGAATATGGCAATAAAGATGAGGACAACAGTCCAAACAATGTAAATAGTGTAAATAGTTACAATACCTCATCTGAGAAATAGAGACAGATGTTGAAGGTGAATATGGCAATAAAGATGAGGACAACAGTCTGAACAATGTAAATAGTGTAAATAGTTACAATACCTCATCTCAGAAATAGAGACAGATGTTGAAGGTGAATATGGCAATAAAGATGAGGACAACAGTCCAAACAATGTAAATAGTGTAAATAGTTACAATACCTCATCTGAGAAATAGAGACAGATGTTGAAGGTGAATATGGCAATAAAGATGAGGACAACAGTCCAAACAATGTAAATAGTGTAAATAGTTATAATACCTCATCTCAGAAATAGAGACAGATGTTGAAGGTGAATATGGCAATAAAGATGAGGACAACAGTCCAAACAATGTAAATAGTGTAAATAGTTACAATACCTCATCTGAGAAATAGAGACAGATGTTGAAGGTGAATATGGCAATAAAGATGAGGACAACAGTCCAAACAATGTAAATAGTGTAAATAGTTATAATACCTCATCTCAGAAATAGAGACAGATGTTGAAGGTGAATATGGCAATAAAGATGAGGACAACAGTCCAAACAATGTAAATAGTGTAAATAGTTACAATACCTCATCTCAGAAATAGAGACAGATGTTGAAGGTGAATATAACAATAAAGATGAGGACAACAGTCCGAACAATGTAAATAGTGTAAATAGTTACAATACCTCATCTGAGAAATAGAGACAGATGTTGAAGGTGAATATGGCAATAAAGATGAGGACAACAGTCCAAACAATGTAAATAGTGTAATTAGTTACAATACCTCATCTCAGAAATAGAGACAGATGTTGAAGGTGAATATAACAATAAAGATGAGGACAACAGTCCGAACAATGTAAATAGTGTAAATAGTTACAATACCTCATCTGAGAAATAGAGACAGATGTTGAAGGTGAATATGGCAATAAAGATGAGGACAACAGTCCAAACAATGTAAATAGTGTAAATAGTTACAATACCTCATCTGAGAAATAAAGACAGATGTTGAATGTGAATATGACAATAAAGATGAGGACAACAGTCCAAACAATGTAAATAGTGTAAATAGTTACAATACCTCATCTCAGAAATAGAGACAGATGTTGAAGGTGAATATAACAATAAAGATGAGGACAACAGTCCGAACAATGTAAATAGTGTAAATAGTTACAATACCTCATCTGAGAAATAGAGACAGATGTTGAAGGTGAATATGGCAATAAAGATGAGGACAACAGTCCAAACAATGTAAATAGTGTAAATAGTTACAATACCTCATCTCAGAAATAGAGACAGATGTTGAAGGTGAATATAACAATAAAGATGAGGACAACAGTCCGAACAATGTAAATAGTGTAAATAGTTACAATACCTCATCTGAGAAATAGAGACAGATGTTGAAGGTGAATATGGCAATAAAGATGAGGACAACAGTCCAATCAATGTAAATAGTGTAAATAGTTACAATACCTCATCTGAGAAATAGAGACAGATGTTGAAGGTGAATATGACAATAAAGATGAGGACAACAGTCCAAACAATGTAAATAGTGTAAATAGTTACAATACCTCATCTCAGAAATAGAGACAGATGTTGAAGGTGAATATGACAATAAAGATGAGGACAACAGTCCAAAAAATGTAAATAGTGTAAATAGTTACAATACCTCATCTGAGAAATAGAGACAGATGTTGAAGGTGAATATGGCAATAAAGATGAGGACAACAGTCCAAACAATGTAAATAGTGTAAATAGTTACAATACCTCATCTGAGAAATAGAGACAGATGTTGAATGTGAATATGACAATAAAGATGAGGACAACAGTCCAAACAATGTAAATAGTGTAAATAGTTACAATACCTCATCTGAGAAATAGAGACAGATGTTGAAGGTGAATATGGCAATAAAGATGAGGACAACAGTCCAAACAATGTAAATAGTGTAAATAGTTACAATACCTCATCTCAGAAATAGAGACAGATGTTGAATGTGAATATGACAATAAAGATGAGGACAACAGTCCAAACAATGTAAATAGTGTAAATAGTTACAATACCTCATCTGAGAAATAGAGACAGATGTTGAAGGTGAATATGGCAATAAAGATGAGGACAACAGTCCAAACAATGTAAATAGTGTAAATAGTTACAATACCTCATCTCAGAAATAGAGACAGATGTTGAAGGTGAATATAACAATAAAGATGAGGACAACAGTCCGAACAATGTAAATAGTGTAAATAGTTACAATACCTCATCTGAGAAATAGAGACAGATGTTGAAGGTGAATATGGCAATAAAGATGAGGACAACAGTCTGAACAATGTAAATAGTGTAAATAGTTACAATACCTCATCTCAGAAATAGAGACAGATGTTGAAGGTGAATATGGCAATAAAGATGAGGACAACAGTCCAAACAATGTAAATAGTGTAAATAGTTACAATACCTCATCTGAGAAATAGAGACAGATGTTGAAGGTGAATATCACAATAAAGATGAGGACAACAGTCCAAACAATGTAAATAGTGTAAATAGTTACAATACCTCATCTCAGAAATAGAGACAGATGTTGAATGTGAATATGACAATAAAGATGAGGACAACAGTCCAAACAATGTAAATAGTGTAAATAGTTACAATACCTCATCTGAGAAATAGAGACAGATGTTGAAGGTGAATATGGCAATAAAGATGAGGACAACAGTCCAAACAATGTAAATAGTGTAAATAGTTATAATACCTCATCTCAGAAATAGAGACAGATGTTGAAGGTGAATATGACAATAAAGATGAGGACAACAGTCCAAACAATGTAAATAGTGTAAATAGTTACAATACCTCATCTCAGAAATAGAGACAGATGTTGAAGGTGAATATAACAATAAAGATGAGGACAACAGTCCAAACAATGTAAATAGTGTAAATAGTTATAATACCTCATCTGAGAAATAGAGACAGATGTTGAATGTGAATATGACAATAAAGATGAGGACAACAGTCCAAACAATGTAAATAGTGTAAATAGTTACAATACCTCATCTCAGAAATAGAGACAGATGTTGAAGGTGAATATAACAATAAAGATGAGGACAACAGTCCAAACAATGTAAATAGTGTAAATAGTTACAATACCTCATCTGAGAAATAGAGACAGATGTTGAAGGTGAATATGGCAATAAAGATGAGGACAACAGTCCAAACAATGTAAATAGTGTAAATAGTTACAATACCTCATCTGAGAAATAGAGACAGATGTTGAATGTGAATATGACAATAAAGATGAGGACAACAGTCCAAACAATGTAAATAGTGTAAATAGTTACAATACCTCATCTGAGAAATAGAGACAGATGTTGAATGTGAATATGGCAATAAAGATGAGGACAACAGTCCAAACAATGTAAATAGTGTAAATAGTTACAATACCTCATCTCAGAAATAGAGACAGATATTGAAGGTGAATATGGCAATAAAGATGAGGACAACAGTCTGAACAATGTAAATAGTGTAAATAGTTACAATACCTCATCTCAGAAATAGAGACAGATGTTGAAGGTGAATATGGCAATAAAGATGAGGACAACAGTCCAAACAATGTAAATAGTGTAAATAGTTACAATACCTCATCTGAGAAATAGAGACAGATGTTGAATGTGAATATGGCAATAAAGATGAGGACAACAGTCCAAACAATGTAAATATTGTAAATAGTTACAATACCTCATCTCAGAAATAGAGACAGATATTGAAGGTGAATATGGCAATAAAGATGAGGACAACAGTCTGAACAATGTAAATAGTGTAAATAGTTACAATACCTCATCTCAGAAATAGAGACAGATGTTGAAGGTGAATATGGCAATAAAGATGAGGACAACAGTCCAAACAATGTAAATAGTGTAAATAGTTACAATACCTCATCTGAGAAATAGAGACAGATGTTGAATGTGAATATGGCAATAAAGATGAGGACAACAGTCCAAACAATGTAAATAGTGTAAATAGTTACAATACCTCATCTGAGAAATAGAGACAGATGTTGAATGTGAATATGGCAATAAAGATGAGGACAACAGTCCAAACAATGTAAATAGTGTAAATAGTTACAATACCTCATCTCAGAAATAGAGACAGATATTGAAGGTGAATATGGCAATAAAGATGAGGACAACAGTCTGAACAATGTAAATAGTGTAAATAGTTACAATACCTCATCTCAGAAATAGAGACAGATGTTGAAGGTGAATATGACAATAAAGATGAGGACAACAGTCCAAACAATGTAAATAGTGTAAATAGTTACAATACCTCATCTGAGAAATAGAGACAGATGTTGAATGTGAATATGGCAATAAAGATGAGGACAACAGTCCAAACAATGTAAATAGTGTAAATAGTTACAATACCTCATCTCAGAAATAGAGACAGATATTGAAGGTGAATATGGCAATAAAGATGAGGACAACAGTCTGAACAATGTAAATAGTGTAAATAGTTACAATACCTCATCTCAGAAATAGAGACAGATGTTGAAGGTGAATATGGCAATAAAGATGAGGACAACAGTCCAAACAATGTAAATAGTGTAAATAGTTACAATACCTCATCTCAGAAATAGAGACAGATGTTGAAGGTGAATATGGCAATAAAGATGAGGACAACAGTCCAAACAATATAAATAGTGTAAATAGTTACAATACCTCATCTCAGAAATAGAGACAGTTGTTGAAGGTGAATATGGCAATAAAGATGAGGACAACAGTCCAAACAATGTAAATAGTGTAAATAGTTACAATACCTCATCTGAGAAATAGAGACAGATGTTGAAGGTGAATATGGCAATAAAGATGAGGACAACAGTCCAAACAATGTAAATAGTGTAAATAGTTACAATACCTCATCTCAGAAATAGAGACAGATGTTGAAGGTGAATATGGCAATAAAGATGAGGACAACAGTCCAAACAATGTAAATAGTGTAAATTGTTACAATACCTCATCTCAGAAATAGAGACAGATGTTGAAGGTGAATATGGCAATAAAGATGAGGACAACAGTCCAAACAATGTAAATAGTGTAAATAGTTACAATACCTCATCTGAGAAATAGAGACAGATGTTGAATGTGAATATGGCAATAAAGATGAGGACAACAGTCCAAACAATGTAAATAGTGTAAATAGTTACAATACCTCATCTGAGAAATAGAGACAGATGTTGAAGGTGAATATGACAATAAAGATGAGGACAACAGTCCAAACAATGTAAATAGTGTAAATAGTTACAATACCTCATCTCAGAAATAGAGACAGATGTTGAAGGTGAATATGGCAATAAAGATGAGGACAACAGTCCAAACAATGTAAATAGTGTAAATTGTTACAATACCTCATCTCAGAAATAGAGACAGATGTTGAAGGTGAATATGGCAATAAAGATGAGGACAACAGTCCAAACAATGTAAATAGTGTAAATAGTTACAATACCTCATCTCAGAAATAGAGACAGATGTTGAAGGTGAATATGGCAATAAAGATGAGGACAACAGTCCAAACAATGTAAATAGTGTAAATAGTTACAATACCTCATCTGAGAAATAGAGACAGATGTTGAAGGTGAATATGGCAATAAAGATGAGGACAACAGTCCAAACAATGTAAATAGTGTAAATTGTTACAATACCTCATCTGAGAAATAGAGACAGATGTTGAAGGTGAATATGGCAATAAAGATGAGGACAACAGTCCAAACAATGTAAATAGTGTAAATAGTTACAATACCTCATCTCAGAAATAGAGACAGATGTTGAAGGTGAATATGGCAATAAAGATGAGGACAACAGTCCAAACAATGTAAATAGTGTAAATAGTTACAATACCTCATCTGAGAAATAGAGACAGATGTTGAAGGTGAATATGGCAATAAAGATGAGGACAACAGTCCAAACAATGTAAATAGTGTAAATTGTTACAATACCTCATCTCAGAAATAGAGACAGATTCCGCGGCTTAACAAGATTATAAATGTAAATAGTGAGCACTTATATTTTGGTTCACTTGTAAGTATTTAATCTACCGACTGGTTTTCTATTCACATTTATATTTTGGTCAGCCTAGGTACTTTTCAGCTGACCTTGACATTTGTTTTGGAAAATTTGTAAATGAAATTATAAAAGATTATTATTTTAATGCATCTGTGTTGCCGAGAATACCACAAATGGTTAGTTGTAAGTGTGCAATTTCTCCAATTGATTGGTTAAAGCTATTATGAAACTAATGGTATTATGGTTATTAGCAAAAGGACGAAACGAAAATGCAAATTCAGTCAGTCAGATATGTGCCATGCGTGAGACACATTTAAGCGATCATGTATCTTTCGATACATGACTGACGAGGCAGATTTTTCGGGCAGTTGGTTGACATTTCTTTCTGCAGTAGACCAGTTGCCATCCATGTCAAGAGAAGTCGGTCTGTCCTGATATTTACCCATAGCTTAGGGAAGAAGATTTATATATTTCCCAATGGTATTAGCCCGTAAGTGAATGAAACGGATTCGACTGGAATTCGAACTCGGCTCTTCGATTCCTCAATCCGAGCAGCTATCCATTGCTCCACCGTAAATCGGAAATGCCAAAATAAACTTTTACAAAAATTTAAATAGCTGGGAAGTGTTTTAACAGAGGATGGAATATACGACAGTGAAATCTGAAGGCGCATTGCAGTAGGCAAACATGCCTTCCAAAAGCAAAGCAAAGTATTAAGAAACATCGACCACCGTTAGAAAAGAGAAAAGGATACTGATATGGCAGTGAATGTTGGACATTCTACTCAGAGGTAAGGAAGAGACTTAAAGCAACATGAATGTGCTTCTACAAGAGGGGGATGCTGAGGATGCCATGAACTCAATAAGTGAGCAACGACGAAGTCTTAGAGAAAATAAAAACAAAAAGGAAACTTATGCTTAACATCAGTAAGGTACGGTTTAAAATTTTACGCCACATAATGAGGAAAGATGGCTTGGAAAATCTGATACTCACAGGACAGATTAAAGGCAAGAGAGACAGAGGAAAAAACAATATACTTAGCTTGAATAAGTTGATGGCGCAACAATGTTTAGGAGAAATAAGGTAAATATAATTTATTAAGTGATGCAAAGGAGAGTGAAATTGTGGAGAGCAATGATCATATCTGTCAGATAAAGAAGTTCATGGTAAAGTAAAAAAATTAATGAAATATTAATTGTTCGGCGTAATTATTAAGCTGAAAACAAAGTTCCTTCGCGGCTTTTTATATGGTTGTTAATAAAAGTTGTGAAAGGACTTTATTTCAAACCCAGTGAAATAGAGAACGTATGCTCAACCCACAATCGATTTGGGAGCAACATAAAGAACACTGAAGAATTTAATTAGATCTTTGAGTTTTGATAGGTCTTTAGAATTTCGAAGAAATATTTCTTGGACGCTTCCATTCAGAAACTGTCAATCATGATGGTTGGTCAGCTTAGAGTAAACTTAACCATTCAGTTTATAAATAAAATGTGATTATTTCCAGTTGATGCATCTATCTATGCAGATGATCAAAAACAGTTAACCTGATTTAATATGATTAAATAGTAGCACGCTTAAATTCATGCAACTGGGCACCAGTGAAAGTAGCTCGTCAGAGCAGTTGCCGTGAAAATATTAGTAGAAAAGAGAGAGGGAAGCCACATCATGCCTGTGACAAATTGACTGGAGTCGAGATGCCAGGTCAGGACCTATCACATTGCATATCCGTCTTTCGATTTTGTCGAGAACCTCGAGATGAACAGCGGGGCCACCAGATCAGATATGGCAACAGTATTTAATGCAAGGACGAATGGTAGATTTGAAAGATAGACTCAGACCTATTTATATTTCAAACGACACTTTGCAGTCTTTATAGTTCTGAAAGCAGCATAAGTTTCAGAAAAGCTGAAAGTTCCATTATAAAATCTCATGCAGTCAAAGGCGCCATTGTAAATATATAAAATAAATTGGAAATTATAAGCTGGAATTAATATTATATCTATCTTATAAATATAAGTTTTTCATGAAAATGTTAAGTCGATTGTTAATAAGTTTATTGCGAAATCCTGTTCTTGAAAAATTATATCTTTCGTTGGGTAAATGTAAAATGTCTGAGAACTTGTATTTTAGCGTTCCTTATTTCAAAAAATTCATCCAGAATCATAAAAAAAAAATTCAAAGGGAGAGACTATTAATGAAAATAACCATTCCTATGCCATTTTTTTGACAAATTAGGAAAAGTTGAAAAAGAGTAAAAATTGTATGACTAATTCATTATTAATTTTCGGCCGGTGCACTCTTCGGCCTGCTATTCTTCTTTTTCTTCTTCTTTCCATCGTTTATCCTGGTTTTTTTTTCTACTTTTTTCCTTTTTTTTCAATTCTTATCTTTTCTTTCTTCGTTTTCTTCATATTCATTATCTTCTCCCTTCTTTGCTTTTTTATTCCTCTTCTCATTCTTTCTCTTTCTCTTTCTTTCTTTCTCTTTAGATTTCCAATTTTCTCTCTTCGCAACTTTCTCCCTTATTGTTTCAATTTTTGTTTATTTTTCGTTCATCCTTTTTCCCTCGATATCCGCAGACCTCTCTTCTACGATCAAGCTTCTCCTTTTCCTACCTGATTATTTTTCTATATACCTCTCTATCATACAAATCAAACATCTGATTGCTTTCCCAACGCCCCGATAAATGCGTGGTAATATGACTACCGAAATCAAACATGGCTGTTTATTGCACATCGGGTTACAATCACAGAAAACAAACTCAGTGACCCCTCTACCGGGGATGGTTCATTTTGCAAATACTGTCTGGCCTTATCTTATTCCCCTCCTGTTCTTCTCCTGTCCTTATTTTCTCCGCTTCTTCTTTTTCCCAAGGAAAATAATTATTATTGCTTTTGGAAGAAAAAAATCGGAATAATTGTATCGGAATAATTGGCAAAAATTCTAACCAGGAGTTCGGATGAGACTTGGTTCCCATTTCGATGTTAACGTCTTTTTTATCTTTTGCAACCGTTTTAAGCGCAAAGGAATGGACAATATGAATACCACTCGGTGCCATGAAATGAAAAGGCTCTGATAGAGAAAAAAGAAATTGAATCTCATTTCGTCTCTCTTTGATAAAATCTATTTTAACTATCGATCTAAATTGATCATTTTTTCTGGGTTTTTTTTTTAATAAATAAACCACCATAATAGCGATAAGAAAGTAAGTATTTTAAGCAGCAAATCAGGCTGGATCCATGTATCGATGTATCGATTATCCTGTTGTGATTTTTACATTGACAAAGAGAAACAAATAAACAGAAGGAAATTGAGAAAGTTAAAAGCAGTTACTATTCTTTGCTCAATTCAAGAGGCTTGTTGACCTCAACTTGCAGGACAGAAAATAACTACCAACGGCTTGCAAGGCTATCATCATGTGAGCAAAAGAAACATTCTTTATGTTCAACACCTTTCTCAGCTATTGAGAATGTCAAAAGAACTTTTTTAAAGGTTTAGCGCTCCTTGAAATTTATTTATGGAGTCACAGCGTAGTAATGCTTTTAAGTTGAGTTCATCACATTCACTTACATGCTAATACCCTGGGGGAAGGTATGAATCCATCTACTTTTCTCCAGCTATGGGTAAAGTATCAGGACTCGGTGGATAATATAAATATAACTCGATGACATGAAATGAAAAGACAATGATACACAGAAAAGAAATCAGGCATATCGGCGTCTATCAAATAGCAGAACAGACTGGGAATTATCGCCTTGGATGGTAACCAGTCTAAGAGAAAGAAGATCTGAATTCAGAGCAGTCTGTAAGTTTTGTCTCTTTAGATAAATTCTAGAAGGTGTCTTAAAAAACAAAGGCAGCTCGCAAAGAGTAGTAATGGACTAACCTGAACATCCACTGTGCAAAAGGAACCGGCAGACCATTGCCTTATTCTGCCTTGAAAATATCCATGAAAAGCAAATGTGATATGGAGGAGGGTAGTAACCACAGCGGCGGTGCAAAATATGCTAACTGAATAAGTGATGATGCTTACTTTGTCATCGGCTGTTACAATCACCTCCATAATCTAGCAAATACATTTTAATTTATTTAAAAAAAGGTACCCAGCGAATGTATTGACGTTCTGCTGATCAGCCATTGTTCATTCAAAACTGGACATGCTGCTTAATCTTCCAACGTCACCATATTTTCACTAGCATGAATATAAATAAATGATAAGACTTTGACGGATTTAATATTATCATTTCTGATAGACGTTAAAAAAATTCTTTTAGCACGAACTTCTGGCTGCAATTTCACTGTCAATAATGAAAGAAATGGTAAAGAAAGAGAGAGTGAGATGATGAGCGGATCTCAATGTCACACATTACTCAGCAAAGATAATTTATGATAAACACCGCATTTAGATTTACCCCCAGTCCTGATGAATGAATGATTCTTCAAAAAGGCTCCAAGACTTGAGGACTATTTGGCCTTAAACCTTAAACTTAGATATCAAATGGAACTCGTATATACGCCCGATTGCTAAAGAGGATCGTTTCCCTCTACGGCACTAGTAAATACCTGACTCCTCATGATATCCTTCCGCTTTACATTTAGAATTTTTTGTCTTGTTTTTTATTCAGATCTCTGCCATTTCTTTTGCTTTCAAAGGTCAATATTCAATATTCATTAATTTTTATTCATTTTCTGCTGGCCTATTAAGTTGTATTCCTGTTCGGGGAAATGTCTTTAGAAACAAAAGAAAAGATACCTGAACTATTGTGTAATATAAATCCTTCTGTATGACAATGGGTGCTGAACTATTTCTTTAGAAATGAAGATAAAACTTAAGACAATGGGGATATAGTTCTACAGAAGGATGATGGGAATATTATGTACAGAGTATGTGACCAGCGATGAAGGTTTAAATAAAAAGAACCCTTGTACTTAGGATCAGAAATAGTTGAAATTTCTGGTATTATACGTTCCGTTCTTTTTATGAGGAAAGAGAGCTTGAAAACTGACACTCACAAGACGTGTTGAAAACAACAGATTCTAGATGAATCAGTGACTAACATACAGAAGGGGATATTAAGGGTCATAACATTGCTAAGAATTACAGATAATTGTGAAGAGCCATATTGTTTAGAGATATGCCATATAAAAATAGGACTTATAGTTGTCATATCGTATGATTTTTATATTTTCTACAAGAAGAATTTAAATTTTAGTTTCTTTCACTGTTTTTATGGTGAGTTCAATCGTATCTCTGGTTAACCTTCGGCATCCTTTCTGGTTCTACATGTGTAGGTTTCGCATTCCTACTGAGTAATTGTTTTCCTTGGTTATGGGTTTTAAGATTTCTGACGTCATATGTAAGCATGTTATTGATCTGACATTCAAGGAATTATAGACTTATTAGAATCCATTTACTTCAGCCTATTTTCTGCTCATTTTATTCCGATTAATTTTTTTTCAGGAATCTTCATTCATCTCTCATATATATTCATGAACGAATTAGCCGTACAGTCTTTGATTCTTTCCAATTTCCGCTGTTCTTTTAACGTTGTTTTGAATGGTGTCTCTCAGCTTCCAGTTCTTCGATATTTTGGAATTAGTTTTTCGGGGTAATTGTGCAGGCAAAGCCTACTTTGTTCTTTCTTCTGTTCACGCGCCTAATTCCAAAAATTGTTGTTTCCAGTATCAATTTTTTTTTATTTTCTTCATCACTTCCCCATTTATTGTGCTTTTATATGCCAATTCCGTTCATGGATCTCCACAGCTTCCTGTCCTTGACCTTTTACCTTCTTGTAAAGGATTGATGTTGCATAACAGTACAGGTATCTTTTCTTTGTTTCGAAAGAATTTTCCCGAACGACTCAAAAAGGCAGCATTTAATATTAGCCCTGTTGGCTTTGATTTCATTTTGAATTGGCATGTCTCAGAGGATAGTTACCTCGTTATTTTGGGTAACTGAGTTTGGTTGGTGCTTATACTATCTCTCAGTGGTTTCGATTTTGTGCTCCTTGTCTATCTTCCATATTTTATGTCTGTGAATTATTATTATTATCATTATTATTATTATTCCTATGATTTCTGGTATGTACAAATTTCTTTTCGGGTCCCGCCCAGAAACCTAAGGTTAGAAATGGCATCATGACATTTTCCACTAACAATAAAACAACATATTTTACGTAGCTACAGCCCTTCGTAAGGTGTGGGCTGTATTTGTGAGAACAATCTTTTGTATTTCTTTAAGGTATGGGCTTCCAGGAATCCCTTCAATTAGTCTACTGGAATCTTTTCCAAACAATCCAAGGGCTCCAACTACAACAGGAATTGTTGATGTTCCCATGTGCCACATTTTTGAGATTTCGATTTGAAGATCTTCAAAGATACATTACAGTCTGCAGGGACTACCATATCGATAAGGTGGCACTTTTTTTTGTTTGCGGTCTCGAATAACAATGTCTGGTCGGTTAGCTTTGACTGTTCTGTCTGTGTGTATTGTGTAGTTCCATAAAATTGTAACAGGTCCTATATTATTATTATTATTATTATTATTATTATTATTATTATTCTTAAAGAACGGCAGAGACTGTCAAGTATTTGCGATGATAGTGATTATCATGAGAGATGGCCAGCTCAGAAATGGAACTGGAAGAAAAGATTGAAAAGGACTAACTACTAAGTGTAATAAGAGGAGGCGAATTGTCGTTACCAAACGAAATAGCTCACGATGTGATCTACGTAGTGGAGATGACAATATAAACCCGGCACAGTAATTGAATCTTTTTTACAAGGCCCCCAATGTAGAGGACTAAATGTAAAAGGCACAGTTTATGGGAAAATTGGGAAAGACAACAGTTAAGTCTAGACTTGAAGAGATTAAATTTGTACTGGTCGGGAAAGCATCCTCTTGAGAATCATTTCCATAAAACAGCAGTTCACGTGAAAAAAGCTGCTCAAGTGGAACTTACTTTTCCCCAGTAGACTACGAAGAGAATGAGGGTGGCTCGCTACAATGTGTGTGGTATGACGGATCTAAGCCGTGAAGGTTAGAATTGGTGAAATAAAAGAATGTAGTTCGTCTGAGGATATTCCATGGTAATAGCAATAGAGAAGTTTCGATGTTTCGTCAGTGAGAAACCGGTTGTAAGAAGGGCTCTATCAAGACGAGAAAGTGAAGACTAGGCAACTCTTGCCCATATCTGATTGCATCCACACACTTTCGACGTGATCTGGCTCCTGTAAAGATTGACGAATAAAAGGAGGAGTTAGTTACTTACGCTACAGGGAACCGAACATTTTCGCAATAATTTTAGCGACGTATCGTATGCACGGGTTCCACTTAAGGTTGGATGTAGTAGCAATAGACGACAGAAAATGTGACAGTGAAATTCTAAGGTGCATCTGTTTAGTGGATGATATTTTTGAAAAAATTAAGCAATATGTTAAAACATGAAAATAGAAGTGTAATGAATTGAGCTCTTTGGTAATATCTAAGAAGTGAATGTTGGTGAAATTTCTTACCAAAAGTGACAAAGTGTGTTTCCCCATAAAAATTCTAAAAATAACTTGAACATATGGGGAATGAGGAAGGGGAAAATCTTAAGGAATATTTATATTCGGTTGGTGCAAAAATAATGACGTAATAATGTCGTTTTGTGACGTTAAAATTACGTCATTATTTTTGCACCAACCTAATACCTGCCATCGGAAAGAGATAGCTGAAATTTCTGAGACGCATAAAGAGGAAAGATGGCCTAGTGAAATTAATACTCACAGGACATTGGAAGGAAGAGGGAAACGACGGTTTATTGTGAATGTCTTGAACAAAAGAAACGAGTGATGCTAAACAATCAGGAGATATTTAGATAAAAAAAAAATATGATTACCTACGCCCTGATAAGCGTTGGTGCACATGGAAAACGCTGTTAAATATGGTTATTGTTTGTTCTTCATAAGAAAATTCTGTCGTTTTCTAAGGCTTGAGGTTTTTGCAGATATTGTAAACAATATTTCGTGATATTTGTCTTTGAGTTTTCTTCCAGTTTACTCTGTTCTTTAGCTAAACAGCTGATTCCATTGATTTGGGTCAAAGTTCTAACCAAAGTGTCGTCATTTGATCAGCATTTCAGCTTGCAGAGATTTCCACCAGTTTAACTCGTAGCAAATCCTGCTGAACTATTTTTCCCTTTTTCAGTTGAACTTCACATTTTGATTTCGGCTATTTTGAAAATGGCAAGATGATTAAGTCATGCAAAAGAGTCCAGGTGAATAGGACGCTAAATTCTTTTGAAGAAGGCTCGTCAAAATAGAAGCGGACATCCAACTGGCATTTTCACTGAAAGGGAAAAAAAGACATTTCGCCACAAATAGTCTGTAAAACCGGGATTATCATGTGGATTATCAAAGGAGTTATCAAAGGGATTATTGAGAAATCCGTATAGAACACGAAATTTTCGATTGCTGCTAGATCAAGAAAATGCAAAAAAAAAAGGGTGGGGGGCACAAGAAAATCCTTTTAGAAAGATTAGAGTTATTTTCATTATTTCTTGTCATTATAATTAATTATAATCAATGTTTTGGAAGTATTTTACTATTACGTTTTCATTACTTGATTCATTATCAAGGATTATCCTGGATGATTCATTATCATTTAAATTCATCTAAATTTTCTATTAAATGGCGCATTGTCTACCATTATTATTAAATTAAATACGAGCGAAATCTGGGCACTGGAGTTTGGGATTGCAACCAGTCTAGTAGGAGGACAAGTCAAAACCATATCTATCCCTGACAAAGCTTACTATGCCGTTAAGCAAAGATTCGTGGTATTTACAATGACCCTATGATGACGACTACTGTCTGCCCCCTTCCATGTTTTATTTTTTATATGTATATAATAGTCTCCCACTATGGCTCGGCTTATGTAGTCTGAGCACTATGGCCTTGGTTGCGAACCAGTCTAAGAGAAGAACAATTCTGTATTCAAAACCGTATACAACCCTGGAAAAGATACTGATAAACTTTACGCTTATGGTTATCATTTTTTCTTTATAAGAAAAAATTTCTATCTTTTCCTAAAACGTCAGATTTTTGCAGGTATGTAAACAATATTTTGTGATTTTCTTTTGTCTTCGATTCTTGTTCTCTTCAGTATCTGTCTATATTTCTGAGATGAGGTATTATGTACAGCATTTACATTATTCGGACTATTGTCCTCATCTTTGTTGCTATATTTATTACAACTTTTCGGCCGTTGTACGTTCCGGCCTTCTTCAGGTGGTTGGAATGTCGAACTGAACCCTTTCGCTCACTGAGGTAGACTGTTCTAGTTCCACGTGCCATTTTTAATGGATGTCTGTTATCAGTTATCTCTTGTTAGTTCCCCTCTCCAAGTTCTCCACTGCCTTAACCGGGTATTGAACTCACATTCTTTGGGTCCTGCCACTGGATTTAACTAACGCTTTATCGACTGTGCCATGTTTCCTTGAGTTTTGTAGTTAAACAACAGATTACAGTCTTGGAGAAGAAAAACTCTGAATTCAAAACCTTATGCATCCGTGACAAAGCTTCCTCTGTTGTTTTGGAACTGATCGTGGAGTTTACAATGATATTCTGGTCACGATTGCTGTCGGCCGCCTTTCATGTTTTATTTTATTAAACGAAGCATTTCAAAAATTATTAATTTTTTTCAATAGTATTTTCTATCATTTTTATTATTTCAAGAATTATTAACGATCATCCTGAATTCTTGACTAGTATTTACTTTTCATTCAGAAGCGAAACAGATCATTGCATAGTAACACATCTATCTCAATTTAACATTTGCAAATCATAGAACTAGAATTTTGGACTTCTTTTTCCTCTATATTTTTACCCGTATGGGATATATATATATATATATATATATATATATATATATATATATATATATATATATATATATTATTATGTTGGTGCAAAAATAATGTCGTATTTTGACGTTCAACCTTATGTGAGAAAACGACACTATTTTTGCACCAACCTAATATATATATTTAAATAAGTTTTTATAGTACAAAATTTAGCAATTCCTAGGAATAAGAGAAATTTGTATGGCATTATAAAAAGCTTAAAAAGTACAACCGGTTTCGTCCCAGCCTTATAAAGTTTATTTCTGGGATATAAAAAGGAAGCGCGTAAATTTAATTAATATTAATGATAACGGATGGCGGGGAAGAAGAAAAAAAATAAATAAAGAAGAATAAAAAAAAAAAAAAAAAATTTCAAGAAAGCTAGATTCCAACAACATTCAGACCCAGTAAGCATTCCCTCTGTTGACAGATGGAAGGCCCATGGAATCTGATATACAAGGACTCTAGAACCTTGAGGTGATATGAAGTGTGGGACCTAGATAATATCGAGAAACGGTCCACCCTAAAATCAAGAACACAATTCATGCTGGCTATTACATGCTCTGCAATAGCAGAGCCGGAAGTATTGATTAGTTGACTATTCCTGGCATCCGGATTCAAAATCCTGGGGGGTGTAAATGTTGGGGTAAATGTTGTTTACACACACACAGACACATATATACATATATGCAATATATAATATAATATAGTATAATATAATATAATATAATATAATATAATATATATATAAAATATAATATAATATAATATAATATAAAAATAAGAATAATAGAAAGAGGAAAACATTTTTCAGAACTAAAGAGATTAATTGAAGAAAATACTTGACTTGATCTGAGATTGATTGAATTTTCGGACTAATTTTACCGCCAAAGAAATTATAATTAAAAGCTTTGTTATAAAAACAGAAAAATATTAATTAATTTTACAACATGAAAAAACGGGGAAAACAATTTCGACTAAAAAGATTTTAAAAAATAGACGAAGTGAATATTTTTTGGTTAATGGAAAACACATTTTAGTATTTCATTTATTTCTAGTAATTTCCATAGCAAATCTGTGCAGGTTATACGAGTTATAATCGTATTGAAAGCAAGTAGTTTTTATTACTTAAAATGTCTGTAAATTTACTATTTAAGTAATGTTTAATATCGTGTTACTTTATGATTCAGCAATTTCTTATGACTATAAATGTTATAAGGAAAGTTTTATAAATAAACGCCAATTTGTTGAAAGCCAAGTAAAATACAAATTTCAAACCCTTTTCTGCACTTTATAAAACGATATTCCTAAATATGAATGTGAAAACAGAACAATTTTATATGAAAATCAAAATAATCCTCTAAGAAAACAACAGTAATGAAGGACATTTAATTAATGAAATATATTTTTTTAAAACAGTGGTTTTGACTAGAAGTAGATAATATATAATACAGATATTGAGCGCTTACTGAAAAATAGTCCCTCGAGGGGTTTGTAACACATCTATTTGTCATCTCTCAGTTGCGTCTCTCTCTTTGGGCAGAGTGCACTCAGGGGCGACTCCGTCAAAGTACAGAGTTGCAACAGAAAAATTATACTGAAAGACCCCCATCCCTTGTGATCAGCTGCCCGAGGCTGCGCGCTCTCATTGCACCAGAGAGAGGGATCGGTGCTTGCCAGCTTAACCGACGGTTGCGGGGTCTGTGGGCAATTTTTCCTCGCCCGGGTGTACACACTGGGGTCTCCACCTTAAAAAAGGCCTTGTGTTACAACTCGTCTTAGTGGGGAGAGAGCGAGTAAATACGTAGTGTGAAAATTATCCCCTTGAGTAGTTTGCAACACATCCCTTATCATCTCTCAGTTGCTTCTCTGTCTTTCAGAAGAGTGCGCTCAGGGGCGACTCTGTCAAAGGACAGAATTGTAATTGAAGAATATTATTCTGACAGGTGCCGGCCCTGGGGAACAGCTGCCCGTGGCCACGCCCTCTCATTGCATTAGAGAGAAGGACATATGCACGTACCGATACCAGCGCAACCAACGGTACCTAGGGCTCGGGAATTTTTGTTCCTAGCCCGGGTGTACGCGCTCGGGCTCCCCACATTAAACTGACCTTGTGTCAAAACTTAACCTCGTGAGGGAGGGTGAGTAGATACAAATTACAAGTAGTTTGCACGGGCCCTTCGACGTGGTGTAATGTTTTGCAAGCTTGTCTCACTAGAACAATTACGGCTGAATTGTGAGTTCGATACTCATTGGGCTCCCCATACTTTCGGAAGACCGACATAGTGTGTAATTTGCTCTCGAGTAGCTGGTAACTCATTATTTATCATCTTGTAGTTGTGTCTCTGTCTTTGGGCAGAGTGCACTCGGTGGGAGGAACTCCTGGGGTCCAGTACATACCAAATTATTATGCAATAGAGCTGGGGCTTTTAATCTCCGAATACTTTGGAGAATTGATCTCAAATTTCGCATTTATTCATATAGATTCTATAATATAGGTTTTACATAATTAAATATTATGTTTCTGCAACCCTTCAAATATTTAATGTATAACAAATTCGAATTTTTCCGTCCTTCTATATTAATTTTATCTTATAATTTGTCCCCTGTTCTGTCAGCCATGAAATAAAAATAATTGTTTGTACGGAGAGTAAGGATCTACCTACATCAAATCGTCTTTAAATTAAGTGACAGCATAAGAATTATCGTTGAACTTTTAAATGTAAGATTAAACATTAATTCAATACTTAAATACATCGATCAATTTTGAGTTCTCCTGTAGTTTATTGATGCCTATCACATCTACTCCTCCCTAGCTATTGTGATGAGGGCCAAACAAAGATTCCTCCACATGAGCTAGCGTAAATACCACCCGAAAGTGCGATTTTTAAGTTAGCTTAAAATTTTAGCTAGCTGAAAATGCATAAAAAAAGGATAAGTAAACCATTTGAATCATGAAAGCAACGATAATGCCTATTATAATATATAGATATATATATTTTGACCTCGCATAATCTAACAACCCTGAATCTGAGATCAAGGAAAATCATTCTCTGCGCCTAATTTTTTTAGGGCTTTCGAATGATTGAAAACATGAATCATTGAAATCGGACGAGTGGGAGCGGAGGAGTTGCATGGATACACACACGCACAAACATGCATGCACTGTATTTTATATATATGATGTAAAGCAGAAATTGTCGTTTTTTTTAAACTTATTTTTTAACCTGGAATTAATATATTCTACTCTTATTAAAGAAAGTGTGACTCCAAACAGAAATGGAAAGAGTTTTAACTTTTCATCTGTGTAACTAGTTTAACGCCAAGCTTGCTTTATAGATAAAATATTTGAGTAAATGCTCTGTTTATAATAAACAACATTTACAGGCCTGAATGCCCGAGAAAAATTCACAGAAAATATAACCTCTGACAGGATTCGAACTTGCATCCTATAAGGAAGAGTTATTTAGCTTTACCGATTTGGCCACGAAGGAACGCTCAGGGAGTAGGTCGAATTTACTGTATTTAAACTTCAATCTTCCTTGAATATCTCACGTACATTCATATTCTGCTCATGACGTTTCAAATGTAGGCAAATGACGTCACACATTATGAACTGGACAAAGTCCGACAATATATATATATGAAAATTTCTCCGAATTAATCAGTAGAGAGACAATATTTATGAATAAAAATGACAATAGGAAAACTGGTAATTGCTGACGCGTTTCGTCCAATGTGGACTTTATCAAAGCAAAATACGAAAATGAAATTAAATGAACAAAGTAACTAATAAAAACAAAAACAGAATGTACCTAGCAACTGGAATGTAGAGAAACGCTATTTTCATATTTTTAACTGAATAACGTCAGTAATTGTCACGTGTGGAGAATATTGTCATTATAATTGTGTTGATGTATTCAACCATTTTCTTTTGATTTTATGAATCTGTTGTGTATATTTGTTTGTAAGAGCATTAATTTTGTTAAGAAAGGTGAAATAGGGAAAAAAAACCTGGGCGTAGATTAATATTTGGGTAGTTTACTATGGCGGCACTCTCCAGAATTTTCCTTCTGAGTGAGTTATTTTCTTTTTTTATGAGTGTAGCATTTTTAAAATCAAAATTATGGTTGAATTTATTTCTATGTATGACTAGTGCATTAGCTAAGTTGTTTTTTGTGAGGTCTCTTTTGTGCTCATAAATGCGTTTTCTCAAACTTCTACTTGTTTCTCCAATATATTGAGAGGAACAGTTTTTTCAATTTATTCTATAAATGCCTGCTTCAGAAATATTAGTGCTATTATTATTATTATAGTGTTATTTTTCAGTTAAAAATATGAAAATAGCGTTTCTCTACATTCCAGTTGCTAGGTACATTCTGTTTTTGTTTTTATTAGTTACTTTGTTCATTTAATTTCATTTTCGTATTTTGCTTTGATAAAGTCCACATTGGACGAAACGCGTCAGCAATTACCAGTTTTCCTATTGTCATTTTTATTCATAAATATATATATATATATATATATATATATATATATATATATATATATATATATTTATATATATATATATATATATATATATACTCTTTAAAATTGGAATTAAGATACATTTAGTTAATGACCATTTTCACGTACGAATTTTAATTTTATAATTCGCAGGATTTTTCAAACTGTTTATGGTATCAGTTTCTAGAGCGCTCTTTTGGAATCAGTTTTAACATATTTCAAAGTCTATGTCTTGTTAATAGGACTCGCCTGAATTATACCAACATTTTATTCCCTCAAGGAACACATCACATGGCACAGTAGATAAAGGCGTTGGTTAGATCCAGTGGCAGGACCCAAAGAGTGTGACTTCAATACCCGGCTAAGGCAGTGGAGAACTTGGAGAGGGGAATTAACAGGAGATAACTGATAACTGACATCCATTAAACATGGCACGTGGAACTAGAACAGTCTACCCCAGTGAGTGGAAATAAAGGGTTCAGTTCGACATTCCAACCACCTGAAGAAGGCTGGAGCGTACAGCAGCCGAAACGTTGGAATAAACATGGCGACAAAAATGAGAACAAAAGTCCGAATAATTTAAATGGTGTACATAATACCTCCTCTCAGAAATATAGACAGGCTTATTTCATATATATATATATATATATATATATATATATATATATATATATATATATATGTGTATGTGTGTGTGTGTGTGTGTAATTACAGAACAATACATTGATATCGTCATCATCGGAAATGTAATCTAAAAAGTGTAAATATCTATAGTAATATTTTGTAATGCATTTTGATGTAAATGAAGACTGTAGATGTATGATGTGTTAAAATCTTTTTAATGGCCCAGTTGTCAACCTAGCTTTGTTCTGAACTCCGAACCGTAATATATACATATCTGAGCCAGTGGTTCCCAGTCAAATTCCCACTGTAGTTGTTCATTTTTTTTCTAATTGTTTTTTTTCTAACTCTTTTTCTGTAACGGCGAAGAGTTCTTGTTCAAATTCGCTTTTTTTTATTTTCTCAAAATTAATAAATAATATAATTCGACTGCCCGTATTTAGCAAATTTAAAAAAATATATTTGTGAAGACAGTAGAAATTGAAATAAGAATGAAAAATTCTACAAGACTGTAATGATATTTGAATCCTGAACCTGGAGAGAAAATCTATGGATTTGTACTGTGCAACCCGGAGAATCAAATACGATATCGTGATATCAGATTGAAATCAATGTCTAAATGCCGTGAGATGTTCGTCCAGAGTGACATCACTTGCGCAAGGAAGCGGTTCAAAGAGAAATGAAAACCGGCTCATTGGAAAAAATGGCGCCGGATCCGTGCCAGTGAAGGCGGAATAAGTGTTTCACATTGACTGCATGTCAATCAGTAAAGTCGGGGGCGGAGGGGGGAATTATAATTGAAAATTTTTCTACACTTAGATGTTGTTTTCAAAAGGTCCATGATTATATAATCATTTAACTTCTGTGTCTATACACGCACGCACATTCTTTAATATATTATTAGTGATTGATTCGATAATATCAGCGAAATCATGGAGTCATTGTAAATACCACAGTCCTTTTATCAGCGGCATACTATGTGCATTTTCAAGGCGACATACGGTTGGAATTCAGAATTGCCATTCTCATAGACCCATTAAAAAGCAAAGATGAAGATCCAAGTCTGCTATACTATTTGCTCAATAGCTGAGAGCGTTGCGCGTAAGTGAATGTAATATAACTTGACTGTCATTCGAACACTGTGGCCGGATTTCTTGTTCTAAGCCGATATCCATTACACCACCTGCACACCCACCCTTACATCGAGGCTTAGTAATAGAATAAATGAATTCAGTTAACCCGAATGTTTGATTTTACATCCAATCCTCGGCGGTTTTCTATATATATATACTCATAATATTTTTCTGTTTTCTCTTCAAAGAAAAGTTATTTTTATAATGAGTTATTAAAATTTCTAGGGAACATAAGGAGAAAAGAAGCTTCGGAAAATTGACACTCACAAGACATATTGTAGGCAAGAGGAATAGAGGGGAGCAGTTTATAACCCCTGTTTAGCGAGCTTGTGTAAATTGTTGGCAGGACAAGGATTAGCAGAGACAGAAAATAGATTCTTTACTTTGGCTTAAAAAGGACAAGAATTTATGGTGAGTCCTAATTAGCCACAGCCTGAATGTTAATAGTAGACGAATTTTTCTCTTTGAGTTGAAATTTTAACATTAAATTCAAACATCCGATCCAATCGTCTACACTAGTGGTTCCCAAACCTTTTAGTCTCATGGCCCACTTTGAAACCCAGATTTTTTTTATGTATTTTTATGTCTTTTTAAAGTAGTGAAAAAAGTTCACATTCCATTTCACGTACGATATCTATCCAATATAGATACAACTTTGTCTATTTATTGAACACATCCAATTTTACAAGCATCTAAAATATTTCGCATCTCCAATAAAACGTCCATTTATTATCAATATTTCTTTTTACAATTTTTCCGATTTATGGCACTAAACAAAAAAAAAAAAAAAATCATGACTTAAATAAACAATTCTTTAGATTCAAAACATAAAAACAATTTCAAAATAAGAATCACTATAAGAAAGAAAATTGGTTTCAAATAAATTTATTCAATGAGATCATTGTCCATTTTTGCAAGTTTTTCTATATTAGGATCCGTGATTTGCAAAGACAGACACAATTCTTTTTTTATGGTTTCTAAGCAGTTTCTAAACCATTAATAAGAATTTCAGGATATATTCACTTATAAACATACACCGTTATATTCACAAAATCAGAGTAGAATTGTAACGAGTAATATTTTATAAAACTGAAAGGGTGTCATTTTCTTTCTACAGTCAGAAAAAACGTTATTTTCAATGCCTGACTAATTAAAAGTTATTCAAACACAATGTATTTACTAAATTTTCATAATCTAAACATCTTAAAATTATTTACATATATTTAATTTCAATAATTTAAGGACTGGTAGTCAATAAAAGCTCTATGGACCATTCAAAAGTAAAAATTTAAAAATTCTGTGGCACACCTGAAATTTGTCATAGCCAATCTTGGCCATTTGGCTATAGGTTGGGAAACACCTGCCTGCACAAGCTTAGATGATTTATTCAATAAAGCAAGACCGCTAAAAACGTGAAACTTTGCAAAAAGTTAATTTCTTAAAGTGATACAATTATTTCTGCCTTATGTTTCTTAATTATTTTATAAACAGTTTTTTTGTCTATAAATAATCTCGATATTTCAATTTACATTTCATGAAAATAATAATAATAATAATAATAATAATAATAATAATAATAATAATTTACATTTCATGAAAATAATAATAATAATAAAATCTTAACACTGGAAATTAGGTTTGATTCGATTCAAGTACAATTACAATTTACATATATTCTCGGTGGATGTCTATTTAAATAAAATGGATGGATGAAATTAATCGTTGCAAGCAGAAGTTCTATGTTAGGGGTTTCTTCTCCCGTATTTTTTGTTCGGGGAACTCTTTTCAGACTTTTTGCTTTCCAGACAACTTTAATCTTCAAAACAATTAAATGTAATGTCAATCGTCATCGACTTTTTCCTCAAAAGACTTTATTGTCCTCTCTGTTTTCTTGTTTCTCGGTAATCCTTCGCATTTTAACGGCTTTTCTCGCTTTGGTTGGGATTAAATTATTAAAAATATATACTTTATCATTTATATAAGGTAGCACCTATATAAAATGTGGTATATCGATAGAAGGCAATCCCGCCCCCCCCAAAAAAAACAACCCCCCCCCAAAAAAAAATGCTCTTATTTAATCAAAATGATATCCTCTTTATTCCAGAAGGTTCTTCAAACGTTCCTTTAAAACCTGTTATATCTTCGTTTATGAGAAAATCCTCTTCTGTCGATGGAAAGCTCAAAATGTTAAAAAAAACGATAATTTTTTTGAGAGATTTCTAATGGATAACGCAAATACTTCAACGCTTCATTATATCGAATGTACAACAGTGAGACATGATGTGAGACGGTATGATTAGAGAATTTCTTTGTATCTTTTCTTGTATACAGTCAATTTTGTTCTAGAAGGATTTGGCTGGAATCGATTTAATTTCTTACAAAGATCAACACTGAATGATGTCTTCAGCAAACACATATCCAGTAACTATTATCTTTATTGTACACACAAGTAGTTTTCTGTGTGTTGTTTTGTGGATTCATCAATATCTTACCATTTCCCTGTTCATTTTATTTTTTACGGTTTGTCATCTGAACGATGTTTCAATATCCATCTAGACAGTTCTACTGCACATGACAAGCTGAGGTTTCATTAAACTTCTCTGGTATTGTCACTTAAATCAAGAATATAAGTACTTGACAATATTTAATAGTTATCAATTTCGAGATGCTACATATAGTATCTTTTGGAAAAAACCTCAGGAAACAAGAGATATGAAACAAACTAACAGAGATATACGGAATAAATAAGCTACAAAGTAATAATTTATGCCAGGAAATTTTTGTCAAATTTTGAGAAAAGTCGGCAGAAATAAATTCAAAAGACCCGTATTTGTAGATTAATGAATAGCAACATTTGCTTTATATCCTGCGTTTCTTGCTTAATGTTGGTAATTAATTTGAATTTTTAAATATATAATAAATACAATAATTGCCTTTTTGCATAATTAGATTTTTGTTATACTTATTAATCAAGGTTTTTTTTATTGATGCTAATTATAATTGGATATTTTTCTTTCTAGAAAATTATTCCCATGTAAGATTTGACTGCAAAGCGTATTAATATCTATCTATCTATCTATCTATCTATCTATCTATCTATCTATCTATCTATCTATCTATCTATCTATCTATCTATCTATCTTCATTCTGTTCTAAAATATGTGTCCTCCGACAAGAATCGAATTTCTATCCTACACGGAACCGTCATATAGTCTATGAAAATTTCTCCGACGTTCAGGCCGGTAAATGTTGTTAATACTGTTTATTATACAGAGAGCATTTACTTAAATATTTGTGTCTATATAAATAACGTATAACAATAAACATATATTAAAAGACTGTCTGTCTGTCTCTATCAACCTCAGTCTTTTCATATCTATCTATCTATCTATCTATCTATCTATCTATCTATCTATCTATCTATCTAGTTTACAACTGAGGGAAAATTACAGCATATTTAATCAATTTTAATTGCAAATTGTACTTAAATGTCGTGAGTGCAAAATAATACCTCATTTTACCTCCTCCCTTCAAATTTGGGTAAGTTGAGAAAGAAGGAAAGGAATTCGCAATCCTATTGTTTTTGATCCAGTGAAAATCTTACCTTCACAGAAATTATCCGGTCAGCCAAGAAGGAAAAAGAAATAAAATCTCGAGTCTACGCGAAATTTCTTTTGATATAAAGTGAAGAGGAAAATTCATTAACAAGAGAAGAGTATATGAAATTATGTCAAAGGTTTCGTTTCGGTTTCTCCCAACTTGCGTTGAATTTCTCGCCAATGTAAAATTTTCAGGGAGTATATTATCGCCCTCTAAACAGCACAATGCTACTTCAAAAAAGGTTCTCCGAAGAATCTAAGAAAGCTAAGTATTTCTTCGTCTCCTTTTGAAAGTATGCAAACGATATATACCTTCAGGGATTAACGGATTCTCTTACCTTTCTGTTCATGACAATCAGTTACTTTAAGAATACTGATTTATTTTCCTGAACTGAGCCCTACTTGTATTAATAGTATTACTTCTACTGGTGATTATCAAGTCAAACATATAAATTTGTGAATATTGGGTTGGTGCATAATTATCAGGCGTTTTTAAACAATATTTATTATAAAGAAGAAACATAATTCAACAATAGCATTTTAAATGATTATTTCAGAGCATATGATTATTGACACGCATTTTTATAATCTGAAATTAAAATAAAATGTTATTAAAAAAATAAACAAAACAGCATTTTTTATTAAGAAATAACTTACCTACAAAACGCTTGATAATTATGCACCAACTTACTATATTCCTTATCTTGTTTTATTAAAAATTATCAGTTGTATTTCGTCGTCATCATCATAACTTCACAACTGATCACTTAAACAACAATTTCTACGCCACTATAGAAACCCTTCTAAATACATAAATTGTTAATTTAATTTTGAAAATTTACTATTTAAAAGTATTGATACAGAAACTGTAGAGCTCGCCATATTTCCGAAAATGTAAAATTTAATTTACCCTTTTCACGGTCGAGTGCCTTTTGTGTGAGTTCACAAACAATTTTATCGAAAGATCAAATTTCATGAAGAGTTTTGCATTTCTCAAAAATTAAAACAGCATATATTTTTTCAAAACAATATTTCTGATAAGAGAGGCAATTCAACTGGACCAAAATGGTCCTATTTACGGTTAGGTGCCAAAACAGATGTTAGCCAACATGGTTTGTTTGCAGCCCTATTTAGTACAAAAACTCGGCTATAATAAAAAGTTGATGTAATAAAATTTCGATAAAGAAGCCACAAGAACCATGATCAGGAATCTATTATGTTTTCCATTACTATTAACATAATCTTATATATAAAGTACAGTGTATATGTGTGTGTTTGTGCGTGTGTGTGTCCAATCAACTCTTCCGCTCCTACTGGTCCGATTTCAATGATTCATAACTCATTCAAAAGCCCTAGAAAAGTTAGGCTTACGGAACGATTTTCGTTGAGCTCAGATTCAGGGTTGCCAGATTATGCGAATTTAAAAATATATATTATACTAGCCATTATCGTTGCTTTCATTGGGGTAAAGGGAGTAACTCTTATTTTCTTTTTTAGCCCAAATTGCAGTGCACCTTTTATTATAAATAAGCTTAAAAGTTGCCATGTCGGGGAGATAGAAAGGAGGAATAGAAAAGCGTGAGATATAGAAAGAGAGGGCGATGCAAAGAGAGAATGATAGAGAGAGAGAGAGAGAGAGAGAGAGAGAGAGAGAGAGAGAGAGCGGGGCGATAAAAAAGAGCAATCGCTATAGGGATTGAAAATGAGTACGAGAGAATGAGAAAAACAGATCATGAGAGAGAGAGAGAGTGTGTGTGTGTGTGAGAGAGAGAGAGAGAGGGGGATAAAAAAAAGACTGAGAAGAAAGAGAGCGACCGGAGAGAGAAATAATGTTATAGAAAGTGGGGGATAGAAAGAAGGGGTAGAAAAGCGTGAGAGCTAGAAAGAGAGGACGAGACAAAGAAAGGGATAAAAAGAGAAATCGCGAGATAGGGATTGAAAATGAGTACGAGAGAATGAGAAAAACAGATTGTGTGTGTGTATGTGTGTGTGTGAGAGAGAGAGAGAGAGGTGAATAAAAAAGACTGAGAAGAAAAAGAACGATCGGAGAGAGAAAGAATGTTATAGCGCGAGAAAGAGAGGGAGAAACATTGAGTGTGAGATGTGAAAGTAAGTGCAAGATAGTGGAACAGAGACCGAGAGAGAAAGAAAATGAAAGTGAAAGAGAAAATAGAAATTTCCTTTTCTCTTTCCCTTTCACTGATGCTTCTCTCTATTTTGGAATTACCAAAAATATACGTTTGTAAAAATACAAGGTTTCCTTTTGCAGCATTCGATGACATTCGAGTACTTTGGGCGAGTCCTTTATTAATTGTGTTTCTTTTGTTTGAGCCTTTGATTCAACACAGGAGGATAAAAGAAATGACAGCTCCGAGGCAATTCATTTCTCAATGTCAGTCAATTTTATGCACTCCAGCGAGATACCGAATCCTGTGTTTTCACGCACGCGCAGAATCAACAAATACGCCATTTTAAAAGTGTTGTAAACAAATAAATTTTTCAGCAACCAAGTTTGCACTTTTAACTTAAATGGCATCATAATTAAGGTTTCAGTTTGTGAATCGATTCCAAGGGAAGCTAAACGAAAGATTAATGGCTGGATATAATAAACTTAAATTATAAATAGAACCATGATATTAGGTTGGTGCAAAAATAATGATTAAATAATGATTAAAGATACGTCAAAAACCGACATTATTCTTGCACCAACCTAATATTTATTCTATGATTTTACTATGTGGCAGGAGCCTCTAACAATATAACCACACATTTGATATAAAGGGCAATGAATTGTAATGTAAGCATCATTATGAAATTGTTAAAAAAAGGGAAAGTGTAAATGATTTAATCGTATGTTTTAACAAAGATATAAAAGCGAATATTGAAGTCAACACTCAGAGGCGACACAGTTTCATGCTAGATACGACCATCAGTCTACATGTGTTGTGTTTTTTCTCTACTATTTATATATATGGGTAAGTGGTAGTCCATTCTGCCATAGGTATTATAAACAGAGTGATCAATGTTAAGATACATAGTTATAAGAGTATATTAGTGATATATAATTAATAGTCGATAATATGATTCGGATCATATAATAATGTCGATAATATGATTCGGATTTTCAAGCATTTTCTGCAATTTGCATGAAAGTTCGAGTTGTGCAAACGGGGTTGGCTAATTTTATATTCACGAATATATATATATATATATATATATATATATATATATATATATATATATATATATATATATATATATATCAGAGAGAGAAATCGCAAACGTTATAAAATGGATTTGTGGTCATTATAAGCAAAATCGTTTGCGGTTTCTCTCTTTTTTAAAATATACGTTTTTCTCTGGTTAGAACAACTACAAACTTTTCTCTCTCTTTCTCTCTCTCTCTTTCTCTCTCTCTTTCTCTCTCGCCATATATATATATATATATATATAATTGAACATTGAAGTCAACATTCAGAGGCGACACAATCATCAGGCCACATATTTTTTTTTCTCGACTGTTTATATATATGGTTCAGTGTTACACTGTAGGTAATCCATTCTAAGGGTTATTTTGGCGGGAGTGGTTTATTTATTCTTTTATTTGGATTAATTTATTTTGCTTCTTTTTTATTTTAATATAGTTTATATATATACACACACACACACACATATATATATATATATATATATATATATATATATATATATATATATATATATGAGGGTGTGTGTGTGTATGCGTGTGTGCATGTTCGGTTTTTATTTTATATATATATATATATATATTTATACTTTTCAGTTTTTCGATTTTCGATGTTTTAGTAACGTAGTAAAATGTTTTTAAAGATTAGTTTTGATTGTTTATTTAATAGTTGAATAGCCTACAACAATCAATCCAAAAACTGGACGAAAAAAATAGCTGTAATTACCTTCTCAGACCATAACAAACTTCTATATAAACGATCAGAACTCGCCTCAAATATTTCTACTACTTTACTTAAAAATCGAAAACCGAAAAGATTAAATAAAAATATATAAAATAAAAATAAATTAGAAAAAAAATCCAAATAAATAAACGAATTAACAAACCGCTACTGTCAAAATAACCGTTAGAATAAATAAAAATAAAACATAAATAAGCAAAAACAAGTAAAAATAATCAATCCAAATAAATAATATGATAAAAATATTACCAAACCACTCAAAATAACAATTAGAATAGACAAATATTGGATGGAAAAAATGCTTTAATTATCTTCCAAGACCAAAACAAACTATTAAATAAACGATCAAAACTAATCTTAATTTTTTTACTACGTTACTAAAAACATCAAAAACCAAAAAGTATGAATAAATATACAAACAAGCAAAATAAGTTGCTACAAATAAATAAATAAACCACTCCTGCCAAAATAACCGTTAGAATAGCAATATTATTTATTTTAGGATATTATACCGAAAGCATGTGAAAATCGCTATACAATTGCAATCGTATTTCAATGCAAATCAATGCGTCTCATCAGGCGATTTTACGATTTATTAAGATTTAAAAGCAAAATACAACCGGTTTTTTCGAAGTTTTTTATAAGTTTTTTTTACTCAGATCAACCAGTCGAATATGACCAATGTTAAATTTAAACTATGCGAAGAAAAAAAATTAAAAATTATTATTTATAAATGGGTCATGACCCGCAGATTGGCAGATAACAGCAGCCAGAGAGAAATTTAAAGCAGATATATATGGTTACATAAAATATACAAACCAGGCAATATAGTTTCCTAAGGAATGAAAGGTGGTAGGAGTAGAGAGGTAAATGCTAAACAAGTTATATACTTTTTTGAATTTTGTACAAAAAAACTTACGTAAAAATACGACTATAAATAGTGATTTGCTGATACACTCTGACGAGTGGACGGAGTGATTCTATGGGGGATACCGTCTACGAAACACAGGACATGGGATGCTGAAGAAAGCATCAATCATCTGAGTGACAAACCTTTTTCTTGTATTAATTTCTCTCTCTTTCTCTTTCTCTTATCTTTCTCCCTCCCCCTCTCTCTCTCTCTCTCTCTATATATATATATATATATATATATATATATAATGAATGTATAAGCCTAAAACTGTCTTAATATATATATATATATATATATACATATATATATATACACATATATATATACACGCATATATATATATATATATATATATATATATATATATATATATATATATACATATATATGTATTTAATTTAAAGGTATGCTATATTTAGGTTTTTTATGTAGTTTTAAGGTATTTAATACACACACACACATACATATATATATATATATATATATATATATATATATATATATATATATATATATATATATATAATGGTATGAAAGAAACGATAATTATGATTCAGATGATCGAAATATAACATATTCGAGGGTGTGAAACCTAACCGTAAGGTAAAACATGAGTAGTGCTTCTTAGTTGGGCCGAGACCATTTCAGCAGGCTTTCTGGTTCGGCAGAAATATCGACTTCCAGGGTATCATTCTGTTTCCCAAAGGCCAAATCCTCTTGTGTCTGATATTAAACGCACTTATATTACAAACAAGAGCATCATTATTAACTTTATTCTTCACACAATTCCTTCTACTGATAATCCATCCAATAAACAATGTAATCCTGATGCTAATCTAATTAGTATAATTAGTTTGATTAGATCTTAGAAGAATAAATAACCGACCAGACAAAGTAATTAAGTTTTATAATTGAAAATACAAAGGGCAGAGGTCCGGCGTGTTTGGCTAGGGATAGAGGTAGACGAATACACAATTATTTTTGCAGACACGCTCGGGAAGAGGAAAGCTTTTATTTGTCTATAGAAACAAAATAATATTCTTATAAACTTTAATCAATGCGTTATCCATGCAACATAGACTAAACTCACTGTATTTGCACTTATGTCACCGAAACAAAAACTGAATACCTGAACCATTTTCAAAATAATGAGACAAATACTGGAATTAAAACTTTTAGACAAATACTTAGACTCATATCTCTCATCTTCTGAAAAAGGATATATAAAAGGAACATAACATGGTTCACCTCAAATCACATTCATAAGAGAAGACATTTGACATAAGTGTTAAGGATTAAATATCCAGGGCCACAGTTGGGTCAATATTTCTCTACGGCTCTGAAACATGGACAATAACTCGTGAAAATTTGAGATGTCGCCTACACAAGATGTCTACGGAGAGCTAAATTATTTCCCGGTTAGAACATAGTAACAGAGATATGATATAAGGCAACTAATGGCCTGAAAGTTCCCCAAATGAATGTGAGGAGAATCCCTTTTCATGGCCACTTCCATGGGGCAGAGAATGGGGTCATTTATTCATTCGCCCTCTAGAGACCTCAGTTCCATGGCAACACACACAAGGAATTAACATCAAACATAGTAGAGACTGTACAGATCGCTGGAAGTCTCCCTTCTGTTATATAGATGTGAAACGTGGACACTGTTGGTAGATACAGAGAGAAGTATCCAAGCGTTTGAGAGGGTCAAATGCATGAGAAATCTCTTTGGAATTTTCTATTGGGAACAAAAGATCAATGAGTTTGTGCGGAAAAGGGTTGAAAGTTTTGTGGGATACAAAGAACCTCTTCTCTGTCAAACGGAGAAAATGGCGTGGTTTGGCCACATTACAAGGCACGACAGACCGTGCATGACCATCATGCAAGGTACTACAGAAAGCGGACCTAGGAGAGGGTGCCAATACAAAAATGGTTGGACAATGTAAAAAAAATGGACGGGTATGACTGTAACAGAATTATTAGGTTGGTGCAAAAATAATGACGTAATAATGTCGTTTTTTGACGTTAAAAATAAGTCAAAAAACGACATTATTACGTCATTATTTTTGCACCAACCTAATAATAGATCGTTGTACAAAATAGTGTGACTTCTGCATTCGGATCCGCCCTACGAATACAAAAGTCAAAGAAATGATGAAGACATCATCAACAGAGACAAAGGGTTTAGCAGAGAAGAACTGGTGACAGATATATATATATATTTGATTAAAGCGCGGAAATGTGTATTATGATCTCGACTTATTTCGAAATATGATGAGTGACGATGAAGATAGAAAAGAAGAGAGATCCTTATACTAAATCCGATCTTTTCTCAAGTAATCATCTGTTTTATAACATGAGTAATCAAATAATATATCATTTATAAAATCTGTTGTGAAAGTAATGAGGCGTTAATTTTAATGCCAAAAAAACGAAACTGCTCTCTTTTAATCGTTAAAGAAAACCACTTTTAGCCTTTCATCAGCATGGGTGATGCTAATTTCCAACAGTGGGTCACATTTCGCCTTCTAGGGCTAACGTTTGAAATGAAAATATTATATTGACTCCATTGCTCAATCTGGTTCACCGTGTCTTGGTAGACAATTTTCTTAACACATTTATAAGTCTACCATTCGCCCACGCATTGAATATTTCTGCTACATATGATCTGGTGCTTCTGCTATATACTTAGAGATTCTTGATAGGATCCAAAGAAGAATCTGCAATGTTATTGGTCTTGACCTGATATCTCGGGTTCAGTCCCTTCCCTATCACCGTAATGTAGCTTTCCTCTGACTTTTATACAAATACGTTCATGTTAATTTTTCTAATGAACTGTCCTCTATGGTTTCTAGGTTTTATGAATTTAAGCGCAGTACTAGATTGGCGCCGAGGGTTCATTATTTTACCGTGGAAATGGCTTAATATAACCGTAGGTTCTATGCTAAAAGTTTCTTCCTTCGTTCTTGAAGCTTGTAGAATTCCCATCCAGGTTTTGGAACGGTCAGTTATATTAGGATTAAGTCTTGAAATTTCTTCAGATTAGTTATTTATTAAATTTTCAGTATTTAAAAATCTAAAAAAATCAAAACTTTAATTGAAAAATAATCTTTATGATATGAAACAGCTTTTGAAGTAGCGACTTTTTCAAATTGCAGTGTCTGACTATTGTGACCAAGTAATTAGTTAAGAAGTAACAAAACAAGAGGTTGCAGATAATTAGTGTATTGGACAGTAAATACAACAGATATGTGTTACACGACTTGGGAGTTTGTGTCGGTTGACCAGCGTTCCGTCTATATCACTGTTAATATTTAAAATCACCCCCCACGAGGGATATATGTGGCAAAAGGTCGAGTTTAACGTGGGTCACCCGAGCCCAGAGGCTCAGCCAAAAGATCCCCGTAGAACCCGCATAAATGTGTTCGGGTCTGTCTACTTCCCCGGTCAAACTCTGCCATTCGGCACCGCATCGTTCGGGTTCCTCACTGCCCAAAGCAGAGAGTTCGACAGGAGCTGCAAACAGTCATAGCCTCAGAAGAACAGTCTATATCACTGTTAATATTTAACAGCCCCCACCTACGAGGGATGTATGTTGCACAAGGCCTAGTTTACTGTCTGTTCTCCGAGCCCGAAGGTTCGGACCAAAATATTCCCGTTAGACCCATATAAATGGGTTCAGTGTCTGTCTGCCTTCCCGGACGAAACTTTTCCCTTCGGAAAAGTTTCGTCCGGGTTCCTCTCTGCTCAAGGCAGGGAGTCCGACAGTAACGTACAGGCTAGAGCACTGTTAATATTTAACAGCCTCCCCAACAGGGATCTATGTGGCATAAGGCCGAGTTTACCGTGGGTTCTCCGAGCCCGTAGACTCGGCCATAAATATTCCCTTAGAACCCGCATAAACGGGTTCAGAGTCTGTCTCCCTCCCCTGACGAAACTTTGACCTTCAGCAAAGCCTCGTCTAAGTTCCTCTCCGCTCAAGGCCGAGAGTTCGACAGTTGAACGGGAAATGGCACTGCTATATTTAACGCCCCCCGACGTGGGTCGTATGTGCCACAAGGCCGAGTTTACCGTGGGTCCTTCGATCCTGTAGGCTCGGCCAAAAATATTCCCGTTTGACCCATATAAACGGGTTCAGAGTCTGTCTACCTACCCGGACGAAACTTTGCCCTTTGGCAAAGCTTCACTCCGGTTCCTCTCTGTCGAGGCAGAGAGTTCGACAGTTGAACGAGCTATGGCAATGCCCCCCCCTCCCCGAGACATACTTTCCTACTACTTTGTAGTAAGTGGAAGAGTCCACAATAGCCTAATTAGAGGTAAGACACTACCACACTGACAAATAAAGAAAACTAAGCCAACATTCGATTCGATCTTTTGAAAATTTTCAAGTTTTGCGAGAAATTGACGTGTTATAAGAAACTAATAAGCATTTAAAGCAGATTCTGCTTTTTTTTTTTTTTTTTGTTTTTTTCTGGTGAGAAGGCCTAACATAAATGCCATAAATCGTTTCACGAATAAGAACACTCTTTAAGAGAAAACTTCTCTAAGACTTTAGGAAGTGTTATAATAGAAGACAGAATACGTGACAGAGAAATCCCAAATATCGGTTGGAATAGAGAAATGACTTCCAATATATATATACAAATAATAAGAATTAGAAGAATTTCGTTATAACCAAAAAACAAGTGCTGGACTGTTATATAAAATCGGCCTCCGATTAGGCAGTGAATACTGGATGATTACCTCACAGATGAAGAGGAGAATAGAAGCAACAGAGATTTGGTTATATAGAAGGATGTTGAAAATACCATGACTAGAACTCATGAGAAATGACAAAGTATTAAAGAAAATAGAGACAGGTTTCTTTTTAATAATTTCAGCCTAAGCAAAGTAACAAATGTAAGATTCAAGAGATTACTGAGAGGGAATGGACAATAATAGAATAGGTTTCAAGCGAGACTGATGACAACGATCAACGTTGGATCTCATTTTTTTCAATGGTCTTAACTGACAAAAACACAGAAAGCCGGAAGAGTGTTTCACAATCGAGAAGTGCGAGAGAAGATCCTATAAGAATAGAACTTATGGCTACAAGTAGTAATTTCTGCAGTTCAATTATGACACTTGTGTATCTGGTACTACACTTAAATTCATGATATTATAGTAACAAAGAGGAAAACACTTATAGAAAAGTCACAGCTAAGCTACGTTATGGCGTTGGGAAATTAATTCTTTTCGAGATAATATGTCAAGACTGATAACATTGTAGATTTGTGGTTGAATTTTAAAAATACTATTCATATAGGACAGAAGGTCTTGGACAGATTTTGAAGTAATATGCGATGCCTTGGAGATTTTGGTTTAGAATCAGAAAGAGACAGTTGAAATTTGCTGAACATATAGTGAGGAAGGTGGTTTGGAGAATTTTATACACCTAAGATATATTGAAGAAAAGAGAAGTAGAGGTAAAATAAAAATAAGTGACTAACCTCAAAAGAAGATGGAGTGGGAAAGACTATATATAAACAACGTTACTTAGATGTATAAAATATAGAAAGTTGTGGAGAGTCATGATCACGCACCTTTGAAAAGACACGTAGCAAAAAAGTAGAGTTTGATAAATAATCATTGTTAGGCATCTCTAGTTTGGTGAAATGTTTTATTGAACATTGTTTATTTAATTAAACGCCATTAATGCCACGATCTTTGTTAAGAACATCTGTTTTGTCAAGGAGAGTGTCAAAATTGGACTACGAAAGTGAAAGTGATATTGTTAATTATCGGAGAATCTGCAACTTAATTAAGGTGGAAAAGAGATAAAAAATACGAGTGTAAGCTTTCCAAGTGTTGACTTACCTGCATCATTTCCCATGTGTAGTGATCTGCTGATTAAATATTAACTGACTATTCCACTGTTATGGTCCAGGTTAGGACCAAGAAAAAACAACACGAATACAAGAGTAGAAATAACGAAGGTATATTACACGAAATAATAATACAAGATATGGAAAGTGTTAGTATGACTGTCAGTCTGATTTGGAGTGAACTACTATCGGCTCGACTCGATTCGATATTTACTTGCCCCCCCAACCCCAACGAGGGAAAGTACAAGCCCGAGTTTTACGTGGGTTTTCCGAGCCCGTAGGCTCGGCCAAAAAATGCCCGTAGAAACTGTAAAAAGAGAATCGGTTTGGTCAACCTCCCCGAACGAGGTTCTGCCCTTCGGCGGAGCCTCGTCCGGGTTCCTCTCTACTTAGAGTTCGACCGTCAAGCTGAGAAGCTCGGCTCGATTCGGTATCTAGCCACCCCCACCTACGAGGGTTACATGTGGCACAAGGCCGAGTTTAACGTGGGTTTCTCGAGCCCGTAGGCTCGGCTAAAAAAATGCCCGTAGAACCCGTATAAAGGGGATCTGTTTGTTCGGAGCCTCGTCCAGGTTCCTCTCTACTCAGAGACAGAGAGTTCGACCATCGCGGCGAGAAGCTCGGCTTTATTCGACTCTCTCTTTTGAGAGGCGTAGTTTACATAGTGTTAAGAAGAGTTCATTCTGTAGTTATAGGTAAGGACGCATGATATCCACGATGTCTTGATAATAACTGATGATAAAAACCCTTCCATAAAGCAGTGGCTTTTCGAAAGAGGCTGTCCGAATAGAAACTTCCTAATCGCCATTAGAATACAAGGAGAATCACGATGGCTTGACCCTGAGTATGTGTCATATCGTGTATGAGTCTGAAGTAGAGGTAATAAGGAATATAGCTCAACAGAACCTCTTCTATGAAAATGGCAACAAAATAGAGATACGCTTGCGATGTTGCACCTGTGGTAAACGGATTAACAATTCTGAGCAATTATCCATTACTCCACCTGTACATCCAAGCTTATAGCACCTGGTATTCTCAACCGGTCAACCATCTCTGTACTGACCAGGATCGACGTTGCTTTATGAGCGTAATGAGCGGTTGATTATCTTCCATGGCTTAACAACCTTTTGCTGGTAATTTAAATCTACAAAATATTTTACATTGTAATAATTTGGGTGGGGGGAATAATAATGGTGCAAGTGATACAAGTCTTACTAATTAACCCATAGTTAGGGAGAGAAGGGGCGGTTTCCTTGTTTCATGAGGGTATATGTACATAAGATAATATAACGAATCCAACTGCAATTGAATCTCGTCTCTCCGATTATCAATTTCATGCAATTATCCATTACCCCATCCGTACATCCAGGCTTATAGCACCTGATATTCCACACCAGTCATCCATCTACGTGCTGATCAGGTTCGACGTTGCTTAACCTCAGTGATCGTGTGGAAGAAGATACTCCAGATGAAGCAATAATATAATTTAAAGAGAATTTACGAGCAAGACATTTTAATTTATCAGAAGATGCTACCATCTCAAATTCAGGGAAGAGGGGGGATGAATAGAAGACTGACTCTTATTTAACACAATATTATAAAACCGCCATTAATCGTGAGAGCCAAATATGTCTGAGGCTACATGGCTTCTCATTCTATCTATAAACAAAGATTTAGCCTCTTCGAGGACACGTTTACAATTATTACGTGTAGACACAAATAACTGTGATGCTGCTATAACCAGAAAAAGGAATTCATGTTGTCTATGGCTACAGAATAGGTGATGACAATTCTGTATGACAATGACAACCATTTTAAAAAGTGCAAATCAAATAATAAAATTTTAAAGTTACTTCAGGAACAGTTTCATGGCTGCTATTTATGAAATAGTTAAACATATGTGACTTTCAATGAAAATTCCTGCAAATCCATTTGCAAACGAAGCAATTTTGCATAGAATTCGATTATTCTTAAGGTCATGACGAGCTTGTACAATTGTCTTATTTTTTGCTTTGATGCGTTGTTAGTTGAACAATCCACCATTTGTATATACGAGATAGTATCAAAAAGTTTCAGGACTTGTGTAACACGCTAACCGATGGGAACACACAGTTGCGTGCGCTGTGAGATTTGGCAGTGACCTTCGTGAGCGAGTGTGCTTAGTGACATCGCTGGGTTCACTTCTCAAATTGTTTAATTTCATCTTTTTGTGATCACATGTATGATGTTGCCTGCCATTAATGTCATACAAGAGCATGCTCATTCTTCTTTTTTTTCGACATCTACGGTATTGTACATCGGAAATTAGTCCCCAGGCCCAGATCGTCCATCGAGAGTTCTACTGCAACGTTTTGAGGCCTCATTTTTTGGGGGTGGGGGCGTTGGAATTCGACGAAAGCGACAGGATCTGTGGGGCGCGAAGAATTGGCTTCGTCACGACTACAATGAACCATGTCACTGGGCTCTCCTCACATGCTTCTCGCTTCCACCCTATTCGCCAGATTTAGCACATGCGTCCTTCCATCTCTTCCCCAAGATGAAAAAGAAACCAAAAAGGTCTCCGTTTGAACACAGTGGCCGAGATCCAGAGCGAATCAAAAAAATCCCCTGAGTCGCTTACGGTAAACGACTTCCAGGAAGGCTGGAACCGGTTTATTGGTGCGCAGGGTGACTGTTTCAAAAACACTGATGTTAAATTTAAGTAAATATATTAACATTTTTTCAACATAACTAGTCCGGATAATGTTTGATACCACCACCTATATATATATATATATATATATATATATATATATATATATATATATATATATATACAAGTTCAACATTATCACTTGATAAGACACCGAGGATGTTGAAACAAAATGGCTATGTTTGTAGTGATGTTATAACATTTACGTTATAATGTTTTTAAAATAAATAATTATATATATATATATATATATATATATATATATATATATATATATATATATATATATATATATATATAATTAGCGATTTGCAAAAAACCAACATAGTTTATAAATTCAAGTACCCTTTGGGAGAGTGTATCTCCAACGAATTAAATAATATTTATGTTGTTCACACCACAAACTCGCTTTCACGATGCTTTTTAATGAAAACTCTAACATTTTTAGGCATTTAAAACAACCTGCCTGTCCGCACACACAATTCCGTAAAATACTTGTCGAAAACACAATTATACTTCGACATGAAAACAATAGACAAAAACTAAAAATCCTTGAAGCATTATACATAAAGCAGCTGAAACCTAACCTAAACAAAATCAATTATGGCATCACTACAAATATTCTTAAATGTCTATAATTGGTAACAGAAGCCATTGGTTTATACCAACGGATTCCATATTTCATACTTCTACAATTCACTCTCGTGTGGTCATCTGTGACGTCATGAAATGAGAAAGAGTCGAATACAAATTCCGACGTTTGTAAGGTTCAATTTAAAAGAGAGCTCAATACAATAGTAGAGCAAGATTCTTTATATTATGATATTACATCAAAAATATATGGAAAAACGCTACACAAATACAATCATGTTTCGATGTGTATTAGTACATCTTATCAGGCGTTAGTAAATAACTGGTTAGTAGATAATTTGTTAATATTTAAAACAACATGCAACCCCTTTTTACGCAAAAATAAGAAGACAAGAAAAATAGTAAAAAAAAGAAAGACACAAGTTATAGTCTCTTTTCCCGAGAAAAGGAAGTATGTGGAAAAAGAGTAAGAAAGAAGAGGGGGGAGATAGCAGCAGAATTTGTTTTCTTTATATCAAAATCCTCTAATCAAAATGGCCTACGTTAAGTTCAAAGTAAAGAGACAAACGGAAGTTAAGTCATGACCTACAGATTTAAAATCGTAGACAACTTCTAGAGGATATAATTGATACAATTGTAAGTTTGCTACATTGCTAACATGAGACACATAACATTTCCTATGAGAGAGAATATGTGTGTGTGTGTATGTGATCAATCCAAGCTACAGACAAGTGTTAAACTATTATTTCGTTAACAGCAAAGAGCGTAACATACGATCTCTTCATTTTTTTCATATTATATGGCGATGCTCCCACTTTATTTCTTCCTTTTGTTTTTATTTTGGAAAAAATATATGAAAATCGATATGAAACTGTTAATTAGAAGAAATAGCTGAATAACAGCTTCAGTCGATGTTAGAAATTGTTTCTTTTCTTTCTTAAACTATTCATCTTGTTAACATGACACACAATGAAAAGAGTTTCATTACTGAAATTCTCCTGGGTATCATTCCTATTATTCAAAGAATTATCATTGCATCCATGGCCCTTCTTATTTTAATACTGTTCACACCCTAGACTCTGACATCCTGACTACCTTGAAATGAAACGTTATCATTCTTAAATAAATTATTAGAATTAACACTTCATGTTTTAGATTAATAAGTAAATGTCCCTAGGCTATTCAGCATTCCTCATGTGCCTGTCGAATGTAATAATCTATAATTATATTTTCAATTGTCAAATTTGGATAGATTTTAATATGGGATAAGACCAAAATCATGAGACACCGATTTCACATCAAACACCAGCCATCTTCACAAAGACAACCATCACTCTGAAACAGGTATAAAGACATATATCATTCCTTGCATAGGCTGGTAAAGAGCTGCCCCTTCAGATGACTAAATTTGCTTCACAAGAAAGCGGTTATAAGCTCTCCGGGAGTTGCTCTAAAACGTTTTCCTGAATCGAACTGATATTTATTTGAGTAATCACTATGCCGGTACAAATTTTCCCGAGGACAATTTCAGATTACTCAGGTTGGCGCACGCATCTTTAATTTGATTTTAGTAGCTTTAGTTGTTAAACACGGAAATGAAATTACAGCAACTCCTGTAGAAGCTAGCGACGGGGAGGGAGAAAAAAGAACAAAGCATAAACTACAAGAAAACGGTGTGCTTGGTTGTCAGTAAGAGGAAGGGCCCGAAATGCAATTTGAAGGTCGGGAACACTTAAATCAAGCAGACGCAGAAATTTAAATATCTGGGAAGCGTCTTGACAGAAGACGGTAAGTGTGACACTGAGATCCGTCGGCGTATTACGATAGCCAAGGACACATTCCAATAGCTGGGAAGAGTACTGCGAGACAGGAGGATATCTTTGGTAACAAAGAAAAGAATACTGAAATGTTACGTGGCATCTGTCCTTCTTTACAGCAGCAAATATTGGAAGATTTCCTCAAAGATAAAGAAGAGACTTGAGGTGAGAGAGGTGTGGTTCTACAGAAGGATGCTAAGGATATCATGGATCGAACGAGTGAGCAAAGATGAGGTCTTAGAGAGGATGCAAACAAGGAGAAAGTTTATACTTAATATCAGGAAGAGACACCTGAAGTTTATGGGACACATAATAAGGAAGGAGGGCTCAGAGAGTCTGGTACTCAAGGGTCGAATAGAAGGAAAGAGAGACAAAAGAAAACAACGCGGGACATACCTGGCAGGCTTACGCAAGTGGATGACAGAACGTGGTCTGGGGGGAGGAAGCAGAGGGAAGGAACTTGTTGAGAGCTGCTAGGGATAGAGGGAGGTGGAGAGCCATGATCGCCTACGTCCTGAAAGGACATGGCACTTAAAAAGAAAGAAAAGAAGTATTAGTTACCCGCATCAGCTGTTTTTGGGTACTTTCAAACACGGTTTACGCATTTCTACTTGTTTTGCTCATTTTTATTATAACTTCATTATGTTTAACTCCATGGCTGTGGAGAATCCTTCACGTAGTGTGAAGTGCAAAGATCATACGTTAACCCAGTGGCGAACTTATATTATGTAACCCTGAACCATGACCATATATAGGGACCCCTTCGCAACCAACGACAATAAATTCGATGATGCAACTGCTAAAATGTAGGCTATAATTAGATTCTGGCGTGTTTATACAGCTTCGGTGCTGCAATCCCCCAATAAAATTATGAAATTTCATCAATCACAGGGGTATTCTGAAGCCAAACGAAATGACTATTAGAGCATATTCTCAGCCCACCATTAGCTGCCTCAACCCTCATGCTTACGATTATACCACTAAAATAAATTATTTCAGTAGCAAGCAATAACAACGATTTTGTTGAAAAGTTCACTCATTAAAAAGGGCCGTTCTAGGTTTTAGGATTAAGGGAACGGGTTAAGGGAAGTGACTTAATTTTTTTCATAGTAGATCCACTACTGCACTGATCATAGCATATATATATATATATATATAGATTTTTTTTCTCAATTCGTTGTTGGAAGTTTTACCTGATGATCCTGAATCCTTAAAAAAGGATTTAGGTGAAATAAATTATCGTAATGGTACATTAAAGTGGTTTGTTTTTCATTACATTATATATATATATATATATATATATATATATATATATAGATAGATAGATAGATAGATAGATAGATATTTTCTGATTTCTTTTTGAACTTGTAGGTCTGATGATTTGGATCGTGATTACGATTCAAATGTAATAAATTATAACCATGGAATATTAGTGTTTGAGCCTTATATATATATATATATATTATGAAAAGATTGCTTAACTATTAAATATCAATTTTATCCCGATGTTTCTTAGTAAAATTTCCAATCTTAATGTGTTGCGGTTTTAAACGATATTTCCAGTTTTTTCATTTTTTTTTAAATTGGAAATACCGTTTAAAACCATAACCCCTGAAAACTGGAAATTTTAACAAGAATCTTAAATCTTAAAATTTAAATAATCTTTTCATGTAATATGATTAACGCTCTATTTTTATATTATTTTAATATTTTTAATATTGAGCACTATATTTTAAAATATCAACTGTTTCTTAAATCTTATAAAGAGGATGTCTCAGTGTCTGTCTGTCTGTCAGTCCGTGTGACACCTTTTCACTCGAGATCCATCCAACCGATTTTGACCAAACTTGGCACAAACATTGTTCTAAGTACGAGATATGTTCTTAGCGTAAAAATCAATAATTAAAAAGATCAATAATCGATAACGTCGATCAAATATCGATAAATTCCTCCGATTTCATTTAAACTCAACATGTAGGTTCCTTACATCATGACGATTTCAATGATCCCACATTTTTTATTTCTACGTCATTGCTTTTAGCGTAAAAACAAAAAATCGAATCCAAGACAAATCGATTTCAACACAAATTTTAGACTAAAATTTTCTTCAATTTCCAAACGATATTTTACAAATTTCACTCAATTGTAGTCAACAAGAAGTTGATTATTTAACAGTCATTTAACTTGATAACTGAGTTCACCTACAGAGTAAAAACCAGCATAAATAGCGAAAAATGGCGATTTTCACTGTTTTTTTTAAATTATTTTTCATTGACCTTTCAACCAATTTTCATCAAAATTAACAATTGCTTTGTAAATGTATCGTCTTTTACATGTCCAGTAGCAAGGTGAGAAATTGAATTTCAAAAATTTCAAAATAATTGTGATCTGAAGTGGGTCTTCATGTAGCCTCTTTTGCCACTTTATGTCCTCGGCCAACTTCCATTGAATAAATACAGACTACTTCTGTTATAACTGCATAAATTCAAAATGTTTTTTTTTTAATGAAAGTACTTTAAAGCAGTTGAAGAAGATAGACTGTGTTACATCTAAACATGGTCCAGTTTTTGCTCCATTCTTACTGAACGTTTTCTCTGTACGAGCATCAGGGTATGGCTGCTAGTATACATACATACATATATACATACATACACACACACACACACACATATATATATATTAATGCATGTTTCATTAAATAATATAGACAAGTTTTTCCTATTTATTTTAAGTTCCTTTCATATTGTATGATAAGCTTAATAACATTATCAGTAAAAGAAGAAAGGAAATCAACATATTGATACATGTTTAAATTAAATCTTAGCTTTCGGCTTACATAAGCCATTATCAAAGATGACAATTACTTTTCAATATATCAACCAATACACGGACGAAAAAATAATGATAGTCTGTTGTTGTTGCATGAAAAATTTCAAAGCAACGACTAACTCGTGTATACGACACGCGGAAGCGAAAATCGCCTCGCAGCTTGTGACGTCACACATGACCACGCGAGAGTGAAAACGAGAAGTATTAAGTATGGGAAGCCATTTGTATAAACCAATGGCTTCTGTTACCAATTATCGGCATTTAAGAATATTTGTGGAGATTTCGTAGTTTATTTTGTTCAGGTTAGGTTTCATTTGTTTTATGTATATAGCTTCAAGAATTTTTAGTTTTTGTTTATTGTTTTCAAACAATATGAAAGGAATTTACTAAAAATAAATAGACAAAACTTGTCTATATTATTTAATGAAACATGCATCAATGAAAAATTGCTGCCTAAATATACTCAATATATATATGTGGGTGTGTGTGCGTGAGTGCGAGTGGATATAAACCAAATAATTAGATATTAGCAACTATATATACGTGCGTTAGCGTGCATATACAGGTAAGCAAATAAATACATATATCTATATATATATTTACTATTGTTCGCCGAATGCAAGGTCCAAGCAGACTCATGTTAAAGTGGGACTACATGTTGGTTATTTAAGGGCATACAGGGAAGAAGTAAGTGTTGCCTATTAGGTGGATATCTAAAAGATTCATGGTTGATTGAACTTGGCTGAGTCACAGAGATTTATGTATATATATATTACAAAAATGTTGTGAGTAATAGTTTGACAGGGGAAATTTGCTGGACTCTACTGGCGACTTGCGAAAAAGTCGGTAAGATTTGTTGGCAATGATCTTTAACGTCTGACCGCATGGTTAAGACGGGAGCTCTTGAAGACTTCATCTTGGCAGCAAGGAAAAAGATGAATGAAGAGAACGTTAATGGCTTATTCGTGTTTTGTTTATATACAGTTGTGTCTCACATGACAGGCTCTCAGCCTTGTGCGCGGGAAATTTTATTCTTCGCGTGCAGGCGATCTGATTGGTCGGAATTGACCAATCAGCGAGCTAGTTTAAGGAGATTAGCCAATGAATGCTTGTCGTGTGATCTGTATGTATGTATGTGTGTGTGATGGTGATGATGATCATTACAGTGGGATATCGACTCAGTATGAGAAATCAGATTCTAATTCCAGTTAGGTTCGTTCATTTCACTTACTCGCAATTACCATTGTGAAAGGTATAAATCCATCTCTTCTCCTCCCAGCTATGGGTTAATTAGTTGGAGAAACTTGGTCCTATAGCTTTTGTTGACAACCGTTCTAGCGTAGAATGGAACGGCAATCTAGAACGGGAAAATCTTCTGCCTAATTCTGTGAAGATATTTATCAGCTTTATTAAATAATAAAAAAATACACTTGAGAACTTTCAATACGAACAACAAATAAATTTATAATACATGTAAAGAGTAGAAAATGAATAGTAAATAATTTCACACTATTTCAAATAAAACAAGCTTTTTTTGTTTTAAGAGAAAGATTTTATACATTTATCTCGTCTGCTTTGTCAATAAATGGCGACTGTTCCTCATACGGAAACTACTAATCTTATCATTAGGGAAATGAGGAACATATACTACACTTTGATCTCTGTCGTTGACGAAGAAGTGAAGAAACGCGTGACTTGTGTACACACCGACCGTTCATTCATGAATGATGAATGTTTCTATATAGAACAATAAATAACATTTTCATCAGCATTAAAAATTAGGAGAACAGATACTACACTTTCATCTCAGTCTGACTCGAGTAGCACCGGATGTTCGGAAATATAGGGAAATGGTTAATATTACCATCAGCGTTTGGGATGAGGAGAACAGATACTATACTTTGATCCCAGCCTAGCTCAAGTAGCACTCGCTGGTAGGTCAATGAATGGTTTCCTTATAAAGAAAACCTCATACTATTACCATTAACAGAAGCAAATTCTAATTACAAGAATCAACAGAAGCTTACTTTATCAAGAAAATACTTTCAGATAAAACTGAGAGTCTAGATAAATAAAATTTCCAAAGTTTGTCGAAAATGATTAACGTTCGAGAGAAAAGTTATGTTATTTTGGTTCAAATTCACTGCTCGAAAAAGAAATGGAAAACAGTAAAAAAAAGTAGCTCATATCCAGGCATTTTGATCGCCCATTTTTTATCGCCAATCAAAAATAGACTAGGATTGAACAGTCAGCAAATCAGCCGAAATAAATCTCTTCTGATGTCACCCACCACCCACAGAAATAGGAATAATCAAATTGTAGCCCAAATTGCTAATGGTTTCCTTTTCTTTTCTTTCGTAACTACTACATTATAAATATTTTTTCGTTTACGTGATTTTCATTTTACCCCGCTGTGACAAAAAAAAAAAAAAAAAATCATATATATTTCCATAGAGAAAAAAACATCCATCTATGTTTCCATGGAGAAAAAATGCATCTATATTTTCATAGAGTATATTTTCGGCAAATCTGCCATAGCTAACATTGAACATAAAAACCAGAAGTCTATTTTATACAAGGTCATAAAAGCACTAACCAATACCCTATTATTCTTTTAGCTTTATACCTAAATAAGGTCTACACGGACTATATATATATATATATATATATATATATATATATATATATATATATATGTGAAAATATTGTAGAAAATAGGAAAGAAACTGGTTTGGTAAATAATCCGAAGTTCCTTAGTATTTTTGTAATTATTTTTAAAAAATAGTGCTCGATACGAAAGTAGAGCATAAATATAATTATTTATTTAAAAATATGATTCCAACACGCTACATAAGAGGTCTCATGTTTCAAAACAAGAGCCGGAAACTTCAAAATAATATTTGAATTAACTTGAGTTAAAGTAGGCTCTGTTCCATCTTCAAGCGAAATTTTTTGGGAATGACTTATTTCTGAAATTTACGAGTTTTAATAGTATGGTCAGAATTGAAGTAAAAAATTTCCATGGTAACATCAAGGGCGGATTGTTTAGAATCGGCAGGGGTGGGGTGTTAATAATTTGTATCAGTATAGAGTTACTTTCATAGATGTCGGGTCACGGTAGGGTGGGGGGTGGCTAAATTTACGACGGAGGAAGTTTTCGCATAGTCTGGCTTGAGCGTCTACGGAGATTTATTTATTTATTTTTATTTTATTCTTTTATTATATCTCTTTATGAAAGGGATTTGTGTATATGAAAAGGCCGTAACGTTTGTTATTTGACGACTTCATAAAGGGTTATCAATTTTTGTAGGTTATTAAAACTATGTATATGGGCTATGGATTTTAAAATTTATTTTTTTGTATGCGCGTTTTTTTTAGCTAGTTATTCAGAGCGTAAGTTCGGTTGTGTCGGCAGAAAACCGTTAATTCTTGCCGGATGTTTAATAGGTTTTTATTGTTTAGAAGCTTAATAAGGTGTAGTTTCTCATGGAGGAACAAAGGGCATGGGTCATCCCAAGCTTTGCAAGTTCTAGTCCTGCAAATGATTTTCCATTTTACTTTAGGTGTCCTATTTTTTTCTTTCAGGTGCCAAAAATATTTAGATAGAGAGGTCTGATGTCTAAAGATTATGTTGTTGAAGGAGCATTTATGCTGCCTCCATCTCGTTTTAAAGGCATTTTTCGTGGACCCAATGTATATCATATTATTGTTAGGGTTCTCCGTGGATGATATAGTGCATTATATATAGTGATATATATATATATATATATATATATATATATATATATATATATATATATATATATATATATATATATTATTGTTTGAAACCGATATAACGTAACGACAGACACTCGAATGATCTGAATGTGATGGAGAAATGTATGGATATTATTAAAGACAGACAAAATACCGTCATGGATATGACGATAAACTACATCCAACAGCAAGGCCTCTGACCAGAAGGAGCGTGGAACCACCTCTTAATTTCTGGTGAACATGGATCCAGTCTGACACGGGGTGGTAAAACCTGTTAGGGTCTCAGCTATGGGCAAATAGTTAACCCCCAAACTGGGATCAAAACACTATGAAAGTGTAAAAATAGGTTTTATTAATAAAATATATTATTAACAGCAAAATGTTTTGGAAAATATATTACCAGCAATACATTAACCCCCCCCCCCAAAAAAAAATAAAGAAATTATCAGCAATAAAAATCTTGTCGATAACCCATTGAGGTGTTGATATGCCGTAAATGGAACCAAAGCAGACAAAATGAAAAAAAATGGGAATGGAAACTCGATGTGGGACAATTTAAGCAAGGGTTTAGTAAAATCACCAATCAAAATCATTCCAAAGAAAAATAGACAAAGAAAAGAGGATTGGACGAAATATTAAATTATCGATATGATGAAAAGTAGACAAAACTATGCCAAAACTGCATTAAGAATATAGGACTCAGCACTAAGAAATTAGGAACAAATGCAGATCAGCTAAAAAGGAATGGCTCAAAGAAAAGTGTACAGAAATATAAAGACTAATGATGGTTTAGTGATATAAGTCTTACTAATTAACTTATAGCTCGGGAGAGAAGAGGTGGATCCATGACTTTCTCAAAATGTATTTTTGCGCAATTCAATATAAAGAACCCAACTGTAGTTTGAACTTTATACTCTGGTTAACAATCCAGAGCCTTCATCCATTACACAATCGGCATATCCATGCTTACATGGTCACTGACCACGTTCGATGTTGCTTAACTCTGGTGATCGTACAGGAACCAATGTTTCAACATGATGTGGCCACAAACCGGTTATAAGAGAAACAATAAGATATATATTATTTTTAAGGATGTAAATCCAGAATTTGAAGACTAATCGAATTTGGTATCTGTATGAAAACTTGGTATTTTTATGGTTTTTATTCTAATTAATCTGGCCTGGCAAGAAAAAACATTTATCAGTAAAAAGGAAAACATGATACAACATTATGGTATGTTAAAATGTCTTCAACGAATATTTCAAGAAAGTCTTTTAGGACCTCAGCTGGACGTGAAGTAGTGTTGACATCCAATTAAAACATTCTTCTATAGGAATTATTCACACTCGAAAGACCAGACGAAGTGGAATAAAAAACAAACAAACAGAAGTCATCTTTCAATGCATTTTTATTAGTATTCTTCATCTACATTTTTATAAAAGATCTTTGATTCTCGTAAGTTTTTCACAAACATATCTCGAGATTTCTATTTTAATATAGAAAATGTCTTTGTAAATAAATCTCCTTGACGCAATGATTAAAAATCGAATTTTCTTGCCCTGTAGTTCGTTTCTATTCCAATGGATGATGATTAGCAAATATTTTAAGAAAATAAAAATCAAATTATGCATTCCATTGTTTCGTACTTTTTATTTCAGCCACTCGTCACATAACAGCCGTCTAATGAGGTGATTTCTAAAGGAAATGGTCACTAAGTCAGATGCTCTACTTGATGGTTCATACAGCCATACTACACGTGTAATCAGGTTGTGACAATCAGTTTTAGATAGCTATAATCTTATTTTAATGCTTTATGTAACATTTAACATTTAATACTAAATATTTATGCAGTAGATTAGAGCACAGAAATGTAATCATAATAAAGAAATCCGTAAATCAGTTCTATATTCTGGACATTTTTATAAACCATTTCACCCCAAGCAAAGCAGTAATGTCACTAGTACGCAGATGGTTATAGGGAGTGAAACTGAAAGAGTAAACTGAGAACATGAAGGACTGAGGAAAGGGCAACAAATGAATGGTGTTCCATATGACAGAAGATGATGATTGACGTTGCATTTAAATTTTTGAAGATTATAGTTATCAGGGCTCAAGACAACGGAATGGAGTTTCACTGTTGGGAAGTGCTAGAAAAGAAACTATTTAAATAGAAATAGAGGTTTCAGCTAGCTAGTTCTACAGTAAATAAGTGGGACCTAGTTGCCAATCTAGTAGCACGTTTAAATTCATGCATTCGGAGCATCAGGTAAACAAGCTCGTCAGAACATTTACCATGAAAATATTTGTAGAAAAGACAACGTCACGTAGGTGAGAAAGTGACTGATGCCGAGATGCCAGGTCAGGATCAATTACAATGCAGATCCTTCTTTGGATTTTGTCAAGAATCTCTAAATATATAGTAGATACAAGATATGGCAGCAGTATTCAGTGCAGGGACGAATGGTAGATTTATAAATGTGCAATATTGATTCTGATGAGAAAATTACTTTGATATGCATACTGTATGCAAATTTTTATTTATTTCCTATTTTATTCATTTTATTTGACTTTAGAAAGAAAGAGACAACAATTCCGATCAAAGCTTTTGTATAATGCCGACTAAATGGACTTTTATTTTATTTTGTATGATTTTAAAGTTAGTCGACTGCCCGTGGTTTTTAAACGGATGTCTTTTTTTTTAATCATTTCATCCCAAGCAAGGCAATAAAGCCACTAGGTCGTAATCGGTTACTAAGTGTAAGATAATATGAGAAAAATTACTATTAAGTAGAGAAGACAATAAAAGAACACGATTTAAGCAAACAGGAGATAACGATTGATATTGCAGTTTCATTTTTGAAGATCAATGTTGACTGGGAAGTAAGAAACCGGAAGAGATTTCCACAAGCGAGAAGTGCGATAGAAGAAACTTTTTGCCTCGAACTTACGGTTGGGTCGCCATTTCAATTTTAAAATGACACTTCGCCATCACTCTAGTAGTGCGCTAAAATTCATAGTGGAATGTTCATAAGAACAATTACCATGAAAATATTTATAGGAAAGGCACAAGTAAACTACGACATGGCGGTGAGAAAGTGACTGGCAACAGAGATGCCAGGTCAGGAGCAATAACATTGCAGATTTGTTTTGGATCATTTTGTTTAAGTTACAGCGAACGTTTGGCCGTGTAAATTTTGCTGTTTCATGGACAAACATTTTTAAACATCTGAACAGTTTCATTTGGACTAATGTCCTCATCTTTGTTGTTATTATAATGAATGATTCAGATATTTTTCATCCGGCCTGTCGATCGGGGGATGTTCCTGGAGTTTCGAAGTTTTCTTTAATCTACGAGGAGGATGGGATTTTTTTCTTTCCTCTCGCCACATCAAGTGATATCGTGTCTGTTTTTTTTTTGTTTTTTTTCGTACTTTTTAGTTACGGCTCGCCTTGTTTGCTCTGATATCTAAACTTTTACAACTGGGACCAGGGATTGAACTCGCAATCACTATTTCAAAAAAGAATGCTTTAATAAACGAAACAATAACCTTTTGCTTTAAAGCCACTACCCTGAAGAATTACGGAGGGGGATAACAACCAAAATGTTTCTATAATAACAATCATCTGCGGATCACTCAATTAGTTGCCACACGCTTAGGCGATCATGTATCTTTCAATACATGACTGACGAGGCAGATGTTTTTCCAATAGTAGGTCGCCGTTTCTTTCTGCGGTAGACCAGTTGCCATCCAAGGCTATAGAACCCGGTCTGTTCTGTTATTTACCCATAGCTGTGGGGAGAAGAAGAGGATTCATACCTTTCCCAAGGGGACTAGCACGTAAGTGAATGTGATGGATTCAAATGGAATTCGAACTTGGCGCTCCAGTTCCTCAATCCGAACGATGAGGATATTGGTCCAAAAGTAAATATTGAAAATACGGATAACCGATAAATGATAACATCAGGAATTCAGACAGAATTTATCTGAACTGCTGTTTATTCGTGGATGCAATAACAGAAAAAATACAAATTTTATGGAATTTGTAAAATAACTTCGCTTCCAAGTCATTTTGTCTTATTCCATTGCCAGCATTGTCTAGCTTAACGACCAGATAAAAGCAATAAAATTATCAAAGAAAATAAAGTTAATTCTTCTTAAGTCTGCTTTTTTCTATAAAATGATTTAGAAAATTTAAATATTCCAGTCGGCAATGCTAATCGAATAATGTCTAAGAAGAGAAGTTAATCATTCATATGTAAAAAAAAAAAATGCTTTATTCACGACTGGACTGCATTTAACGTAGGTGTGAAGGTGTGTTTATTTACTTTTCGCTCGAAAATTTTTGAGAAGATTATTGGAACTCTCAATTCTCCTTTGTGTGTTTTTCGTCGAGATTGAATTCAAATCGGGTTGGTTATATTCACTTTCAAGCAACCACCCATGTTCTCTCCTATGGGCTAAATGGCAGGACTTGTATCTGGTAAGAAACATTGTTATAAGAAAAAGATTTAATGTAATATTCAATTGGAAAATATTATTCTTACAATACTAAAATATATTTCGGCTTTAAATAAACCACAACGGTTTGATAAGCCACAAAAACAAACTCCAAATATATCGATAAATTGTGGGTCTGTGTTTTATATCCTGAGTTAATCTGTGTTTATTTCTTGTGTATATATCGGCGCAGCCACTGAGAGAATTGAGGCCCGATTACGCAATTGATGACTATGTTGATATCTTCAAGGACAACGGTATGACGTACCCAGGTCTTTGGATGATTTGATGTGACACCGAATACGAGCTTACTTTAATATCTTTTAAGACTGGCCGAATGTATACTGGGTTCACAATATATCAAAACGCTTTAGGAAAAAAGGTTCCTGCCTGACATTAACTTCGAGTAACATCTCTGGTACTTCCTACAAGAAATACAAATACATGAGTATTTTATTTACAAATTTGCTGATATATATATATATATATATATATATATATATATATATATATATATATATATATATATATACACATACACAGAATCACTCACACACACACACACGTAAATATATATATATATATATATATATATATATGCAAAATAATAAGGATAAAAGCTAAAACCTAAAATAAGGTAAAAGCTTAAAATATAAAATAAACTGAGGCCATAGTACCTAAATATAATAATAATAATAACAAATCCATCACTAATCCGCCACTGATCTGCCTGATGACTGATATTGCATGTAACTCTGAGTTCAGGTTTTGATATATATATATATATATATATAAAGGGGAGGGATTATTAGAGAGATTAGAATAATCGTAAATAAGCAATTCATCGAGACTAGAAAGCACTGGACAGCTGTTTCGTCCTGTAACTGGGAGTCATCAAGAGTGGAGAGCGCATCCGCTACCGAGAATCGAACCCGGACCCTTATATATATATATATATATATATATATATATATATATATATATATATATATATATATATATATATATATATATATATATATATATATATATATATATATATATATATATATATATATATATATACGCACACACACACACACATATATATATATATATATAGAGTTTATGCAAACTTAGGTAATCCGTATGGGTAGACCCGAGGAGGATGATATCTGGAGAGCTCAATGTAAGATTCAGAGCAGATATGTTTGAATAAAAACAGACCACGTTAAGGTTCCATGTAATAAATTATTTCACCATAAGCCCTTTAACAGGGCTCTGGATCATCAGACTTTACTTCCAAAAATTGAAATGAAAACTTTTTCATTTCGATTTTTGGAAGTAAAGTCTGATGATCCAGAGCCCTATTAAAGGGGTTATGGTGAAACAATTTATTACATGGAACCTTAACGTGGTCTGTTTTATTCAAACAAATATATATATATATATATATATATATATATATATATATATATATATATATATATATGAGCTAACTTTGTAATACTCTACCTTTATAAGAGTCTGATCAATCTCGACAGAGTTCGAAAGGTAATACATGCCCTTGTGGGTGATGACTTATTCTCAATTTTAGTTAAATGTTATTTCTCTTAGTTTTTAAACGGAATTTTAGAGTTTCAATCAATATCCTAAATTATTCATACCGTATTGCAGGAGTTTTTTTGTAATTAGTCTAAGTCATTTTATTCACTATTGTATACGTTTTGTTAAGAGTAGTTAAGAAAAAATAAGAGTAAAAAGTAAAATGAAAGGGGAGGAAGAGAAAGAGAAAGAAGTCGTAAGACGAGCCAATATAATAAATCGTTTTTATGTTTGTGAATATATATATATATATATATATATATATATATATATATATATATATAATGGACTTTACCGTCGTATTCGATGTACGAGGGTCAAGCAGCTCAGTTCCTAAGAACCGACAGCCCAGATCCAAGCGCAGATGATTTGTTTATAGTAGAGAAGGCAGAACCAACCACAATTTTTGATCGGTCAAATACAGAGACCTGGTGCACCATGTGACGTATCACTTTCTATATTAAATTGACTATTTAGAGAAACGTTAGTGAAGAAAAAAAAGATTCACGCTCCATTTTCACTGTGCCTAGATGATGATTTTTTTTCAAAAATGATTTATCATTTCAGCGTATCTATTCACTTCAACGTATTCTCAAACTCTAATTTCAAAAGTCTCCTTTTAATATACAAACGAATTCCTGGGTTGCATTTGAAACCAACAGAAAAGCTAAAAAAAATAGGGGACCGAAATTCATGTCCCATGAATGCGTATAGTAGCTTTGATGGGAAATTGATCTGTGTAGCTTTGTTGAGATTCGACGTTCGATAATATTTAGCAGAGCATTGAAAATAGCGAACAATTTCCAGAGGATAATAAATACAGAACTTTATTGATAACCAACCAAATCCTCTTCAAAAGGCATTGACTTTCTATCTTCTCATGACTTAATTTCGAGTCACATCCCCGGGGAAATTTGTCACATCAAAACAGAGAAACCATGCACTATGTTCCCTGTGTGGGTATATATATATATATATATATATATATATATATATATATATATATATATATGTATAATCTATTCCACAAAATAAAACATATATGTCCATATAAATATATATATCTATAAAACATATATATATATATATATATATATATATATTAGGTTGGTGCAAAAATAATGACGTAATAATGTCGTTTTTTGACGTTAAAAAATATGTAAAAAACGACATTAATACGTCATTATTTTTGCACGAACCTAATAGATATATATGTTTATACATATATATATATATATATGGTTTATATATATATATAAATCATATATATATATATATATATATAAATCATATATATATATATAAATATATATATGTATAATAATATATATGTATATATATATATATATACACACATATTGTGTGCATATATATATATAAACATATAGATATATATGTTTCTACATATATATATGTTTATATATATAGGATTTATATACATATATATATGGTTTATATATATATATATAAAAATTATATATATATGTATAAACATTTTATCTACATATTTATATATACGTATCTACACAATATATATATATATATATATATATATATATATATATATATATATATATATATATGCTAGCTGCATGGCCAGGCGTTGCCCTTGCTTGATTCAAAAATCTTACGACTTATACAGCAATCGCTATCACTTGACTTAAAATATTTTGCCCTTTCTTGCCTTTAAATGAGTGCCCTTTGGCGTGCTGATGTTGCTACATGGCTTACTTCTTGCCTATCTCACACTGTGAATCTATTCTAAGCTCTATGCTAAATATTAAATGTGTTATGAAAAAAGAACTAAGCAAAATGAACACAAAACGATCAGCTTTAAAAAAGAACTCGTAACTGGAAAAACCGAATGATAAAAGAATGTTAACAACAAATAATTTTTCACACACAACCCATTTCTGCGGAATCAGAATAAACGTTGAGTTTAAGAAAGCGAATGAGCCTATTGAAGTAAAGTGCCATGCAGATTTAAATTTTTCCCACTTGTGACGAATGCAGCTATCGAATTTTTTGCATGCTATCTTGCTAGTTAACATTCGTGCAAGTCAGCTGTTGGCTCTCACGGTGGCCAATAGAATCTTCCTGCCTATGCGTGGTAGCCAGTTATACGCTCTCACTCTGGCCAGTAGAAAATGGCCGCAACTACATGAAAACTGCCGTAGAAGCATGAAAAAGACGATTATTTCCACTATCGATGGGAGTTGGTAAATGCAATGTAGGTCTTGGCCTTATTGCTAACTTGGAGCATGTGCTTGTAAATTTTGGTGCAAATGCGTCAAAAATTGCGGCCTTGCATTCGTTACACACACACAGACACATCCTGCCTTTTATACATACATACATACATATATATATATATATATATATATATATATATATATATATATATATATATATTTCAGTAAGGTTAACCCTTGACAACGGCCAGGGGTCACTCGAAATAGAAGGCAATTTTTGTGTATAGGTGCGGAAGTAAGGTTTTAACCTAGCCGTGAACAGTTTAAGATTGTAGTGATCAGGAAAACATCCCCTTGGCTGTCGATTCCTCAGGGCAGTTGAATACTGAGTGAATGTGGGTGGTTTGCTATTATGGAAATGGCATGGCATGGCTTTGCTCTTCCTGAAAGAGTAATTCGGTCAAGAATTGTTGATTCCGATTTCAAATAGTAACAGAAGGTCTGGTTTAGACTGAAAAACACGGCCTTCCACTTCAGCAAATTTGGAATGTAAACTCCTGACGTTGGTGTAGAGTATGGTATATAAGGAGTCTATTTTGTTTTTAGGTTGGGTTTGATACTTTTATTCATGATTTTGAATGGTTTTATGTGTTGGTTGGTGGAAAATGAGTAAACAGTGTGACACACGTCCAAAGGAATTGCATGTATAAATAACCTGGAGAGAATCGACCAGACATACAGCGGTAGAAATAACTTTCTTCATGGCATCGAGAGCCCCACCCGGAGAGGATTGTTCGGGCGATAAACCATTCACAAAATGGCACTAGAATAGCCCCGATATTACACATTTGCTGATAGGATAGCCTCCTTCGGAGTTACTCGAAGATTCGGATCTCTGACTATCAAGCGGATAACGTCCAAACCCAGAAAAAATTGCCTCCAACACCCTTAATGAAGGGAAATCAACCCAGGAAAGAAGATACATGCGTGATGTTCCGAGTGGACATGTCGCGTTTGCCCAGAAGTCAAGGAAATAGAACTCCTCGTTGGGTCAGAAACATCGTGCCAGTCCGTATATATATATATATATATATATATATATATATATATATATATATATATATATCGGTATATATATATAACAACCTGCAATAATGCAACCAAGGAACCTCCTCTCAACTGCAGAAATAAAACAAAATGTCCACTCCAAGTGAATTGCCAACAAACGAATATAATCTATAAACCCAAGGTAAGTGCAAACAACAGCAGAATGTACTACATCGGTGCCACTGAGGGACCATTCAAGAAAAGAAAAAACAACCACAATCTTTCATTCTCCAACAAAAAATACTCAAACAGCACTACACTATCCAGATACGTATGACATCTAAAAGACAGAAATACTACACAAAGAATAAGCTGGAAAATATAGAAAAATACACCTTTCTACACCAACATTACAAAGAAAAGCCTACTTAACCTTCACGAAAAGGTAATAATAATTTCTCATACCCAACAAAAGAATTTACTAAACATAAGATCAGAAATAATTTCTAAATGCAGACATGAAAACTAATACCTATTATCAAATTTATAACAATCGGATAAAAAAAAAAAAACACCAACCAACACATAAACCACCATTGATCCTATGAAAATGATAAGAGAAACCATTGACACCATAACACGATCAATTATCTTCTAGTTCAAACTACCTTCATAATAATTATAATTATTGTTATTATTATTCCACCACCATTACTACGATCACTTCTACCACTTTACAATAAGTATTTTCTGCTACAGTTGTTATTACCATCATCCGCTCCTCCCACCATTACTACCGCATCACAATTACCATTGCCGCATTAGTCCATAATTATACTTACTTCTCCTTCCTCCAGTAAAATTCATATCACAGAATAAATACTAATAAGTAGTACGAATTAGAGTTTCTACTGTTTACATATGCGCAATCGCCAAAACACGCAAATAACCGGTTTCAAAACAATAGCAAAACAACCTTAAAAAATTTAAATAATAGCAATTTGTACCTACCATAGTCTTACACAAGCCCCATCATACTTATATACGTGTGGGCGACAAAAAAATATTCAAACAAAAAATAGAGTAACGGACAAAGAAACAGACACAAAACATATTTGCTACACAATCCAACATTGAATACAGCGACCAAATGGTTACGTGTGTACGCAAAGACACATGGATGTGCATATATGTCCAGTCCCACATTGTTCACATGTGTTTATGTTTGTGTGAGATCCAGTGAGTGATCGTGCGCGTTTGTGTGGATATCTGCGTACGTCAATGAGTGTACGTGCGTGTACGTATGTTTGGGTAATTATGAGTGGCATTCCGATGAAAATTTTTCCTCCCAATTTCAATAAAAACACCGATATTCGCACCATATATAATGCAAATTAAAACAAAAAATTAATCAGTTTGTCTGACGATCGCAAATAGCGTGAAACCCAGTATCACAATCTCGCATCAATCCAACTAAATATGTTAGCTCTATCACTGATATTGAACGCTTTCCAATAAGTACCACGCATATATAATATATATAAAAAATTGCATATATATATATATATATATATATGTGTGTGTGCATGAAGAAAAATATATGGAAAAAACAAACACAAATCCTTATATGCAATTATGCAGTTTTAATGTTAATATAATAAACCATCTTCAGGACATATTCATAAAATATAATTAACATTATCAATTCAATATATATATATATATATATATATATATATATATATATATATATATATATATATATATATATTCAGTTGTATCATTAATCATTTTTAAGATACAACGGTCTAAACTTAATCTAACAATTCAACAATTTTGCTGTTACAGGATTTGGACCATTTTGCCGTAAAACCCGATATATATATATATATATATATATATATATATATATATATATATATATATATATATTTAAAAGGAAGAGGTTATAGTTGTTTCAACGGGAGAAAAGTGTGTATATTAAAAAGAAGAGAGGTACCACAAACGTTTTTGGTTGTAATATGGATTTTCTAAAATAAATATTATGTTTTATTTTCCATAATTTTACTACACGTGTTTCTGGTCTGGCGACTGTCATCAGGAAAAGACTGTAGATTTCCACATATTATTAAAAATAATTAATTTTTTTCTTTATGTTTTTCGATGTCAAATATTCTCGATATGAGGCAATCTCTTTTTTTCTGTTAGTAATCCGAATTACTTTCTTGAACTGGCAGTGAGTTCTGCGCGAAGGGTTATAAAACAATTAAGATTCGTCCGAGACATGATAAATTACTTGTCGATATCTTATCTTTTAATGTTTTAATGACTCATGTGTGTTCTTATTTCTGTTTCCATTTTCGTGTGTTTCTCTCAGTATGCGTGTATGTGTATATTCACTCTCCATACATACACATACATGTTATTGTCTCAATTTCTTTGGTTTTGTTTTAAGTGTTTATTGAAGATATTAGCATTATGTTTTTTAACAATTTTTTCTAAGTTTTCAGTACCGCTGTAACTTAATTTTAGTGTATTTTTATTGAAAATAGTACTCATTTTACTTTCTCTAGGAAAGTGCTTAACTATTAACGCAAGGAATTTTTGTCTTAATTTGTTCTTTACCATTTGGTTGCATGGGGGTGTATACCAAATTATTTTTCTACTTCTGTTTTTTCTATGCTTTCCATTTTCCTTTTATATATAAGTTAGTTTTGGGCTTTTGTAGCCACTATCTTTTAGAGCTTTATTATAGAATTTAATATGTTTATAGAAAATCTTCTCATTTTTCTGTATTTGTACTTATTCTTTTTTCGATAGATATGCTTAATTATAGATGGAGGATGATTTGATTTAGGGTGTATATATAAAGGATTAGTATTGAGTTTTATTTATAAGGTATGTACACATTTTTCATTAAATCTAATGTTATATCAAGGAAGTTAACTTTTTTCAATTTAGTGCTTACCGTAATTTTTAAGTTCAGGGTTTTAAATTATTTATATAATATCTTTCTAATTTTATCGATTTTAAAGTTAGTAGAGTTATTTATAACCACATGTCCATCGTCTCTGTATAAACCAATATCAGTTATATTAATTTCACGGTACGCTGTGAGATTGTATAATATAAAAAGACCTAGTCTAGTGATCCCATTGTGATGTCAAAGTGGTCATATGAATTTTTTATCCATTGCTCACCTTTATGTATCAGTACCGATTTTTTCGCATTTATAATAATGAACTTTTTTCTTCTTCTGTAATATGCGTGTACTGGGTAGCAAATTCCAACGCATTCATGAACAGTTCTTTAGATATAGATTGATAATAATTTTCAATATCAAACTCCATCAGTGTGCAGTTAGTTTTCCCCTTTATATCAGCAAACCATTTTGTCACGTCTTTAGTATTAATCCAAAGTTCCAGGCCTATTTTTCCTTTAATTTGTTGATTTACCCTTTCAAGGATCTTGTTACTAATTTTTCCGATATCAGGTCTTGTTGGGTTTATTTTCCTTGTAGTCGGATTTGCTTCGAAATCTGGTTTGTGGTCCTTTAAGATTATATAGTATCTTTTTCATTTAGTTGACCTACTCTGTCACTATTCTTCAGTTTCTCTGTGATTTTTTTTACTGCTAGTATTAATATTCTCCACCATGTTGAGGTAATTATCATTTGCCTTTTTATAATTCTTATATAAATCCTTATTTATTAGATCGTTGTAGTCCCTTGTCGTTATTTTATAGAAGTTTCCTGTTTTCTTGGATTTCACTAAAATTTTATCCTTCTGTTAGTCTTTTACTATTTTATCCAGGCGTTTCTGAAAGTAGAATTTCTTTTCATGGAAATTTATGTCATTCATTATTTCCAATAGGTCATTTTCAAAACCAGACACACTATGAATAAACGGTGCTGCTCTTTTTACTGTTAAAACTGTAAACTTCACTATTGTTTTTGTTTTGTAAGTCATTCCGTTGAAGGAAGAAGTAAGCTCTCCAACTCATCCTTCGTATGAGTTCCTCTGTTTTTTGCATTAATATAACGGAATAATCCTTTTTGTTGGTATTAGGAATGTTCTTCAGAGAAATTCCGAAATTTATTTTTTCCATAATTTTTCTTATTAAAAATTATATATATATATATATATATTCCACGACGTAGCATGTAAGTTCATCTTAGTTCATTTCAACTACAGAGCTTTATCACACACTATATATATATATATATATATATATATATATATATATATATATATATATGTGTGTGTGTGTGTGTGTGTGTGTGTGTGCATGCGTGTATGTATATAAATGAAATTTGTTGAAACAAACTCAAACTATTGTGCTGGAATATATATAAATGGGTGTGTATGTAGAGATAGATAGATAGATAGATATGATGTGTCAATGCTCTGCATTTTGAAATGAACTCTAGTTCACATGCTATTGTGGTGGAATAGGTTATCGTACCGTATTGCTAAAATAACCTTTTGAGTTTGTTATGGTCCGGTTCCTTGTACCACGGTGATAGTTCAAGGTAGAACCAATAAAGAAGAACTCGAACACGGATATGGAATAACGCAGATATATTACAAACAGGAATATATACATAGAAGAAGAAAGTGTAGTACGCACAATCAGGTTTAGTAGTAATTGACTGAACACGACTCTGTTTCGGACTGCCTCTGCCTCGACTGACTGAATCGCTCTGACTGACGATATTCAGTCACCCCACCTTCACTGGGGCATAATGTGGCACAATGCCGGTTATTTAATGTGGGTTCTCCGAGCCCGTGGGCTCGGCCCCTAAAATATGCCCATTGAACACGTATAAATGGGTCCAAGGCTGGTTTACCTCCTCGAAAGAGAATCCGCCCTTCGGCTTAGCCTCCTTCAGGTTCCTCCCCGCCCGAAGGCAGAGAGTCCAACCGAACAGCCGGTCAGGAGGTGAACGACTGACTCGCTCTGACTGACTGACGCACTTCACTCCAGACTTCAGACTGAACGGTATTTAGTCATCCCCCTACGAGGGCATCATGTGGCCCAAGGCCGGTTTAAGGTGGGATCTCCGAGCCCGTGGGCACGGCCAAAAATATGCCCTTTGAACCTGTATAAACGGGTCCAGGGTCGGTTTACTGCCCCCAAAAGAAGCTCCGCCCTTCGCCGTAGCCTCGTTCGGGTTCCTCCCCGCCCGAAGGCAGAGAGTTCAACCGATCAACCGGTCAGCCGGTTGCCCGACTTCGGACTGAAATCTCTGCTTCCTCTTGAGGCGCAGTATTTATTACGTATGGAATAGTCCATTATGTTATTATGGGTAAGGTCCCGTAACAGAGTTCGTGGCCGTATTGATGTCAAGAGAATGCATAATCGATTAAATATGGTTGAGCATGGATGCAGGGAATTGTGTTGACATTTGCATTAGCTACTGAATGGGAATTTAAACTAGCGGTCGGGAACGATCGTCGTTTCTTCTGAACACGATGTGACATTTTGTTGTCTTACTGAAACTTCTCATATATGTATGGTGACATACAGGTATGTAAATTGTTTGAAACAAAATCCGTGTATTTCTCATCTATCAAGATAAACAGCAGTTTTATTAATAATCCGTTAAAATCAAACAGAAACAACAAACACTAATACAAATGCATAAAAAGCTTGCACAACCTCGCCCTGAAAAGTTGCATCCATACCCGGAATTTCAAAGAAGACCTTAATAAATGTAGCGACCTAACCTCTTATAAAAAGGATGATGAGACTTCTTTGATAAATACATGTTTATTACTTAAATTATTTAAGGGTAGATGAATCTCCTTGGAGGGTCATTGGCTATTAAGTACAATGGGGCAGCATGGGATCCATAGAAATCTATGTAGCCAGTGGAATGATCGCTCGAAAACAGTGGGCAGAGTGCATCCCAGACAAATCAAAGAACAGGGCGGAAGTTACCTCTCGATAGGAAAACCATCCCGTATACAGGACCAAAGCAAACATTCAGTATGGATGAAATCGGCTGTGGTACGATTTGGAGAGGGATGGGCTACGTCAGGTCTACTTTCCCAAGGTACCACATGCATGAATACACTACTGGCTTTCAACTTATCTGAAAGGAATTAGTTAGTCGCTAAGTTGCTAAGTTGCTCGCTGACCGTACGACCACACCCAGAAATCATGAAACTGATGATGATAATGATGATGCCGATGATAATGTTGATGGTGATTATGGTGATGATGATGATGATTTAAAGTAGAAGTCTTTAACACTAAAAGATTAGGTGGCAGTGACGGGGATAGCTGTGAAGGCCCAGCCTACTCCTGAAGAGTCGTGAGCAGATTTTACAGAGGAGTATGGGTGGTGGACGCGGCTGGGTCCACCTGGCAGCATGTCGCAGATCCTATTCCTCTTGACGATTGGACGCAAATGTCCCGGTAGCCCTTCAGATGATCCTACGCCTGGAAGGCTGATTTGCTGCAACAGAATTCCAGGTCTCATTGTCGATGTTAGCCCGTGTCAGGGATGTTTTCAACGCATCCTTGAAGCGTCGTTTTTGACACTCGAGTAGCCTCTTGCCACTGGCGTGTTCTCCAAACAGTGTGACACATGGGAGTCGAATGAGACACATTCTAGGCACATGATTCGCCCAGCGGAAGAGACGTTGAAGAATGGTAGCCTCAATGCTGAGGAGATGTGTTTGATGCGAATATGAGAATATATGTTGTTGGTGATGCGGTCCTCTCAATTGATGCTGGAACCATTTTAAATGTTTAGTCTAGGACACGCAGGATTACAAAACGGTGAAGATGACCACAGCGCGGAAGACTATAATTTTGTTTGTTTTTCATGGTGAGACCGTGATTACTGAAGACCCAATGTACGAGTGTTCCGTTCATCGTTGAAGGTCAGATGAACACAACATAGGCCGGTCGTTGTCGTGGCGAAAACTGTTGCCGTTGAAAATTTCGTTAACAAACCGATTAAAATCGAATATTCCAGCAAGCTAATGACCCCCTCTCCAACACGTTGCACGCTAACTTACGATTTAAACTTTCTAGTAAGCGGATCGGCCTTTTAGTTTAGCCTTACTACTTTACGATTATTTACATTGTTCAGACTGTTGTCTTCATCTTTATTGTCATGTGCACGACATTTCTGTAGTGATCAGGAGAGTATCTTCTCGGGAGCTTGTTCAGCACAGTATCGGGAAGAATATGTTTGAAAAGCACAGAGATAATAAAAGGTATACAATAAAGGACGAAAAAGAGGATGAAAAAAAGAGAAGCAGTAAAAAAGACAGTTAAAAAGGTAAAGGTTGATTGATTTGTTTTTTTTTTTACAGTTTATAAACTCTTTGTGGTCGATTTAAAGCTGAAAATATTTTGCATTGTAAGAATAGTTGAATTAACAATTTTTTGAGAATGATATTTTTAGATACAAGTTCACGTAGGTGGTTGGAAACACATGGAACCATCCCTTTCCTAAGGGATATCTACTTGAATGTAACCAGCTCCGATGTCGAAATGTAATAAAGGAAGAAAAAAGAAATAAAAGAAAATATCAGTGCTATATTGAAAAAAAAGAAAAAAACAAATTAGAAAAATAAGAAAGGGATCGACAAAGTGATACGAAAAAAGAAGAAAAAAAAAGAAAAAGGAAGAAAAAGAAAATGAAGAAGGCGAATTATGGAAAGAGAAAAAAGGAATAAACGGAAAAGAAAGGAAGAAGGGATGAACAGCAAAAATAAAAGAGAAAAGAAAGAGAAAAACCGGGGGAGAGAAAGACGAAAAGAAGAAGAGTAAAGATGGTGTGTAGTGAAATCTAAGGAAAAAAAAAAGAGAACGAAGAAAGACAAGAGATAAAAAAAAAAGGAAAGGAAGAGTAAAAAGAATAAAATGTGTACAAACCGAAAAAAAAATCATATCAAATCCAGTGGGGAGAACGGGAAAGGCCGATTGAAAAGGAAATCTGTAAAAAGAAAGAAAACATAAAAGGGGAAAAATACGAGAAAAAAAAAAAAAAAAAAGAAAAAATGACGCGTAGGTAGAGTGAACAAAAGACAACACAAAAAAATAGAGGAACAGAAAAGTATCGTGAAAAGAACAGAAGAAAAAGGAAACGAAATTGAATGAGAGGAGGATATAGAGAAAGTAAAAAGAAAGAAAGAAAAGAAATGATGAAATAAGAGAGATGGTTAAAGAGAAAAAAGAATAACAGCTAGAGTATAAATGGTAATGGTAATATTAGCCATTTTTTGTTCATAAGAAAAATTCCGCGAAGGGTGGGTAAGGGCTTTGCGTCTGTGTCAAGTCATATTGATATTGCGTTGCAACTCAAACTAGACACCAGGTTTGTTGATACGATACAGTTTCTCCAGTCAAATGGTTATGATTTAAAAATCACCCTTCGGTCAGATCGTTACTCACGAGTGTAAAACATGACAATTTCTAGCAGTAAAGAAGTTTTTATTCTTAGGTTTTAATATACTGCTATAAGCAAGGGAAGATGAGATGAGGCGTAGGTGACGGGATAGGTGAACAATCTAGCGAGTGTCTTCCTAGTCTGTCGTTCTCCGGGGCCCACTGTATATATCTGTGTTTTTTCGCGGTACTCATCAGTTTTTTAGCTAGCATAGTTCTTTGTCCTGACGTATCCGTCAAAAAAAAAAAGCAATTTATTTTCATTCAGCTACTTATTTCATTTTGGGTCGCTCATGAGAAATACGAGTTTCAATTTAACAAAAACTCAGCTGCTTGATATTGACTTGTCATTTCGTCGTTGAATGGCCGACATAATATTGAACTTTGAACTAAACGTTGGCAATCCAAAATAGGGATATATTAGGCTTGTTTGTTCTTTAATTGCTTCTCTTCCGTTAATCTAGCTAGAAGATCTATACACATTGACCCACTTAAATTTTGCCCCCTTTTATTCTTCTTTTGTTGAATCCAACTCCTTCCTCCGTTATGTAAAAAGTGATATAAATTTTTTATTCGATGCGGGACGCTTTTCGTCTTTTGGGTGTGGTTTCGTATTTATTTGTCGTGATGAATAAGTAGTTGAGTGAGGATGTGGTAGGATTATTATTCAGTCTCACATTAAGTTCGACTGGTTAAGGACCGTGGGGAACTTTTGATACTATTTTAGTTAATTTTGTAAATATGCTTTTTATGACTGTAAATATGCATTGGGGGGTAACATTTAAAAAATTGTTGTTTTGTTCCCCTCCCCGACAGACAAGCTGTACATAGGTTAGACTTGTTCGGACTTCCTAGAGAATTATTATTGTGACTGTAATAATTGTAGCAATATCAGTGTCAGACGATATACTGTTAAAGAAGCATCTGAGCTGCCACAAGCATTAATTTTCCTGCTGATTATCAGCTAAGACAAGTCAATTATCCATGGCAAGTAACCCTGAGAAAGAGGCTCCCTGATAAATATCTTTGTTTAGAAAAAAATGACAGAACAAAGAATACTGTTTTATATAAGACAGTGGTCACGACCAGCCGAATACACACACACACACACACACACACACACACATATATATATATATATATATATATATATATATATATATATATATATATATATATGACGGGAAAGTCGTGAAAGTGAAGACACCCATTTGACTGTTCACCTCCCGATCACCTCGATTCATCTCTTCCTTGGTAGTCTATGGCTAATATATTCTCATATATATTCTTATAGTTCTATTTACTGGATAACGTTGCCACCAAGAACTATTTTTAAACCATCAGAATTTGACTCGAAGATGTTGCATCCTGGGAACGACCGAATTCTGAGCTGTAATGCTGAATAATAATAGTAAGAATTTTTTTAGTATTAGGTCAAATTATATTTGGATGAGTGATTGGCTAAGTTAATATAGGACTGATGAAGATCAAACTTCCTCATTCTTTTCTAGCCTTGTGCCATATTTTCTGTAAAAACACAAATAAATATTACAGTTATAGTTACTTGATTTAATCTTTAATTCCTTCCATAACCATGGGATGGGATTAGATTATCGATAATGTTAATATCAGCAGTTTCCTTATATTAAAACATTCGGCATTCATTTACCATGCAGTTTGATACCGTTAAAATTTGTAAATGATTTAAATTAAAACAATTTTTCAAGAAATTAGATTTCTCAGTTTCAGTAGAATTTATGACCGTTTGCAGTAAGGATGGAAGTTTCCTTCCTAACCTTTTGTTCGAAGGATTGTGGAACGTCAGCATTTTGATTATGCCGTTATTCTCACTTCCAGCTGCATGGGCTATACATTTTAGATTTTACTGTTTTTGAGAATTCAAGTGACGTTCTTTTTGTATTTTTTTGCGATTCGGTAGCGCCATAAAATAAAGTTCGAAGAAGGATGGGCCTCTTTTCATTTACTCGAAGCATTTTCTAACCACCAATCTAAGAAATCAGTTGTATACAGTTGACATTTCAAACATTCCTGAATGACTTTAGCATCATGCATGATATCTATATGAATGACTCGATCTGACGAAACTCTTAAGAACCTGATTACCGATTTTAGGTTAATGTTTTGGTTTTGTAACAATTGGCGGTGTTGGGAAAAACTACACCAAGCGCAGCTTATTTTATATCCAATTTCTTTATCTCTTATACTAAAATCGTTATAACTAATCGATACGGCCAGATAAGTATGTTGTATTATTTCCAAGGCCAAAAAGATTTCCCATATATAGGTTGAAGCTACTCAATCCCACATATGCAGCCTTGTTAGAGTTCAAAATAGTTTACACAGACTTGTTGAGGGAAGAATTATTTTCTACTCTGCAGCCTCTTTCCTCACAGACACAAAGTCGCAAGTCTCTCGCTGCTCTATGGCCAATGTTCAAATGAATTATTTAATACTACCACTCAAGGCCATTGCAATTAGGAAACACCTGACCAATTACATCAAATCGAATGACCATTAATACCTTCATATTCGAAAAGGAATAAGCCATTTCCACTCAGACAGGAACAAAGAAATTGCAAATTTCGAAACAAACACTCGCGTTGATGCTCCCATAAACACTATATATTTAATATCAAGTTAAATGTCAATTTTATCTATCTTCCTTATCACCATAATCTTCACTTTTTATAAATTCCTCTTTCATTCATATCACGCACACTATTGCTCATTAATAATTTCACAGTCACCATTTACATTAATATATATATATATATATATATATATATATATATATATATATATATATTATAAATTAATTGATTTAAAATATGGTTTTTTACGCTACACAGTTCTAACCATGTTTCAAAAATGGAAGCTAAAAGCTCCGAATTTAATTTTGTAATTGAATTAAAGACATTAGTTTCATTTCATCCTCAAGCGAATTTTGGAGTAATTTTTAAAATTACTGGGTTTTAAAGACACAGCTAAAATCATAATTCACGTTTCCAAGGTTACAGATAAATTCACTTCCACTAGACAAGGGGTGTCTGCGTGTTCATTATGTCTGTATTTTGATGTACCAGTTATTACTTACGTTTTCGTAGGGGGTAGGGATGTATTTTTCAATGAAATCTAACATCTGTCGTCTGGATTTTTAAAATTTTTATTGTTAACGGCAAAAATTCTTACGGCATTTTTTTCTATTTGTATATTTCAAGATTTTTTGGGGGTGTTTAGGTTAGAATACGCTTTACTTTACTACGATCTGAAATATTTTCTTTTAATTTTTAATATACTATATTTCTTTTAAGAACAATTAAATGTATTAGAATCCCTTACAGTATGTAGAATTATTTCACATCAAGTATAAGTATGTATGTTATTAGGTTACAATTTTTTTTTATTTAAATATTATTTAAGTCAAATTTATGACAATGACGGCAAAAATAGCTACTTAATTTCACTGATTTAGTAAACTTTTATTTTTTATATAAACCTAGTAATATATTGTTTCTCATGTAAGTACAAAGGACATGGGTCATTTCAAAAGCTTACATCTAGCATTTCATATTAATTTCATTTTACTGTAGGTGTTTTATTGGATTCTTTTAAGTGCGTCTAGTACTAAGAGGGAGGTTAGAAAACGTTTTATTTAATTACAATTTAAAAGAAGTTTAGGTTAGAATTCATTTTATTTAACTACAATTTTGATTACAACTTTAAAATAGTGTCATTGTTAGATTTAATAGACTATATTTCTTTTTAATAGAAGTAAATGTATTAGAATTACTTACAGTAAGTAAAATTATTTTTCCATATCAAGTATATGCATATTACGATTTTTAAAATTTTATATTTAAATATTATTTAAGTAAAATTTATGGCACTTACGGCAAAAATAGCTAATTCATTTCTCTGATTTAGTAAACTTTATTTATTTATTTTTATATATAAACTTAATAATATATAGTTTCACATGTATGTACAAAGGACATGGGCCATTCAATGGCCTACATCTTTTAGCTTTTCGTCATAATTTCATTTTTTAGTAGGTGTTTTATTGGATTCATTTAAGTGCCGGTAGTACTTTTTGAGAGCTCTTTAGGTTAGAATACGTTTTATTTAACTACAATTTTAAAAGATGTTTAGGTTAGAATTCGTTTTAACTACAATTTAAATAAAACTTTAAAATATTTTCACTGTTATTTTAATAGACTATTTTTTTTATATTAAAGAAAAACCAGTAAATGTAATAGAATTACTTACAGCATATAAAATTATTTTTTCATGTTAAATATAAGTATGTATATTACCTGATCGCACTTTTTAAATTTATTTTTATTTTTAAATATTATTTAAGGAAAATTTTTGACAATGACGGCATAAAAAGTTTTTTCCGTACAGCTGTAACTCAATTTTAGTTTACTTTCACTAGGAAAATGCTTGACTATTAATGCGATTTCTATATCTGTTATTTCTATGCTTTCCATTTTCATTTTTTATATTTTTTATATAAGTTAGTTTTGGGTTTTTGTAGCCACTCTCTTTTAGAGCTTTATTATAGGAATTGATATGCTCATCGAAAATCTTGTCATTTGCTGAATTTGTACTAATTCGTTTACTGATAGATAACGGTATATGTTTAATTATAGATGGGGGTGATTCGATTTAGAGTGTATATATAAAGGATTGGTGTTGGTTTTTTTATAAGGTGTGTATGTATTTTTATTTAGATCTAATGTTATATCTAGGAAGTTCACTTTTTAATTTAGTGCTAACCGTAATTTTGAAGCCCATGCTTTTAAATTCTTTATATAATACCTTTCTAATTCTATATATTTTGAAGTTAGTTGAGTTTCTAATAACCATAAGTCCATCGTCTCTGTACAAACCAATGTCAGTTATATTAATATAATATAATATAATTAATATAACTGACATTGGTTTGTACAGAGCCGATGTACTTTTGGTTATTAGAAACTTATGGTTATTAGAGACGATTTCCCATTATATATATAATATATATATATAGCGGTGCGGATTGAGGAATCGGAGAGCCGAGTACGAATTCCAGTCGAATCCATTACATCCACTTACGTGCTAATACCTTTGGGAAAGGTGAGAATCCTCTTCTTATCCCTCTTATGGGTAAATATAATAACTGGGTTCTATAGCTTTGGATGGAAAATTGTCTAGGAGAAGGACAACTCTGAAGTCAAAACCTGTGGAGGGTCGTTTGGGGAACTTGTGGCACTTAGTGCACCAGGTCTCTGTATTCGGCCCTTCAAAAAATGTGGATGGTCCTGCACGAAATCTTCACCACTATAATCAAATCTCATGTGCTGTTTTCGGGGTACTTGACCCTCATACGTCGAATGCAACGGGAGAGTCAAATATATATATATATATATATATATATATATATATATATATATATATATATATACAGTGACACGCATAAGTATTGGATACATGTTATTTTCTGGTAAGTAATATTTCGTAAAGTTGTTTTAGTTGTATGTAGAAGGAAAATTAAAAACTCATGGTTGAATTTTTTTTTTTTATCAAAGTTCAAAATTACCCTATGCAAAAGTATTGGATGCATCAATTTAATATTTTGTTGCGTAGCCTCTGTTTTGTTTCACTGCTTCCAGTCGCTTTCTATAGTTGGCCACAAGTTTTCCACACTGATCCACCATTACTTTACCCCATTCTTCCTTGCCTAATTCCTCTAATTGCTTGATATTTTGTGGATTCCGCTTATGAACTTTAACCTTCAAAGTATTCAACAAATTCTTAATTCGATTCAAGTCAGGAGACTGACTTTGCCAACTGAGAGTACTAATACCATTATTTTCAAACCATTCCTTTGTATGTTTTGCAGTATGTTTGGGATCATTGTCGTGTTGAAGCACGGAATTCCAACCATGTCCTAAAGAAGTTGCAGATTTCTGAAGGTTCTTCTCTAGAATCCCCCTGTACATGCTACCATTCATTCTAACATGGATAACTTGTAACTCACCAGTGCCCTTGGATGAAAATCATCCCCATATCATAATGGAAGCACCCCCAAACTTAACTGTAGGGATGTGCTTGTTAAGGCAGTGTCATTTTTTCGCCAAACACTTGTCGTTGTGTTCCTTCCGAATAGTTCAAATTTTCATTTCCGACTAGATTACCTTTTCCCAAAACTGCATACCTTTCTTTTCATAAGTTTCGACAAACTTTAATCGTTCTTTGACATGTTTCGTTTTCATTAAAGGCACTTTTCTTGGTGATCTTGAATGAAAGCCTGTGCGATATAGAGCTCTGCTAATGGTACCCTTACTTACATTAATTACAGCACCCTCAAGATCAGTTTTAATTTCAGAACGAGTAATGAAGGAGTTTTTTTTTGCACATTTCTGCGGATCAACCTTGAAGTACTCTCATTCTTGGGAGGTTTGCTGTACCATCGCCATACTTCTTGCACTTTCTGATGATATTTTCTACTGTACTTAGTGCTAGATTCATTTCTTTGCTAATTTTTCGGTAACCTTGTCCTCCTTGGTGACGTTCAATGATTCTATCTCGCATATCTCTGGATAATTCTTTAGTTTTTGCCATTTTTAATCCTTGAATTGCAGAATGCACATCAAAGAGTCAGATGATTAGTAGCACTATCTTGTAAACAATTGTGTGCTTCTCTGATTGGTCAGAGATAACATTCCAATACTATCAAAAATTTGAATATTTAAAGTCTTAAAATTAAAAGTTTGATTGGAAATTTGGAAAAAAGTGTCATGTATCCAATACTTTTGCATAGGGTAATTTTGAACTTTGATAAAAAAAAATGGATTCAACCATGAGTTTTTAATTTTCCTTCCACATACAACTAAAACAACTTTACGAGATATTACTTACCAATTATCAGGCAAAATGGCGAATATAAACTAGAGTTATAACAGAAAATAACATGTATCCAATACTTATGCGTGTCACTATATATATATTATGTGTGTGTGTTTGTGTGTGTGTATGCGCTTCGTGAAAAGCGACTGGCAACGTACTGCGATTTATCTAATTTTTGTTCTGTTCATACAAGTGTTTTCTTTTCTGGGCACAAAGTGTGTAAAAACTGCTCAAATGATCTGCATTTCTGAGTGCTTTCGGCTATACGTTTAGCCATCATAAAGGATGGTTCTATTTTTACTTTTTAACTGAATGTATGGAGTGTGTGTATCTATCATGAATTCCAGAAAAGAAAGCACTTTTACCAACACAAGAAAAATTAAAAAAAAAATCTTAATCGCAGTGCCTTGTCAGACTTTTTAACGAAACATATAAAAGAGGCATTGCTGTGTCTCTCTCTCTCTCTCTCTCTCTCTATATATATATATATATATATATATATATATATATATATATATATATATATATATATGATGTGGTGTAATAACCGGCCATCCCCATGAGTGGCGGCACTATAGGTGGTAACCACCTATAAGTATCCCGGAGGACAGCGGACAGGAGAGTCGAGCTGGGATCTGCGAGAACTAGCGGCCTTCCAATAGCAGCACGCACTCAAATGTACTGACTTGCGACGACTATTACGAATGATAACTATTACTTACTTGCTTTTGTACTGGTTTCCACAAAAAACCTTTTACTATTTATCCACCGTGTTTGTCCATTCCATATACCTATTAGCACGGAATATAACAATATCTATCTATCTATCTATCTATCTATCTATCTCTCTCTCTCTCTCTATATATATATATATATATATATATACTGTACTCTCCTGGTGTGTTTTTTTACGTATAACTATTAGGTTGGTGCAAAAATAATGACGTTTTTTGACGTTAAAAATACGTCAAAAACGTCATTATTTTTGCACCACCCTAATAGCCCAGTTCTTAGAAACATACAACCGGACTAGAGGACATATATGATTTGATTACAGTGCTGAAGGTTTGTACAGAACCAACCACATTGGAATCGAATACAGAGGACTTGTGCACAAGGTCTCCAAACGATCCTCCTCAGTGTTTGAATTCAGAGTTGTCCTTCTTTTAGCTCGATTGCCAAAAAAGTCTTCAGAGCCTCGTCTACACTAGAAATTATTCCATGGCTGGTGAAGAGACAAAGTGTTACATTCAGGCCTTTTCGAAGGTTATTAGTGTTACAGTTTTTTGTATATATTATGTAAATAGTGAGCCAGTTCGAATGACACGACTCACTTTATAGTCTACCAATAGAAGGTTAACCAATCAGAAGCCGCAGGACATTCTAACCGTCGTGTATAAAGGCGGCCATTTTTGTTTCTCCAACACGAATGACCAGTACCAACTTGTCAGGCGAAGATGACAGAAGGAAGTACTACGCTCTGCTACTTTGCTGCGATATCCACTGCTAACCTGAACTACGCTTTTCTACTGTCTCCGAAATATTCACTGCTAACCTCTGGATTCTATACTCGAAGACGACCGTCAAAATGTCTAGCATTTAGTGCTTAAGTGAATGTAATGGACTCGACTCGTATTCGAACTCGACTCTCCGATTCCTCATTGCGAGCCGATATCTATTGTACAAAGCACGCGTATAAAACCTTGGTAGGTATTCCTTACCACAATTACATAATAACCAATGTATTAATTCCAATGCGTTTTATGAAAATTGTAAGGACTCAACATAATCTGCACTGATATAACCTTGTGCCAAACAACTGTACCACACATCTTTCAAATTGTTGTTTATCTCTTTAATTTTATCACAGAGACATGGAAACATTCATTAAACAGAGACTTTTAGTTACTAATCTGCATGCATCCGTGTGCCTCTTATCGAATTCTGAATGTCGTAAGGTACTGAGCGATCAACACCTCTTTTTACTATTTCTTCAAAGATGAATATAACTCATTAAGATGTGCGTGCGACGCCGGGCAGAAAGAGTTGATCAATTAAACGCTTAATTAAAATGGGAGGAGGTTTGGCGTCGAATATGGCGGGCGTAGAAGAAGTTGTTGTTGAAAGCAAAACATTAATTGAGAGAAAGGAAAAAAATCTTTTGACGAAATCTAAACGGAAAGAACTCGTCGAAAAACAAGTATAAAAACGGTAATTATAACTTTTACAGACTCGAAATCGATTGAGGAAACAAAGATATGTGATTGGTATATTTTTATATTTACTTCGGCACAACTTGGGTGTGACATCCAAGCAAGAAAAGACAAAAAAAAAAGAAAAAAAAAAAAAAAATGAAATTACATTAAAGATCTTATATTTTTTCTACTTATATTTTTAGAAATATATTTTCAAGATTTTATTTCGATAAAGAATTAAAGTTTGGAAGAATTCGATTTTTGTAGTTATATATCTTGTCCCTCAATAGATAATAGGTTACATGGTACGTCTTTTTACTTTCTCTCCGAATTACATCGAAAGATAGATGCGAGAAAAAAGTCGTGAAGTTACCTTGAATCCTAATTTGTCATACACTGCCGCTCATAGCAAAATTCGATTTACCACGATTAGAATTTGACAATACAATTTTCCTCGTTTTTTCATTCGCCCATCTATCAAAAGGATTTATTTGGGATTACAGAAGAAAAAACATTAAATCTCTTATGCTGTGTATTTTTGATGACGCAAACAAGACATACGATTCTTATTCTGGTGCGAAATTTGCAAAGAAAAATAACATTACAATGGCAAAAATATTTTTCAGTATGCAAAAAAAAAAAAAAATGGAAAAATTACATTATAGACCTTGCACAGAATTTCCCTTGTGGACCATAAATTTTTAAGTTAGGCGAATAGTTCTTTCAAATACAAATCAGTTTTCCCTTAGAAAGCTAACGTTCATGAAAGGCAAATATCTTCCTTGTTAACAAAGGGATTTTAATAACTTTCTTATAGAGCAACAGTTCATATAAATCAATTTCTTAGCAACAGATGAAATTTAATTCCTTCGTAAAGTTCACAACTCAAAACGACGCTGGTTCAAAAATTGGAGGCTGAAATTCTTGTGAATCAAATGTTGACCTGGAAGATTCCAGAAGATTCCGGAAGATTCATATTTTAGAAATAGGCGTCAATTCACGGATTTATGAAAGTGATTCTTATGAAAATTTAGAAAATTATTATCTTTTTTATTTATTTATTTATATATTTTTTGTATGCTATGTTTCCTGCTTCGTATTCTGTCCAAGCTATAGTCCTTAGGCCTATAGGAGAAGTCATTTGACAGTACATTTCTTAGTATATAGGATGTTTATATACATTATTTACATTATTCGGACTGTTGTCCTCATCTTTGTCGTCATATTTATTACAACGTTTCGGCTGTTGTACGCTCTAGCCTTCTTGAGGTGGTTGGAATGTCGAACTGAACCCTTTGTTTCGCTCACTGGGGTATACTGTTCTAGTTCCTCGTGCCATGTTTAATGGATTTCAGTTATCAGTTATCTCCTGTTAATTTTCCCTCTGAAAGTTCTCCATTGGCTAAACCGGGTATTGAACTCACGCTATTTGCATCCTCTCACTGGCTCTAACCAACGCCTTTATCCACTGAGGACATCTCTGTATGAATTTCTGGGTAGTATAAACCTAATGTCTTCAGCAATCATTTTTACCAGTGCTCATATTGTAATTTTTGCTGTTATCATTCATGTTTTTTACCAGAGCTCATATTGTAACTTTTATTGTTGTTATCGCTTTTCTCTGGCACTCCTTATTATTGGTTCCCATATTGTATTTATTTCTATGCTCGGTCGGCTCGGGAGATTTTTGTGGCATAGCATATATGCTGATTCCTTAAGTTTACGAATTTCCCATTGTGTTTCTTGTCTATGATAATAATGTACATAATACCTCATCTCAGAAATATAGATAGATACTGAAGGATGTTTATAGTACGGCCATTTCTGGGAAACATATATGATGATGTTACCTGGGGCATGGTAAGTAAAATTGTCATTCCTTTTCTCGCGTGGCCCAGAGCTATATCAATATACATACACTTCCTGAATTCCTTGTCATTTATTATAATGTCATATCTGTTGGCTTTTATTTCCCTGTCAGTTTGAATTGGCATGTCCCAGAAGATTGTTTCATCGTTACTTTGGGTAACTGTGCCTGGTTGGTGGTCATACCATCTCTCAGTGGTTTTGATTTTGTGATTATTGCATATCTTCTAGTGCACATATCGCTACCTTTTTATATCTGTGGGTATATCCATTTTTTTTTGTCAGTTCCCCACATCCTGAGATAATAGGGTCGACATTTTCATAAGATTTTCTGCAGATCCTGTATTTCGGGTCAGTTCCATCCGTGATTTGGTTGCGAGGCTTTTGCCCTGAGCTGCAATAATTAGACCTTCTGCCTCAGCTTTCAACGCGATGCTCCTCAGCCACTAATGTTCATTATTTATTTATTTGTTTATTAATTAATTACTTTTTTTTTAATTATATTCTGTTTTCTGTTTTATACACATTTCCTTCCGGGTCCCAAACAGAGACCTAAGAAATGACTTCATGACATTTTTCACAGATCGTTTTTGTAAAAAAACAAAGCAAGGTCAATCACTTTTTACATAGACAAAGGTCTTCGTAATGCGTGTGCCGAACTTGTGAGTACAATTTTTTATGTTTCTTTCAGACATCAACTACATGAAACCGCTTTAACGAATCAATAGGGATTTTTTCCAATCAATCCGAGTGCTCCTACTACAACTGGAACTACTACCACATTCTTGAGTTTTCAAAATGATTTTAGATTATTATTATTATTATTATTATTATTATTATTATTATTATTATTTGTCTTTTGTCCGCCACCGGCAGTTTTAAACTCTGAAACATTTAATGCTTTCTGACCTGATCTTTCATCGAGTGCTTAATGCCTTCATCTCAGCAGCAACTACAGCCCGTGCCGTTGTACCGATTACCCCGGTCTATACTTATCTGGGTTTGTGGCCGTGACTTTTCCCTCCTATATAGAAAAATATGTGAATCAAAATCTAATTGTAAACCAATTCCCTAGGGGGCCTATACATTTTATCCGCATTGGTTAAAAAAATCCAGTGTAACCATCCAATCAAATTGCACCTATTTTTACTTCAAATTTGGCTGGTTTTTGAAAACACTACAGTCGTGCCCATCCTGAAACTATTTTGCCACTGAAAGTTTAAACTATCTCACTGAATGTTGGCGGAGATTTTTATGACATTAATTTAGAGCATAATTTATTTTCAAATCTTTCCACATCAATTTTTCTTTACGTTTTTTATATATATATATAAACCGTTTGACTTTGTTTAACGAGTTCATTATTTTTTAAAGAAATAGTGTTAAAAAAATTCTATTTTAAAAAATTAGTTTCAATACAATGGTATAGTATCTTTTTTACTAAAAAGAAATAGTTTCTATATTAATTTTTACACAATTCCAACATTTAAGAAATATAATTTCTATAGGCAGTCATCAAATTATTGTAGATTTTCGTCCCAAGCAAATGAGTTTGATGAAATTCTTAGCCATCGTGAATCTATCGGGACCCTCATAAATATTAAAATAACTTTTTCTAAAAGTTTAGCAGAGTTTTTTTTTCTTCTTTTTATCTGAAATTCGTTTAATAATCCAGTAAAATATTTAAAAGAATCGAGTGGTTTTATTGCTCTCAGGGTGTAACTTATTTTAGAGAATTTTTGGAGTTTTTTTTTTTTTTTTTACTTGAATTATTACTGAAATTGCAAATGAAGGATGAAAGACTGCTGACCTCAACGAAGATATTAGACTTTTATCTTTTATTAAATCAAGTGCTTTTCTCTACGGTGAAGAAATTGCCTCTGGCACTCGACGCAATCCGATGACATTTCAGATGATGTCTTTGTAAACCCGTATCAAACATTTTATAATCTCTCGAGTTTTCACAGACATATTCACACACATGTATAGCTACCTAGGTACATTATCCAGTACACAGTTTCATGACGAAAAAAAGTATTTACCTCACAAGCATTTATCTTTAAATCTAATACATTTCGGTGTTAATGGACATAGTATCAAATATTCATGATATAGAGCAAACATTTTACATTGAGCATTCCATATAGAAGAATACATAAATCCGGTTAATACGCCTTTATTCCTGTGTGTGCATATTATCTTTAATATGATGATAATTATATGCAAATATATACAAGACGATGCTTCAAAGTTCTCTGTTCAACCAAAAAGATGTTAAAAAAATAACTGATGATCGATCATTTAAACAAAGTGTCTAAAATCCCACGGGAAATATATGGAGTGACTTTCACTTTTCCTGCTCGTTATCATCTTTTAAAATAGCTCCATCTCGGCAACCAAAGAGAAAACAAAGAGTTATCACAGAACTTATGTTTTTCGAAGAAACTTTTGTAACCAGAGAAAAGAGCTTAGGAAATGTTTTTTGAAAAGGCTGCATTTGATGAAAGCACTCTAGTAATATAGCACTGTAATATATATATATATATATTCATAAATCCTCCTAAGATTTTTATTATGAAAATATTTTAAAATCTTCACGGAATCAATGAAGCAGTCATAATATCCATCTCACGCACGGTGAATACTAGACCTGGCTTCTTTAGTATTTCCCCTTTTCTAGCGAGATTAATGCTCGACAAGCGTACATATAAATTTTAGATCAAAATAAAATTCTTTTCATTTTTCATTTTTCATTCATAATACTCAAATTTTAGGAATACGTTTTGACATCGTCACCCACTTGACGACAACGTGACCATGTTTAAACGGAACGCTGATCATATAAAACTTTCAGTTATCTGTTTGGATAAGTCTTGTTCTTATGTCCATCGTCTTTGTCATGTTGAATTGATAATGTTAGTTATATTTTAAGAATATGTCCTGAAGATGGTTTATTAGACCGAAACGTCCGACGTTGACATTATATTAACATTAAAACAGCATAATTGCATATTAAGATTTTTGTTTGTTTTTTCCGTATATTTTTCTTCATACTGTCGGATCTATATCCATATATTTGCTTACATATATATATGTATGTATGTATATATATATATATATATATATATATATATATATATATATATATATATATAGAGAGAGAGAGAGAGAGAGAGAGAGAGAGAAAGTTGCAAATTAAAAAAGTAATAATGTTCTTTTATGAAAGTATTTATTTATTTTTATATATATTTGATATTTCAGATTGGCCTCAATCTTTCTTCAGAAATAACTGCTTGTTTACAAGTAGCGTCCGTCGCGAGATGCGGACGTCACGTGATATGAATATTCCTAACGTAAATCTAACTGTAATAATATTTTAGATGTTGTTTAAAAAAAAAATAAAAAAATAAGAAATAAAAAAAAAATTAACTATATCTAAAAAAATGTTTAACTATTGAAATATTTATAAAGATTTAAAATACCCAAGTCTTTATTTAACCCTAGTTTATATGTATTTAATTTTAAAATCCAGTATTTTTCTTTTTTTTCTGTGTGCGTATGTGGAACTGAAATCAGAATCTATCAATAAACATTTACAGTTTTCTAATGAGTGTCCTGATTGATTAAAGTGTTCAGCTCTGGGGGAATAAGGATTATATATTATTATATTTTATGTGTGTGTGTGTGCGTGTGTATTGGGAATCATTTTATAGTTATTATGTAAGTTTATTTTAAATACAAAAAAAAAAAACGGTAATCGCCGTATAATATACGGGTTGCTCCAACACTGTGTTAACCAGATATATTTATTACTTTCTTGAGTTATGTACTGATCACAATTTAACATTAGAAGTAGACGTTCTGCATATTTATTTATTACTAATCTTATTAAAAATAATCTGCATTCATTGGCAGGATTCGAACCTTCCGATCACACAAAACACTACTATTAGTTTCTTCGTGGCCGATAGATAAAAGCACGCCAGGACGGTTTTCCTTAGGGGAACGCAGGTTCAAATCATACCAGAGAGCGCATAAGTTTCTAATAATATTCAGGCTGTTAGCTAGAAATAAATAAATATATTGTCTAATAAATAAAAACAAAATATCTACTCAAGCATTCATTAAAAATAATGTTTAAGCAATAAATTATACATATATACATACGTACACACACACACATATATATATATATCTTTTGTGCAAATGCCAAGCAGTACAGTATGTCATTTTCAAATTGATGGCAGGGGAAAATGGTGCAAATTTACTATCAGACGGTGCCCAACTGACCCTACTGTACTGTACAGTCGACAAAATCAAAAAC
>OZ010595.1:11052880-11082880 GCA_963932145.1 Acanthosepion lycidas | reverse complement strand
GTATACTACATATATATATATATATATATATATATATATATATATATATATATATATATATATATTATTCATGCCACTATGTAATAAATAAAACAAATACAATGCATTGTTAACTCTTAGAGGAATATTCTTAATAAATCACACTTGCTAAACAACACTTATTTTAAAATAAAAATCGTTGTATGCCATGACTTATCTTAAAAATAAATAAATATGTATAAAAGATTTTAAGAATATATTAAATATCATATTTACATAATAATGTAACAGATCTTACAATATAATACAATAAACAAAGGAAAATAAGAGAATAATGTATAATTATAAAAATGGAGATTTTCCATGTAAATTAATTCTATATTTTAATCTGTTTAAATTTAAACGTAACATTTCTCTGTTTTTAACGATTTATTCGTAATTTTCGAAAGTGGAGAAAAGCTTTTAGAGTTGTAATGTTTATTCTGTTTATCTTTCTGTCACTAATAGCTAATTATTGTCGCTTTCTTTATCTATTATTATTTATATTGAAAGATTCTTTCCATAACATGTGGTGTGATTTTAATTCTTTTTATTTTACATTTTCTTATTTATTAATTGTAAAGTAACGCATTCAAATTTGTTAGAAAAACGTTTCAATTATAACCTTATTTCTTTTGCTTACTACTAGTCCATTTGTTTTTATTATTTATCATTCAATTCTTTAAAAAAAAAAACAACAATTTTAATAATAATAATATATCGTAATATATTTGATAATAATTTTATAGTTTTTAATTTATTCTATTATTATAATTTAAATATATTAATATATTGGGACGGTTAATGACGAACTATTTACGCCAACATCCAATGTATAACATAATGTTTTTTTTAATGTTTATAAAGGGCATTGGGTAGAAGTAGTACTTTTGTTGGTCTCTGCTGCACCTTATTTTTAATGGTAGCGGCCAACACTGGTCTTCACCCATCCTCTAAATCTCTCACATGTTAAATTCGAGCTGTCAGTCAAGGAATTAAAGAAGAGATGTGAACCGCCAAGTTATCTACAAGTCCAGATGATATGACCTCATGAGCTGCGGTTTGATTTTCGCTTCCAGCGTCTCGTATGCACGAGTTTGTCGTTGCTAGAAAATCTTCCATGTAATTAAAAACAGACTATCATTATTGTTTTGTCCGTGTATTGTTTAATATATTTTAATGTAATTGTCATCTTTGATAATGGCTTATGTAAGCCGAAAGCTTAGATAGGATTACAAAAAAATATGTATCAATATTGTGATTTTATTTCTTCTTTTAATGATAATGTTATTATGCTTATCCGACGATATATATAAACCCTTATCAAAACCCTTTATTTATATTGTGGGGTCCACCCCGCACTACCTATTATTACAATCACCTAACGCATGGTCCACAGTTAGGTGATTGTAATAATAGGTAGATCTGGGTGGCAGACAAAGCATGCCTATCAAAGAGACGGGGTTTTAAATCGTCAAGTGAAAGCAAAATTGAGAGAGATGAAGGAGGGCTGGTGGTCAGCAAAGGGTAAATGTTTGCAGGAGCCTGTTGACAGATGTAACTTTAAATCATTCTACCAAAACTTGAAGAATGTTTTTGGTCCCATTTCCAGCGGTCTTTTTGCAACCATTTCTTCAGATAACACTAATTTGACAGATAAAAGTCACATTATCAAACAGCGGACAGAACACTTCGCCACTGTCCTAAATTAGGATTCGTCTGTTGATGGTGTTGTACGAAGACCTGCCAACCCTTCAATCTTCGACCTCACAATAGCCATCAAATAGCTTTCTAATGGAAAATACCCCCCGCCACTTGGTGAAGAAGGAATTCCAGCTGAAATACACAAATGTGGCACGCAAAATCTATGAATTTTTCAACCTTGTGTGGGAGAAAGGGGGGGAAGTGCCACAAGAAAATAAGAATACTTCAATTGTTCATTTGTATAAACGCAGAGTGAAAAAGGTGTGAATGTGACTAGCGTAGAGGAATATCTCTTCTTTTGGTTGCTGGTAAAATCCTTGCTTACATCATCCTTAATAGGCTTAATGGATTTGTCTCAGAATCGTCATTACCAAAAACCCAGTGTGTTTTTCGATCCGGTAGAGTAAGTCTGGATATGATCTTTTGTCTCCGGCAAGCTCAGGAGAAAGCACGAGAAGAAAACAAGGATTTATTTGTTGTTTTTGTAGACTTCAAAAAGGTTTTCGATACTCTATCTCGTACTTCTCTTTGGAACGTTTTGTCAAAATTAGGTGTTCCATATTATTATCTCATTTCATGAAAGAATGAAAGTTTTTGTAAGGTCGGGGAAGTGAGCAATCGGACGCCTTTTTCAACTTCATCAGTACATAGCAAGGTTGCATTCTTGCCCCTCTTCTCTTTGCAGTTTTCTTTTCTGCTATACTTAAAAAAAAACATTCTCTTACTTAAGTGAAGGAGTCAATGTTGAATTCAGAACAAGTGGAGGTCTATACAATCAACAACGTTTTAAAGCACAATCGAAACTTGATCTGCAGCTGCTACACGATCTTCTCTTTGCAGACGATGCTGCTCTATTAGCATACAGTCTAAAATGCATTCAAACTATCTTTGATACATTCTCTGAAACAGTGAAAGCATTTGGACTCACTATCAACATAAAGAAGATTGAGTTAATGTACCGGCGGCGGCGTACCTCCCGGCTTTGATCGTTAAAAAGACGTTTCTTTTACGGACCTTTCAAGTTTTTCGCATCGTCGACACGCGGCGCCGGCGTGAGAGACGCGAAGTACTAGGCAAGGTATCTCTCACAAATCCTTTCGTTCATTGAATTTCATTAAAAACTGTTGAGGTGTTCACATATCTTGGATCAACAGTCTCTTTTGATGGAAAAATGGACTTAGAAATCCAATCCAGAATAGCCAAAGCCAGCACAGCATTTGTTGAACTTAAACATATGTTATGGAACACCAAAGACGTGTCTCTCAGAGTAAAGATCGATATATACAGATCAGTCGTTCTCTCAACCCTTCCCTATATTGCTGAATCTTGGACCCTGTACCGCAAGCACATAAATCAACTTGACGCCTCTCATTTTCGCTGTCTTTGTGCCATGTTTGATATAAAATGGGATAACAGGGTCAAGAATAGTGCAATACTGAAGAAATGTAATAACATCAAATGCATTGAAAGCATTCTAGGAAACATACCTCTCAACTTTGATCTGAAAACCTGGGAAACTCAAGCAACAAGCCGAAAATAGTGGCGTAAGATATGCGTCATTAAGTTAAAGGTCTTTGAAGACAGGTTTGTTAAGCTCTGAAGCAGAGAGCCATCAGAATCCTGCTTTAACAAATTTCATCTGTCAGTGTGGCTTTGTCGCAATTAAGAAAGCACAAATGAAATATGTCCATACCTGATTTTTTCCACAATAGCTCCTGCTAGCATGCATAAGTGTAAAACGAAAGGCTCCATCGAATGCCGTCCCTCATTTACCATTCACGAGTCCACCATATATATATATATATATATATATATATATATATATATATATAAGTGAACATAGAAGTCAACACTTAGAGGCGACAGTCCATTTCGTGCTATATGCAATCGTCAGGCCACATTACAGTTTTCCTATTATCATATATATATATATATATATATATATATATATATATATATATATATATAACAAACACGTGTATTGTTGGCACGGACTAAATTCCATCCTGGTTAAACATGTTTCCAAAGATATTGTGTTTTCCTACTCGCGTGTAATCATCGATTCATTTATTTGATTTAGTAAATTATCGTCGTCAATATTTTTAACATGATCAGTCCTTCTAACCAGCAAATATAAATCCTTGCCATTGTAAGATTTAGGTGTTGCCTAATTCCCTTATGTGACCATATGTTTTGTTCTGCTGTTTTTAGTTGCCAATAATATATATGTTTTGTAATTTTCGTTTGTCATGATTAGATTTTGGTTTTACTGGTTATCATATGTTATATCTTCCTTGGTAAGACGTTAAACTACATCCGAGTCCTGGGTAAGACGATAAATTATGTCCAGCAGCAAGGCCTCTGATCAGGAGGTTTTGAGGAGCGTGAAACCACCTCTTAATTGCTGGTGTTCCCAGGTCCACCCTTACCCAGGGTGGTAGCACCCGTTAGGGTCCCAGCCATGGGCAAATAGTTAACTATTACCAGCAATACTTTTTGAAAAGGTTATTACCAGCAGTACAATTTTGAAGGAAAAATATCACCAGAAACAGTTTTTTTTAACAAAACAAAATATTACTAGCAATAAAGAATTTTGTCGGCATTGAGTAGCCCATTGGGGTTGGTGTGCCGTGGGACAAAATAAACCAAACCAATCTAAACCAAAGAATACATATTATATTCATACGAATCCATCCTAAAACTCTTGTCGGCATTAAATAACCTATTGAGGTTGATATGCCGTAAAACGAAATAAACCAAAGAATACATATTCTATTCATAGAAATCTATCTTAAAAATCTTGTAGGCATTAAATAACCCATTGAGGTTGATATGCCGTAAAACAAAATAAACCAAACCAAACCATATGTTAGATAGATATCTATAGATAATATTATTAATCAAACATTGGCCATTTAAGGGACATTTCTAATTATTTCATCAATTGCATTTTTATTATTATTCTTTCTTATTTCAGTGCTGTTTTTATTTTTGTAATTTCGTATTTTCCGGCTTATAAGTCGCGCTTCAACGTAAACGGGTTGAAAGCTGAGTTAGAAGGGGCCTAATGACAGATGGAACTAACCCGAAATTAAGGATCTGCGAAAAATATCATGACACTGTTGATTACATTATCTAAAGATTAAAAAAAAAAATGATTATGCCAACAGACATAAAAAAAATAAAAATGTAGCGACATATGTGCACTGGAAAATATGCTAGAAGCACAATATGGAAACCACTTGGTATGAACACCAACAAAATACAATTACCCAAAATAATGATGTAACTATCCTCTGGGATATGCCAATTCAAACTGACAGGCAAATAAAAGCCAATAGACCTAATATCATAAAAAGACAAGACATTCAGGAAGTGCATACTTATTGGTTTGGCATTACCATCTGAGAGAAACACCTTTATAGAAATTATCGAGAAAATGTCCAAATACAAGGATCTAGATAACAAGATTAACAGGATGTGAGGAATGAAGACTAAGACTGTACCAATAGTAATCGGAGATCTGTGCCCTATGAGAAAAGGAATAGAAAATTTTACTAACAGTGTCTCATCAACATACAAGTTGTCAATAAGTTTGTCTTAATAGGAACATCTCATATACCAAAAAAGCGCTATCAATTAATTGACAGTTTTCCTATAGGATCTCAGGACAATAGTTTGGACCCGAATACAAAGCAGGAAACAACATAGTCAAATAATAATAATAATAATAATAATAATAATAATAATAATAATAATAATGTTGATGATTACTTTTGAGTTAATCATACATTCAGTCTAGCATATAACAATTTTAATTTCAAGCAAAAATATATATTGAATATTTTATTCTAAAAGGAATCCTTTCTTAGATGCGATGATAAAAGGAAGCCTTTCTTCGTTGCTATGAAAAAGAGAAGCCTTTCTTAGATGCTATGAAAAAAGGAATCCTTTCTTAGATGCGATGGAAAAGTGAATTATTTTTTGGATGCAATGAAAAAAGGGACCCTTTCTCAGATGCGATGAAAAAACATGTTTAAAAAATGAAAAAAAAAAACGTTGTTCTTTACTTTATGAACGGCTCAGACTCGACTCGTGATCTGCCGTTCCCAATGCGTTTGAAACGAATTCTTTAAATAAGAGCTCTTGACTTCAAGAGAGATGGCAATTTTATCTTTCATGCAGAAGTGAGATCAATTTGATCAATGCAGATGAATATTTACTGTAAGTCCTACTAGACTGAAACATCGTAGAATTTTCAGATTCTCGCAGTTGTTAAATGAAGTTCATTATGTCGGGAAATAACTCTTGAAAGCTAAAAAGAAGTTTGTGTAAACTTTTGGGGACATAACAAGAATAATTGATGATTTTATAAAGGGAAACAAAAAAAGAAAAAATACATTTCGAGATATTTTTTCTGATAAATTCTTTTCATTTCATTTAAATTAATTCCATTCCAAACTTTCTGCATTATTTAATTTCACACTTTTGAATTTTAAATGACTTTTTATATTTTTATTTTCTTAGTTTTATTTAATTTCGCTTTTCCTTGGAGTAAAAGATCCAATTTTGGGAAAGGCGATTAAAAATATGGAGTTACATCAGCCATTAATGTCAAGAGATTTATCCACTTTGAAACATGGACGTTCAAATCCGTAGGATATAACACCGACGTTCCAAAATAGTGTATAACAAACATTCGCCTCAACCATAAAGCGCATTGCTGATTTAATTACTGAACGTGATATGGATGTTAGTAAATAAGGCATGGAATTTTTGATGCCCTAATAATTACACTAGGAAATCTCTGTCTCATTGTTTAATATAGCCCTCAACAATTTATTAATTTTTTTGCTATTTCAAATATTTTATGTGAAAACTAAGTTCACTTTTGTTTCAGTTACACATTTAGACCATTGTTATACGCTTAGTGACTTTTCACCACGATTTTATTTACTGAACAAAAATCAAGCGAATAGATGTCAACTTAACAATCAATAAGACAAACGTTTAGAAAAAAGATTACTAAATATAAAATGGATTACTCTTTCAATGTACTGTCTATGAGTTTTTCCAATCGACTGTTTCATAGAATATACACAAAACTCCAACGAACTTCAAATTAAATTCTTCGTAGAAACCTGTCCTCGTGGAATGTAATTTATTAGGGTTGCTGTAGCTTCTTCCTTTAATGTCGGTCTTCACCCCTTACCGATCGATATCTAGAGACAAGACGCGTTAGGCTTAAGCAACGTCTAGCCGACAGAGAGTGGGGTTAAGAATTGAAATGGTACACCTAACCCACTCATATCTTATCTTCTCCCCCACCTTACTTCCTCACTTCGTTAATTTTACATATGCTTGTTGAGGTCCATCAAAAACGTGTGAATTTCTTTTCATTTTTCATTTCAACCTTTGGAAGTAAAGTCTGATGATACAGAGCCCTGTTAAAGGGGTTGTGGTGAAATAACTTATTACATGGAACCTTAAAGTGGTCTGTTTTTATTCAAACATATCTGCTCTGAATTTTACATTGAGCTCTCTGGATATCATCCTCCTTGAGTCTACCCATGCGGATTACCTAGTTTTGCATAAACTATATATATATATATATATATATATATATATATATATATATATAATTATATAGAATTATATATCTCAGTAAATTAATATATATATATATATATATATATATATATATATATATATATATATATGTAGGTATATGGAACTGGAAAGGCATTCCACAAACGAGAAGTGCGAGAAAAGAAATTGTTATCATAGAATTTACAGTTATTCTAGCCAGCTCAAATGTAAATTATTCAGACCTCGTCGTCAGTCTAGCACTAGGCTTAAATCCATACAGTCTAGGTACCATAGGGAAGGGTTCATCTGAATAATTACCATAAAAGTATTTGTAAATAAGGCACAGAGAGGCAACATTACGGCCGTAGTCAAGTGACTCAATCCGAGCCACCAGATCAGGACCAATCATACATACATATATATATATATATATATATATATATATATATATATATATATATATAATCCTGGAAGCTATATACATCAAACAGTTGAAACCTAACCTAAAGAAAATCAACTATGGAATCTCTACAAATATCCTTAAATGTCTATAATTGGTAACAGAAGCCATTGGTTCATACCGACGGCTTCCCATACTTAATACTTCTTGAATTCACGTGGCCATGTGTGACGTTATGAGCTGCGGTGCGATTTTCGCTTCTAGGGTCTTATATGTACGTGTTCATCGTTGCTTGGAAATCATCCACGTAAACAATAACAGACTATCATCACTCTCTTCTCCGTATATTGCTTAATATATTATACAGTAATTGAAAGCTTTGATATTGGCATATGTAAGCCGAAAGCTTAGATTGAATTAAAAAATATGGATCAATATTGTGATTTTCTTTCTTCGTATAATGATAATGTTATTAAGCTTATCAGACGTTATGAAAAGAATTTACATAAAATAAATAGACAAAACTTGTCTATATTATTTACTGAAACACACACACACACACACCCACACACACACACACACACACACACATATATATATATATATATATATATATATATATATATATATATATATATATATATATATATATATATATGACAAGTTCGAATCTCACCATGGTCTATTTGTCAGAAAGGAGATTTCCTGATGTTATCGAAGTAGAGGAGTCGATCCCGACGTGTGGCACCTTTGAAAAGTGCCTGAAAACCATACCACGGGTTGACCCAAGCGGAACACTTGGGTGGGTGGGGGTCATCGATAGCTGTGCTAGCACAAAGTCACAAGTCATCTTTTCCGAGGGCTTGAGCATGCTGGCCTTGTTCAAATTGTTGATCACGCTAAATAACACGCTATTTCCTAGAAACTGTATCTAATGTCTGCGCTATATAGCTGCTGTACAAAACACAGGTTGGCTCTATGGCTGTTGAATAAACACAAATGCACGTAAGCAAGTGTCTGCAATATGGGTTAGCTCACCCCTCTAATAGACGGATATCTTTGAATACGAGTGCCCAGCTGTGTGTGTATGTATATATATATATATATATATATATATATATATATATATATATATATATATATATATAAGAAATGTAGTTTTAAGGTGTGCTATTTTTATGGGATAAAGTGCATCAGGAATAGAGCGTGTGTAAATATAAAAGTGAACATTTAAGTAACTCAGAAGCGACAGGCTATTTCATGCTAGACGCAATCGTCAGGCCTGACGATTGCGTCTAGTTTCTTTCAGACAAACAATATGGCGTTTGCTTCCCTAGGTCAAATGCTGATGTTTTAACGTTAATTGCTGAAAGAGTCTGTCAAGCTTTAGATAAAACGGTGAAGTTTAGAGTGTTGCGATAGCCATCTTGTAGGCGTTTGATATGATTTGTCATAATGGCCTTCTGAGCTTGTGAGCAAGGGAAAACAATGTATGATATACCTAGCGGCCTGAAGCAAGTGGATGCCAGAACATGTTGTGGGGGTAGTGGCAAAGCGAACGTTTCGGCCGTTGCTTTTATTCACTGTGCCATGTCTCCTCAAGGACACATGGCACAGTGGATAAAGGCGTTAGTTAGATCCAGTGACAGGACCCAAAGAGTGTGAGTTCAATACCTGGTTAAGGCGGTGAAGAACTTTCAGAGGGGAATTAACAGGAGATAACTGATAACTGACATCCATTAGACATGGCACGTAGAACTAGAACAGTCTACCCCAGTGAGCGAAATAAAAGTTTCAGTTCGACATTTCAACCACCTGAAGAAGGCCGGAGCGTACAACAGCCGAAACCTCGTGACAAATATGGTGACAAAGATGAGGGCAATAGTTCGAATAATGTAAATAGTGTACATAATACATCATCTCAGAAATATAGACACCACAAACCGCTCTCTTACAGACGTGCCGTTGCCTCCCTCTGTCGTTTTTACAAATACTTTCAATGTAACTGCTCCGAGGAGCTCCGTTCGCTGGTTCCCAGACTTCATGAATTCAGGCGCTCAACTAGACTGGCATCTCCCTGTCACCCTTTCATTGTCGAAACTGTTAAATGTAGCCGCCTCTTCTACTCCAATAGCTTCATGTCTCGGACTTCTCGCTTGTGGAACTCCCTCCCCATTTCTTGTTTTCCTGATAGCTATAATCTCCCATTATTGAAATGTAACGTCAATCGACATCTCCAGATGCCCTGATCTAGCCCCTAACCTTCTCTTCATCCTTTCCTCTATCACTCCTCTTTGTTCTCGCTCCAACTCTGAAACCCTTTGTGTGCTAGTGGCTTCCCGCCTTGCCTGGGTTGAATGCTTAATATATATATATATATATTGATTGATTGTAATAAACAATTGATCCCCCATTTTATATCCATGTTATAATTTTTTTTGTTCTTTATCAAAATTTTGATTAGGTGTAAATCGACCTCTTCATTAGTAAAACATTTATCACTAGAGTAATATCTAAAAAAAATACAATCTAGAAATATTTTCTGGCTTTAAATAACCTGAATTTTGAATGTAATTAGAGACATCAGGTATTGAAACCCTCACTCACATTTTCTTTCTTTTCCTCAATCCAATTTTTTAAGTTTGCACCATTTTTTTTAATCTCCAAAACTTAACTACAAACGAATCCTGTAGACATTAAATATGACTGATAGAAGTTAGAACTTACTTCGTATCAGGATCATGACTAACGGGATTTCTTTCTGGATACAAATAATAACTTCTTATCTCATTAGAAGATTTGGTATTCATAAATTAGTAATAACACAATCACTGACCCTGAATTTTTGTCTCTCAGGATGAATAGTAGTTATTTTCAGATTTCTTTCCATGAACACCTATATGAACACGAGCTCTCCTCTAAAAAAAAAAAAAAAAAAGCATCAGATCGCAGATATCACCCTACCCTCAAAGAATAAATGAAATTAAAAGAAGGATTAGCTAAAAATATATATAGAATTGACAGTTGTGCCAATCATTACTGGTGCACTAGGAGTATACCGTAAGAGATTTACGGAATGTGACAAAAATATATTATGAGGAAGACGACATATTTTACAAATAGGTTTGATTTGAGGATAGCACAGAAGATCCTGAATTTCCGTCTATAAGAGGATCCTTGGCTCGAACGAGTTTTGGCCCTTAAGCTCATCCCATGCATAAAGTAAACTCATATGTAGGATCCGTCGTTAAAACTGCAGATAAAATAGTGGATTCCTTTTTTCTGTCCCAGTAAGTACCTGACTTCTTGTGTGCTTTATCTTTGCAGCAATGAATTTTGAATAAAGCATTGCTGTCATTGCAGGTACTGTAACTGTCAAGTTATCGCTTGCAAGTCTTGATAGAACTCAAAAACATCTACGCGCCCTTTAAGGTGATGAAGTATTTTCTATCCTGCAGCCCTTTTCTCACAAAAGCCTCTCACTACGCCATCGCAATTTCCATGGCAAGTGTTCTAACGAGCTGCATTATTTAGATCCATAGGTTCATAATTTAACAGCTAAATGCAGCCATGTCACCGAAACTGCAACAACTCATCCCTATTTGCTTTCTATTCCGTTGGTTAGAAGGAAGTTCTAATCGATAAGCTTCTTGTCAAGAAACGATATTTTGCAGTACTTCCCTGATGGCTAAGATTTTAATGTTTTCAAGCAAAAGAGTAAGCATTATCTTTCCTACATATCTTAATAAACTACACTTCTTAAAGCCACCATTTACTTTCTTGTAATATCATCATTTACTAATCCTCTAGTTTGAGTGGTTCTCACGCCTTGTAATGGGAGTACATTAGTAAAAAGGAAAACGCTTTCGTATATATTTCCAGCCACAGAAAATATTGAGCAACATATGTTAATATCCTCTAAGTTCATTAATGGTAAATTCAAGAATCTTTGACATTATGCCTGTATTTTCCTCTGCCATTTGAGCGCTTTCTTTGAATGATTTCCAAAATAATTTCCTTATACAAGAATATATTGTGTTGAGCAGATGATGTTTTCGATTCCGAACTTTATCTTCATTCTCGTTAATTTCTTATGATATTTGGGATCCGAGTTCATAAAATGTGCATCTATTTGATATTAGCATTCTACAATATATACACCATAAAACTGCAAAACTACAATATATTCATCATAAAACCATATAAATCCTGATTCAGCTTCATTCAAGGAAGGTTTTCATAAAGAATTTATTTCTAGAATCTTTAGACAAGCGATATTAGTAAATTAAAACATAATAGAATTACAAAACCTATAAAAATTACTTAGCGATAATTTAGTGTTTCCATTTGAAACCCGATGTTATGTAACGATTTGTCTGTTTAAGGGCATATCAACTCCTCATGGGTCATTCAATGCAGAGATTTAATATTCATGCGAGCTTTTAAGTAATAAAAATATATGGTATTCTGCTTTCGCAATTGAATACATGGTAAATGATACTCAGCTGTTCTGCATATACATGCTTGTGTGGACATAAATACAAAACGCGTTGATATATGTGTTTTATTTTGTAGTTTTGTTGAAATTATATTTTGGAATACCGTATGATCGTAAGATAATATTAGTAGTTAGATTCGCCTGCCACCCGGTTCATACTCCTCCACGGTTTTCCGAACAGGAGTAGAGGTCTCTTGTTTCCTGCTTAGGATTGGGTTTCCGGTTCCTTCTAAAATGTACTTCAAATCTACACTTCTAACGTGTCTGAAATGATATTCACTAATTAAATCTTCAAATTTATAATTATTCCATATATTTCCTACATATCCCCAAGAACTTCATTTTTTCCCCTTTCTTAAGCTCATGCGATATCAAACAATAACTCTCTGCCTTGAGTGGCTCTTGAGTCTTCTCGTCGTTGATCATTTAAAAAAAACCCAAAAAGATTCGAATGATATTCTATAAAGACGTCCTTAATTGACTGATTGATTTGTTTATTTGCTTAATGACATATCAATTCCTTCATGGGTTATTTAATACCAAAATTTAATTTTCTTGGGATTAATAAAAATATGATATATGTTATTCTGCTTTCACAATTGAATACATGGTAGATGATACTCAGCTTTTGTGCCTATATGCATTTATGTTGCCATAATTACTAGATGTGGTGATATATGTATTTTATTTTGTAGTTTGGTTGAAGTTATATTTTGGAATACAGTTTGATTTCTTTAAAAAAAAAAATTGTAGGATATTATATGGATTAACTAGCAGCATGACCCGGCGTTGCCCGTGCTTGATTCAAAAATCGTTCGACTCATACAGCAATCGCTATCCCTTGACTTAAAATATTTCTACCCTTCCTTGCCTTTAAAGGAGTGCTCTTTGGCGTGCTTATGTTGCTACATGCCTTACTTCTTGCCTATCTCACACTGCGAATTTTTTCGAAGCTCTATGCTAAACATTAAATCTGTTACGAAAAAAGAACTAAACAAAATGAACACAAAACGATCAGCTTTAAAAAAAGGACTCGTAACTGGAAAAAAATGGATGAAAAAAGAATGTTACCAACAAATACTTTTCCACACCTAATCCAGTTCTGCGGAATCAGAATCAACGTTGAGTTTAAGCAAGCGAATGAGCCAATTGGGGTAAAGTCCCATGCTGATTTAAATTTTTCCCACTTGTGACGAATGCAGCTATCGATTTTTTTTTGCATGTTAGCATTCTAGTTAACATTCATGTCAGTCAGCTGTTGGCACTCATGCTGGCCAATAGAATAATCCTACCTATTCGTGGCAGCCAGCTATAGGCTCTCACTCTGGCCAGTACAAAATGGCCGCAGACTACATGAAAACTGCCATAGAAGCATGAAAAAATCGATTATTTTCAATATCGATGGTAGTTGGGAAATGCAAAGTCGGTTTTGGCCTTCCACTAACTTGGAGCATGTGCATATAAATTTTGGTGCAAATCCTTCGAACATTGCGGCCGTGCATTCGTTATATATATATATATATATATATATATATATATATATATATACAAAAAAAAAGAATCTAAGTGAATTCTCTACAATTTGTTAGTACGTGTGTATTGTTTTTAATTTTCTATATAAAATATATTGATGTTACTTTTACTATCAAATGTATTTTTATTGTTTCATAATGTTTTGTTTTTCTTATAAAGATCACTATTCGTCCCTTGTTGAAACCCTAACACGCGCTATTACCCGGGATCAAGGTGAACTAGGGTATCGCAACAATTAAGTGGTGGGTCCCACGCTCCTCAAAGACGCCAATGCAGAGGCCTTGCAGTCGGATGTAGTCGTACCAAGGACTGTCAACGATATCCAGTTAATTGTTAAATGAATATTTTTAAATATTTCATGAATGAATAACGGCTGAATTTATTTTGAATATTCGGTATACTTTGTTTAATAAAGAACGGTTTGTGAAAAATTAATAATTAATAATATAATAATAAATGATTTATATTATATGAAATACAAATATATAAGAACGGATAGGTTAAGCAACGTCAAGCCTCGTCAGTATCTAGATGGTTGACCTGTTGGGAAAATCGGATGCTGTAATCATGTGTGCGTCTATGATGTAAGGGTTCGTTATACTCACTCACACACCAATACATTTTTGAAAGGTATGAATTCACTAATTTGCCGCCTTCCACCGGCTATGAGTTAATTAGTAAAACTTCTTTACTAAAACCATTATTATCTCCAGAAACTATTCTTACAATCTAAAGATTACTTTCTGACTTTAAATTTTTTGCAAAAGCTTGATAAACATAACATAAGCCTCCCCCCAAAAAAAACGGGAATGCAAACACTGAAGGGGTATTCGTCATGTTTCTGTAAAGCTTTTTATTATCGGTATCAGTTTGTCTGTGGCCAGGTTCTAAATTGTTTCGGATTCACCTTACATCGAGCCATGAATATTTCAAGAAGGCCTCAAAGTGAAGGTGAAAGACTAATTCACATAGCCATGTGCGAGTAGTGTAATGAATAATGGCTCAGAATTGTTAATCGGAGAGCCGAGTTCCAATTCCTGTTAGGTTCGTTATATTCACTGACACGCAAATACCGTTTGGAAAGGTATGAATACACGTCTTCGTCCCCCGGCTATGGGTTAATTAGTAAGAATTGTAACACTAAACCATTATTATCTACCCATCTCACCCACTCAAAAGTGTTAAAATATTTAATAATTCTAAGATTTATGGCTTGAAATAACTTTCTGTAGAAAGCGAATGAGTAAATCAAACAATCCCTGATCTTTTGAACAGGAGTAGAGTTTTATGGCTTGTTCTCTTTTTAGGATTGCATTTCTGGGTCCTTCGAAATTCTGTTCTCCAAGTAGTCATTTTTGTCTTAAAGGGATCATCCGTTAAATATTATTATTATTATTATTATTATTATTATTATTATTATTATTTACTTTAATTTCTATTGCATACACCTTTCCTTCCGGGTCCCATCCAGAGATCTAAGGTCAGAAATGGCTTCAAGATAATAAAAGAACAACAACAGACAAAGCTCAGAGACATTTTCCATAGATAAAGCTCTTCGTAATGTGTGAGCTGTACTTGTGTACTTTGTATTCCTTTAAGGCATGAGCTACTTTTTTCAATAAATCCAAGGGCTCCAATAACAACACATTTTTGAGATTTCGATTTGAAGTTCCTTGTATTTTGATTTTTAAATATTTTCAAAAATACTTTACACTCTGCAAGCGCTGCCATGTCAATAAGAAGACATATTTTGTTCTTGTTGTCTTTGCTCACGATGTCTGGATTATTAGCTTCGATTGTTCTGCCTGTGTGTATTGTGTAGTCTTATAAAATTATTACAGGTCCTATCACAGTAGCTGGATTTGGCTGATGTTCATACTAGTTTCTTACAGTTTTATTCCCGTAAAAGTGGCATTATTTTCCTTTGCAGATATTGGTACACTCTATCATGCCAAGTTTTATATTCAGTGGTCAAACTGATACAAGTTGGTCAATTGTTTCTGGGTATTTATCACAGAATCTGCATTTGGAATCAACAATATTTTTCAGTATGTGTGCTCTGTAATTTCTTGTTCGCAAGCATTCGCCCTGTATAGCAAGTACAAAACCATCGGTTTCAGCTTTTAACCCTGCACTAAGTAAGCACTGATGGGTACGTGGATTGTCTACATCAGCTTCTTTGGTCCGCACAGAGTATTGACCATTAAGTGGCTTATCTTGTCATCTTTTCAAAATCGGGGCCTTTGCATTTGCTTCATTTAGATTATTTGCGACTGCAGAAGGTGTATTATGGTTTGTTTGAACTTATTTGTTTACTTGAAATTTCTTTTAGAATTTGTTGACTTTCTTTATTATTGAATGAAGTTTCTTATTTCTTTCATGTTTTTTACATAGATCATGACGCAGTCTACAATAGTTGCATAGTTGTTGTGGCTTTGTAAGACTGTTCTAGTTGAACTAATCCTCTACCGCCTTTGGATTTGGGCACATAGAGACGATTAGCATCAGCCTTAGGATGATGCATGCGATAGCAAGTGAGAAGCTCTCATATTTTGACATCTATTCACTGTCAGCTACGGTCCAACTAAGGATGTTGAAACTCATATTCTGTTTGATGAATTCAGTTCGGTATTTAACAACAGACACTTACGCCTGTAGCATTTTTCTTACTTCCTCCTTCAATTGGGTGTTCTTCGCTGACTCCTATGTATTTATAACTCCTTCTTCCAGTTCGCTAATCTTTGTGACAAAATCTAGAGTGCATTTCTGGAATTTTCCCTTTCTTGGATGTTACGTTTGCACATTTATCTAATCCGAAACCCATACCTATGTCATCATTGAAACATTTAACAGTATTTAGGAAACCCTTCAACTCATTGTCGTCTTTAGCAAAGAGTTTGATATCATCCATGTAGAGTCAGTGATCAAATACTTTATTTTCAAATTGTGTCCATCATATTATTATTATTATTATTATTATTATCATTATTATTATTATTTCCTTTGATTTCTGGCGTGTACACATTTCTTTCCCGGTTCCGCCCCGAAACCTAAGGTTAGAAATAGCATCATGACACTTTCCACTGACAAAAAAAAAAAACAAAAAAAAACAAATTTTACATAGATGAAGCCCTTCGTAAAGTATGGACTGTACTTGTGAGAATAATTTTTGGTATTACTTTTAAGCATGGGGTTCCAGGAATCCCTTCAATTCGTCTACTGGAATCTTTTCTACTCAATTCTAGGGTTCGAACTACAACAAACAGAGAGTGTTTATGTTCCCATGTGCCACATTTTTGAGATTTCGGTTTCAAGGTCTTTGTATTTTGACAGTTTTTTGTATATCTTCAAAGATACATTGCAGTATGCACTGAGTGCCATATCAATAAGGAGACACTTTTAGTGTTTGTATTATTATTATTATTATTATTATTATTATTATTATTATTATTCCTTTTAGGATTTCTCAAAGATTGGGTTAGAATTATCCATTCGAACAAATGTTAAAATACAGTTAATGCTGCAGATAAACGGAATTATTATGAGCCATAATCAGTGTAATGGTTGACAAAAGCATGTCCACTAAGTGCATCTTTGTGTCATGACATTGGTTAATACAGGGAACAATTTCTTAGCTTTTGCCATGTGTCCATTAAGACGACAGAAAAAAGAAATTTCCTCATAAGGTGTTTTTTTTCTAGGGGCAAATCGTAAAAGAGAAAGTTAAACTTCGTCCAAGAAAGATTGAGACAGAGTCAATAACTAATTCCGGATTCATTAGCATTTTTTTGAAGAGTAACAATGCATTAGGACTGCACCTGAGTTCACTGGCGTTGGCGGCCACAATTATAAATTGCAACCAATATGACAATGTTTTATTTGCGGGAGTGGATGCTGTGAGCAATTAGTTTTGAGAAAGTTTGATACGGCACTACGCTGAAGTGTTTTCTTCCAACATCCAAGGAGAATTAAGAAGAATAGAATGAAATAATGAATGAAACCCGCAAAAATACTTCTTCTTTCTCTTTTTTTGACAGTTTTCTTCTTAATGATTTCATTCTCCTATTAACATTCTTTCTTTCTTTCTTTTCTTTCATCGTCTATTTTTTTTATTATCTTTCTTTTCCTGGCCTTCGTCCCGTTCTTACAAAGTTTCTATCAATTATTTTCCTTATCTTCATTGTTTTGTCGCTCTTACACATTCTTCTTTTTCTTCTTCTTCTTCATCATCATCATCTTCTTCTCCTCCTCCCTTTATCTTCTCCGCCTCCCCTTCTTCTCCTCCTGCACCCCTTTCTCCTCCTCCTCTACCCCTCCTCTCCTCCCCTTTCTTCTTCTTCTTCTTCTTCTTCTTCTTCTTCTTCTTCTTCTTCTTCTTCTTCCTGTTATTGCATTTCCTTTTTTCACTATTTTTTCATTGGAGCAAGTAACCAACAAGAAGTCTTAAAGTAAAGAACACGTATACTCATAAAACTCACCGGACATATTGAGCTAGAGAGAGAGAGAGAGAGAGAGAGAGAGAGAGAGAGAGGGGAGAGAGAGAGACGGGGAAGAGAGAGTGTAGAAAGGCAATGGGTCACTTCTTTGAAAAGCTTGTGAATAGATGGAGGAACGAGGGCACCCTTAGAAATGGGAGAAAAGCCGAATGAGGTAACACGAGATAAGAAATTGTGGAGAACCATGATTCTGACACATAGAAAATAAGATTATTAATAGTATTATTTCCTTTGATTTCTGTTGTATACACATTTCCTCCCGGGTCCCAACCAGAGACCTAAGGTCAGAAATGACTTCAAGACAATTTCTTTATTGCAGTTTATTGCAGTTTCTTACCCGTAAAAGCTGCATATTTTCCAATGCAGTTTTTGGCTCACTCTATCATGCCGCGTATTATGTTCAGTGGGTACTAACACCGTGCAACTCTGATACAAGATGATCTATTGTTTCTGCATATTTATCACAGAATCTGCACTTCGGGTCACCACAATGTTGTGATGTCTTCCCTCTAATGAGGCTATTGTGGTCTCTTCCACCCACTATAAAGTAGTAGGAAAGTAAGCCTCTGGAGAACAGTGATATAGACTCTTCTACTAAGGCTGTTAGCAGCTCCAGTGTATTTTCTTGGCAACTGCTCCTTTGGCAGAGAGGAACTCGGACGAGACTGTGCCGAAGAGCAGAGTTTCGTCCGGTGAAGTAGACAGACCCGAACCAGTTTAGCGTGTTCCACGGGGGTTTTTTGTCCGAGCCTATGGGCTGGGATGACCCACGTTAAACTCGGCCTTGTGTCACATGTACCCTCGTATGGGCTGCTGGTAAATATTAACAATGATATAGGCTGAACGCTGGTCAACAGGCACACACTCCCAAGTCGTGTAACATTCTTCTGTTGTATTTACTGTTCAATACACTATTTATTTGCAACCTCTTGTTTTGTTATTTCTTAACCAATTATTTGGTCACAACATCTTAAGTGGAAGAGTCCACAATAGCCTCATTAGAGGGAAGACACCACAACACACAATTTTTCATTATTATTATTATTATTATTATTATTATTATTATTATTAGGTTTTGTACGATTGACATTTTAAACCGGGCATTTTGTATTACGTGCGTTTTCGCTCAAATCATATGTCCAGTGCCAAACAACGCAAATTTCTGAAGTGATTGGGGGGGGGGCACTAGATGTTGTTTCAATTTTATCAATGTAGCATTTTATATTCGCTGGTACAGACCCCAATACCACAATGACAAATGCGACAATAGTTCTGTTCGGTTGTCAATATATTTCTTAAGTTTGTCAATTTCTTTTTTCATTTTTTTTTTAGTCATTTCACACCAAGAAAAGCGTAAACAGGGTTGGGGTGGTACTAGAATTGAAAATGAAAGTGAATGAGAAAACTGACAATGTGGGGATTGAGGAAAGGAAAAAAACAAAGGAACAAGATTCAAGAAGACAGAAGATGGCGATTGACGTTCCATTTAATCTTTTGATGGTGGTTGGTATTAGAAAAGCAAGTAAACGGAAGAAATTTCTACAGGTGAGAAAATAATCTGATGGAGTAGAACATTTATCTATTTTAACAGTTAAAGGGTGCAAAGATGCCACTCCAGTCGAAAGGTTAAACTCATGTATTCGAGACACCAGTGAAAAAATCTCATCAGAGCAGTTGCCAAGAAAATACTTGTAGAAAAGACAGATTGAAGCCACGCCACGTCGGTGAGAAAGTCAGGATCGATTACAATACAGACTCTTCTTTTCATGAATCTCAAGATGTACAACAGATTCGATATGGCAACACGCATAAGTGGTTAAAAACGATAGGATTAATGTTCCTAATCTCTCGAGAAAGCAAGTCGTTGCTCGAAATGGCCAAATGTCTTTCAGTGAAAAAAAAAACAAGCGATAAAGCTTACACAGAAGTAACTGATACCTAACGCTACACTTCAACTTAAAAATTATAATATACTAAACCATTTGTGAGACAATTTATCGGAATGATACTAATTTATATTGCTACCTATGAAAATTCATGTGTAGACGTGTGTGAAATTCTCCCGTCTTTGTTTAGATAGAAACGGTATGATATAAAAATACCCACACATTTCGAACATTGAAAAGCAATTATTCAAAAATATTTGGAATGCAAAATTGAAATTATTCAGGCCTTAAACAGAGTAATTAAATTATACGTTACAAGAATGCAGAATGTTTTCCAAGGTCGGAATACAAAGGTCAGAGTCCCACAAGTTCACATAAAAAAAACAAAAAAACAGTTGAAAGATCTTCAGTTATATTTTTAGTCGGCAAAACAACGAAGTCAAAAATAGAAAAAAAACCCAAAAAACAAAACAACAACAACAAAAAAAAAAAAACCCTCAAAAGTCGTTTTAGAGAAAAAAAGTTTCTGTTTTCTTTAAACATTTTTTTCGATCGTGTAAAATAATGACCATAAGAATTTGAAGTCATTAGTTTGAGGTTTCCAAAGTTCTCATTTCCACCTGTGTTGAGATCAAGACAACTATATCATGTTGAAACATCGGTTCCCGTACGTTCACCGAGGTTAAGCAATGTCGAACCTAGTCATGGGTGACCGATTAATACCAGATGCTGTAAGCTTGGATGTGTGGTGATGTAAGCGATAATGAATTGTTTATCGAGGAGACGAGTTTCAATTCCAGTTGGGTTGATTAAATTTACTTGCTCGCAAATACCTTGGAAAAGGAAAGAATCCATCTCTTCTCTTCCTAGCTTTGGGTTAATCAGTATCAACCAATTCTTACAATATGAAAAGAATTAATAAAGAGATAAATAATACAGAATATATATATATATATATATATATATATATATATATATATATCTGTGTGTGTGTATATACATGTATATATACCTCATATAGTGCAGGTGTTAATAAAACAGTTATCTGAGTACTACAACAGAGCTATTAAGCATATATACGGAGGAATATTAAGATTGGAATGAAGATTTCGTTGCGCATGAAACTCAAAGTCGTGCAAGCGATTAGGGATAATATGTATATTTATTAACACATACACACACACACACACACACATATATATATATATATATATATATATATATATATATATATACAGAGAGAGAGAGAGACAGAGAAAGATGGTGGGAGATAAAAAGAAACGGCTTAAAATAATCTAAATATAAATTACACACACACACACACATATATATATATGTATATATATACATGTATGGGTGTCAAGTATATATATATATATATATATATATATATATATATATATATATATATATATATCCTTGTGCAGGTATGCAGAAAATAGAAAAGAACACGTTGGGTGCATAATCCCGGGTTCCTTAGTATTTTTGTTTTTATTTTTAAGAAGACAGTGCTCCATACAGAAGTAGAGCTTATATTATAATAATATTTTTTGTTTAAAAATATGATTCCTTCGCTACATAAGAGTTCTCATGTTTCAAAAACGAGAGCCGAAATCATCCAAATAATTAATAAAATTAAGTTGGATATTGGACTAAACACCACAATCCAACTTAATTTTATTAATTATTTGGATGATTTCGGCTCTCGTTTTTGAAACATGAGAACTCTTATGTAGCGAAGGAATCATATTTTTAAACAAAAAATATTATTATAATATATATATATATATATATATATATATATATATATATATATATATATATATATATATATATATATATATATATTGAGGAGGCACTGTGGAGTAATGGATAGCGGCTTGGATTGAGGAATCGAGGATTCGTTTTCTAGTTGGATCCATTACATTCACTTACGTCCTTGGGAAAGTTATGAATTCTTTTCCCTCCAGCTATCGGCAAATAACAGGACAGAATGAGTTTTTTAGCCTTGGATGGAAAATTGGTTTAAGAGATGCACAACTCTGAATTCAAAACGTATGGAGGGTTGTTTGGGGAGCTTGTGGCATGTAGTTCACCAGGTCTTAGTATTAAGCCTTTCAAAAAGTGTGGATAGTTCTGCACAAAGCCTTCACCAATATAATCAAATCATATGTGCTGGTGTCTGGCTGAGCTGCTTGACTCTCATACCTCGAATACGACGGGAAAGTCGAATATATATATATATATATATATACATATATATATATATTTACTTCCAGAGTAAGAATTTAACCCATTTACGGCAATTTTTTCTGTCATTAATCGTTTCAAAATGGATATCTTAATATTTTTAATATTACGAAATAAGAAAAATGTTGGTGTTAAATAAAAACGGTGAAGTCGATGTCTAATGATTTCTTATTAATGAAATGGCCAATGTCGTAATATATGGTGGAATAGAATTCGCTGACAAATATTTCTACGACTTCATTTTGCATAAATTTGACATAATCTTTTTGAAAAACACTTAAAAGATATCTAACAAAATTCTCTCAGTGTACATAAAAATCCGCAATAAACTTTCTTCTTGTCCGGTTTGCTTTTACTTTATACTGAAACATTACCATCCGTGAGGATTTATTGGTTTTTACTGAAAAAGCCTTGTCAGATCAGTTGCTCTGAAAATATTTGTAAAAAAAAAAACAAAAAAAACAAAACAAAAAAAACAGAAGGAAGCCACGTCACATCGATGAGAAAGTGACTGAAATTGAGGCGTTTGGTCAGGATCGATTACACTGCAGATTCTTATTTGGATTTTGTCAACAATCTCGAGATGTGCAGCAAGTGCAACAGACTAAATATGCCAAGTAAATTCAATGCACGAGCGAATGGTAAATTTGAATTCTGACGAGAAAAATGTTCTAGCAGGACACAGTGATCCACCATAAAGAAATGTAAAGAAAAAAAACAAGAGCGATATATATATATATATATATATATATATATATATATATATATATATACAGACAAGTATATGTATTAAACTACAAAATTTACAATGGACAAAGACATCAACATTTGTGTTTGTGCGTGAACGTAAAGAGTTCGTATTTTGATGAATGTTCGTGCATACATCTATGTGTGTGTGTGCGTGTCGGTGTGTATGTTTCATGGCGTTTCCCCACAAGTGGGCAAAACGCAGATCTCTGCGAGAGATCACTTTTTTTTGAAATGTGCCCGCTGAAATGGTAAGTAAAAAGAGAACGAGGCAAGAAATCGCCCAGTATTTATAGTGTAGAGAGAGCGTCCCCTATTGAACAATATGAAAAATTAAGGAGAAGTTAACTCTGACAGTAGCGTCGATGACATTCTTTGGCTTGTGGCGGTAGTATTCCTCGTCGACTTTAAGTCCATACTTCCTACATAGGCGGCAAATTCAGATGAGAGACCACTTTATTATGGCAGTGTCGGTAATTCTGCACAAGCCTTCCCCAAGCACTAATTATATGCGTAGTATTTCTTATCTCATTGCCACACAGTTTGTACTTGTTCGAATCCACTAGGAAGGAGAGGTTCCTCCGGACAGAATTAATATTCAGAATTGGTTCTTGGAGGCTACCTGTATATCTACTGTCTCAGTCAATGTCGTTAATCTTTTTGCTTTATGGACTTTTAAACTTTAATTGCACATGAAACTTTACTGGTCTAATATACTTTCAGTGGTGGTCTTCAAGTGATGTGGTTTCTGTTATTGAGTACAGTTCTTTGTTTGTGATTCTGTAGCGCCAGCCCACAATGCATTGCCTCTCCTGCTTTTAGCTATCATTCCAGTACTCTTTTATTATTTTCTTCTTTAGTCTCAACATTCTCTTATATAATTTTGTTGGAATTTCACCACATACTTATGGAGATTTTTCCATTTTTTTTATCATGTACAATTCCAAAGACCTACGGTCAATGCCAATAATGCTTTTACTTTGTAGTGTGTATAACATTATGTCACTTGAATCTTGATGCACGCCACTTTTCTCAAACAGCAATTGTTAGAATGTTCTGCCTTATTTGTTCGCTATACCATTCATCCACTGTATATTACCAAAGATATATCCCAGTTATTAATGGCTGATTTAAGGATTACAACCACTTAAGCTGGACTTCAGAAGAAGCCCTAAATGATTTTGTGGATGTAACCAGTTTCCATTTGTCACTCATGAATATTATCCTACTCCAGAATACTATGGGATTTGTATCCAGTTTCATCGAAGTCAGTAATAGGTTATCAAGTTGGCAATTCAATCTTTGCACTAGATACGCTTTTCCCCCGCTTCATCGTCGGTACAACCCACTTATTTATCTCAAACTCCATTCCAACGTCTTTGCAGTAAATATTCATAGTTTTCGCCAATGTGTCAGAAAGGAACAATGAAGTTATTAACATAAAAGGGTCGAAATGAATACATGCAAGATTTCACAGCACCAGCACCAATTTTCAACCTACCCTCATATATATACATTGTTTTCACATAATGATGTTAAGAATTAATATATATATATATATATATATATATATATATATATATAAACAACAGCCAACCCCCATCCTGGAAAATGGCTAAAGGAATAATCGATAGCGATTGTACAATATGGAAAATTATTGTAGTCCCAACAAACGGAAAAATATAGGAACGCTGAAAAAAAAAAAACTGAATAAAAAAAATTAAATAAATCTTCTTTGTTTGACATATTTAATGAAAGATGTTTAAAAGAAAGGTTGCTGCCCAAATATATATTAATATATATATATATATATATATATATATATATATAATAAGTATTTTAAAAAAATATGATTCCTTCGCTACATAAGAGTTCTCATGTTTCAAAAATGAGAGCCGAAACCCTCAATATAATTATTAAAATTATATTGAATTAAGTTATCAAGCCCTGTTTCATCCTGAAGCGAAAGTTTAGGAATAACCATTCTTGAAATTTACGCATCTTTATAAGCATGTTCGCTCGCAAAATTAAACGGCTGGGGCGACCATTTTGATAAGGGGTCTGACAGTTAATTTTTATCCACATATCATTCACCTTCGGAAAGAGGTCAAGCCGAGGTAGGGTGGAGTATCCATTTCAAAGAGGATGATGGCGTTCATGTATGCACAGAATCTGGTCAGTTACAGCGAAATATAGCTTTTTGGCACCATGCTATGTCGTGAAGTATGTAGAGAATTTTCTTTTATTTTATCTATTTATTTATTTATTATCCAGGTGGCTGTTTCATATATAAACATATATAATATAATATATTATATATATATATATATATATATATATATATATATATATATATATATATATATATATATATATATATTTATTATTAGTAGTATTATTAGAAAGAACAGACATTTTATGTCTATTAATTTTACTAATTCTTCTCAGACAAGGAGAAAATTCCGTCAAAAATTTCCCGAACTTACTTTCGAAAGAAAGATAAAATGAAATATGGTCCAAGTTTTCAACTTTCTTAAGTCATCATCATTGGCGCGTCTCTTAAAAACGAGTGACGTAGGCAAAGAGTGTTGTTATGGAGGCGAGTTGGGAAGTGTGTGTTTTATATACATTTGCGGATGCTGGTTGTTAATTATTTTTTTATTTATTAATTGATGGCGTCTGAGAAGGACTGCTCATAATTTGGAAACGTCAGTCACTATAGTTAGTCGGCACAAAATGGCAGTTGTTTTTAGCAATATTTTGCTTAAAGAAGATTTGCTGCATAAATACATACAACATAAATAAATTTACAAACCTAGTCGTTCAAAACAATTCATCTTTGTGAATAAATATCTTAGATAAGACCAACAGTGTATATCAATTTAAATATCCTTTGCATATCTTATAAAAAATATTAATACATAAGTTGGTTTTACAACAATAAGGGTGAAGTGACGTTTTACGTTTCACTTGTATGAGCATAGTTCAATCTCAGAACATTTAAAGGAACACCCGTGTCCACATTCACAGTTTAGACACATATTAGTCGAAAATACATTAATACTTTATCAAAATAATAATAAGCAAAACCTCAAAATTTTGAAATCCATTATGTAAAAAATTGAGGACAAAAATAAATAAAGTCAACTATAGCAACAAATTTCTTAAAAGTTTGTAGCAGATAATTTTATATAAAATGCTAAATTAAAATATTACAAGTAAAAAAACTAAAAATCTTTTTCATTTTTAAATATTAAAAATAAAAATTACAAAGTTACCCCCTTGCATATTCGAATTTTGAACGCTCTAAATCAATAGTAAAAATATTATTATTAAAACTGAACTACTGTAAACACATCCAGAAATATTTTACCTCTCGGAAGATGGTCTTAGATGAGGATTCAAAGTACTTGGGGGAAAAAGAAATTTGAGAAAAAATTTTCGAATTTTTCTTAATCAATTTTCTATAGCCACCAAGAAAATAATTCGTGAACTTGAAATGATTAAAACTAAAATAAATAGATATAAGTCTCAATTATTCAACGAAACATGCTTGAATATACATGAATACACACACACACACGCACACACACACACACACATATATATATATATATATATATATGTATATGAGTGGCGACTTTAAGTCAACAATGATTGTCTGGCCCATTACAATCTTTAGCAAAATATACTATTCGTATGACTTAGATGTTAAAATGATACTTTTACTTTTTATATAAAAAAAGTAAAAGTATCATTTTGACTAAAAATAAAGTAATCTATGAGTATAGCAACGGAGTTCTTAAATATCTGTAGTGTTATATAAAAAAAAAAACAAATTAAAATACAATTAAAATATCTTTAAAAACACCATATAAGTTACCTCCCTTCCATAGCGGTGAAAAATATTTTATTTTTATGGTGTTAACGCATAATACATCTATAAGTATGAAATCCCTGAAGATTGTCTAAGATGAGAGTGAAAGTACTTGGGAAAATAACATTATTTGAAAGAATTTTTGAATTTTTCTTGATCAATTTTCTACAGCAAGAAATCATTTATTCGTGGATTTGAAATGGTTAAAACTAAAATAAATAGACATAATAAGTCTAAATAATTTAACCAAACATGCATGTATATATATATATATATATATATATATATATATATATATATATATAGTCGACTCTCCCGTCGAGTTCGACGTATGAGGGTCAAGCAGATCAGTTCCCAGGAAACCGACGGCCCGACAACAGCACATGAGATTTCATTATAGTGCTGAAGGTTTCGCCCAAATTCAGAGACCTGGTGCACTAAGTGACACAAGTTACCCAAACGAGCCTCCGTAGGGTTTGAATTCAGAGTTCTCCTTCTCCTAGACAATTTGCGATCCAAGGCTATAGAACACAGTCTGTCCTGCTATTTACCCATAGTTGGAGGGAGAAGAAGAGGATTCACATCTTTCCCAAGGGTATTAGCACGTAAGTGAATGTAATGAATATATATATATTATATATATATATATATATATATATATATATATATATATATATATATATATACCTGTGCGTGCGTGTTTGTAAGAAAATTCTTTCCATGTTCAAATTATACGCGTTTACATAAATCATAGTGAATTAGCGTTCCCAGTTGGGCATATTTATTGTTGCTATATTTCTGAACCAAATAGTTGCATATGTCCGTTTCGGACTTGTGTCTGCACAAGATAAATTCATATTTCTGCTGAGATCTTCATCTCAGTATGGCCTCACAGTAATAAACTTCCCCATTACTTTGATAAAGTGTTAGTTTTTCCCTCTTCAAGTATCTTCTGTCCATTAATACTCGTTTAACTTTTCAGTTTCCTTCGTTTCTCTCTTGTAAAATTCTGTCTTGCGTAATGATGAAGTAATTCAAAAACTTTTTCTCTTTGCACCATAATTCCTTGTGGTTTAGTGGGTTCATCTTGACGTGAAATTATTTAAAAATATTTTTTTTATACAGATGAGAAAATGAGACCATTGTTTGTAGCCATGTATATAAATAAATAACATTTATAAAGAAAAAGCAGAAACATTGCCAGACAATAAACCGTATCGTTGATTTTGAGTTCTGAAATTTTATCAAGCCAAACAAAAGGATATGTTTGTTAATCTTTAAAAACTTTAAACGCAATATCAAACGTTATCTTCTGTCTTCTTAATTCATGTTGCTTTATTGCCCTCTCTCCTTTAAGTTTTTCTTCTCGAATTCGCACCCAGTAACACTTGTCTTTATTGCTTTGCCTGGAGTGAAATGATTAAAATATTTTTAATGGAATGATTTACTACCTCGAAGAAGACATGAATGAAACAACATAGGAAGGAAATTAGATATATTCCACTAGGTATATTAGCATGCCACATTTGTACAAAAAGAAACTCAGTACAGGAATTGTTCGTTTAAATAAAAAAGAAAAGAGAAAAATGGAGCGGTTTTTCATCCCGTCCAGCGAGAACATAAGCGATCTCACTTGATATTTATTGTCTCGAAGAGCTTTTAATTTTTTTCTCCTTACCATTTCGATGCATTGTCGATTCTAAGTGTTTTGCGCTTGTTCTTCATATTTCTTTGATTTTTGTTCTTTGAGATTGCATGATACACATTTTTCTATTATTCCTTTCAGTCTCGTCTTTTTATTCATTGATATCAAATTTTCTGTCTTTCTCTATTTTCGCCAATGAAATTAATACAGACTATTTGGTCCTTGAATAAATTGATTGGGGATTCAGTTACCATTTTTTTTTTTTGTTCGTCTGTGTTATATTTTTTTATGAAAATTTCTATGCAATATTTTTTCTGTTTTCCAGCCTTTTTTGTTTTCCTTACTATTTTCTTGATTTTCATTTGATTAATTGATGCAATGAGCGTTTTTCATTATAATTCTTTACTGAAAAGTTGTATATTGGTAGTTAGGTAATTGCTGTAGACATTCAGCTGCATTGAACTGTTAATCAACGAAATAAAAGACACTAGAAGCTAAGAAAGCAAAAAAGATTAGCACGCATACTATGTGTGCTAATAGCGATCCTAATAAAATCAATTTTGACACCATTAATCAGGAAATAACATGCAAGAACCCAGAGATATCCATCGAGAAAAACAAAAGGAATACGTGGTGGTCACAGATTGAGAGTGGGGGTAAGAAGAAAACAATCTAAGGAATAAATGAAAAAAGACCTGAGTTCACATGGTTGAGCGGGTCCACCTGCACCCGAAAACAAATTTCCACAATCTTCCAGAACACAACAGATAGCCTGAAGAAGGCCGAACACGGTTACATTCAGAATATAAGTAATACAAACTACTTAACCAAGAAAATTGATCTTAATTAAACTTGTAGAATGATTAAAACATTTTGTCAAGGAAAATTCCTAAAAGGACTATCGTTGTTCTCATTAATCTATTTGTAAATCGATTTTATTCGAGTAAAAAGAATGGAATACAATCTGATATTTTATATTTAATTAGGTAATAAATAAAAGGGATTCGTTGAATTTGATTCGTTAAAATTTCTAACAAACGAAACATCTTCTAATCGTATTGTTTGTTTCATTCTACGTCCAAACGTACGTAATAATAATACATTTCCATTGCTTCAGAGAATACATATATTTTCTAAGTTATCAAAGTTACCCGCAATTCAGGTAAAATTGATAGCTGAAAAATATATATATATGTAGTTAGAGATGTAGCCATCAAAATATCAAAAAATATAAGTAGTGAGATATATAGTTATCAAGAAATATGTAGTTTGATATTTACCTATCAAAATATCCAAAAATATATGTAATTTTATATGTAGCTATCAAAATGACTCGCAATTTCGAATAACTTTGATA
>OZ010595.1:10975380-11045380 GCA_963932145.1 Acanthosepion lycidas | reverse complement strand
GAATTGGCTGGAAAACTGACGACATTGTTGGTGCTTTGTGAAAAATTTAGAGAGATTTTTCGCTGAAAAAAACTATCCGTAATTTAGATAAGTTTATCTCGTTAGAAGAAATGAAAAAAAAAAAAAAACAGAACTGAAGATGATGTAATTGTTGTCAAAGTATCAACGGCGGTTTTTGAGGAAAAATTGAGGGTGTTCGAGATTTCGAGATTTAATTAATGGCGACCGACCATAATTAGCTAACACACGTAATATCTCATTTGGTTCAACGCACACAATTTTATATTAAAAAGAAAAGTTGAGCAAACATTCTCCTTGTTGGTTATCAAAATTGTTGTGCCCGTATTAATAATTTAATGGATAACAAATAGGGACAAATACTGAAAGCCTTTTGAGGCGAATTATAACTGGACATGTAACTTTGAAGCCCGGTGGAGTTATAGATTGCGGCTCAAATCGAAGAATCAGTCGTGTTCTTTAGATTTACTTATGCTAACATTCGCTTTCTTACGCAGTAAAACACTTAGGAAAAGTATGACTCAATATCTGGCACCTAACGCCTTGTTTGGTAACCAGTCTAGAAGGAAAAAATTAAGTTCAAGAAAGCCTGGGGAGGGTTGTGCTTCGTCAGTTTAACTTGTTCAAGACACACCATTTCTGCTATCGCTGCTGTAGATGAGGTGACCCCATGGGATTTGTATCGTGACATTGGAGTTGCAGGGAAAAAATCATGAAGACAAACTCAGTAAAATAAATAATTCCCCATGAATTTTTCCAGCAAAAGCAAACCGGTTAAGAGGAAAGTTTATTGTAACATTTTTCGTGGACGCTAAGAGAATTTTATTTTACTGATTTTAGATGGAAAAAAAGACAATAGCGTTTTCATATTTAAAGATTATGCAAAATGAAGCCGTAGAAATATTCATGCGAGAATCCTTTTCCACCATGATTTGCATTTAAGATCTACGAAGATCATTCTGTCATTTCTTTCTATTTCCCAATATATATATATATATATATATATATATATTTATTAAAGACATTTTTATGTTTAACGTTCTTTTTATAGATACAAGTACTTAAGTAAATGCTCTGTTTATAATAAACAGTATTAAATAACATTTACCGGCCTGAATGTCCGAGAAATTTTCATAGAAAATATTCGTTCTTTGACAGGATTAGAACCTGCATCCTATACGGAACCGTCATTTACGCTGACGTGCCTTACCGTTAGGCTACAAAGAAGCGTTCGGTAGGCAACGTCGAATTTACTGCTATTATATAAACAGAGCATTTACTTAAATACTTGTATCTATAAAAAGAACGTTAAACATAAAAATGTCTTTAATAAATAAATTGTCGGACTTTGTCCATTTCGTAATATATGACGTCATATATATATATATATATATATATATATATATATATATATGACGTCATATATATATATGTATATATATATATATATATATATATATATGTTTCTGTATTTTTTCTTGTTATTGATTTCTTTTCTATAAAGCTTATCAAACCTTTGCATGTTTATTGAAACCAAAAATATTTTTTCATATTGTAAGAATTAGATAATATCGGTCTTACTGATTAACCCATAGCTAGGGGGAGAAGAGGTGGATGCATACATTTCTGAAGGGTATTTTCGTGCAAGTGAATATAATGGACCCATCTGGAATTGAAACTCGGATATCCGATTAATAATTCCAAGCGCACATCATCTGGTATTCCCAAGAGGTCACACACCTAGGTACTTACCACGTTCGACGTTGCTTAACATTGGTGGTCGAGCTCAAACCAGATGAAAATGTAGCCTTTAGAAATCACACACTAATGATTTCAAGCTTAAACTCGGCTCTATGATAAACAATTCAGTATCGATTACATCACCACACATCCAAGTTTAGAGAACCTGGTATTTCCAATCGGTCACCCATTTAGGTCATGATTAGACTAGACGTTGCCTAACTTCGGTGAACGTTCGGGATCCGATGTTTCAACATGATATAGTTGTCTGGATCTTAACACAGGTGGGAATGGAAAAATCAAACTATTGACTTCAAATTGAAAAACGTTTTCTTTTGATCATATTATTATTTTACACGATCGAAAAAAAATGTCCAAAGAAAACAGAAATATTTTTTCTTTTTCTCGAAAGACTTTTGAGATGTTTTTTTTTTTATTTTTGATTCCCTTGTTTTGCTGTCTAAAAATGTTACTGAAAATCTTTCAACGGCTTTTTATCACGAGAACTTGTGGAATTAAGTCTCTTGTATTCCGACCTTGAAAAAAATTCTGCATTGTTTTAACATAAATTACTCTGTTTAACGCACTTCTCCTGAATAAATTTTTTGTTGCATTCCAAATATTTTTGAATAATTTACCTTTTCAATTTTGAAATGTGTATTTTTATATCATACCGTTTCTATCTAAACAAAGCCGGGAATTTCACACACGGCTATGGATAGTCTTTTACATCTCCCCCCTGAAAAGAATGGGATGTTTGAAAATACACGGCTTGATTTTGTTTTACAGTTAATTTACATGCTAAGTAATTGTTTCATTGAATTGAGTACTACACTACCATATACTGCCTATGTGCTGTAAATTTGGGTTGTAGGGTTGATGTAATGAAGAATAGTGGTTCGAAATTGATAATCGGAGTACCGAGATCTAATTCCAGATGGGTTCGTTATATTGACTTACGCTTAAATACCCTTGAGATAGTATGAATCCTCTTCTCCTCCCAGCTATGGGTTAAGACTTTTATTAATAAAACATTATTATATAAAAAATTGTTACAATCTAAGAATATATTTTCTGGCTTTAGATAACCTGCAATGGGTTGATAAACCGTAGAAAAAGGGTCAACTAATGCTATTTAAAAAAAAAAAATGCCTGGAAAAAGAATGAGTATCTAAACATTGATCATGACAGGAAAGCATTTCTTTTATTCCTGTTTACACAATGAATTGTAAATAGATAATAATCTAAATCTTCCGATAAATTGCATGTGTGAAGAATTATAATTGTTAACTTAAAAAGTAGCGTTTGATATCAATTATTTCTGAGTAAAGTTAGTCACTTATTTTTTCACTGGCCTACTTGGTCACTTCGAGCAATAACCTTTCATTATAGAGATATTAGGAAAATAAATTCTATCGTTTATAACCCCGCATGCGTGCTTTTTCAATACATCACTTGTATCCTGCCAAAATCTATGTAGCACATTTATATATCTACCATTCTCCGTGCCTTGAATACTGTGGCCATATCTGGTCTGGTTCTCCTGCTGTATATTCTTGAGATTTTTGGAAAAATCAAAACTTTTAATCGATCCAGATCAAGAATCTCGACTTTCTTATCGGCGTGGCATGGCTTCCCTCTGTCTTTTCTACAAATATTGTCTTGTTAACTGCTTTGATGACATTTCTCTCTGGTGCCCCGAATACATGAATTTAAGCGTGCACCCGCCACTACCACTCCGTCGGTTTCTTTTCTCGCACTTTCAACCTGTGGAAATTCTTTCCGTTTACTTCCTTCCCTCAAACATACTGCAATCAAAAGATTAAATACAACGTCAATCGCCATCTCTTGTCTCCTTGAACCGTGTTTCTTTTTTATCCTTTCCTCAATCCCGAACATTCTCAGTCTTCGCATTCTTTTTCAAATTCACTTCCAGTAACCTCCCCTGCGTTTTAATTTCATTCTCACCTTACTCTGGGTGAAATTATGAAATTATTAAAAAGCCAATGATTATCAAGCTGCTACTAATCTCTGACCAATTTAAAACATGGCTATGATTATAATTTCAAATCCTTCTCGTTCTCTTTCAGTTTCATACTAATAACCACCCCTGCATTCTAATCTCATTAGCACCTTGCTTTGGATGAAATGATTCACAAATCAAGCTGCCACTAATCTCTAAACAATTTACAACATGGCTATGATTATAATTTTAATCCTTGGATAACCTAGATACTACTAACAATATCATTTTCATATTTTCAGACAATTGTCGATCGTCAGAGGACATATTCTCGGAAAGATGCATAAACGACTATCAGCTAAAATTAATGGAAAAAGACGTTAAGTAAACTGGAAAAGAGTCGCTTGCACGGATGAAGATAAAAATAAGCATGGAAATTTAGCCATTTTATGAGCTACCAAATTTTGGCAACACTATTTTAACTCAAAATGGTTGGTAAAAAATCGAACGATGTTAGTCTGTTGACAGTGAACACAATCGGCGTTTATCAGCATGCCTTTAGATAATCACAAGCTGATATCTTTTACTTAATAATCTTGACTTTGATTCATCTAAAAGAAAACTAATTTTTTCTTCGAAAATATTCCAGGTAATTGGCAAACAGTTTACACTTTTTAAGAATTTCTTTTATTAAATAACATCCACCTTCGGTGAAGGAGCAAAATGTTTTTAATTTGATACAGTCGTGCATATGTGTGTGTGTATGTGTGTGTGTATATATATATATATATATATATATATATATATATATATATATATACATATATATATATATATATATATATTAGGTTGGTGCAAAAATAATGTCGTTTTCTCACATAGTAACATATGTGAGAAAACGAGATTATTTTTGCACCAACCTAATATATATATATATATATTATTAATAGAAATCTTAGAAGTATAAGAAACTATACTCGTTCGGAAAGACTTCGGTGTCTTGATTTGCAAATAATCAAACCAATACCAAAGGGGAAAAAAGGTATAAAAAAGAAAGAAGCAAGAACATGTACGTTAGCCGAAAATAATCGTCCATCATGCAAGTCCAAGGTCCAAAGAAAATGTGTGTGTGTGTGTGTGTGAATGGTGGTACTCGATTGGAAAAACCTCGGATAGCTCAAATCGCTGTAGAACAAATCGGTACCAGAGGGAAAATGGGGAGTAAAAAAAAAGAAAGAACCAAGAACATTAAACCAAGGCGGAAACAATCGCTCAGTGTTCAAGCTCCAAGTTCAAAGAAAAAACAAAACAAAACGAGTAAAAAAAAAAAACAACTACGTAAAGTGCTCAATATTCCAAGTAGAGCAAAATCTAAGATAATACTAAGGAGCCAGGAAAACCTACTTAAGTTTCACCGAGGCTAGCTCGCTACCCAGTTGTTATTTTGTAAATCGAAGGAAATTTATTACTAATCTATGGTCTGTTCAGAGGAATTGATCCATTTTGTAGCGTTTTCTAATACTGAAGGCGTTGACAGTCTTGAGGATTTCCGTGTTTGTGCTGAAATAGATCTTGTACACGTTGAGGACGGTACAAAAGTATCCCCCGTGGAATTCTCCAGGCAGAAGCAAGTGTAATCGATATGTAGTGTGGAAAAAAAAAAAAACGAAACACGGGTTTGTTTGACATTTCAGTAAACGTCTTAACTTAGCACTCTGCTGATCCACGGTCGCTTGTGAAGATCCGCTTTCATATTGTTTATCTGTTGTCTACTTACATTTCGAATTTGTTGGCAGCGGATATGACATATGCCAGTTAAGGAAAATATCGAGAAACGATTTCACTTTGGTGGAACTGATAGATGCAGAAGGTGGGATTGGTGGATTTAATATTGATTTCCAAGTCGATAGGATTAGTGGCCTTAGAAAAGGAGAACGTTATTTGGTTACTTGGTGAGGAGAGGTCTGTGGGTGGGTAATAATAGGATTCACTTCACTTAATTTAATATAGTTGCAGGCGCAGAAGAGGATTCGGGTTTAGCAAGTTGCTATTTAGACGTCTGTAGATACAGATTTCCCATCTTTCTACATACAGAACTGCAACACACATATACACACACATAAATATATATATGAATAAAGACAAAAGGAAAACTTACCCGAACCGTAGCACCACAAACAAAAGGGATTATTTCGTCCATATAATTCTACAAACGGAAAAACTTCGTGGAATCTTCCACAACAAACCAGCCTTACCTCTTTTTAGGAAATGCACTCTTCCTATCTGGTAAGTAACATCCTACTTTCACATAAATATAACAAGTATTCATTGGTCAATCACCTCCAATCTTGCTTGCTGATTGGTCAGTTCCGACCAATCAAACCGCCTTCACGCGGCCAATTTGTTTTTCCCGCGTTCTCCGTTTGAGCCTCCCACGTGGTACACGACCATTATATAAACCTAACACGTGTAAACTCCCTTGAGTAGTTTTTCTTTCCATTCATCTCTCTCGCACGTCTCATTCCTTGCTACCAAGTGCCAAGATGTAACCTTCAGGAACTCCCGTCTTAGTCATTGCTGGCCAGACGTTAAAGACAATTACCAACATTCACACTCCTGAACTTTTATCAGCTTTACAACTCACAACTCCAAACTTTCTTAATATGAACTCCGGTACAACTAATAACTAATCAAAGGGACACAACTCTGTCCTACCTTTTCACTTCGCATGCATGTACATCAAACATTAATAAATCTAATTGTTATGTTTTGAAATCATTCCGTTCAGTTTTGTATTTTATTCTATGTGCTATTTACGTCAAGTATAAATTGCATTGCGTTCACGCATTGTTCTTAATCTCATCTTTCTTAGCCAAAGTTAAATATTGGTAACTCTATATCAACATATATTGATGACCGCGACATTTGTCGTTCAACGTTCACAACAACAATGGTAATACAACTGCTACATATTTGGTGATTCCGCTGGGAATAAACAATAACGGTACCCTATCGCTACACCTTATCAGAAGAATGAGATCGAAAGCAGACTTTTTCCTTTATGACCTGCTTATGTAACAGCGTTTCCACTATCGAGAGGTGTCTGGTTGATTTGAACCTCTTAAAACTATTTATTCTACATTCAACACCATCACTTGATAAGGCACTAGATGTGTTGAAAAACATGGCTATTTTTGTAGTGGTTTTATAACATATTTGTTATAATTTTCGAATAAATGTTATATATATATATATATATATATATATATATATATATATATATTCGAACTCAGTTCTGCGATTCCTCGAATCCATTACATTCACTTACGTGCTAATACCCCTGGGAAAGGTATGAATCCTCTTCTTCTCCTTCCAGCTATGGGTAAATAGCAGGACAGACTGGATCATATAGCCTTGGATGGCATCTGGTCTAGGAGAAAGAAAACTCTGAATTCAAAACCTGAGGAGGGTCGTTTGGGGACCTTGTGGTCTCTGTATTCGGCCCTTCAAAAAATGTGCTTGGTTCTGCACAAAACCTTTACCACAATAATCAAATCACATGTGCTATTGTCGGGCTGTCGGTTTCCTAGGAACTGATCTGTTTGACCCTCATACGTTGAATTCGACGGAAGAGTCGACTATATATATATATATATATATATATATATATATATATATATATATATATATTAATTTTTAAAAAATTTCTATAGCTTAAATTAGTATTGGTATGTTTAATGCAAATTTTCTTCTTTTTTCTTTGTCTATTTATTAAATTTTTATTTTTATAATAATTATCTGATATAATCTTATTTTTTATTTATGTCGTACAAATTGGTCTTCTAATTTAATTAATTATCTTATTTCTATATTTATTAATTTTTTTTTCTTTATACCTCATCCTTTTTTTAAATTTTTCATCTCTTTTTTATTATGAACTTATAACGAATATACGTTTTTTATTCTACCTGTAAAAAAACTTTTCTTCTACTATTCAATTTAATTTGTTGATTCCTTCTTAATTGGTTTTTTATTATTATATATTATATTTTTTTCTTTTGTTGTTTTTCTTTTAATATGTTCTTTTCTATAATAATTCTATTTTAAAATTTAAAAAAACATTTTATTTTAAAATTGCCTCTGAATTAATTTTTCTTTCCAGGACGTAAGTCATGTTATTTCATACTTGGTGAAGATTTAACATATGTTAAATTTAGGTCATGGTCAGCCCATGTCTAGACGAATTTGGTGATTTTCTCTTCTTGATTTGCATTTTAAGATCGTTACGCTTTCCCATTCTTACTTGATGATTTCTTTTTCTTTGCTTTTTTCTTTTTTTATTTTCTTTTTTGCTTTCCTTTCTTTTTCTCTTTTCTTTTCATTATTTTATATCTGTCTTCCCTTCAAATTTTAATTTTTAAAAAATTATTTTTTAGTTAATTTCCGGACATTTTCCCTGTATTCTTTATACAAGTATTTTGATTCACCTTTTAATTTTCATTTTTCATAAAACTCTTTGAGTGGATAAGCCCGTTGGAAGGGCAAAATGGCCATACCTGTTTGGGAATGATTTTCATCTATCCGTAGTTCATATATGCTATATAATAAATACATTGACCTCTTTTCTGTGAATCCGTTTTAATATTTTATATTACTAGGATTCGACGATATATATATATATATATATATATATATATATATATATATATATATATATATATATATTGTCAAATAGAAACGTTTCATGAAGCAGACTTGATTTAAAATGGATTTGATAATGCATTTCGCCATTAAAGACTTCATCATATCCGAAAACGATAGAATTAAAAGAATGTCTGTATAGTTTTGCTTTATGCTAAACTAATGACTCTTTGTACTTTCCCTAAGGTGGCGTTTCATGAGATTAAAGACGAAAGAAAATTAGTGATTGTTTTTTTTTTTAAAAAAGCTGTTAATATTTATTGTGGTATCTTTTATCTAAAATTCTTAGTTCGAGTAGAGAGTTGTTAATTTCTTTTGCATGCATTTTTGTATCAAATGAAAGACAAACCTACTTCTTATTATCAGAATGTTTGAAAAGCAAGAAATTCATTTAGACTTTTCTGATATGAATCCAAGACAAATCCTCATACAATCTTTGAGAATGGGTTGAAATGGAAACAATTTGTTATTTTTTTCTATCCATGCATTTTCCGTGTCCACTATAAATGTTTTTAAATTAGAATATAGAAATCCCAACAAAGTTTTTAAATTTTGACAAATGGACATTTTTCAGGAAATAGATTTGATTGAAAATAGATTTGATTTAAATTAGAATATAGAAATCCGGACAAAGTTTTTGAATTTTGACAAATGGAAACTTTTCAAGAAATAGATTTGACTGAAAATAGATTTGATAATGATCGATTTGATTTAAATTAGAAATCCCAACAAATTTTTTCTCTTTCTATAGCGTAAAATGTTGAGTCACCTTCTACAAGAATAAGGGTGAGCGAAGCGACTGCAACAACTACAGATGCATCTCGGTACTCAGCGTTGTGGGCAAAGTCTTCGCTCGGGTCATCTTGGTACCCCCTGCAGAAACTTGCCGAACTTTTTTACCCAGAGTCGCAGTGCAGTTTCCGAGCTGAAAGATCAACGGTAGACATAGTTCTCTCCCTCCGCCAGCCACAGGAGAAATGCAGAGAACGGCAGATGTCCACGCACGTCACTTTTATTGATATAACCAAAGCATTCTATTCTGTCAGCAGAGAAGGCCTCTTCAGAATCCTGTCCAAGATGAGTCATTTCATAGTGACATGTGGTGAACTGAGCAGTTTAATGGCAACATCTCTGAACCCTTCAACATCTGCGTCTTTAGTCCCACTCTATTTGGGATTTTTTTCGAGTTGCTTCTGAAGCATGCATTCAGCACATCTAGAGAAGTGATTTACCTGTGTACGAGAAAAGATGGCGGGTTGTTCAATCTCACTCAACTCAGAGCCAGGACCAAATTAGGCGAAACTATTTGCCGACGATGCGGCAGTAGCGACTCACACCCAGTGTGAACTTCAGTCATTGATGAATCGTTTCTCCCAGGCCTGCAGAGACTTTGGGCTGACCATCAGCCTGAAGAAGACAGATTTACTGGAACAAGGTACCGAAACACCAGCCATCACATTTGATGGCTATGAGTTCGGTGCGACGTACTTTGGCTCTACCATCACTGACAACTTCTCCATAGACGCAGAGATTGACAAGAGAATGGCGAAGGCAGAAACAACACTTAGGCGCCTCAAAAAATGTGTGTGGACCAATCCCAAGCTGTCGGTGAAGACCAAGATGGCAGTGTAGAACGCCTGCGTTAACAGCACACTGCTATATAGCAGTAAGGCTTAGACCTCGTACGTTAGGCAAGCAAAACGTCTGAACGCATTTAACATGAGAAGCATCCGCCGCATCCTGGGAATAGCGTGGCAAGATAAGCTGCCCAACACTGAGTTCATGTCTTGAGCAGGTTTGCCCAGCTCAGACAGCGCAGACTCCGTTGGTTGGGCCACGTCCATCGCATGCCAGACGGCCGTATTCCCTAACACCTTTTGTATGGAGAGCTGGCCGCTGGAACTAACCCGCCAGCAGCGGTACCGCAACATGAGAGTTGTGGATATCAACACAGAGTGCTGGGAGAGCCATACGATCCGAATCTGACCAAACACCTCAAACTAGGGGAATAGTAGCTGACACAAGTCGACAAGGAAAGACGGGCCCGTAGAAAGCAAAGTGATAGCTCTAACAGACCAGAGATAGAAAATACATGTGACCTCTGCAAGAGACGTTGACACTTGAACCAAGCAGACAACTTGGATGCAAACCATGGTCAAGCCTGACCGACGGAGGCCTAAATGTATGTTGAGTTTAGATAAATTCTTTTCGGTTGTGATTATGAATGTGGGATATTTAAAAACAAAGATGATCAAAAGAAAAAGAAAATATAGATGAATTTGACGGGATTGCAAAAAATACAATCTTTCAAAATTTTGAAACTATTAGTATCTGTCGTTCATTCGTATGTGCAGTCATAATAACATCAGCAAATTTAATCCAATGAAGTCCTAACAGATGAAACACCTCACAAAAGCATTCTTCTTAGTTTTCATACAACTTTCTTGATACTGTTCTTGATATAGAAAAATATATATCATTGTCTCATATCGTACAGTCGACTCGGAAAATCATCAAATTATTAAATAAATAAATAAAACTCTTAACATTGTCTAACTCATTTAGAAACAGAAAAACTTTCTTGCATTGTTGAAAAAGTGATCCCACGAGGCACACACAAAATACTTGGAATATCACACCACATTTTTCCAGCTGCACAAGTGTTGGAAAATAACCACTAAAAAAGTAAGAACTGCTGGAATGGAACACCATCGGGCTGAGTTTGCAGACGTTTTAACAAAGCAGACAAAGCTACACCAAACTATCAAACAAATGAGTGACAATCAAAACAACAAACTGAGACAAAAACTCAACAACTTTATCAGAAACAGCGTATGTTTTAAAGCCTAATCTTAAAAATCTATCGGATATAAAGCTTTCCCTTAGCTTCGGTTTGAAATTTGTTACTGGAATTGTCAGAGGAGATATAAAAGATACTCATGTAAAAAAATCACAAAGAAAACGACTACGAATTCACTAATGATTTCATTCAAAGCATAATCACTACTACTATAGAAATCAACAACGAAATTACATTACCACTGAGACGCCTACATGCACTAAAGAAACTAGCGAGAAATAAGAAAATACATATCACCCCATCTGACAAAGCAGGAGGGATTGTGATCATAAAAAAGAATACTTACTTAGAAAAAAATACCTCACTACTCTACGATACCGAGAAATACGAAAAAATAAACGAATAAAAAATAACTACGGAAGCACAAAAACTAAATGACATTAAGAAACTAATTAAAAATGAAAATAAATTTTTGTATCTATTCAAAATATTTTGCCTAAGCAATCAACTTACTTCCCATTGATGATGCTCTGTTAATTTATTCTTGATACTAACTTAACAGAACTTGTAGATAAACGAAACAAAGTCGAACATTCACTAGAATTTGCATGCGAAATAGAAAAAAAAAAGTATTTTATCTTTCTTAGACATCATGTTACACTGAGTTGACAGCAGTATCCCCCCCAAATCAATGAATATGAAACACCTAATACGCTTCCTACCATAACAACAAGATAAAATCCGGAATGACCACTGGATTCTGTTTAAGAGCACTCAAAATTTGCAGCCCTCAATATTTATACGAAGAGGAGAGATGTATTGAAAATAGTTTCAAGACCCTTCAATACTCTATTCAATGCAAAACAGGCTCATAAAATATTTAAAAATAGAAAAACTGTTATTGGTGACAAACCCAATGAATCAAAAGAATATATTATTCTACCCACTAACTTTATCACAACTACAGAGGAAAGAAATTTATCTAAACTCAGCATAAAAATTTGTCACAACTGCATCTAAAACTAAAAGACTTAATCAATACAAAACAAAACAACAAGCCAAAACTTGAAAGAGGAATTTATTCTATCAACTGCAAGGAAGTGCCAGAAAGAATACCTTCGAGAAACATAAAGAAGTTTAAACAAAATGCTATATGAACACATACACACACATACACACATACACACACACACACCTACACACACATACACACACACAAAATATTTTTAAAAAAACAACACGCAAAACGTATTGGTTGTTCACCGTAACGAAATAGACGACAATTTTGGCATGAAAAAGCCATTCTAATTAAAAGAGAATATAATTCACTATGATGTCTTGTTCAACCACATTAAATATATATCCAAGCTATTACAACATATTCCCGTTTTTGGCAGATTTTCTATTATCACAATGTGGGATAGTTATAAACAAAGATGATAGAAAGAAAAAGCAAAAGAATTTTGAAACTACTAGCGTGTGTCGTTCATGCGCATGTGCAGTCAAAACAAGCTCAACAAACCCAGACGAGTGAAGTCCTAATTGGTGAAACGCGTCACAAAAACTTTTTTTTTTTCTAATTTGTCATACGATTTTCTCGATACTTTTCTTGATATATAAAATATATATATTGTTACCTCTTAAATTTTTATATGTGAAGAACAATATCGGGGTAAAAATGGATGGCAAAGTAGAAAAAAATCTTTTGACTCGTTTCGTGCGATAAAGTTCTAAAGGGCGAAACGCGTCACACAATTTTTTTCCACTTTTTCATACTCTGTTTCCCCCACAATATATATATATATATATATATATATATATATATATATATATATATAGTCTATGGTTAAGACGGAAATAGCTGCCACAAACCTGTTAAACGATCAATTTCCTATTTAATAAGTTCATTCATTTTCAGTGTTTCCCGCGAGGCATCGAAGAAAGTTGTTTGAATAATTAAATGCAAGAATTACGATGAATCCCAAAGGACATATGATGAAATTAACAAATAAACAATTCACGAAATATTTAATACGATGAATGTGATAAAATAAAATGAGTAATAATAATGTATATAAAATGTTCTTATCAAAAGTTTAACAAAAGGCCGAACAAGATTTTATATGTCTGAAAATGTTACTGAAAGTAAAGACAAATTGAAATTAGGAATAAAACCAACAAAATATCAAAGCAGAAAAAAACAGAAATGAATGTAATATCGATCATTGCATTTGGGTTAAAAGCTTCGTTGTTAATGAACACTTAAAATTTATTTGTTAACTTTCGATTCTGACTGTCCTGAAAAATGGAGACATTTCTCATAACGATTATATAAAAGTATAAAATTCTATGTCATAATGTTTTAGGAGAGGAAAAATGGAACAATATGTCATTCAGCAAATTCACACACTTCACATAGTGATTTTTATGCCGTATCGTTTTATCTTTTTCTTAGTCATATCTCAAATAAGCTTCAAGTAATTATGACTTTTAAATACAATGTGCATGATATTAAGGTCGATATATTTAATAAATAACATTTTTATATCAGAATGAAGTGGTTTCCTCTGAATTTTTCTCAGACAAATTGATAAGGAACTTTTAATTTGTAATCTTCATTAACACTCAAAATCACGTTGTGGAATAATAATAATAATAATAATAATAATAATAATAATAATAGAAAGAGCTTGAAATCTTAAAAATGTGGCACGAGAACATCACCATCCCAGTTGTAGTTGGAGCCCTCGGATTGGTTGGAAAGATTCCCATAGACGAATTGAATGGATTCCTTGTTGCCTATGCCTTAAAGAAATACATAAATTGTTCTCACGAGTAAAATCCATACCTTACTAAGAGCTTTATCTACGTAAAATATGTGCGTATTCTTTTTTCAAAACTGCGAAGTGGAAAATGTCATGATGACATTTCGTACCTTATGTCTCTGGATGGGTCTCGGAAAGAAATGAGTATACACCAGAAACCAAAGGAAATAACAATAATAATAATAATAATAATAATTAAGAAAATGATTGATATAACTCTTCCAATAATAATAATAATAATAATAATAATAATAATAATAATAATAATAATAATAATAATAAAAATTGGCAGCTACTGAAAAACTTAATATCAAGACAAATAAAAGCTTAAACAACAGAAAAAAAGAGTCACTTGGAAGTCAAAATTAAAGTGAGAAATTGAGGAAATCAGTGTTATCGATTACTAGATATCCAAATTCTCCCCGGTGATAGTAAATGTTCTTAAATATAGCGTGTAACTGTGGATAACTACATTATGCCTAAACCACACCAAAAGTACTTCTCATTCCACTTGTTTGAATATCCTTCGAGGAATCTTTCAAGGAGACTCCCTGTCGCCACTTCTGTACTGTCTGTCCTTAATCCCTGTTACGCATGAACTAAAAAATAATAGCTATGCATATCAAGTAATGCAGAAAGTATTTATTCACATCTTCTTCATGGATGATCTCAAACTCTTTGCCAAAGACCACAATGAGTTAAAGTATTCGCTCAATACTGTAAAATGTTTTAGTGACGACATTGATATGGATTTCGTATTAGATAAATGTGAAAAAGTAGCATTCAAGAAAGGGAGAATTGCAGGAGACACAATCAATAAATTTAGATTTTGTCACAAAGATTATGGAATTGACACATTAAGAAGCCTATAGGTACGTAAGAATTAGCGAAGGACATGGGATACAGCATACCCAATTGAAGCAGATGTAAGAAAAGAATTATTGAATTCACAAAACAAAACATCAGCAATGAACAGACTTTGGCTGTCCCTGTGGTGCAATACAGTTTCAACATCCTTACTGGGTCATAGCTGATGTGAAGCGAATTGATGTCAAAACGCAAAAGCTTTTCACTTGCCACCGTATATATCATTGCAAGGATGATGTTGATCGTATGTATGTGTCCAGGTCTGAAGGAGTTAGAGGATTAATTCAACGAGAACTGTCTTACAAAACCATAACAAGTCCTCTTCAAAGATACCTAGAACAATATGTATGGCGTAAGAAACTTTTTTCAATAATAAAGGAAGTCAACGCGTCCAAAATGAAATTTCAAGTGGATAAAGAAATGCAAGTAAAATATGATACCATCTACTGAAGATGCAAAAACCTTCAAAAGCAAATTCAATGGGTAAGATACAGAACCGATGGCAATATAAACCACTTCATAGGTAATACTCTGCCCGTAACAAGCAAGCTGGTGTAGACAAACCCTGTATCCCTCAGTTGCTACGTTTCAAAAACATATTGCCGGTAATAGTCTTTTAAAAAAAAACGCATACGTCGTAACATTTGTTTTGTAAAACCTATTGCGGGTAATAGTGTTTTTTCAAAAATCCTGTTGCTGGTAATAGTTTTCTTTTTCAAAACGTATTACAGGTAATATTTTTTCAAATACTTATTGCTAGTAATTTGTTTTTTTTTTCCAAAAACGTATTGGTGGTAAAAGTTTTTTTTTTCAAAAAATTATTTCTGGTAATAATTTTTTACAAAGTATTTCTGGTATTAAAACATATTTTTGCACTTTCAAAATGCTTTTAACCTCATTTTCTGGGTTAACTATTTGCCCGTAGCTGGGACCCTAACATGTGCTACCACCCCGGGTAAGAGTGAACTTGGGAACACTAGCAATTAAGAGGTGATTCCACGCTCCTCAAAGCCTCCTGATCAGAGGCCTTGCTGTTGGACGTAGTTTATCGTCTTACCCTGGACGTGGATGTAGCATATCTCCATACCGAGGACGGTGCCTGAGAATGATGTTTTTTTCTCTATCCTAATAGAAGTGTTCATGGAAAACTACTATATATGAATGTTTAATCTGTAACTATTATAATAATAACAGAATCTCCCCAGACAACAAAGTAAGGGGTCAGTTTAGATATCGATTGTAATATAGAATTTATCATCGACATTAAAGTTACATGACAATTTCTTGTTTGATTAGCAACACTTGTAGCACCACGTTAAAACAAAAAAATCTACCAATCCTAAATTATATAACAATTGTTTAGTCAGTAAATGTTATAATATATACAAAATTAAAACTAACGGATATCGTCGAAGACTTGACCCACCTCGTTTACTATCACCGCCATTTTATTCGAATCGATAAAAAAAAAATAAAAATCAAAACAAAAGGAAAAATGTATTTAAATTGAAACCGTACACCCTGTCTTCCAATAATTCAGGCCTACGGCCACATCAGCTGGAAACATCACCGAAGTTAAGCATCCTCGAGCCTGATCAGTACCTAGATGGGCAACTGTTTCGAATACAAGGTGCTGTAAGCTTGTGGGTGTAATGCCTCTGTGTGTGTATGCAAATACTCAGTGTATAAATCATCGACAGTGATTATTTTATTTATGACACTCAAGATATAACAACAAGAGTATGCTTCAATTTCCTTCTATCTATTTGCTGTACATGTTTCCGGTCCCTGAGATTGTTATAAAATAGCAACGCCCTTAATAGAAAATCTACATCCTGTTATGTAAGCATTCTCTTTTGAATAGTTAAATTTTATTATGTGCAACATACAAGTGACACAGTTTGGTTACTATTACAGTCCTTAATTTCCGTGAAATAAAACTTTTCTTCTAAATAACACTCTTACATCTGTCTTCCAATAATTCACCAAAATCTTTGAATTGATTTTCCAAACAGATTCCTCGGTGTTATACAACTGCCGGCAGATTAAACACATTATTCGTCAGAGCATATTTCTTTCATTTTTTTAACAAAATTCTATCAAAAAATAACATTTTGCTGAAAATAAGTCATTGGTCATTTTAAAGGTTTACTAATTCCGTGTCTATCAATATTCAAGGCAAATTGATTATGTTTGGTTTACGTATTCTGTCTCCATATTGAATAGTCACAGCAAGGTTCAAAGACTCAAAATTCGGGGCAACTGCAGGTTTGGTTACTTACAGCATCCTGGTTGCCTTCAAAGGTCAATTTTTTGTTTCAATCCACATCTTAGTATCTATATAACAATTGGTCGGCCAATAAGAATGTAATAAATAAAAGCATTGCTGAATCAGGGATTTAGTAGGGGTCCCACCCACTTCAGTAAATTATATCACGAATTATGGTTGGTTGACTATTAAGAATATGACAAAATACTTTGTAAGTTGATCACTTATGAGAAAACTATTTAGTCTGAAAAGTTCGTCCATAGAGGCTAAAGCACTGAGTACTACAACAAATTGACCTGAAACGAAAAGTCAAGAAGCATATGTTCCCCTTCGACACCAGATTCTCTCCAGCCAGTAGAAGACATTGTGAAGATCAAGCATTGAAGAATATCCTAAACTCTGATCGAACGACTCAAATTATGATGATCACAGTACCGACGTGTCTTTTCTCTCTCCCATTTGGCGACATTAGGGCCTACTGGATAAACAAATGACAGAATTTAACATTTCTTCCTTAAATAATCGACCGGCGGAAGTTAACAACATCTATTCTTTATATACTGTTTCACAATTGTGTTAAAATAAGTAGTTTTGTTATTTGTTAGTGGAGAGTTAATTGATTCTTTAAGTTAATGACCCCTTTAGCAAATCATACCGGCTAGGCTGACTGCCAGATGTTCCGACTGAATTGTGTCATCTTCCTTCTGCGGATCTTTCAAACACAGCGTGGGCTCAGATAAAGTTGACAGAAGAACTAGCCGGAAAAAGCATGTGGTAGACACGGACCTAAGACCACGTCTCGTACCGTGATTAACATAGGACAACATTGCCGGTGTGTTTGGTTATTTTATTCGTGTGTTTTAATTTATAAAAAAGAAATATTTAAAATTCGCTCTTTTATACTTACCTTTGCAGAGAATATTTCATACCTCTCAGATTTACATAAAAAACAACAACGCCATAAAAATCCTTATCATGTTCAGGTTTATTTAGTATTTATTATCTCTTGAAGTTCTTTCTAAATGCAATCTTCTTCAAAGATGTACACTATTGTAACATACCTATGAACCATAATGGGTATGTACCCATTCACAAAAATACAGCAGTATATACTGCATGTTGGTCATTAGCCGGAGATTCGTCTCCAGCTGTGCCGATCAAACTCTCTGTCTTAGGGCAGAGAGGATACCCAGACGAGTCTATGTCGAAGGGCAGAATCTCGTCTGGAAATAGCTACGCGACACCGTTTTATACGAGTACGGGCTCGGATACCCCACTTTAAATTTGGCCTTGTGCCACAGCTGACCGCGTGGGGCGGTTGATAGATATCCTGCAGTTAGAGATTCATCTCCAGCTGTGCGGTTGAAACTCTTTGCCTCCGGGAGGAGAGGATCCCCAGACTGGGCTATGTCAAGGACAGAATCTCATCTCGGGAAACAACTACTCGACCCCTATTTACACAGGGTCTACGGGGAATTTTTCGTTGAGCCTACGGGCTCGGACTTCGCACATTAAATTCGGCCTTGTGCCACATCTGACCGCATGGGGCGGTTCTTGATATCCTGCAGTTGAAGATTCATTGTTGAATTCAATTGACTCATTTCTAGCAGTCGGCTACTTCTTCTAAGCGCCGCTGCCGAATCTTATATGTGTTGTTCTTGTCCGAAGTATTATCGTTTATTATCAACATTGTTGTGATTATTCTATTCAGTAACGTTCAACATGTTACAACATACACAATTACAAATTCTCTTTCAAAAATCTATAGCCACGATAAAAAAGAGAACGTTTATGTTAGCTTCTTCATGTCATTGGCTATATAACAATACGTCTCTCTTGTCGGTTAACTTGCCACTAATGCAAAATGAGTAAAATTCGTACACATTAATTAGTACATCGCAAAAAAACAAAATTGACTATTAATACACAAAAATATTATTTGTTTACTATAAAATAACAAGCGTAAAGAAAGTTACAAAATATTAAAATGTATACAAAGAAACAATCCACATTTTACATATAACCTTCACTACAAGGGAAATCAATTTAAAATATGTTTAAACATTTTTAATAGCCTACTCTTCAACAGCTATCAATTCTATGTCCTGTAAGAGGCCAATTTAAATAAAATTAATCGCTTAACGTTCCAAACTATTTCATGCTGGGCGTCTTCCCTGATATTAGTATATTACAATTCTTCCTAAAAATTCTAGGATGAAGCTAATAAATGCTTTTCTCTATGAGACTTTTAAGACACTATTACCTTGTCTGATAATGATTGGTTGTGGTCAAATGTTCTTGAAAACAAAAGCATCAATTCTTGGGCGTTTCACTGTAAGTTTTATCCAGTGAGAAAAATAAATACAATATTCTATATATATATATGTAAAAAAACAATTCAAGAAACATTAAGTAAAATTGCGTCTTACGTCCTAAAACTTGAATTTCGTTTAACTTTCAGTACGGAGTGGGGAGGAAGATGTTATTGTGATAACTGACTCTTTCTATGGAGGAAAACGAATTCATAGGAAAATCTCCAATTCGTTTATTCCATATGGTGTTGGACGAAATCTTTTGTAATTCGTCCTTTTGTTTTGCATCCAGAATTTTCAAGACGGTCGTCATCTGATAGCCTCCCATATTTTATCATAAAACATGCACACAAATATATACAGGAGGATAAAGTCACATAAACGGTATTTTTGGCTTTTATTTTCAACAAAGTGGAATTAAATAGCAATGTTATAAATTGATTTTAAATTGAGGCAAATATTAACGCATATTCCGTCTGCCGTAAGTGAGAATATTGTGGACTCTGGAAATAAGGTGTTGCCATTTCCAGCCTGAGAAAAAAATAATGGAGGCAGATACTTGGGAAGTATAAACGAATATATTTCTGGCAAAAAAAAAAAAAATGTCACACCTCGCGTGACGATTCATGTCTGGTTTCATTCATTGTTTACTTCACATACCTTCTTATTATGCTCAAAAAATTCGATTATTTAAATCAAAAGCTTCCTTTTAACACTTTCACAACGACCAGAAAATCATTATCTCGGATAAATCAAACGTGTCATGAAAATAAAGAAAGCAAATGTTATTTTTAGCAGATTTTGGATCATTGTCGACAACAAAATATATAAACTAATAATATATTCTCCTTTTATATTTCAGGTCCCTTCACGACATGGGAGCACATGGCTTCCCACAGTTTTCTCTATTTTGTTATCTTGTCTGTAAAGATGTGTAACATTCATTATTTAAAAAAAAAAAAAAAACGAGACTGAATGTTTCTTACCTTAAATTTTATTTCACTCCGGAAGTCCTTGGTATGACAATAAACTACATTCGGCTGACAGGCCTCTGATCGGCACTTTAAAAGCTTTGAGGAGCTGTTGTTCCAAGGTTCAACCTGGCCCGGGGTGGTAGCACTGGTTAGGATCCCATCTATGGGCAAATAGTTTATCTCCAAAATGAGGTTAAAAAAATATGAAAATATAAAAATACATTTTTATAGCAAAAATACTAGCAATACATTTTTTTTGAAAGAAAATTACTAATGCTCCCAAGGAAACTAAATTTTAGCATTAAATGATCCATAAAGAAATAATGTGCTGCTAAACAAGCAAACAAAAAACAAAACAAATTACACTCTGTACATTGAAAGGTACTGTCGGCCAATGTGTTTGTGTGTGTATGTATATGTGTCTGTGTATTTATGTATGTATGTATGTGTGTGCATGTAGAGTACTGTGCAAAAAGCGATTCAGTAACAATTTTTTCAATTATTTTGCACTTTAATTATAATTAATTTTTTCAATTAAAAATATACATACTATTAGTAAAATTAAAGAATAATTCGCAACTATTTTTATTAAAAAAATGACCAAGTTCAAAAAATGTGTTAAAAAAATGACACATAAAAAAAATGTGTCAGTATTTTAAAATACCTTGTATTAGGTTGGTGCAAAACTAATGTCGTTTTCTCCCATAGTAACTTATGTGAGAAAACGACATTATTTTTGCACCAACCTAATAATATTATTTCCATAATTTCATTCCAGAACAATCTTTAAAAATTCTAGTAAGGTCTTTAAAATATATAAAAGAAATAAAAAATATAATTAATCAGTGATTTGTTATGAAAAGCAATACACACGCATCACAATCTGTTAAAGTAGCAATACTTGCGCTAGCAAAAGCTGGTAAATTGTGCAAATAGTGTCAACACTTCTCAGTCAACTGTCTCGAGTCTTTGAGAAGCTTCAATTCCACTGAAACATTTGTCAAGGTAGAAAACAGGGGCAGAAAACACAAGATCGATGAGAGAACCGACCGCAAAATCATTAGAGAAATTAACAAAATCCGCTCAATAACCAGAAGAGTAATTGCTGCTACCTTGAAAAAGGATCTCGAAGTAAGTGTCAACTCCTCTACTATTCGGAGATGGCTCTTGAACAAAGGTTGCACAGCCTATTCAAAAGTTTTTAAGCCACTGCCAAATAAAAAACTTAAGGCTAAAAGTGTAGAAAGGGCAAACACTTACAACTCCTTAATTGAGTCTGGTTGGGAAAATCTTTTCTCCGACGAGTCAAAAATTGAAATGTTTTCAAAGGACAAAAGAACGAAAATCAGACGGAGTGATGAAAACCTTTGAAAATGACAGTTAATACTTTGAAGCATTTTGTCAATTTTATGGTTTGGGGGGTGCTTACTTTCAATGGGTCTGGATTTTTCAAACCAGGAGACAAAACGCTGAACAGCACTCAATACTCAAAAAAAATTCTGCCATCTGCCGAAAAACTCGAAATTGATCACTCAAATCTGATTTTTATGCAGAACAATGTTACCTGCCACACATCAAAGGAGATAAAAAATACTTTTGCGAAAAAATATCAATGTTATGGTATAGCCACCGCAGTTTCAGGACCTAAACCTAATCGAGAATTTATGGAACGGAATGAAATTGAGACATTCGAAGAAAATCATGTAAAACAAAGAAGCTTTGTTTGAAAATTTTATTGTGGAGTGGAATAGTTTGCCTGGAGATGACATCTGCAAAAATCTCATTAACCGTATGCTGGACTGAGTCCACAAATTTCTGAAAAAAAAAAAAACAAAAAAAAAAAAAAACAAAGGTGGAAGCATAAATTACCTACGAAATTATTCTTTTATGTTTCTTCTTTGTTTTTTTTTTACTAATTTTTATTTTTAAGAATAGGTTAACGTTATACATAATTAATACAGCATAAAATGAGTCACTTTTTTGCACAGTAAATATTTCCCTTAAAAACAAAAAATAACATGATTTACGTTTGTTTCTTAAATTCTTTTGTAAAATTGCAGATAATCCATCGTTTCCCTGACTTATACACAATATTTTTTAAAAAAATTCTATTTCTTATCTAAAATATTAAGAATAAAAAGATTTTTTCCAAAAAATAGACCGAGTCACTTTTTTGCACAGTACTGTATGTCTATATTTCTGAGATGAGGTATTATGTACATTATTTATATTACTCAGACTATTGTCCTCATCTTTGTCGCCATATTTATTACAACGTTTCGGCCGTTGTCCGCTCTGGCATTCTTCAGGTGGTTGAAACTTCATTTCACTGGGGTAGACTGTTCTAGTTCCACGTGCCACATGTTTGATGGATGTCAGCTATCAATTATCTCCTGTTAATTTTCCCTCTGAAAGTTCTCCACTGCCTTAACCGGGTATTGAACTCACACTCTTTGGGTATTGTCACTGGATCTAACCAACGCCTTTATCCACTGAGGACATCTGGGTATGAATTTCTGGGTATTATAAACCTAATGTTTTCAGCAACCATGCTGTATAAGTTGAATAATTCCGGTGTAAAGTTTATCTTTAATTCACTTACTATTTCTCGATTCTTACTTTACTCGCTTTCTCTCTGGTTATTTGTTTCCAATAAATTTGACGGGTATTCTAATATGCATAATAGAAATAAATCATGTTTTCCGTGCAGTTCAAACAAATGTGTAATCTATGCTATAGCAAACCGTATTTGTGAATGTGAAATGAATTTGAAATATTCACAATCAAAGCATTATAATCATAAAAATAGCGAAATACAAATTACTTCATTTTGTATGAACAAACTGGAAATACAAGAATTAGAAATTACAGGTTTAATGCTGTGTTTTTCATACTAAGCCACAATAAATTATAATAATTTTAATTTATATTCACGATTGTTAAGTGAAAATGTATAAAAAATAATTTTATTTGAATTACAGCATCTTGTGCATTTATCATTAACTATAAAATTTTGAGTGGGGACATAGTTTTCTAATATTTTCCCTAAAGATTTGAGCTGATTGCACAAATCCCACATTAATTCACCTCAATTTATCGGTGAAAAAGTTGATTTTATATAAATCTTATTTTTTTTATCATAAATATAAATTTCTTGTATTTGCCTTAGGAATATCAGTATAGTCAAAATTTTACAAAATATTTCGATGATTACAAGGAAGATTTTCTAGGATTTTACTATTTACGTCTTTCATGTAAGCGTGACTTATTCATGTATAGTTTCAGAGAATTTATGAAAATGGCTGAGATATGAAAGAAAGAAATAATCTCCCAGATTGAATATCCATTGTATAATAACACCCTATTTCACGGAAAGGAATGGTTTACAGAAAAGGAATAATAAATATGATTTTCTCTCAGAGAATGTTTTATGGCGCTAAGTCATAATAATGATATATGCATATTTACACATTACCTCACACAGAGAAGGTATAACACATGTATGCAACAACAAACAGTGTGAAAAGTTTGAATAGAGATAATCCTAGTTGTAATAACTCCCAAAGGAAATTTGAATTAATAGAGATTCATCTTTGATCATGGAGAAGCAATATTTAGGATTTCAGATTCATGTGTGTCTGATTTACCTTGTATGACACGAGCGAGGAAATATTCCATAAAAAGGAAACGGCGAATAACCAGTTTTTCCCAACATGAGGAATGCAATCCGGAGTTTCTATATCTGCTAAAGACATATTTCCAAAGTAAAATGGCGCCATGAACTTTTGTCAGCTGGCTAGCCCGTACAAAGGTCTCACCACCCTCTGTTAAAAAAAAAAAAACAAAGAAAACCCCCAAAACTAGTGAATTTTGAATCCAAACACTTAACTAACGGACATGCTACTTTTTTTCCTGCATTTACGTGGCACACATGATGACTGCTTTAGCGAGTTCACTTCAGTTGCCAAAGCAGTCATGTGCACCACGTGACATTCTCAACGAAAGGGAGTCAATCGCCCTCTGTATCCCTACGATTAAAAACTGTCGGAAGGTCACTACTAAATATGATAAAAGTCAGCCAAAAAACTCGACGTAGATTAAATACTGAATAATATTGCTTCAAGCCGTTCATACAAAATATTTATATTATTCCAATGTGCCCGGGTAGTGAGTTAAATGACAAAGAACAGAAGTTCTAAATCGGAAATGTATTTAATATATTAAGATTAAGATTTTTAATGAGTTAGGAATTTTTTGGTGTTAATTTAAATACAATATAATGATGAGTTAAGGTCAACTCCAAAATTCAAACCAAAAAACAGCGATAAAAGCACATTTATAGAATATTGCTCAACAAGATTTATTTGTGATTCGTATAAAACTTCATTATTAAAATCTGATATATATATATATATATATATATATATATATATATATATATATATATATATATATATATATATATATATATATATATATTCTATAGTTTCTGATCTCGGGCATCCAGTTAAGTTTAAATACATTTTGGTAGTAATTATGCCTAAGCTCACTGCTGACATTTAGCAAGAGGCATACGCAAATGGCTTATATAATTATAAAATGATTGTTTTTTTAAAAAGAAAACGCATTCGTATGCAAGCCTTTTATGGGCGTAGTATTGTATGGAAATAACATACTACTATGAAAGCAGTAAGCTACAGCGAATGCCACTTGGGCTACCATCTGTTGACTTATTTCAGAGAGTACTCTATTCATAACAATATGGTGTCGTTGATAGGATTCCTAACCGCAGTGGAGAAACCGGAGCACGTAGAAACGTGGATTAGTTGTTTAGCAGAGTTGGCTAGGGTAAAGAAACTTAAGGTCAAGAAAGCCTCCGGAGCAGAGACTGAAGTTACTGATTTTTTGGCTTCGTCAGGATGTGAAGCCGTAAAGAAATTATCCATTATGGTGTACCCGAAAATACTGGAAAACTTAACATATGAGAAAATTTCAACTGTTATAAAAATATATATACTACCAAGAAACATGGTTGTTGCAGAAAGAACAAAGTTTTCTGTTAAATACGTACAACCCAGATGAAATCGTAATCCAATATTTACACAGTAGGATTTGTTTTTCATTCGGGCGAATGATTAACATAAACGGAAATGGAATGTGATACTTGAGCGCGTTTTCGTATGTGTACATATATGTATATATGTCTCAGTGAGGGAAATAAATAATTGCTTAACACTTCATCCGAGCACGTCCTCATGTTTCTGACAAGATAAAAATTTTGTGTGCGTTTGATTCCTTTATATGTTAGAGTGCTGGTGAACCGGAAGTTATCTGGGAGTGGGCTATAAATTGAAAATTGGAGTGGCAGTGTGTAGTTATAAAAATGGAAAAAAATTGTAGCTAACGCAAGGTACCACAGCAGACAAATTGATACTTCTAGGAATAATTGAAGGCATGTATGATATGAATTTAGAAGCAAGTGTAGTATTTTTAAGCAGATTCATTAATTAGTGAATCTAATAATTCTAAAAACAATGTGGAAGCAGACAACACAACTAATATCCAAATCAAATACAAATATTGTGACAAAGAACATGAAAGAAATAAAAACGAATATCCAGCCATAGGTAAATTATAGTTAAAATGTAAAAGAAAAGACCATTTCCAATCTGTGTACAGGCACAAAAAGGGAATAGAAAGAGTAGAAAGTATAAACCCTCATACTGAAAATACATAAGTATATTCGATAAGGACACCAGTAAAAAGTAGAGAGACAGTAAAATTGAATGGCATAACAATTCTTATGCAATTTGACACAGTTTGACACAGAGAGCGATGGTACCTTGATCCCAAAGAAAATGGATAAACCCAAATTAATAAAAAGTAATCTTAATTTAAATGAACTTTCGAGACAAAAAAAGTTTTGTGATTATTCCGATCACTTTTGTAGAATGCACAGAAAATCACAGTCTTCTTGAAATTTAAAAATGGATATAGCGAAATTAATAGATTGTATAAAGTCAGAAGAACCTCCCATAGGACTATTGAAAACATATAAACCGATTATTCGTCTAAAACAAAATCGTCATCTTATCTATTTTGAATTTCGAAATATACCTATTCACATTCTATCCGTGTTAGCTGCAGAACTAAAGAAAATGGTAGAACAAGGAGAAAGTTATCCAAGGTGGTAGCAGTTAGGCTTCACCAATTGTTGCGATACGAAAGCCCAATCGCGATTTGAGAATATGCGGGGATTAAAAATTAGGTGTGAAACATCAGATTTGCTCTGATCCCTTTCCCTTACCAAACATAGAAACGGCAAGTCAGAAACTAACAGGAATCAAAGACTACAGTTAATACCCCAGTAGACATTCTGAAAAACTTCCACATGAGAGGTAAAAAATATAATCATATATAAAGACAACATAGGCTTACAGTAAAGACAACATAGTGCTTACAGTAAAGAAGAATAAAAATAACCTGAACATGTTTTAAACAAATTCAAAAAGGCTAGTATGACGATAAATAGAAATAAATGTGAGTTAAAAGGCGACACATTATTGTATTTGTGCTACCAAATATCTAATGAAGGAATTTCACAAGAATTATATACACTCATAAAGAATTAAAAAAATGTACAAGTTTTAAACAAATTAAAAAATTCTGGTATGATGTTAAACAGAGATAAAGGTGAGTTAAATCGTGACAAGATATCGTATTTAAGATATTAAATATCTAAAGAAGGAATTTCACCAGAGAATAAACTGATAAATAAAATATCTACACCAACAAAATAAAAAAAAAGGATTAGACTCCTTTTAGGGATTGGCCTACTTTTAAAGCAAATATCACCCTAAATACCACAACCTGATAGAACTATTTACAGAATTACGGAAAATGAATACAGTATTTAAATGGAGTCAATGATAAAATCTAGCTTTAAAAAGCCACTAATAAGAATACCGATTGCAAAAACCTTTGATTTAAAAAAAGAAATGACATTGACTACGGAAGAAAATGAACATTATATAGCCGCAGTTTTATCTCAAGAAGGTCATCCTATAATTTACCTGTCGAAGAAATTAACGTCAGCTGAAGCTAACTACTCAAATATTGAAAAAGAAGAGTTATCCATAGTATGGAGCACAGAAAGATCTCGAAATTTTTGCTAAGACGAATATTTTCCTTAAAGACATATAACAAAATAGTACCAAAAGTCACATCGTCAAGAAGTTTAAGATGGGCTATAAAAATCATGACTTTTGTTTTCGAAATGTCTGAAAATTCAAATGATAAAACGTTGCACTGGGTTGAAACAGAAGTGTTACTCCTACATCGTCACAAAATGGAAACTATACAAGTTGCGGTGTTAAGTAGAATCTCAGACAGAATAAAAGTAACACAGGAAGCAATTGCTCGATGGCAGAAAGACCCTACAAAAATCAAAGCATAACTTAACTGTAGAAAAAGGCATAATAATAAATTTAGATATTATAATACCCCTACAAAGTTTAAGGAAAGATGTACCGAAGGTGTACACGATGATGTACATTGTGGCATAACAGTGACACAAATGAGATTAAAATTACAAGTGTGGTGGCCAGGATATTCTGGAAATCTAGAAGACGCTGTAAAAGCGTGCCCAATATGTGCTGAAATATAAAACATACGCCAAAACAAAATCAACTCCTGGCCTAAAGAAAAAGTACCATGGGATCCGGTGCACATTGTTAATGCACCTATTAAAAGCTTGAGGTTGACTTTTTTTTAACTTAAGTGGACACAGTTTCAGGATGGCCTGAAGTAATTAAGTTTGCTGACAGAAAAGCCACCACGGTAAAACAATATTAATAACAATATTTTTTTAGGAATAGGGTGCTTAAAACTTTGGTCTTAGAATTTTGCGCAGAAAGTTTGTTCACGTGGCTGAATCGTATTGAATGCGTCCTGTAGAAAACGCCACGTGACCATCCATAATCGAATGGAATAGGAAAGAGAATGGTACAGACTGTGAAAATGGGAATAATGTAGAGAGTTACTTACCATGAATACTGTTAAGCTATAGGACAATTCCACATGCGGTCAGACGACAAAGTCCTTCCACATTAATGGGTAGAGAGATTAGAGCTCCCATAACAATGTAATTTTCAACAAGTGAAAGTGTACGGTATAAAAAAGACAATCTTATCCAGAGAAGGCGAACTTTGTATTAGAGAAAGCACACAACACTAATACTAACGAAAAATGGACAAAATGTACTGACCCATACGGATCAATTCAGAAGCAGAATAGAACCTCAGGATATAGAATTGGAAAAAGAATTTGAAGGTTAAAAAATGAATCTAATGAAGTTAATAAATACAGTAGTAAAACTGAACAATCTATGGAGGCTAATGACCAGAAATCTGACGAGCGTTCAGAAGAGGATGATGAACTTAGACCTAGGATCCCCATATGAGAAGAATTCAAGATACGGTTTCCCAAGAATAATAATAATAAGTCAAAGATCAGAGAAAGGCATAAGGCCATTTCAGTTCATAGAGGTATAGTAAAGAGTATGTAAATGAGTTACTGCTATAAAAGCAGTACATCACAGCAAATTCCACTCGAACTAACATCTGTTGACTTGACAACGTCTATTCCAGCGACTACTCTACTTCATAACAATAGGTTTGGCCATTGTCGGTTTTTCGCCTGGCTGACTGCTAAATGAAATGTCCGTGAAATGTGGATTCAAATTAAATTTTAACAAAATCGAGGCAATTAATAAATAAATCTCATACAATTTTGTCATCGCCCAACGAACACGGAATGATGAAATCTATTCATTTTCTTGTTCACATCAATATTTGGTTGAATTGTATTGGAAAAACGAACAATTGAATGTCTTATTCATGACATTTTTAAGCAGAGATGCACCAAGTGTGAAACACATTGCAGCAGCCGAATGAGGAACTGCATTAAAACAAAGAATAAAAGAATTCTCAAATATTGATACGAAAGTTAATGCTAACCGAGATGTGATGTATTCTGGCAAGAAGGAACAATTATTTTAGGGTAATTCCTAAATAGATGACACAAACGCGAAAGAAGATATTACTGAATCCCTGGTGTCCTTCGCTGATCAGGAAAAGCCCAATAGTGACATATAAATATAAATGCTTCTCAGATCCTTGATTGGTGACAGATTCCGTGACTAAGTCAACCTAGAGCATGTCACACAGTCAAAATATGAAAAGAAACTAACAATACCAAACCACCCCCCTTGAAAATCTGCACTCCATTTGCGAGTTTTTTTAAAAATCACTATCTAACGTAATGCTGATTTTATCGCAGTTACAATAAGTTTGTCTTTGTAATTACTCCTTAAGCTGATCTTGGAAAAGATCGAAAGTACTTGGGTTACAAAAATGACTATGGTGTCTTCCTTGGTGAATTTCATATTAACACCAAATCTGATTAGAGAACTGAAAATGAGGGCTATAATAATAAATAGACACAATATGTCTATATTATTCAATGCAACCTATTAGAATGAAGATATGCTGCCTATATATATTTCTCGCTTGCAGTGGCTCGTATACACGAGTTTGTTGTTATTTGGAAATCTTCCATGCAAACAAAACAGACTATTATTGTTGCTATGTCCGTGTATTGTTTAATCTATTGTAATGTACTTGTCATCTCTGATGATGGCTTATGTAAGCCGAAAACTTAGATATAATTAAAAAAGATGTATCAATATGGTGATTTTATTTCATCTTCCAATGATAATGATATTAAGCTTAAGATGATATGAAAGGAATTTTCTTAAAATAAATAGACAACATTTTTCTATATTATTTAATGAAACAAGCATTAATGAAAAAATGCTGCCAAAATACACACAATATATATATATATATATATATATATGTATATATATATATATATATATATATATATATATATATATCTGTGTGTGTGTGTGTGTGCGTGTAGAATCGAGGATTGCTCATTTGGCACCAAGAATAACTCATGTTTCTATAATGAGAGGGGGTTCTTAATAACCAATATTGCAAAGAATAAAATAAACAGGAATATTGTTAATAAGATGCTCAAGGCCATTCCATGTAGATGGCTACCGTTTAAATGGTAATGGTGAATATGTATGTGATACAAATGAAAGAGGAGGTGGAAGGAAGTGACAACAATAACGACAAAAGTATAGATAGCCAATGTACCTTGAGTTGTTGAGGTTAAGATTTTAGAGTTACTCAAATATGTTTTTCGCGTACGAACAAAACGGAGCACACGGATACTCCCCACTGAGCTGAATCAAAAAGCCTTGATGTGACACTTTGATCCTACCCCGAACAGACTTAGATACTACGTTTTCATTAATATAATAAGCACCCTACCTGCTTATCTTGATCCCATGATAAATCAAAACAAAAAAAACTTGCTTTACAATTCTCTAAGAATAATCACGCCTTGACGTCATATATAGCATTCATTAAGTATCTATATCTCTGAGATGAGGTGTTGTAACTATTTACACTATTTACATTGTTCGGACTGTTGTCCTCATCTTCGTTGCCTTATTCAAGACCTTCCGACCATCTTCAGGTGATTCGCATTTCGAACGGGACCCTTTATTTCGTCCACCGGTGTACATTATTTTAGTTCCACATACCGTGCACCTTACAGATGTTTCAATATCAGTTATCCTTTAAGTCAACTCTCCAAATTTTTGTTCACCTATGCTGAAGCCAGATAGTGAAGTCACTAGATTCAATCAACGTCTTGTGTACCCCGGTGAACTGAATAGAGTTCAGTTCGAAATTCCAATCATCTGAAGAAGTCAGGAGTGCACAACAGCAGAAACGTCGTGAATATAGCAACGAAGATGAGCACAACAGTCTGAAAAATATAAATAGTATAACAATATAACCTAATTCCTCACCAATGGCATCTCCACTTTCTTGAAGGATTGATTTTCTTTTAGAGATAAAGCAACATTTTTTAGATTGATTTTTCAGCAAATTGCTTTCGTCTATAAACTAACTGGCATTTTCTCTGATGCCAACCGCAAAATATTATGGAAATTTTATAACCACGTTTAAACCATCGATTTCCCCCTTATACCATAATATATTCTTCAGTGGACTTTTAGGAAAATTATAGCCTTCTAGTATAAATACATACGAGGAATTGACTGAAAGCGACAGACAAATACATGAATATGTACAAACAGAAATAGATCGTTACATTAATAGGAAATGTGATAGATACTAGATAGATATCGATAATTATGAATAAAACGAAATCAATTGAAGAAAAAACCGACACTGATTTGTACAAATAAACAGATAGATAGATAGATAGATAGATAGATAATCTAAGAAATATTTTTATTGAGTGATTTTATACGGTTTATCAACCTATTGCAGGTTGTTTAAAGTCAGAAAATGGTTTTAAATTGTAAGAATAGATATTTGGAGATAATAATGATTTAGCTATACAATTCTTATTAATTAACCCTATATAAAGGGGGAGTGAGATGGATTCCAAGCGTATTTGCGCGTAAGGGAATAAAATAAATGCAAGAGGAATTAGAACGACTCTACGATTAAAAATTCTGAGCCATTATCCATTAGGCCATCTGCACATTAACAGTACAGCACCTGTTACTCTTAAGCAGTCATCCATTTAAATACTGACAGTATTAAGCTGTAAAAGCAAAATCATACGTGGGCATCGGATGACGGGTAGGCGGTGACGCGTGACGCAGCACAAGCTAACTGATTGTTGAATTCCTTCGTTCAGTTTAGTGGCACGGAGCAACGAGGTCCGACGTATGGACGCTCCACGAAGCTCTTGCACCAGCGATGAACGACGCGCCAGATTTTGCTTTCTGTTGGCAGAGTGAATCAGACCTGAGGGAATCCATTGGCAGTTGTCAGCGCATCATCATAGCTCACGGAAGAACACATATACAGGTTAGATGTCTTGATCAGACCGAAAAATGCAGTTACAAGAAGGAATGGTGATCGTGGGCATCAGATATGGATCTGTACAAGTCATAGTGCATGATAATTTTGGGTAGCGTTAAAATGTCCGCTCTGTGTCCAAGCGGTGGCTTCATCAGTAAGCGAAAAGCTTCTTTTTGGGAAAACATGGCCATCATCAAAAAGATGAATTGAAAATGCAAACTACAGGCCGGGTAAACTAAAACCAACCAGACACAGAAATTTAAATATCTGGGATGTGTTCTAACAGTGGACGTTAAGAGTGACACTGAGATCCGAAAATATACTGGGATGGCCAAAGATGCCTCCCAAAATCTAAGCAGAGTATTAAGAGACAGGAAATTTCCGTTGGAAACAAAGAAAAGAGTACTGAACTCTTACGTGATATGTGACATCCTGTATGGCCGCGGATGCTGGATAATATTCTGAAAGATGAAGAAGAGACTTGAAGCAACAGAAATCTGGTTCTACAGAAGGATGCGGAAGATACCATGGACTGAATATGTGAGCAACGACGAGGTCTTGGAGAGAATGGAAACAAAGAGAAAACTTAAACTTAATATTAGGAAAAGGTAGATGAAATATCTGGGACACGTAATGAGGAAGGAAGGCTTGGAAAATCTAATACTCTCAGGGCAGATAGAGGGAAATATGGACAGGGGAAACTTAATGAGCTTGAGCAAGTTGCTGACAGTACAAGGTCTGGAAGATATAGCAAAAAAAAAAAAAAAAAAATTATGAGCTACAAGGGAGAGGAGGAGGTGGAGGGCCACGATCACCTACGTTCTAAATAGACACAGCACATAAAAGAAAAAAAGCTCATTGAACTATATTCGAAATTCACGGTCGTGCAGGTGGACTCCACATATCGTTTTTACTTGTCAGTTTACATGGTAAGTAACTCTCATATTAAGCAAAGGGTTAATGTGTAGAAAACTGGGTTCAGAATAACGTCAATGTACTATATATAGGGCATTTCAGAGTTTGAGAATTTTAAAGGGTTATAACTTTAAAAAGCAATATATATGGAATGTCTTAGTACATGAATTCTGAAAGGGTTACAGAGGTATTTCAAAACTACAAAAAAATTCATCGCAAAAAATTATTAAAAACATCACCGAAAACAATTTCAGTAATGAAAACTTGGGAATCTAAAATTTTAGGATTGCGGGTCCGGATTCGGCCCGGAATGATTTAATTTGCTCACGGAGTCGGCCTGATTCCAACATAGTATTGGTTTGGCTAAGAATTCTAGGAGTAAAGTTGAAATAGTGTGACACAGTGACACACTGGCATTCGCATTTATTTATATAGATGATCTAACAAATCTTATTCATTGAGTCGTCTTTTTTGCCTGTTTGACATTTTTTATGCAGTTTTTATTTTACAGAATACAGTAAAAAAAAAATGCATATTTTGCTTGTGGTGATTCATAATTAGAATTCTGGTTTGAATATATTTTCCACTGAATGTATCGAATACAAAAGGTATCAAATTTATTTCGATTTCTTCTTGAGATAGTAATATTTTCAAGTTAGTTTGTAACCAAAAACCTGCGGGAATTAGGTAATTCCGTACATTGTTAGACGATATTTAAAACTAATTACTAAAAATTGGTAAAAGCTATAGATCCAATTTTTGGTGTCCGTACTTATCAAATCAGACCCCAGCTTTAATATTCAGTGCAATATTGATTTACTGATAGAAACATGCCCCTAATATATAATGAAATCAGCATGCCGACAAAATAATACAAGGCGTTGACCTAATTATTAACACGTGATTAGAATCCTTCATACGTAACATTACTTTTTATACGCATGTTCACCCAATGCAAGGCCCAAGAGTCACTCAAGTTAGAGGATTTCTGCATGGTGTTGTATGAGCTCAATGAAAGACAAGAAGTTAAGTTTATTGGGTTATGCAGAAAAGATAACGGTTAACCCAAGTTTTGATGTCGTCAGGATTTCAGTGATTGGCAAAGCATTCTCATGGGAGCAGCAGTTCTTAGAAATAAGTTTTCCTAATAGAATTTACTTCTTACTCTTGGAATACGAAAAGAATGGTGATGATTCACGCACGTGTACGTACTATGGTTGGTCCCATTTGTAAATTTCGTGGGGTGGAGACTAAGGAATGTGACTAGTCAGAATATATGTCATCGAAATTACAATAGAGCAACCAGGATCTCGCGACGTTTCGTCTGTGCGGAAAGAGGTTGTAGGGTGGAAAATATTTAATAACCCACAAAGCCGTGTAGACTCTTTTGAACTCTATTCAGATAAGCTAGTGGGGATCAGGCAGTTCCAGCCTAGATATATCAGTAATATTTCAATTTCGTTCTGATCCAACTCTTGTGAAGAAAGTATAACCGGGGGATTCAGATACTTAGTGGAACAGTGCAATGTAACAAGTATTTTTTTCAGTATTTCTAACAATACATCAGATATATTAGTTTTATTTATCTTCTGTCTTCGACATTTAATTTCAGCCACTGGGTGGATGATATGACGACTCAAAGAAACAATGTTAGATGATGAAAGATTCAGTACGCAATTTTTTTTTTGCTTGGATCTATTAGTTTGTATTCATTTCAAAAATAAAACGAGTCTCAGTAATTTCGTAGTAACGGCCAGTGATTATTTTCTTCTTTCTCTTATTTACTTAACTGCGATTCTTTTTTTTTGTATGTGGCATCAGTCGGTCACGATAAACCTTGGACGTGTGCCCAAAGAGATATGCCTCAGTTGCTGATGGCGGGGCAGCATCTGTTATGGCTGTACAGACCCACATGGGAGTGACAGTCTCGATTGAAACTAATGCACGTGAAGACGCTCTCCGCCGAGATGTCGACTTGCGAGCACGCTCCTCCCCGACGGCAAGTCTTCGAGCCTCCTCTCCTCACTTCGGAGCCTGCAGTGTAAATCGCGACCGTTGACGACGTCTTCCCACATCTCGATAGCCATGCCCATCGCCCTTACGCCCAGTTTGAACCGAAAATGAAATCGCCATCGTGCCCTCTTGCCAGTTCTCTGCACAGAAGTACCCTTTTTTTATTGGGAAGAAAATTCTTTTTGAAGTTTGAATTCTTGTCGAATATTGCTCTACACAATTCTTTTGAGTGACATTTGACGACAAGTGTGTAAAATACCTTTGTCCACAATGACAATAAATAAATAGAAAGAAATCCGGAGCACTGAATATTCTTTACAGTTTCTGCCTCCAATTTACAGAATAAAAACAAACAGTCCTAGCAAAATGGCTGCTACTTAATATAATAAATATATTTTTTAGTTTTTAGTTTTCATATGTGACATCCTGTATGGCCGCGGATGCTGGATAATATTCTGAAAGATGAAGAAGAGACTTGAAGCAACAGAAATGTGGTTCTACAGAAGGATGCTGAAGATACCATGGACCGAACATGTGAGCAACGACGAGGTCTTGGAGAGAATGGAAACAAAGAAAAAACTTAAACTTAATATCAGGAAAAGGTAGATGAAATTTCTGGGACACGTAATGAGGAAGGAAAGCTTGGAAAATCTAATATTTTTTTAGTTTTTATTTTTCATTTTTCTTATATTAGAACCAAATCAACAACAACATCGATTGTCTGTGTTATGCTCAATATCATTTTGCGAAAAAAAAAAAGCGAAAAATATGTTGATAGAAACATGATCGTGTTTTCAGTCCGGAGAAGGATATTTATTATTTATTAAAAACGTTTTAAAATTGATACGTTGCAGGATATCTTGTATCATTAAGTAAGTATTTAGTCACCCTAATGTTGCAGGAATCAGCACATTGGATAGTAAATATTTATTGGCCTCTGAAAAATTTATCTCATAAACAATATTGACGGACTGAATATGAGTTCAGGTAAAAATGATATCCACAAAAAATAAATATAAAACAAACAACAATGCATGTATTAACACAAGGAATTGCAATTACGATAAAATAAAGGAAAAATGTAAGACACATAAAAAAAAGCATTTAAACTATAGAATGTGTTTTAGCGTGTGTGAAATTTGCATAGGCCTACGCGATAGGCACGTGTGTGAAAGATTACAAATGTCGAGAGAGATAATCATAAAAATGAACATGTCCTTATGGCAGGGGACACTTTTTTCTCAAGTGCAACTACATCTTTTAGCCAGAAGCTGTAAACGAAAAGAGTTATGGAGAAACATTCACGCATTTTTATAACCTTAAGGATCGCCTCTCTCCACTAGTAACGGCTTCCTTTAGCAAATTCAAATGGGATAACTCAGAAGAAATAGCGAATCTTAGAATCAACATGAAAATTATACTGTGACATCGTCGAACGTTAGCATTACTCCCAGCTCCAATTAGCAAAGTCATAAACCCATTTTAGGTGCTATACTCTGTACCAGGCCCACACGAGTCGGTCTTCTTCTTCCGTATCCCATGGATGCTAAAGGATGATTGAATGGTTTGATTTTATGACTTATCAACCCTTTGTAATTTAATTAAAATATTTTTAAATCGTGAGAATAATTACTTTGGGGAGTGAATATTGCCATAAAAATTGTTTTCAGAATAACAATGATTTTTCCAGATAGAAGTTCTACTATTTAACCAATAGACGGAGGAATGGAGAGATTTATACCTTTCCCAAATATATCTGCCGATAATTGAATGTAATGAATCCGACTGGAATTCGAACTCAGTTCCCGGATTACTCATTCCGAGGAGATTACATCAAGATACTCGCACAATCGGATGCGAGAGAAAGATCAACTAAATAACTGTATTTGGTTTTTGCATTTACTGAATTTAATGTAAATGTTATTTGAGCCAGAATCCTTATGTCAAAATCATTAATGACCTATGGACCTGATTATACGCTGTCCAGTGTCAATGGTAATGTCTTCAAAATTTCCCGGTACACACCATAGATCGAGGGGTTGGCATCTTGACTCCACCCTTTTACAGTCGAAACAGCTAAATGTAACTTCTACTCCAACAGTTTCTTCTCTCGCACTTCCCGACAGTGTAACTCCCTTCCTCTTACTCGCTTTCCCTGATAACTACAATCTTCAAAGATTTAAATGTAATATCATTTGACATCTTTTGATGCCTTGATCTTGATTCTCGTCATTCTCTTTATTCTTTCCTCAAACACCCTCTTTACTCTTATTTCACTCCCTGTAACACCTTGCGTGCTAGTGGCACTCCCAATTTGCTTTTGGTGAAATCCTTTAAAATAATTAAAATTCCCAGAAATTAATTATCTTTTACGTTCGGCACATACTATTAAGCCTTGTTTGGTCTAAATACACATAGCGTTGCTTTGGACAGACTCCCGGATATCAGAGAAAAACTGTTATGACATCAAAGTTAGGTGCAATATATATCATTACCTTTACTTCTGCTTCCTCATAACATCTCAGATGTCAGTTTTGCCATACTAATTTGTAACTGCATGCTTTTTTGAAATAATAAAAAAAAAGAAAACCGTCAATGCATGACTATTCACAGTAATTGCAGCGATAAATCTACACTATTTATATTGTTTGGACTGCTGTCGTCGTCTTCGTTAACATATTCACGTTGTTTCGGCGGTTATACAATACCCTTTATTTCGTCCACCGGCGTAGATTGTTCTAGTTCGACGTTCCATACTCTTTCCAGATATCTCAGTATCTATTATCTTCCTTTAATTTAAAAGTGTTACTTCGCGTCAACAGTAGCCACGTATTGAACTCACAATGTCACTGGATTCAACCAATGCTTTTATCCACTGGGCGACGCGTACTATTACCCGAAGAAGACCGGAGAGTACAACAGCCGATACGTCGTGAATATCGCAACAAAGATAAGGCTGACAGCCTGAACAGTATAAATAGTGTAAATAATCACAATATCTCATTTCAGGAATATAGACAGATTCTGACGAAGAGAGAGGTGTACAACAGTCGAAATGTAGTGAATATAGTAGCAAAGATGAGGACAAGAGTCCGAACAGTGTAAATAGTGTAATTAATTCCAGTACCTCATCTCAGAAATAAAGCCAGATAGCGACAACTCTCTCGGTGTATTACATTAAGTTTGTAAAATCTAACTAAGTCTACTCTAAATCTTTCAAGATGAATAAGTTTTCTTCTCTATATTGACATTTAATTCGTACCACTGATTCACAATTAGATTTTTGTCTGGACTTTGAAATAAATTATGATGGTTTAGCCTCTTGAATTCCATGTTTGAGAAACGATCGATTCAGTTACAGTATTGAATGACAAGTCTTCTCAGACATAAGATTTGATTATAGAGTTAAAGATAAAAAAAAAATTCTGGAATTGCTACAACCAATACAAGAGATATCAGACTGGATTGTTACTCAACCCATAGATATCTATATACCACTACTGGTTCACTGAAAAAGAGCATACCATAATGAAGAATGGCCCACATTTGAGAAAAACAAGTTTTTATCGTTATAATCTTTATACTATTATTAAATGGAAAGACCGCCTTTATTTTTAGTGTTGTTTTTTATTAAATGTTTTAATCCTTTCTAGCACGTTCAAAATTTTGGTTAATGTTATATTCCGTGCTAATAGGAATATAGAATGGACAAACACGGTTGATAAATAGTAACAGGTTTATTGTAGAAACCAGTATAACGAGAAGGAAGTAATAGTTATGCGCACGGTCGTTGCAAGTCAGCACAGTTGTGTGCGTGGTGCTATTGGAAGGCCGCTAGTCTCCCAGCTCGACTCTCCCATTCGCTGTCCTTATGGATACTTATAGGTGATTACCACCTATAGTACCGCCACTCATGGGGGTGGCAGGTTATTCCATCACATCAATCAAATATCTTGTTTTTGTTGCGTCAATGGTGGGCAAAGATTAGTATAATAATTTTAGCGTCTTTTTTGTGGTAAAAGCACACTGATTTGGAAATTCTTGCAAAAGTTAAATACCTGTCTATATTTCTGAGATGAGGTATTATGTATACTATTTACATTGTTCGGACTATCGCCCTCATCTTTGTTGCCATATTTATCACAACATTTCGGTCGTTGTACGCTCAGGCCTTCTCAGGTGGTTGAAATGTCGAACTGAACCCTTTATTTAGCTCGCTGGTGTAGACTGTTCTAGTTCCTTGTGCCATGTTTAATGGATATCAGTTATCTCCTGTTAATTTCACTCTCCAAGTTCTCTACTGCCTTAAACAGGTATTGAACTCACACACTTTGGGTCCTGTCACTGGATCTAAATAACGCATTTATCCACTGTGCCATGTGTCTTTGAGGACATCTGTGTGTGAATTTCTGGGTATTATAAACCTAATGTTTCAGCAGCCATTTTTTTTATCAGTGCTCATATTGAAATTTCTGCTGTTATCATACATGTTTTTACCAGAGCTCATATTTTAATTTTTTTTGTTACTATAGTTTTTTCTCTGGCACTCCTTATTACTGGTTCCCATATTGTATTCATGTCTATGCTTGGTCGACTCAGGAGATTTTTGTGGCCTTGAATATGTGCTGATTCCTTAAGTTTACGAATTTTCCAAGGATGACTGTTTCCTGGCTGTTGTTGTCCTCCTCATGTACCCGCCTATGCAAGTTTATTGGGGCTGCTGCCATGTACCCACGGTAGTTGTTACGTTGTAGCGTACTGCTCATACTCACCAATTCTTTATCCTATGTCTATGGGTCGCCACTTATGACATTTTCTCTGTGTTGTAAGAAGCGGAAGATCCCTTTCTTTATTCTATATGGATGGTGGTAGATGAAATTGAGGTACTGTCCGGTGGTTGGTTTGCGGTATACGGGTGTCTTGAACCCATGCTCTGTTCAAGATATTAGAACATCCAGGAATGGGAGTGTGTTGTTACTCTCTTTATCGTGAACTGTATCGAAGGTCTTATTGAGTTCACATGGTCCAGTAGAACCTGGACATCTTCCTAGTGTGGCCAGAGTATGAAGGCGTCATCTACTTATCTTAACCATAGAGTTGACCTTGGAGATATAGACTGTAATGCTCTTTCCTCAAAGTCTTTCATGTATATATTCGCCATTGCTGGTGATAATGGCGAACCCATTGCTAAGCCTTCATCCTGTCGATATATGTGTGATCCAATTCTGAAGTGTGTTGTTTGTGAATAAGAAGTCAACATCTCCATCAGATTATCTATTGGAATACTGGTCTGTTCTTCTAGTGATGAGTCAGGGTCCAATCTGTCTCTGACTACTGAGAGTGTCTCCTCTGTAACTTGGTGAACAAACTTACCACGTCCAAGCTCACCATCTGGTTGGATAGGATGGGGACATCTTTGATTATTTCCAGGAAGTTGGCGGAGTTTCAGACATATGAAGGTGACTTTCTGAACAATGGTTTAATTATATCTACAAGGAAGTGAGTCAGAGTTTGGCACACGGAGCGTTGGAAACTAACAATTGGCCTGAGCGGAATAGCAAGGGTATTTTCACGTAAGTGAATACACCGAACCAAGCGAGAATTGGAACTCGACTCTCGGTTTACCAATTCCGAGCCATTATCCATAATCATACGAATATCCAAGCTTCCAGCACCTGGCATTGCGAAGCGGTAGCCTATCTCGGTACTGACGAGTCTCGGGAACCGGTGTTTCAACGCGAAATGGCCTTAAGCCCGTTTCTGTATTAAGCAAACAGCAACCAATACCATTGTCATTACCATCGGACTCCGTGGATTTGGTGGTTTTCTAAACACTGAATTCCCAAGGAGTTTATACTCTTTTCTATAAATGGCGTCACAGTAAATGAATACTCCGGGCCAAACGGGAACTGGAACTCGCCTCTCCAATTAACAATTCCTAATTATACATTAGGTCAGCCGTAAATCGAAGCTTATAGCACCTAGTATTGATAAGTGGTCACCCATTTAGGTACTGAGAAAAAAATGTTACCAGTAATACTTTTTATGAAAATATTACCAGCAATAAATTAAATAAAACATTACCATCATTACATTTTTAAAAAAATGCAGCAATACATATGACTCCCAAGAATAGCACTCTTTGCAAAAATACGTCAATGAAACTTCATCTACAAAATGATTTCTTACAAAGAATCCATATTATATTCATACGCAACTCTCCTTTAATGACCGAGAGATGTTTTGATATGTCGTAATAGAAATTAAACCAAACCAAATCTTCACTTACTCCATACGGTACGGTCGTAAGGATAACCGTGAGTGTGGTCAATACCTAAATGTACGACCTCTTGGCAATAGCAGGTTATGAAAGCTTGGATGAGCGAGTGGAGTAATTGAGAATGGCTAGATATTGTTAATAGTCAAGGTGAGTACCAATAGTAAGTAAGTTAATAAACCTAATTTAACGGTCATTGGAACTCATCTCTTTGATAACATATAAAAAAGCAAGGCATAAAACATAATAAATATTAGTACTTGATGGGAAGAAAAGGTGTAAATTAAAAATTATAAGTCTATATTATTTATTAACGAGATATAATTAGATGCAAAATTTTAGAAAATACAAGGATCTGAAACGCCTCCAAAGCTAAATTTATCTCTGTTAATAAACTGAGTAACCCCTTTCTGCCTTCCATCAGCATGGCCGATGCTAACCTCCAGAAGGGTGACTTGTTGTGTCTTCATAATAATTTGATTTATTTTGTTTTACGGCTTATCAACCTCTATGGATTATTTAATGCCGACAAGATTTTTATTGCTGGTAATATTTTTTGTGCATTGCTGGTAATATTTCATTTTTTTAAAACATGCATTGCTGGTAATATATTTAAAAAAAATGTAGCGCCGGTAATAATTTTTTCAAAAAGTATTGCTGTTATTAAAACTTATTTTTATAGTTTCATGTTGTTTTAAACCCTTTGGGGGGGAACCATTTGTCTATAGCTGGGACCCTGACAGGTGCTACCACCCCCGGCCAGATTGGACCTGGGAACACCAGCAATTAAGATTTGGTTCAATGCTCATCAATCTTCCTAATCAAAAGCCTTGCTGTCGGATGTAGTTTATCGTCTTACCCAGGACACCGATGCGCCTTCTCGGTTTATCATTCTCAGCTGATATGAAGTGGATAGACTATATCGAATTCATTGCTAGTTTAGCTGCTAAGAAAGTTTGTTCACTGTGTCTTGCTAGACAATTTTTTCTCTAGGATCTATCTTACATATCTATAAGTCATCCATATTGCTGCTACATGTGATCCGTTGCTGCTGCTATATATCTAGAGCTCCATGATAAAATCCAAAGAAGGATCAGCAATGTTATTCGTCGTAATCTGGTGTCACTTCAGTCATTTTCCACCGCCGTAAATTTGTCTCCCTGTGCCTTTTCTATAAATGTTTTCATAGTAATTACTCAGATGAGCTTTTTGCTATGGTAGTTTAAGTCTCATTTTTGACGTTAACTGGCCTTTTTGTAGACCAGTACAGTTAAATGGTTATTCGTGTTGTACTGAAACCTTTTTTTGATTATATTTAATACTAACGTTTTTTAATAGAACAGACTAAGTTAAGTTGATTTAAGTTATTTTTCCTTTATTCGTTTATTTGTGTTTTTGGTAAATTTTTCTTTTCGAACTTTCTTTATTTCCATTTTCCCCGTTGGCTATGGCAGGCATCTTTATTTTTTTTCCTGGTTTGAGTAAATTCTTAGCCAAACTACTGTATTTTTTATTGCGTTTCCTTCTTTATTTTATTATCTACATTATTTAAAAGGAGTTGAAAAACATTTAAACGTTTTTTTGTTAATTAGTTTTGACTTTTTGAACAGTTTATTTTTTTCTTCTTGTAAGTCTTTTTTTTTCAGTTTTCCTGTCGGCTTTGGCTGCCTTTTTTAATTTTATTTTCCTAGTTTGACTAAACTTTCATTAGACTACTTGCTTTATTGAGTTTTTGAATAACTTACTTTATTATTTTATTTATTCTTTACTTTATTTGAAGTAGTTTTGAACAACTTTTAAATGTAAACCAATTTTGTTAAAAATATTTGACCGCTTAGCTGAGGGGGGGGGTCAAAAATGGCCTAAAAACGTCAGTCATTTTCGAGTCCACCTGATTAAAAGAAAATAAATCTAGTAGACGGATTGAAGCAACCCACAAATCCCCAAATAATGGAAGTAAAGTTCAGACCAAGGATAATAGCAGTACAACTATTAATAACAAAAATATACTGAAACAAATGGAAGAACCAGACAGTCGGGAAACCGCTCTCTTGTTGAAAGTCACCACCAAAATATATAATTAAAATTTTTGGAAAGGTCTAAAATTTACGAACAAAAGAATATAAACATTTAGAAGATTCCCAAGAATTACAGAAGTTCGAAATGAAAATAGTGTTAGTCTTCGTGGCGGATAAGCGTACACATAGACGAAAAAAGTGTTTCTCTACGAAAGAACCAAAAAAAAATTATAAAGTGTACAGATGTTTTCATGTGGGTCGTACTGATGGCTACAGAAGAATGTATAGAACTAGTGAGACGAGAGTCAATAACAAAATAACTCATAATACGAACCGAATACGAGGGTCGTCGTAGGACCATCAAAAAAGTTTTCGGGGCCCCACTTATAATATTAGGAGAGCGCCTAGCTGCTTATTACAGTCAATATAGCCAAATCCAAGGTGTTACCTCTGAATACCTGAACGGGGAGCGGTGTATCTTCGATATTCTACTCTATCGTTTGGCTTTCGTCTCTGTCCCCAAATGTTTGGACTTTTGTGGCCGAAAAATGCTGGTCATCATAACTGCCAGAAAAAACAACCTGTGGAGAGACTGGTCACTTCTCTTCCTGTTTAGAGAAGAAGGCCTCTGGATTTCCGGACGCAAGCGACACAAATCCCCTTCTGGCCAATACTAATAGACCCGAGGCGCTTGTAATGGTCCTACCAGCGACACGGACCTCGAAACTGATGCCTTCCGCAAGTGTGAACATGGAAATGGAAGAAGGAGAATGGCGTGTCGTTAATTGTGGTAGACGGAAGAGCAAAACAGCGGGGTTTCAGTCGCCTGAAGCGTCGTATGCTAATACTGCATCTGAGATACAGAAGAAAAATAGGCCTAGCTGAGAGAAGATTGAAATGTTGAAAACGTTAAAAGAAGATCTCAAATCTAAGCGGTTTTTAAAAAAAGGAATAGAAAGCCAATGCCCTTCAGCCTCTGTTCCGTCTTCTCCATCAAAAGGATCATGGACTTTTCTCAATGAATAGATTACTAATCCCTACCTTTTCCAAAAGAACCAATCTCGAAAAAAAATAGACTTCATCTCCTTCTGCAGTCCATTGCAAATATGTCACACCAATTTTCATTCTTGCTCACACACTTTCACAGTGACCAAAAAATAAAAATAAAACAGGACACCCCCTCCCCCAAGCGGCAAAGAAAGCTGGAAAGAACGGCCATAGTTGATAAAAGGAAAGAAAAAAACAAAAACCTCAGGAAATGCGGGAAGGGCCTACGCTGAATATCCCTATCGGGTGCTAGTTACTCCGACTATGTTGACGACGTTTCGACTCTTGTGCTGAGCAGAGCCGAGATTGACGAAGTCGGCAAAGAAATCAGTGAAGATGGCAGGGGTGGGGGTTAAGATAATTGGACGTCGGCTTCGATCCCGATCTTTTACTTGAAATGAATTGGATTGAAGTGTGCGAGAAGGCCGAGGTCATAATTCGTCTGGGGTCACGGAGGAATCTTTTTTTAATTGGCTCTCTTTTACTCTGCGCAATTCCACTTCCGTCTACAACACTAATGACTTTAGTAAGGCCCTTGTTCTTATAGGGAGATCTGTTACCTCTATGCTTCTCTAGGCGGGCTAGCTATGTCTAGCGTTGAGGTTCGTCAAAATCCGCTTCGTATCGCGTTCTTAGATTTAATGCACTAGCAATCGGATGATGAGGGAAAATTCTAGGAGGAAGTCTCCCAAAAGAACTTTCCATTCTTGGGAATTGTTCACGCTTGCGAGGAGGAGGTCACCCGTTTACCCCGAGGCGAGTGCTCCTTCTATCGTGAATTTCGTATTAGTCTGAAACATATTGAAAAATATCAGAACTATATGGACCGATTTTAAACATTAAGTTTAAATTTTATGTTTAAACGTCTCATGGTTTCTTTTTCTTTCAGATTTAACAATTTAAATCTTTGGCAGTTTCAATCATGGAAAGATTAACAATCAAACAACGTGTTAAAGGTACCGATGCCTATTACGAACATGCCCACACTACCGCCATATATATGTATATTATATAATGAATCAAAATCTATACAGGAATGTAATTTACTGTCTAATAACTGAAAGTGTGTAAATGTTGTAAATTGGTGTTGTCTATTTTTATTTGTTAATATTTATTTATTATATTAATGTGATTATTACTTTATTTAAATTTGATAGACTATTTTTGTATTTATTTTAAATAAATGAATGTTTTGATTTAACTATTCCCTTTTAGATTTATAATTTTTTTTTTTTTTGCTGGGGTACATATCTGTTGGCTGGGAAAATCAGTATTTCTTTTAAGAAATATGATATTTGAAATAATCAAAGATATGAGTTAGCATTTACAGAAAAATCGATAGTTTCCCTCGAAATAACTTCTTAAGCAAGTTATTTTCTCTTTTACTTGTTAATGAGTAATTAATACCTGAGTTTCTGGGATTAGCAGATAGTTTCATAAGAACTAGTTAAGCATTTTACCTCTCGCAATATACTCTCTGACAAACAATATGGACTACATTTTTTCCGGTCTACCGCTGACGTGCTTACGCCCATAACTTAATACATATACATACATATATATATATATATATATATATATATATATATCAAGCTCTCGATAATAATGGCAAAGCTCGAGCTGTGGATTTGGATATCTGGAAAGCATGTGACAGAGTTTGCCATGCTGGTCTTCTAGGTAAGCTTCGAGGATACGGTATTACAGGACATTTACTTGATTTAATCCAGTCATTCCTATCTAATCTGGAAAAGAAGATAATCCTGAATGGGCACTGTTTCAGTTCCTTTCATACTAAGGTGAGTGTTTCTCCAAGGCTCTGTCCTGGGTCCTACACTATTTCTGATCTTCATCAATGATCTCCCTGATATCGTTAGTTCCCAAGTAGGCATCTATGCAGACGATACTACTATTTACTCCTGTCTCAATAATAACCACTACAGCCCTGACAAAATTAAAATGGCCACTGCTCCATAAAAGGACCTCTAATCAGTGTTTAACTGGGGCAAGAAATGGCTTGTAAATTTTAATGCCTCCAAAACTAAACTCCTCTCATTTAACCATGATAGAGAAACGTCTATGCCCATCATCAGCAATGGCTGATACTCGTCTCTGAGAGAGCATCTCCCTGCATCTTCTTGGCCTCATGTTTTCAAATGACTTGAAGTGGAACAGCAACATTGAATGACTTGCTGCATCTACTGCAAGGAAAGTTGCTTCACTGTGCCGTGATAAAATGTATTTCTCGCCAGAATCTAATTTACACATCTACAAATCTAACATTCGTCCTTGATTTGCATCCTGTTGTCATATCTAATCTGGTGTCCCCGTTGTTCATGTCGGGGTTCTTGACAAATTCCAAAGTATTTGTAATGTAATCGGCCCTGAATTGTCTTCTCGACTTCAGTCACTTTCTCACAGACAGGATGTACCTTCCCTCTGTCTTTTCTACAAATATTTTCATGGCAAATTCTCTGACAAGCTTTTATCCTGATACCCTGACTACATGAATTTAAGCATGCTACTAGATTGGTATCTAGGTCCCACTCTTTTATTGTTAATATAGTTAAGTGTAACCGCCACTTCTACTCCAAAGGTTTCTTTCCTCACACTTCCCGACACTGGCAATCTTTTCCTCTCACTTACTTCCTTGATAACTACAATCTTCAAAAATTTAAATGCAACGTCAATTGCCATCATCTGTTGCCTTGATCCCTGTCCTCTTTTTTTTCCTTTCCACTTTCCCCCCTAGAGCCACTCTTTTCTCTCGCTTTCATTCTCCGTAACCCCTTGTTTGACTCCTGACTTGCTTGGGGTGAAATGCTTTAAAAAAGATTGTGGCATCATTACCCGTGGAAGATTGGATATATGTTGATGAAGGTTAAATTATTACGCATGTTTCATAAAATTACGTCTGGTCATATTCAGTTTTTGTCACGTTAAAAATTTGTTTACAATTATCCGGCTATATTATCTTATTGTTTGTGACATTTTGATCTTTTTCAGCCAAAATTGCCATTTGGAAATTAAAGTCATTTAAAGCGAAAAAAAAAAATAAACTGATCGCATGATCAAATCTGCGTATTCTGTGTTTGGATCTTTTAATCAGAGATATCTCCATGCGTAGCCTAATCCTGGATGATGCTAATCTTCATGGGTGTCAAGTGGATCAAAATCTTCACATGACTTGTTTACATTATCACAATGCGTTCAGGTTTGTATCTCTCTTCGTGTTGTGTCCACAGTCAGCCTGTAGTAAAGATACGACACCTGAAATATATTTTCGAATACATTTTTAGGAAAATTAAGTAAATCGATTTTTACACAGGTACCCCTTTTTTCTACTTTTATATTGTTCTGTTTGAAAACAACATATTTCCTCCGTCTATTTATCAATTGTCCTATTTTGTTTTTAATAATGTTTACCCTATACAAGACCCAAGGGCCACTCAAAGTAGAAGGATAGTGAATTTGTTAGCTGAGTGAACAAGAATTGTAAGAGTATTAATTAATAAGAAAAATTACTTGCTAGACAACAAAAATCTCCTCAGCTGTCTAGGCATGAACTTGAATACAATATGAAAACAGGTAAGAACTAGATAAAAAATGATACCAATAAAAAACAAAAAAAAACAAAAATTTGTAATATGAGCTTTGGTAAAAAAAAATTGTTACCCAGATATTAGGTTTAAGTCCACCTTAAAATGTCCCAGAGGATAAACGTGTTGGTTGAAGTAATCTAGTGACTTGAACCAAAGACTTGTGAGTTCAATACCTCGTCGTAGCAGAGGCGAACAAAATTGGAGGGTTTATATACTGAAGGAAAATAATTAAAACTGAGAAAAGGCATGGCACATGGAGAAAATAAAGGGTTTAATTCTAAATGTCAACGTACATAATCTGAAGAAGACTGAAACGTCTTGAATATAGCAACAAAGATGAAGACAACTGCCGAACAACTACCGACCATTACATCTACATTAGAATCTGCCCTTGGTTGATTTCTCAACGTTTTAATTCCTGATTATATTGGCATAGGAAGACAATCATACCTTGCCATACTGTGGAGATGTGCCTGAAAACCATGTCACGTATTAAGTGAAACCTTGTGGGTGAAATCGAGTGAAAGGGACTGTTCAGAAGCCATCGTTGCTTGTATTAATAAAAAATTGCCAGTCATCATGGCTGAGGGTTCGAACGCACTGGCTCAACTACTGTTTGCACCACAGTAATTGCCGTCTTCCAGAAATTGCAACCAAGATCTGCTCCTATTTTTGCAGTTTAAATACAGTTTGACTCAGTGACTGTTGATAAAGAAGAAATCTGCCTGAGCAGATACCTTCCAAAGGGTTTGGCAAACCGCCCTAGGAAGTCTGCATTTATTATAACCAGAATAATCTGAAATAAACCTACATGGTAAAAGTGTTCTAACGGAGTAGCTGTTTTTATTGATGGAAGAAATTATTTGCCTGACTCTATTAATTTATTTAAATGCACAAATGTCATGAAAACAACCGATGGAAAAAAATCGATGACTTTTGTAGCTGTTAGAGGCGTAAAAACTGTCAGCAAGAAGCGTCGTCAATGTGTAAACAAATCTTGAATGGCATATATGATTGGTGGACAGTTGACTGAACGGCCTCGAATAAAAAAAAAAAGGCGCCAATGCGATCCACTGTCTTAAAATAGTATTCTGATCTACCGCAAAACTGCAAACGTAAACAAAATTCCTGATTTAGAATTACAATACCCAAAGAATAAAAAAATTCGTAGCAAGCATATTTCTCTCAAGGATTTCTCTGGCAACAGTCAAGACTTTTAAGAATTTTAAGTTTACCAATTCATATTTCTTCTCTTTCAAAAAATTGATAGGAAATTGTTAGCTTTCAGAAAGATAGAGAGAGAGGCGAGGAGAAATCGAAAAAAGTAAAATTAAATTGTAACTCTTCGATTCTTTGGTTTTAGCGGCATATCGACACATCTATGGGTCGTTTAATGTCGAAATCTAAATACTTAAAACGAAATCGTACGCCTTCATCTACATGTAAAATGTATTGTTAGTCGTTTTGCTATAACATGTCTTGTTGGTGTTTCGACTATAGAATATTATTGTTGGTAATTTTATGATGAATAGGTATTATTGTTAATTTTACTATAAATAGCAAAATTTACAACAACAGGTAATGTTAGTAATCTTTTTATATAAATATGTTTTGCCGGTAATTTTACGATAAAAATGTATATTTATACTTTCATAGAATTGTGTGTTATGCTTGAGAGTTTCCTATATGCCCATAGCTTGGACCCTAACAGGTGCTACCACCCGAGTCAGGATGGACCTGGCAACATTAAGCAATTAAGAGGTGGTTTCACGGTCCACAAATCCATCAATCTCCCGATCAGAGGCCTTGCTGCCGGATGTAGTTTATCGTCATACCCTATGATTGGTATTTCTTTGTTAATTCTTTTTCATTTAGATATACCTGATTGATTCATTTTTACGGCTTATCAACCCTAGTGATTTTATTTAAAGCCAGAAAATATTTTATATTGTAAGATTTCTTTAAGGAGATAATAATGGTTTTAATGATAATTTTATTAATTATGGCAGAGGAGAAGAGGTGGATTCATGCCTTTACCAAGGGTATTTGAGCATGCATGAATATAACGAACCCAACCAGAATTGGAAATCAACCAAGCTATCATCCAACGCTCGCACAATCAAGCTTACAGCACCTGCTATTCCCAACCAGACACCCATTTACGTACTAACCAGGCTGGATGTTGTTTAACTTCGGTGTTCGTACGGGAACGTGTGTTTTAACGTGATAGCACACATAAGTAAGCGATACGTGAAACATCGCTCTTTAATATGAACCATATCGCAAAGTCCATACTATTAATATCAGGGCTTGATGGACATTAAACGATTTACTGTTAATTTTCTTATATCTTATTTGTAAGAGCCTATCTGTTTTTATATGATTAATAATTTAAAATTTCGTTTATAAAGCTCATTTCTTTGGTCTTACTTTAGTTTTATTTCATCTTTTTTATAAGCCCAATTTGGAGTTTTCTGGCTTGAATATGTCTAGTTTCTTTCCTTTCAAGTAACGTCGATGAAAGTTCCAGTTTGTTACTATCCCTGGCAAAAGTATCTGAGTACCACTTGATCTCGTAGATTTGGATGACCGAGTAGGGAATAGTGCTCGTAGATAAACTCTTTGACTTTAGTATCAGTACAAATAGATTAAATAGACTTGAGATAATATATCGTCGAAGGATAGCCCAAAGTTCGTTGATAAAGCACAAAAGAAATCACTTAAAATCCTTGAGTTGTAGAAGGTAAAGTATAATCTATAACAAATGCATTAAAATGGCCGCATGTTGATTGGTAAGACTTAGCAGGAAATCAATCGTACAGGCCGGAAATGGAAAGGTGGAGAGAAAACAGGTTGGTGTCACAGAAGACGTTTGGTGCGCAAGGAAAACTGACATGCTCGAACGCTGTGTTTTTACCGCCAAATAAGAATTGGCGGGGAAAGAAATTGAACATGCCGGAAGTGGGGAAATACAAAAACAATGGCGATGAGCCAAAAAACACAAATGAACGTGGTGCGTTCGGAATTAACAAAACAATGTTAGTAAATGATGAAGCAGTGGGATGGATTTCTCAAGAGTTAATCAGGAAATTAATCGACCGCCAGGCCAGAGTGAAAGAAAAGAATAGCTTAGAAAGAGAATTCTTAACTGAGAAAGTTGGAAAAGCATTTTTCCAAGAAAGAGATTTGAAACGTAAGAGAAAAAAAGCAAAAACAAAAAACTGGAAGGACTGTCTTGTTCCCATTAGGGCAGCAGTCAACTGCTACTTCCTTTGAGGCAGCTTCCAGAAGAAGAGTCGATATTTATCCGACACCACCTCGAAGCAGAATGTGGTACAAGGCCGGTTTTTATGTGTGACAATCCGAGCCCGTAGATTCGGGTAAAGATTCCCCGTAGAATCCTGCATAAACGGGGTCGGATTTGTATACCTTCCCAGAGACTCTGCTCGTAGGCATAGCGTCATCTGGGTTACTCACTTCTCGAAGGCAGAGAGTCCGACATAGAGTTCTACCGGAAGAAGAGTCTATGATTTTCCTTGTCTCCTAACTGTGCAAGATTGCGACACCAGGTCGGTTTTTAACGTGAAGACACGAGGGTTTCCACACGGGATACTGGCTTAAGCTGGTCCTGGCATGTCTAAATTGGTCAAAGTTGTCTAAGTTGGATAGAGCTTGCCAAAGCTGGTCAGAGTGTATCTAAGCTGGTCAGCGATTGTCTAAGCTGGTTAGAGATTCTCTAAGGTGGTTAGAGCTTGTCTAAGTTGGTTAGAACATGTCTAAGATGGTCTAAGTTGGTGAAAGTTTGTCTAGGTTGGTCAGAGATTGTCAAAGCTGGTTAGAGATTGTCTAAGTTGGTTAGAGCTTGTATAAGATGGTCTAAGTTGGTCAAAGTTTGTCTAGGCTAGTCAAAGTGTGTCTAGACTGGTCAAAGTTTGTCTAGGCTGGGCAGAGATTCTCTAAGCTGGTTAGAGCTTGTACAAGTTGGTTAGAGGTTGTCTCAAATGGTCTATGTTGGTCATCGGTTGACTAGTGTGGTCAGAGATTGTCTAAGCTGGTCAGAGATTGTCTAAGTTAGTGCTTGTCTAAGGTGATCTAAGTTGGTCAAAGTTTGTGTAGGCTGGTCAGAGATCGTGTCACCTGGTTAAAGATTCTCTAAGGAGTTTAGAGTTTGTCTAAGTTGGTTAGAACTTGTCTAAGATGGCCTAAGTTCGTCAAAGAGTGTCTAGGCTCGTCAAAGTTGTCTAGGCTGGTCAGAGATTGTCTAGCCTGGTCAGAGATTGTCTAGGCTGCATAGAGCTTGTCTACGTTAGTTAGAGCATGTCTAAGATGGTCTAAGTTGGTCAAAGTTTGTCTACGCTGGTCAAAGATTGTCTAAGCTGGTTAGAGATTCTCTGAGCTGGTTAGAGATTGTCTAAGTTCTTTAGAGCTTGTCTAAGATGGTCTAAGTTAGTCAAAGTGGGTCTAGGCTAGTCAAAGTTTTTCTAGGCTGGTCAGAGATTGTCTGAGCTGGTTAGAGATACTCTAAGCCGGGTAGAGCTTGTCTAAGTTAAATAGAGCTTGTCTAAGTTGCTTAGAGCTTGTCTCAGATGGTCTAATGTTGTCAGAAGTTGTATAGGATGGTTAGTGATTGGCTGAGTTGGTTAGAGATACTCTAAGCAGGTGAGAAATTGTCGAAGTGTGTTAGAGCTTGTCTATGTTGGTTAGAGCTTCTCTGAGATGGTCCAATTTGGTCAAAATTTGTCTAGGCCGGTCAGAGACTATCTGAGCTGGTTAGACCTACTCTAAGCTTGTTAGAGCTTGTCTAAGTTGGTTAGAGATTGTCTGAGATGGTCTAAGTTGGTCAAAGTTTGTCTCGACTGGTCAAAGTTTCTCTAGACTCGTTAGAGTTTATCTAAGCTGTTTCGAAATTGTCTAAGTTGGTTAGACCTTGTCTAAGATGGTCTAATTTGTTCAAATGTTGTCTAGGCTGGTCAGAGATTCTCTAAGCTGGTTAGAGGTTGTCTAAGTTGGTTAGAGCTTGTCTCAGATTGTCTAATTTGGTCAAAGTTTGTATAGGCTTGTCAAAGTTTGTCTAACCTGGTTAGAGATTGTATAAGTAGGTTAAAGCTTGCCAAAGTTGGTTAGAGCTTGTCTAGATGTTCTAAGTTGGGCAAAGTTTTTCAAGGGTAGTCAGAGATACTCAAAGCTGGTTAGATATTGTCTAAGTTGGTTAGAGCTTGTCTTAGATGGTCTAAGTGGGTTAAATGTTGTCTAGGCTGGTCAGAGATTGTCTAAGCTGGTTAGAGATTCTCTCAGCTAGTTAGAACTAAGTTGGTTAGGGCTTGTCAAATTGTTTAGTGCTTGTCTCAGATGGTCTAAGTTGGTCAAAGTTTGTCTAGGTTGGTCAAAGATTGTCTAAGCTCGTTTGAGATTGTCGAAGCTGGTTAGAGCTTGTCTAATTTGGTTAGAACTTGTCTAAGTTGGTTTAAGCTTGTCTAAGATAGTTTAAGTTGGTTAAAGTTTGTCTAGGCTGATCAAAGATTCTGTAAGCTGGTCAGATATTGTCTGAGTTGGTTAGAGCTAGTGTAATATGGTCTAAGTTCGTCAAAGTGTGTCTTGATAGAGCTTGTCTATGTTGTCTAAGATGGTCTAAGTTGATCACAGAGTGTCTAGCCTGGTCAGAGATTGTCTAGGCTGGTTGGAGATTGTCTAAGTTGCTTAGAACTTGTCTAAGATGGTCTAAGTTACTCAAAGTTTGTCTACGCTGGTGAGAGATTGTTTAAGCCGGTTGGAGATTCTCTAAGCAGTTTAGAGCTTGACTGAATTGATTAGAGCGTGTCTAAGATGTTCTAAATTGGTCAAATTTGTTCTAGGCTGGTCAGAGATTCTCTAAGCTGGTTAGAGATTCTCTACGCTGGTTAGAGCTTGTCTGATTTGGTTAAAGCTTGTCTGAGATTGTTTAAGTTGGTCAAATTTTGTCTAGGTTGGTCAAAGTTTATCTAAGCTGGTTAGAGATTCTCTCAGCTGGTTAGAGATTGTCTGAGTTTGTTAGAGCTTGTCTAAGATGGTCTAAGTTGGTCGAAGTTATTCTAACCTGGTGAAAGTTTTTTAGGCTGTTCAAAGATACTCTAAGCTGGTTAGAGCTTGTCTAATATGGTTGAAGTTGGTCAAAATTTGTCTAGGCTGGTCAGAGATTGTCTCAGCTGGTTCGAGAATCTCTAATCTGGGTAGAGATTGTCTAAATTAGAGCTTGTCTAACATGGTCTAAGTTGGTCAACGCTTGTCTAGGCTCATCAGAGATTGTCTAAGCTGGTTAGAGCTTGTCTAAGTTGTTTAGAGCTTGTCTACGATGGTCTACGTTTTTCAACGTTTGTCTATGCTGGTCAGAGATTGTCTAAGCTGGTTAGAGATTCTCTAAGCTAGTCATAGTATGTCATACCACCGCTACGTAATAGATATCACGGAACGCTGTGCGGGGTCGTGCGGAGCGCTTGGGAAGGAAGTATGCCTTCAGTATGGAACAGGTACTACAACCGCAGGATCCCCTCCAACGGGAAAATAATTAATATTTTACAAGCATATTTTTCGTTATCCATCTAATGGAGCCATATAGACGAAACGCATTATCGGATATTATTTTCGAAACATCAATAAAGTATAACTCTGTCGGGATTACATAACCAAATTTATTATATGCTGTCGGCATAGATAACGCATGGATAACAATAATTGTTTTAATCTATTTTCTATCCATTCTGAAGGATTGCCATCTCAAAATTCGGACACTTTAGGTGGAGAATCTAAAATGTTAAACGGTTTTTTTTAAAGTGGACAATGAGGTCAACAACGAGTAGCATCAATTTATTTTCAAGCTTGAACGCAATTTTATGCTATATGTGATGTTTCGGCCTTTCAGTATCTGTCTATATTTCTGAGATGAGGTATTATGTACATTATTTACATTATTCGGACTATCGTCCACAACTTTGTAGCCATATTTATCAAAGCGTTTCGGCCGTTGTACGCTCCGGCCTGATTCAGGTGGTTGGAATTTCGAACTGAACCCTTTATTTCGCTCACTTGGGTAGACTCTTCTAGTTCCACGTGCAATGTTTAATGGAAGTCAGTTATCAGTTATCTCCTGTTAATTTATCTCTGAAAGTTCTCCACTGCCTTAACGCTATCCCGTGCAGCTGCGGAAAGGAATATAAAGGAGAGACAGACCACCCACTCAAGGTAAGGCTTCAAGAACACCAGAAAGCTGTAACACGACGGGAAGTAGAAAAATCAGGAATGGCTGACCACATATGGAGAGAGAAGGGAGATCACCGTCCTCTGTGGGATCATGTTGAGATCATAGACAAGGAACACCATTGGAAAATTCGCAAACGTAAGGAATCAGAGCATATGCGAGGCTACAAAAATCTCCTGAGCCGACCAAGCATAGAAATAAATACAATATGGGAACCAGTAATAAGGAATGCCAGAGAAAAGCAATGATAACAACAAAGTTGCAATATGAGCTCTGGTAAAAACATGTATGATAACGGCAAAAAAAAAAAAATGTAATATGATCACTGTTAAAAAAATGGTTGCTGAAGACATTAGGTTTATAATACCCAGAAATTCATACCCAGATGTCCTCAAGGACATGGCAGTGGATAAAGGCGTTGGTTAGATCCAGTGACCCAAAGAGTGTGAGTTCAATACCCGGTTAAGGCAGTGGAGAACTTTCCGATGGAAATCAGCAGGAGATAACTGATAACTGACAACTGACATCCATCAAACATGGCACGTATAACTACCCCCAGGGTTTCAGTTCGAAATTCCAACCACCTGAAGAAGTCCGGAGCCTGTGATAAATATGGCAACAAATATGAGGACAATAGTCTAAATAATTTATTATTATTATTAATAATAATAATAAATTTACTTAGTGCATTCGTTTTTTGTTAATTTGATTATCATTTATTTACTATTTTTCATTATTAATTTATTTTATTTCATTTTCTATTTTTTTTTCTTTTTGTGTGTAATCTCACTGGTTCATTAAGTTTCAAATATTGGCTTATGTTACATTATCTTTGTTGCATATAGTGAACGTTTTTGGCATTTTGGCGGCGAGGGTAATGTTTTACAATTTATTCGATGGTAGTTTTTGTAGTAACATAGTACACATTTGTTTTAGTGTCTGCGAAAAGTTCTAACCGTATAGAGCGATTTGTGGTGGTTTCGGAACGTGATTATAGCTTATTTCTTTCTCTTTTCTTCTCCAGAGTTTACAGTTTTTTGTTTGTTTTTTTAAAAAGTTTTTGCCTACATAATTGTTGCTGTCTACCAGTAACCGTTATAATACAATTAACAGAAAGTACTTAACTTTGCTACCAAAAATACACCATTGACTAATATATATAAATAGTCGTATAAACAAACAAGACACATGTCCTGAAGATTCCATTCAAGTACTGAATAAACTGTCGCCACTTGGTGTTGGCCTTAATGTCCCTTTTTATATTTACACACATTCGATATTGAACATTTCCAACACTAAATATAGCATAACTTAAAACTGCATTTTTATCATATATATATATATATATATATATATATATATATATATATATATATATATATATAATAGTACAGGTAATCGATCCGTTCGTATATAATCCGGATGGGTCCTAGTAATAATAATTATTAAAACTGATCCACAGAGAGGTCGATGTTTTTATTTTAACATATATGTATTTTTACAGCAAAAAAAAAAAAAAAAAATACCTTAACATCGACATTAATTTTTTTCATAACATATATATATATATATATATATATATATATATATATATATATATATGTATGTATGTATGTATGTGTGTGTGTGTGTCTACGTGTACGGGGATGTTTTAAATGTTATAGCTGATATTTATTTTTACAGATACTACAAAATATACTAAATACAATAACCCCATTGTATAAAACAACGGTTTGAACATCACCAACGTCTTTACATATACACCTATATATTCGTGTCTCATACAAATATTTTTATATTATATAAACTGAAATATCTAAGTTTATATGTTTTGTTCAAAAATGTTTTTGGTGGATTATGCTGCGCCAATATTGTCAATTTTTTTTCAGCAAGTTATAACTATTTAGTAGCATGAGTTCTCTGACTGACATATCTTATTTCAAAATAATGTCGCATTTATCGCCTCTGAGAAAATACTTTCTTGCCTCAGGACACGTCATTTATGTGAATTGAGTGCATGGTTTCCTGTAACCAAAACAATGCCTTCAGGACTTATTTCCCTTCATATTTTTTAAGATGTCTTTTTCCTTCTTGCTTTCCTTGGAAGTTGCCTCCGAAAAAATAATTTTAAAAAAAGAAAATGTTTCCATTTATACCCAGAAGAATTTTTCAAAAATGTACTCACAACACTTAAAGATATTTTTACGAATATCAGTGATTCTAGATGTCGATTCCGATATTCCATAGTCAACATTTTCAAGTTAAAATATGGAGCATATATTTAACAATTTTAATATGTTGCCTATGTCATGTGTGCACATTGACAGTCCCTTTAACACTATGGCAAAGCTCGAGAATATATATATATCACTATGGCAAAGCTCGAGAATATATATATATATATATATATATATATATATATATATATATATATATATATATATTGTTAAATATAAAAGGCAACTAGGATCTACCCAGATTATATATCAACGGTTAACTATCTTTTGTTAGCTGTTATATTATTAGCTTTTGGTATTCTTTTCCCAGGTATTTTATGCGATGTTTTAGCAGGTTATGTATTGTCAAGACCACATCTCGTTCAAACAGCACATAATATGATGAGAATATAGTATTTTCATTTATAGAGTACCTCACAGCCGCCAGGCCCTGCGTCAAATACAAATCCCATTTCTCAGTATCAATTTGAGCTTCCTTTTAGTCTTGAAGATAAATTTCCAGAAGATGTATTCGAATGATTTCCTATTCAATATCATACGATCAAAACTATGAGTAAATACAAAGTAGCATACCACCAATGTTCTCTCCGTATTCCATCGGTCAGAAGAAAGTTTCACTCGAACAATTTCTTCCTGCGAACAACTGCTTTGTGGAACACGACTCCGAAGAGGATGCTTCCCGGATGTCTGCAATATTAACCAGTTCAACTCTACACTTCCTAATATATTCTTTAGCTTTTGAAGACATCCACAATTTACATTTCTTGTTCGCCTTCGAATTTCCAAATGTCACATACACTTCATCAACTAAATGAATACAGTATTTAATTCCTAAAATTGTAGAGAAAATTTGACATACACTTCATCAACTGAAATATTTTTTCCTCATAAAACTTTTTAGTAACCATGGCATACATTTCATTAACTGAAAGAATACATTTTTCTTCATAATCTTGTAGAGCAAATTTGAAATACACTTCCTCAACTAAAAGAATACACTACTTAATTCATAATAATGTAGACTAACTTCGACATACAGTTCCTCAACTAAAATCTTACAATTTTTCTTTCATAATATAGTAAAGCAACTTTGGCATACCCTTCATAAACTAAAAGAATTGACTTTTCTCTTCATATAGAGCAAATTTTAAATAAAATTCAAGAAGTAAAAGAATACACTTTTTCATTCGTGATATTTTAGGGCAACTTTGACATACACTTCATCAAGTAAAAGAATTCATTATTCCTTCCTAATATTGTAGAGGAAATTTGACATACACTTCATCAACTTAAAGAATGCACTTTTTCTTCATAATTATTTAGAGTTACTTTGGCATACACTTAATAAACTAAAATAATACAGCTTTTCATTCATAATCAACATTGATATATACCTCATCACTTAGCAGAATACATATTTTCACAAGTAATATGATAGAGCATCTTTGGCATACACTTCATTAACTAAAAGAATTCACTTATCTTCATAATGTTTTATATCACCTTTGGCATATATTTCATCAACTAAAAGAATACACTGTTTCCTTCATAATATTGTTGGTCAAATTTGACCCTTCTAAATTTTTTTACAGCAACTTTGATATACACTTCATCAAATAAAATAATGGACGTTTTCCTTCATAATAAGGCAGAGTAACTTTGACATACACTTCATCAACTAAAAGAATACACTATTTAATTAGTAATACTGTAGTGCAACTCTGATATCACCAACTTAAAGGAAACATTTTTTCTTCAAAAATGTTAGAGCAAATTTGACATACACTTCAACTAAAACGATACACTTTTTCATTCATAATATGGTAGGGTAACTTTTAGATACACTTCATCAACTAAATGAATACATTTTCCTTTATAATATTTTAGAGAAAAGTTGATATAAATTTCCTCGATTGAAGGAATACACCTTTGCCTTCATTATTTTTAGAGCAACTTAGAAAAACATTTCATCAGTTAAAAGGATTCATTTTTTCCTTTATAATATTGTAGAGAAAATTTGGCATGAACCAAAATAATACACCTATTCCTTTATAATATTTTATAAAAAATGTTGACATACACCACATAAACTAAAAGAATACATTTTTCTTCATATCAATGTATAACTACTTTGAAATACACTTCATCAACTAAAAGTTTACATATTTTTCTGCATATGATATTAAAGCAACCTTGATCGATCAACAGAAATTATCCAGTTTTTCCTTCATAATAGAATAACTTGCCTTCACCAACTAAAAGAATACACATTTTCTGATTTTCAGAGATTTTACTAAAATATCACCAAGAAAATGAGAAAATCATTTAAGTTTGAAAATTTTGTTGTTAAAGATGATAATGTTCTCACACTGGGTAACTTCAAAAATCACCCTGAATTATGTTATATAATGACCGATATGAAACAAAATATTCAAATGCCCTGATAAGAATATCAGAATTATAATGTTTCAACTCAATCCTTTGTAGTGACATAACATTTATATGTTTGTTAATTCTTTTTTCTTAGCAATTTTTAATTTACTAAGATAACAAATTGTTTCATTGATTTGTGACCAGTGCTGAAACATTAATATAACTTTTGGAAGAGAAGACATTTTTTATATATCATCATCATCATCCTCGTAAGATTCAAATCACAAGTTTTCAAAAATTTTAATGAAAATGATTTGTATAATTCCAGTGAAAACATATCACAGATTGGATGAACAGATGATTGTTTGGTTTATATCATGTAATTGATTGTTTGATTCATATCATGTAATTCATTGTTTGATATATATTGTTGTGGAGTGATTTCGCAGTGGAGGCTTGCTTTTGTACTAAATCGGTTCTAAAATATGTTCGATGTACAAAACGTTAGGAACTTGATATAATCGGTATTACGCAGAGTAATCCTGTTGTGGTCGCTGATACTTTCGTATTCGACTAACTGTCGTCCGACATCGACCGACCGTCGTTTCTCTTACTACTCCTACTTATATTAGGTTGGTGCAAAAATAATGCCGTTTTCTCACATTGTAAGCAAAAATAATGCCGTTTTCTCACATTGTAACATATGTGAGGAAACGACATTATTTTTGCACCAGCCTAATATTAGGTAGGAGAGTCTATTAACTATAGAATAGGTGTGTTTCACCTTAACACCCCCATCCTAAAACAGTTTTCTTTATTTATTTTTTACAGGAGATATGAAGAAAAAAAAAAAACTTCATTTTTTTAGCAACATCGTAGTGTATCTCTTACGTTTTGGATCCACTTTTAAATGATCAGTTGCCTTTCTTTTTCTCTTGGATCGGCGTACATCAGGTAAAATCGTTGCAGGCGTTGTTAGATCAAATGTATCAAAAATCACCTCCATCGGCATTTCTTCCGCGGGACCGCTGTCAACCACGTCTGAAGAGCGTCGTCTGATCTGGTTAATGTGCCTTCTGCACGTGAATTCTTCGCCTTTCACCAACTATATCATATTGCCAATTCGCTTTTCTATTTTTTGGTACCTTCATAGTGTTACCAGAAACAACCTTCCGCTTTGAGCTTCTTAAGGATGGGGTTACAGTTTCTGTAGGTTCTTCTTGTGGTTCTATTTGTTCAGCATCTTGCTTCCCTTTTGTTGATCTTGTGCTTCTTAACGTTTTCTGTGATGACTTCAGTTGACTTAAATCATTTAATAATACTGCATGTCCTTGGCTGCGGGTAACTCGCTCCCCAGTTTTTCTCGGTGTCCGCTTCATTTTTACTTTCTGGAGCTTTTTTTTTCACGTATACCGTCGGTGTAGCCCATCCACTATACTCAACTTTTTTAAGTACACCGGTTTTCTCTAATCTGTCCAGTTCTTTATCTATCTTTTCAATTGGAGCAAATGGCACATTCCTTTTCTTTTTGAATACCCTCTGAGTGTTTTCCTTTAGCTGGAATTTTGTCTCCATCTTGGTGCACGTTCCCAACCCTGGAGAAAAAACAGTAGGAAATGTTTCCTCAAGTTTCTTTACTAATTTTTGGGTTTCAATGTTTAAACTTTCTACCTTGTAAGAGAAAGAATTTATCGGTAGATCCCATAATTGGAATTCTGTTATCCAATTCGTACCAAGTAAGTTTGTGGTATTTTCTATGACAAATAGTTTAGCTTTTAGCGTTTTTTTATTTAACGTGACGTTTGTAACAAATTCCCCAATAATCTGTATTTTTTCTCCCGTCACTGACCTCGCGATTTTCTTTTTCTTCATTGAAGTTGGTTTACCCACCTTCTTCCATGTATGCAAATTTATGATAGATAGGTCGGAACCAGAGTCGAGTTGCATTTTTATTTTTTTATTACTTATTTCGACGGTAACAAATGTTCTGTTTATTCCATCTTTTACCTCGTTGGACTTTAATTTTCTTATTTTATTGTCTTTATTTTTTGACCCGCAGTGCGAGCTTTTATGACCCACTCTATTCCTAAAATCTTAATATCTGTACCAATGTAGTTCACCGCAAGCAAAACATGGCTTCGGAAGTTTTTGTTTATTTTTCTGTGGTATTTCACTTTTTGCTTGATAATCCGCAATTTCAGAATTCTTTTTGGTAGAGTGACTTTCTTCCTTGTAGCGTATTTTCCTTACATGCGAAACGCCAGACTGTTCTATCTTTTTTTAATCTTTCTTTACGCTAACATATCTTGTGCAGTATTCTGCCAATTTCTGTACCGTAATACTTGGATCGCTTTCCAATTCTGCCAGTACTAATTTTCTCAACTCTGCGTCTCTTTCCGATACCAGCCCCTGAACAAACACCAAGCACTTACAATTGTCTGCGCTTAACTCGGTCAGCTTGAATTCTTCACAATGCTTATTCACATTGGCTGCGTACGTTATATAGTCTTGTTCGTCATCTTTCATCAGATTCAAACATTTCCACCTCTTGTGAAACAGAGATCTCTTTTTAGTAAATAATTCACTTAATATATTTACCGCCTCGGTAAATGTCAACTCGCTAGTTTTTTTCGGTAAAATGTAGTTTACCAATTTGTTATGCTCAGCAGTTCCTAATTTACTTAAAAGAAGCCTAACCTTCTTTCCTTCAGACCACGAGTGGCAGTCCTCGTTATACACGTCCTTTAATTTTTTATAATACTCCTCAAAAGCTATCTCTTCGTCTGGACTGTACGTGAATATTTCAATTGAATTCCATATTGTGTTCTCTGGGAAAGAATCATTTTGTATATTTTTCTTTCCTCTTCTCAGTTATTTACAGAATTTTGTTTTGAAACTCCCTATGCATCTGTTCCATTTTTTGTTGGAATTGCATACGTCTATTGAAAGTTTCCTCCTGTAGCTGCATCTGGAATGTTTTTGTTGCTCTAATATTGTCATCTGTTGTTCCGACTGGAACTTAAAGAATTCCCGGAATATATTTTTGCATTCCTCCATCTTCGCAAAAAGTTTACACAATGCCTAAATACCATAGAGGGGGGTGGGGTCCTACGAATTTACAATTCGTGACCTATTTGATCAAACTGTATTATCAGGAAAAAAACATATTTCTTTTCTCAGTTGAGAATACGACAGATTTTTTCGTCACTAAGTTACGAACATGCCAAGTTTTTTTTTATGTGAATCCGATATTTTTTGGCCGAAGATATTGTGGCGAGGGAATTTTTTCGTCCTCCGTATGAGTGCGAATTTCGTCGCCAAAGTTATTGTGGCGAGCGAATTTTTTTCTTCCACCGTATGAGTTCGAATCCCTCGTCGCCAAAAGTTGTTGTGGAGTGATTTCGCAGTGGAGGCTTGTATTTGTAGTAAATCGGTTCTAAAATAGGTTCGACGTACAAAACGTTACGAACTTGATATAATATTAATAAGTTCATTGAATTTAATTTTGGGCATTAATTACGCGGTAAATTATTTAATAAGTGGCATTTTTCATTAATTTAGAAGTAAAAAACGTTATATTTTAATGTCTTCTATGTATTTATGATGGACAGAAAAAAATCAACATACTTTTAAAACAAAATACATGTCGGTTCTGTTAAACAGGATCAAAAATTATTCATAATAATAATTTTATACTTAATATGTTCATTGTTGAAGCAAAACAGCATAGAGTAAAATATTAATTTTAAGAATTAACTTTATGAATTCTTGTTAATTTCTAATCGAAAAGTTTTGTTTAACAAAAATAAAATATGCAAGTTCAAATAAAATAATTATTAAACTTACTTCACTATCTGAAATAATAAAATTTAAGTTAATCCAAAGGTAAAAAGATAAAAAAAATATTAGGAAAAATGAATGTCTTAATCCAATTTCATCAATAAACTTCCGGGTGTTTACTGACCGCCCCCAATCACTCACAGGTCTAAACACTGTGTAGTGGCCTGGGTTATAAATCGCCTTGTTTCCGAGGTATTGTAAGTGATCTGCCAATATTTCCCCGTGAAACTCAATAAAGACTTGAATTTTGTAGATTTGATTTGTCAACTCTGCTATATTTCTCTCAAAGAAAAAGATTTAATAAAAACTGATTAAGAAAAAGAAATCACGGGAAATTATTTGGCTTATCTCTTAGGAATGTACGAAACATGTTTCGCTGAAAATGACAGTATTTATTTGAAGAAAATTAGAATATTTTGTAACTGGGTGTGCAATAATGTCTGCAAGCCATTTTCATGTCCTTTCTATACGTGTTTTCTAAGTTACATTTACTCATGAAACAAAAAAAAATGGTACAAAAATGCGAACAAAGATATCTAAGGTTTCTTTCGTTCTCAAATATTGTATTTTTTTTAATTTCACGATTGAAATTGAGCCTAGTGCAAGAACTATTATCAGATTACGTCTTTCAATGTGTCGAAAAAAACCCAAATCCTTCTGAATTTGGATCCAAGGATAATAAATTCCTTCAAAGCTGATGTAAATCAAATGAAATTCTTTTTTCACTTTATTCGTCAAGCAATGTAAAATGTCCTCAAACACAAACCGAATGGAATCTGTGATAAAGCGCTGGAGGTTATAAGGATTTGGGTGCGGAAAATCCATTCAATAATTCTCTGTTCTCATCAGCAGAGCTGGTAAATGGAACTAAATGAAAAATGTATGAAGAAAAAATAGAATTCATTAGTACATGTGAAATAAATGACATATATTACGTTGGAACAAAAGTTGCATAATCATTTTCAATATGTGTCGTTTGAAAAAGTGATTTGGTTTAACACGCTACTAAAATTCATGACATACCCGGAGCTTCAGGGCTGATCCCTCGTATCGTTTCGAGCATATCACTTTGAACATCGGTTCTCCTACGATCTTCGAAGTTAAGCAACGTAGATTCTGATCAGAATCTTGATAAGTAACTGCTTGGGAAGGTGATTTAAGCTTGAATCTGCGGGTGATATAAAATGTATAACTGCTACGATTTGGAAATCAGAGACATTCTATTTCGAATCAGTTTCCCTATATTCATTTACCTACAAATACTCTTGAGAAAGGTATTAATCCACCTATTCTACCCCCAAGTATGGGTTAATTAGTAGGACTTGTAAAAATAAATTATTTCTATCTAAAAATATCTTACAATGTAAAAATATTATCTGGCGTAAGAACCACATCTTTAATACGTAAAAAGAAAGGTTTCAATTAATTCTGAGTAACTAACAACTGAATGAGATGGTGGGGAGGAACTGGCGGATAACATTCACTACTTCAAAACCCAAACGAATAACGTTCCATGATCAAAGAGCGGACCCTGATATTTCGTCTATCGCTATGAACGTATGTTGTCTCGGGGAGCTCGCTCCACATGGCTTGAACTCCTTATCTTATATATAAAAACAGTGTATATATGTGTGTGTGTGTGCGTGTGTGTGTGTCCATGCAACTCCTCCGATCCTACTGGTCCGATTTCAATAATTCGTAGCTCATTCAAAAGACCAAGAAAAGTTAGGCACATGGAAAGACTCTCGTTGAGCTCAGATTCAAAGATGCCAGAGTACGCGAGGTTAAAATATACATATTGATATATTATACTAGCCATTATCGTTGCTTTTATGATTCAAGGGTAGTAATTCTTTTTTTTATTCATTTTGTATCCAAAATTACAGTGCACGTTTTATTATAAACTCGCTTAAAAGCCGGCCTATCAGACGGCATTTAAGCTAGCTCCTGCAGAGAACTCTTGGTTTCTTAGGGAGGAGTAGATGCGATAGGCATCAATAAACTACAGAAGAACTCAAAATTGATTACTGCATTTAAGTATTGAATTAATGTTTAAGCTTATCTTTTCAAACTTTAACGATAATTCTTCTGCTGCGATTTAATTTAAAGATAATTTGATGTAGGTAGGTCCTTATTTTCCATACAGTTATTATTTCATGGGTGACAGAACAGTTTACAATTTATAAGATAAAATTAATATAGTGTAAAATTAGAAATTAAAATTAGTTATAAAATTCAACATTTGAAGAGTTAGAGAAACGTAATAGCTAAAAAGTATATTTCATTAGTCTTCTTTTATTTAAGGATTGTTTTGATTTTGATATCAAAAATAGTCCTGTTTAGGAATATTTTCTTATATAGTGCATAAAAGTGTTTGGAATTTGCATTTTACTTGGCCTTCAACAAGTTGGCATATATTTGTAAATCTTTCCTTAACTATAAGAAGTCAATTTATTTAAACTAAAATATTTTCCACGTTGCAATCTCCTTTCTCGCTGACGAAACGTTGCAAGACTCTTGTTATTCTATCACGATTTCCATCGGAAACGTACAGACGAGCAACAACCCCAACATCTAATATCCGATACGCCGAGTACAATGAACAGAACCAACATTATTCTCTTCGTATTCTATCAGTGGGAAGTAATTTCCACGCGAATAGCTTCTTCCCACGAAGAACCGGCCCCCAAGATGATCTTACCCGACCACTACAATCGGAAACGCTTCAAATGTAGGGCTAAACGTTATGGTTCTTATATAATTTCATAAACTGATGCTCTTAGTTTCTAATCTTACCGCTTATACAAACGCTAAATCGATTCATGTGTGGATAATGAAAATTGAAATGTTTTTACTTTAAAAGTGAAAAATGAAGCCAACTATGATATATGTTTGACATTTGATGTTCTTATTGCCGGAAAGTAGAAAAACCTGCACAAACAGTAAAAGATATATGTGACATTTATAGAGATAGTGCCGTAACTGGAAACACTGTTCAAAGTGGTTCGTTAAGTTCAGAAGTAGACATTTGATCTGGACAAAAAAGGTCTTGCAGGTCTGTATTGGCTAATGAGCCCATCGAATTGAAAGGTTAAATAAAATCCAGGTCACACGACACTGACATAACAGAGATATTCAACATATCTCATATGAATTTTGTAGGTCATTCGAATCCTTGAATCGCCATAAACATTGCTTGCCTCGCAATTTTAAGGAAAACGATTTAATGGACCAAATTAAGCATGAAAAGCCATATCACATCTGATTCTCTTTTTAAACGAAACAAAAGTGACTATATATATATATATATATATATATATATATATATATATATATATATATATATATATATATATATATATATATATATATATTTTAATGAGCGATTACAGACAATGAAAAGTTGATTGTTCGCAACAACATGGCGTGTAAATTGTCCTGGAGAAAAGAGAATATATCACCATTAAACAATCCATACCATGGTCGGCTTCCAAAGAATATAATCTTCTGTATCTGCTGTCATTGGAAGGGCGCTGTTTATAAAGGCCGCCTTGTGTGAAATCAAATATTGAATTCAAATAATACGACAAGCAATCGAATAAAAATGTCAGGAATTGGGAAATCTGTCGTTTTCCATCAAGACAATGTCAGACCCTACATTTCTTTGCAGACTCAGTAGAAATTCGTACCGCTTGGTTAGAATTCCTTAATACTCATGCCGTTACCTTCAAGTTGACCTTTCGAATTTTCGCTGATTTTCATCCCTAAAAACGCTTTTAATGCAAAGAACTTCAGTTCTAGAAGTCTGTAAAAAATCACATAGAGTAATGTATTCTCCAGAAACATGCCGAATTCTGTGAGGATGAAGTCATGAAGCTACTTTAAAGATGGCGAAAGATACTGAAACAAAATGCCATTTACATGTTTGAATAGATATATGTACAGTTATCTCAGTATTGTCTTTGATTTTTCCATAAGAACGCTACGAAAGTTGGTTCCAACCCAAAATATATGGACACATATAAGAGAGAATCTCAGTTGAAGGTATTCAAAATTAAGTTGCCTATTCTATTTTTTTTTGTCTGAATTTTTTTAGTTGAGGAGTCATAATTTGCACAGATTATATTCGAAACTATTGTTCTCATCGTTGTTGTGTTTTATCACAACGTTCCAGTCGTTATGTTCTCCGGCCTTCCTAAGGAATATATATCGAACAGAGCAATCTAAAGGGAATTCCGAACTGAATCATTTATTTAATCTCCGGTGATAGACAATTATCGTTCCACTACTTATATCTAGGGATATTTTCTAGTTATCTGAGGATAGGGAGGTGCACAACGTTAAGATAAAATCAAGCAAGGATGAGGACAATAGTCCGAATATAAACGGTATAAAATGGTGTCTATGTTGTCAACTAAGTTATCAAGAATTGAAGAACTAAAGAAAATGATGACAAGGAATATTTGGGTGATTTTATTTAGCGGCATATCAATGACTATGGGTTATTGAATACCGAAATCTAAATAATTTGAAGACAATTTTATCGCTTCAACCAAATATATTTTGACCCCAATTGTATTCATTCAACTACAGATAAAATGTATTGCTTGTTATGTATTGTCAGTTTGTTTTATATAAAAATGTATTGCTGGTATTTTTACTATAAAAACGTACATTTATACTTTAATAGTGTTTTTGTTTGCGTGGATTACTATGTAACCATAGCTTGGACCCAAACAGGTGCAACCACCCGGGTCATGGTTAACCTGGGAACAACAGCAGTTAAGAGGTGGTTCTAGGCTCCTCAAAACCTTGTGATCAGAGACATTGCTGCTGGATGTAGTTTATCGTCATACCCAGGACTACGAACAAAAATGTTTCATCCCTAGATCATTTTTTAAATGTTACGAAAGGTGAAGCTTTTGATTACTTATTTGTTTTAATTGCTAAAATATGAAGGTGTGAACGCCCGCTCGAGGAAAAGTATAGATAATAGTGAAGTACATGTTATTTTCATTGTTTTATATATGGACTTCAGACAAAAGGAATACTAGAAAATCAGTTATTAAAATAGCTAAGCGTTACGTATATAAATAATTATTTGAAGAATCATAAAACTTTATAAACCTTACGTAAAACTTATTAGTCACAAAGTTCTCAGCTCCACTCTGACTCGGGGTAGTACCACCTGTTCAGGTACCTACTATGGGCAAATAGTTAACTCCCGAATTGGACTGGGGTCAAAACACAATCAAAGGATGAAAATAGATTTTTATTGAAAAATTACCAGCAATACAGTTTCATAGTAAAAAAAAAATAACGGAAGTACTTTTTTGCAAATAAAATTACTAATGCTCGCAAAAAAATTAAATTTTGGCATTAAATGACCCATACGGTGTTTATATGCCAAAACAAGCAAACAAAACAATCCAATAAGTCCAGAACACATATTCGGTATCTTTTATTTACGGTTTAGTTTTTCCTGGCGTATTAATGATAATCTTTGTGAACGACTTCTGAGCATTTTTATCTTGCTAAAAATATGATATCATTGCATAAATAGATTTATAACCGAAGGTGTTTGCGTTGAGATGAATCTAACCAAAATCAATAAATGGATTATCCTTTTCACAACAGACTTCGATCGCAGAATGCCCGGAAAATATTTTACGCTTGGACGAATTTGAGTAAAAATTATTCAAATATTTCATGATTTAAATCGCAGATTTTTGCGTTGGAAATTTCTTGTATATCGCTTGCAGGATGTTATTTTCTGCAAGAACGGTGCAACTTGTTCATTTATCTGATTGGACAGAACAATAGAAGTTAAAGTCAGTGGATGATGGAACATATTTTTATGTATCTTGGTAAGGAAGCTCATTTGTATGTAAAGTGTTTACAGAAAGTAGCATGCGCAGATATACATATATCTATGCATAATAGGATTAAGAACACAGAGTAAAAAGATTATACATTTTACATGTTTAGCTTTTATTAAAACTT
>OZ010595.1:10927880-10967880 GCA_963932145.1 Acanthosepion lycidas | reverse complement strand
TGAAATGTAGCAACAAGAGCAAAAAGAAAACGAGCCATATTGATTATCAAAGATGAAAATGATTAAATTTGATACCTCAAAATCAATTTAGTAAGGGACCATTAACGCTAAGATCGTCAACAAAAATGTATAATAATAATAATAATAATAATAATAATAATAAGAAGAAGAAGAAGAAGAATGCGCGCATCAGAATATAATGTAGATTACACCGCATGAAAAATTTTCAGATAAAAATACTAATTCTCATAATTGCATCGACATTATTAAATGTCAAACAAAACTTCAATCTTATTTACATTATTCAGACTATCATCCTCATCTTCAATGTAATATTCACAACGTTTCGCCCGTTGTACGCTCAAGGGCATATTGTCCAGTGGAAAAAGACTTTGGTTAGATCCAGTGACTAGACCCAAAGAGTCGTAAGTTCAATACCAGGCTACAGAAATGGTGAACCAAACTTGGAGATTTGAGTTAAAGGGAAATAACTGAAACATCTGGAAGAAGAATGGCACATGGAACTAGAACAATCAGCTGAAGAAGGCCGGAGCATACAACAGCCGAAACGTTGTGAATATGGCAATGAAGATAAGGATAACAGTCTGAATAATGTAAATAAGTTAAGTAATCGTAATAGCTCATCTTAGAGATATAGAGGCCGAAACGTTGTGAATATGGCAATGAAGATGAGAATAAGAGTTTGATTAATATAAATAATGTAAGTAATCATCTCAGAGATATAGACAAATCTTCAATCTGATGTTTGATAAATTGTTTAAATATCATATCTCACGAGAAAAAAATCACATTTGCTGAAGTACATTCAGGAGCGTCTCTGCAATGATAAAAATGATTCATCTAACTTTTATAATGAACTTAAGATATATTCTGTATTGAATTTGGGGTGACGCGGTTCATGGTTGCTTTCTGTTTTAATATATCAATATCAATTATTCATAAACCTTAAAGAAATTCATGTATTTCTATTATTTTTCAAAACATGGGCGTATTCTTGTTTATTTAAGAAGGCGTATTTCAGTTTGTTTATATGAATTTTTAGGTTCATTTTTGACAATCGCATTTTTGATAATCCCATTTCTGATAATCTTATTTATCATAATTTCATTTTCGACTTTCACATTTTCATTATCTTATTTATGATGATCTCACGTTTGATAATCTCATTTATGATAATGTCCTTTTTGATAATCTTATTTTCAATGTTATTTGGCTCAAGCAGACGGTTTTGCAACTAAACAGAGCTCCATTTAAGCCGGGGTTTGTTTTTCGGTGTTTGTCACCCGAAAGGATGCGTGCCTTGTCACACTGAATCTATGCCAGTAATATTTGTGGCTTACTGACAATAAATAGTTCTGTAATATAGAGAAGAATGTTTTCATTTAAATGATTTGAAAAACTGGGTTCAAGTTAAAGATGTGACACTGTTAATTACTAAAATATGATATATGATAAACTAAAGTTCAGAGGGTTCGAACACATGCGAAATCTTCATCAGAGGAAAGAAATATAAACAAACAAAAAATAAAGGGTTATTTATGATCACACCTGGGTGCCATATTGCAGTTATGTTCATACATACAAAAAAAAAGAAAAAAGAAAAAAAAAGAAAAGAAAAACAAGTTGACACGTTTTGCAGGACTTAGTGCTTTTACATTTGACTATGATTAAGCGAATTATTAATTAGTGATACAGTGTTGGACTAGTTGTTGAAGGAAATTTGGTGAGTATGTTCGTCTCATAGCCAAGTCGGGGGCCTATAACGGTTAGGAATTGGAAGTACTTTTCTCACAAAATTTTTATTTTTCCTTTACTGATAAGTCATCCGACCAATTACCCGAATATGGATGTTAACAGTTACCTGCAGAAAACGTTTTTAGTCATCAAGGACATTCATGCTAACAGGGCTGCTACATTAAAGGCTGACGCTGTAGGTTTATCGCCAGTAGAAAAGTGGGCAGCTAGATTTGGGGCGAGGGGAAAGGATAATCTTGAAGTTGACCCACGGTTTGGACGTCCTGTAACTACAACCACGACATACATTGATTGTATTCACTACATGGTGAAAGGAGATTAACTATAAATCATATAGTCAACAGAAAAATCTGACATTTTTTGAGAAGGATCCAGTTGGATTCCTTGAACGTTTCCTAACACAAGAAACAATCTATATAATCCTCACCTGCTCTAAAGAAGGCCAAGGTCGTTTCATCTGCAGGGATGTTGATGAACACAATGCCTTTTGCTTCTCAAAAGACTGAGACATTTTTTGAGAAGTAAAAGCCATTGAGTCCATTGATTACTTTTAAAAAGGGCCACACTATCAATGGAAAGCACTATGTCAGCTTTGCTGAGTTTAGTTACAAAATGCTATCATGATCAAACGAAAGAGGATCTTATTTCATCAGGACAATGCTCCAGCAGACAAGTCCTTGGTTTTCTTGGTTTCAATGGCCATGCGTGACTGTTTCTTTGACGTGATTAATCACTCTTTCTATTCACTTGATTTGGTCCCATCTGACTATCATCTGTTCCCCAACATGAAAAATACTTGACTTGAAACCAATGGTGATGACATCATATCTGCTGTTGATGAATTTTTTTAATCAACAGGGTTTAAGCTTCTTCACGAATGGGATCTAAGCACTCCAAAACCGATTGAATTTTTTTGAATCGGGGGGGGGGTACTTTGTTGAAAAATAAACCTTATTTACTCATATTCTATGAGAATATCTTGGTCAGCCTAGGAACTTTTCAGCTGAAATACAAAGATAGGCAACGGTTGGCTATATAGAAAAACTGGTAATTTGGAGTAGATGACGCAAATGTTTCTAGATGAGCAAGAACACGAGTAAAGTTCGAAAATTAAGAATGCATAAATCTGAAAGCTCAATAATGGAATCTTGAATTTAATATGAAATATTTATTCAGATAAGTTTTTAGCCAAAATCAAAGCGATTGCGTTTATGGGAACTTTGCCAATGTTTACAAATTTCCAATATTTACGGATATGGAGAGAGAATGTGATAGATAGATAAATAGATAGATAGAATAATATTGCCTCAAATGTAAAATTCGTCATTTTACTACAGGGAATTTGTTTTAGGCTTACTTAAATATTTAAATATCTCATGCTTATATTACTTTCAAATCCATTTGCCGAATTTGTGTAGTTAACAAGAATGAAATTTTCTATTCGGCAGTTCGGTATGAATGTGGGATTTTAAGAATCAACTTTTATCCAGTTATCCGGTTACAGAGATCGAAACTGTAACAATTTTATGGGACTTTACAAGACACACAAACAGAACACTAACATCTCCTGACCCAGACATCGTGATCAAAGACCACAAAAACAGTATGTGCTTTCTTATTGACATGGCTGTCCTTGGAGATTGTGATGTATCCAAAATACATGGTGCTTGAAGTGGAAATCTAAAAAAAAATGTGGCACATGAGGATATCAATAATTCCAGTTTTAGTTGGAGCCCTCGGATTGATTGGAAAAGGTTCCGATAGAATCATTGTAGAGATTCTTGGTAACTCATGGCTTGTAAAAATATAAAAAAGTTATACTCACAAGTACAGCTTACACATTATAAAGAGCTTTATCTATGCAAAATGTGTGGGATATTATGTTTTTTCTTTTACAAAAATGATCAGTGGAAAATGTCATGAAGCCATGTCAAGATTCGCATCGAAGCACGACTGCATCTGTGTAGCGTTTTTTGATATATTTTTATGTAATATCCTAAAATAACTATATAACTATATATATATATATATATATATATATATATATATATATATATATATATATATATATATATACAGTGCTGTTCGATAAAAGTGGCTCACCTGATTTTTTTTATTAAAATTTTTTGGCACGCTCAAATCACAGTGCTGATAACAAATATGGCTCCAGTTTGTTTGCATTGTGAAGATCAGTACCAAAACTTCGGTGATTGCGCAAGCCAGTGTTGCCAACATTGTGTGAAACTTTTGTGTGAATTGATTGAATGGTTTTTGAAATATTAGAAAAAAGTTAGTTCGATAATAATTTGGCACGCAGTGTATATATATATATATATATATATATATATATATATATATATATATATATATATATATATATATATATATAGTGATGATTTTCCCCAAATTCCAGTAGATATTCTTTATGCTTAGGCTGATAAATTAAGAAGTAATTGCAATGTGACAATATTTGTATTCATCGGAAGAAAAACAAGAGTAACGGAAGAATTTTTGCATGAGTAAATTATATAATAAATATTAAATCGGTTTTATGAGTTGTTTTCGTACTTTGTAAATATCGTTCCTTGTTCTTCTGGCTGATGAATGAATTTATTGTCGATCTGTTACGAGCGCCAATGATCTGCCGGAAGCTCCAAAACGAACATTTCAGATTTTTACTCTGAAGAGAGTGCAGAGGATTCGGAAAAATTTGGATAAGTCTAATGGTGATTAAAAAGGAGCGGCAGATGGGAAAACTGATGAGAAATCCAGAATTTGCACGTGAGGGCCTCAGACCCAACGTAGAGACATACATCAAGTGCCGTGAGGATGTAGTACTGACATGGGTCAAGTGAGTGTCTGCTGGAAGACTCTATGTCTGGCAACATGACTCTGCACCAGGCCACACTAACAGGAGAACACAGTCATGGCTGTTAAATAATTTCTGCAAACATATCCTTACATCTTGCCACCTAACTCCTCCGACTTCAACCCCATTGTGTGGGGCGGCATTGAGCCGAGAGACCAAGAAAACCCATTGTAACACCAAAGATGATCAGAAAGCAAGGAATATATCAGCATTCATCAACTTAATCAAAGAGAAACGTCAGAAGAGTTGCAGGAGATTCCGAAGTCGTCTTGAGGCCGTAGTTTAAGCCAATAGCGATTTTATTAAATAATTTTATGACTTTCCTTTTTTTCCTCTTTCATTTTCTTCTTATGGATTTCTTATTTTTTTTCCTTTTTTAATTTAATTTGCCTTTTTTTTCCTTTTATAGAATGAATAAATGTTTTATATATTTGTTTCTTTTCTTTTCTATGGAAAAGTTTCAAAAATGTAAAAAGAAGTGATGTTTCATAAATTGTATTTTTAAATCTTGTATTACCACCATTGCTAACCGCCTGGCGAGACGTCGTTAGACGTCGAAACAAATATGCATTTTTGCTGTGGTAACTTGCATGTTCCAATGTAATAATTTTTATAATAAATATTTATTGCTCTACTCTTGTATTGAGCCCTTTTTAAAATTAATGTTATGAACGTTTGAATTTATATTCTTTTCGTTGTTTTACATTTGGATATGGATATATATATATATATATATATATATATATATATATATATATCATGCGCAAAAATAATCAGCTATTTCAAAAGGTTTCGTTTCTGAAACAGAAGTATGTGGTTGAACTTTAAAAGTCATGCTTGTATTTAGAGATAGTTAAGTTCAATGATTAACTTTTCATCAAAAAATCAGCCCTGGCTTTATCATGTATGAAAAAACAACAATGAAGATATGTGTTTATTTTCTAAAGAACCATGCAGAACAATGGGTCCCTCTTAGAGGTTTTAAATACACACATAGTCAATTGAGCCTTAAATGGTGTCATCCGAGTCAGAATTGTTGATAGGTTTTCAATGCCTGAAATTATGTGATGTTTCGTGTTCACATCAGTGGTTCAGTGGAAATAAGAAGAACACGAAAGAAACTATGTGCCTCTTACCGATTGCCAGAGATAATAATATATCCGAGTGGAAACACCATTGAAGTAAATATTAAATTATTAAGTTTTCATTTCTGCTGTCGTGCGGCCAGACTCATCCAGCCATTGTATCCACTGGCGTGTAAGAGACGCGAAATGCAAAGTTCGAATTGATATGTCCAGTCCTTGTAAGACTAAGAGACGGGGAGACCCCGTTCGATGTTGACAAAGAAACCTCTGTTAATATTGGTAGACTGGCTGCTCTCTTAGTAAACAGAATTTGCTCACAAATAAACTTTGCAAAACGTAAGACTAAGAGACGGGGAGACCCCGTTCGATGTTGACAAAGAAACCTTCTCTGTTAATATTGGTAGACTGGCTGCTCTCTTAGTAAACAGAATTTGCTCACGAATAAACTTTGCAAAACACTAAAAATATATCATTAAAATGGTCGTATTTACTTAAAGTAGTTCTCAGTCTTGGCAGAACGGACTAACCTTTTTTGTATTCATTTATTTGGACTGGTGCCACATTAGACGTACCAATTTAAATATTGTGAAGGAATTGGTCAGCAAACATTTCCAGAGAAAACAGGAGATCTTACTTTACAAAGAAAAATGTAAAATAATATTTTTCAGTTTTGTTTCAAGACATTTTCCGATACTTTCGTGTAAATTAATTATATTAGGTCGGTGCAAAAATAATGTCGGTTTTTGACGTTAAAAAATACGTCAAAAACCGACATTATTTTTGCATATTAAATATATTGACCAGAAAGATAAACTTACATGACCATTATATTCTTAGGTCTTCTGTTTTCTCCGGGGAATGGAAAAACAGAGTCCACTTGATTGTTCACTAGTTTAGTAATCACTGGAGTATTGTTTTTTTTTTTTTTATCATTTACAAGCTGACTATTATCCTCGTCTTTGTTGTTATTAAAAGTTTACAACCTCTGTGCACGTCGATCCCAGTAACTTACAAGGAAATCTCGAACTGAATCCTTTATTAAATCCACAGTAATAGAGTGTTCTCATTCCACTGCGCATGTCTCGTCTAGTTCTTATTTAGTCCGGTTTGGTTATTGCATAATCAGTTTTCACTGAGTCCAAGAACACATTGCCCGGCCCAATTTATTACACAGAATTCACGAACCTATATTTTAATCCACTAGAGTATTGTTGTTCTCTGGCTTAAACAAAGGTTTCAGTTTGAAATTCCCTCTAGGTTAGTATTGTGAGACCGGAAACTACCTAAACAATAGACTCTCCCAGGCCTATTTTAAGTAGGCGACATAGCACTCTACAAGAGTGTGACAGAGAGTGACAGAGAGTCTCGTACGACTACCAGTGTTGGACACTAACTTATAGTAAGCTCTGCTTACACTATCTCTGTAACCTGTTGTTAATATATCTTTCTTACATCTAATCCGTGTTCCGTGTTTTACTTCTGTGTGCACAACTTTAGCACCCACATCAGTTAGTGAAGGCCGGAAAGCACAACGGCAGAAACATTGTGGTGACAACAACAAAGATGAGGACAATAGTCGGCATGAAAATGATGGCAATAATGATAACTCCTTGTCAAAGAAATTCTAAAAGTAACTGGGAAAGTAATCCATCAGTGGCTTGACTGTTTTCTTTTATTAAGCCGTGCATACAAGATAAATATGGCTGCGACTTTGAAGATAATTGTTGTAGTGTCTACCTACGTTTCAGTAAAACACTCGACCTAAATGAATGTCATTCGTTTAGGTTACAGGTTTTTCCAACCTGAAGGGAAGATATACTCTAGGTTTGTTCTTTTTAAGATGAGATATCTTCGATTTCACGGAACAGAACACCAATCTGATAAAATTCCATTGGGGAGAAACAGTTCTAGAGTAAATAATGACAATTTCGTCTGCTAAAATTACACAGATGTCAGGTGAATAAGTTTCTTGTTTCCTTCAAATAAAGACAAGAATAACCCATTGTCGAAAGACCGTCTAAAAATGGTCTCTTTTCTCCTGTTTATGCCTTTTTTAATCGCTACTTCATTTTTATAAAAGCAAATGTATATCTAAATATGTATAAATAAAGTTAGGTTTCTGGTCGATAAACTCCTGTTCTAATTTTACTATGGTTGATTTGTCAGGAAAGTGGCTTCTTGATGTAACAGTTTTGGAGAGGAGATGCCAGTGCAATGTACCGGAAAATCTGACCATGTGTTTGAAATTAGGCCGTCAAAAATCTTTGGAACGATCGATGTTTGCGTTGGCACAAATTACCAAGTCATCATGACTGAACGTTTTAGCGTAGTTCCATGTTCAAACACGCCAGGTGATGCTTCGACGTTTGCAATTAGGATTGTAGATCATCATCTGAACTGACGAGGCACATAGTTATTAGCACAGGATGATTTTTTCCTATTTTTAAAAAATACATCATTGCATGCTAAGTGCTAACACTAAGAATTAGACTCCAATTTGGGGGCATTTAGTTTTAAAGATAGTCTGAAACTAATTAACAGAAATTCCTAATTTATATAGTTTCCAGAATTCTAATTACGTATCACTACAAGAAAATATGAAAATTTTACTGTGTTCGATAAGTAAAAAATGGTTTCAAAAAATGTAAATGATTACAAAGAGACAACTTAATGAATAAGATTTTTATATAATTTCCTAATTTAATAAAAACAAAAACAGATATATAAACGTCATAATACTACTGGGGAGAAATTATAAGAAAAAATGTTTGAAATTTTTGTTGTTTATTGAAAATCGCACTAAAAGTACAACACTGTATAACATATTACATCATAATATAGCTAAACTGTTTAGTATAATATTTTTTGAAGTAAACAGAGATCTTATTTGATGGCACAAGGATTTAGTAATAACGTGCGTCTTGCTTCTTGTTCATATACAATTTGTGAAGCTTCAGTTGGTCATTTAATTGCTTATTCTACACCTTGAGAATTTGCAAGTAAATACGCCAACCGCAACATTGTTTCATTCAATAAATTTTCTTATAGTTCATTATCGGGAATACTTCCTGCAAGTCCAGCTTTGCAAAATTTTTTTGACCATTGTGTCGCTTTAGCATTGATAAATGTCATTTTTTTTATGTTTCTTCTTTGGTGACTCGCTGCCTGTAAAAAAAAAATATTTTTATTGGAAAATTTAACCAGAATCGGGTATAGTTTTTTGACGTAATTTGAATGTAATTTCAACATTCGTCTTGTGAATTGACATAACAAATTAAGTATGAATAAATGTTTACGTATATAATGAGAAATTCATGCATCGCCAATTTATATGACATCAACATGAAGAAAATAGATTTTCTGTAAACATGGCGAAACTATTTTGTTGTAAGATTTTTCAGTATCTGTTTATATTTCAGAAATGAGGTATTATGTACACTATTTACATTATTCGGATTATTGTCCTCATTTTTGCCGCCATATTTATAACAACGTTTCGGCCTTTCAGTATCTGTCTATATTTATGAGATGAGGTATTATGTACACTATTTACATTATTCGGACTATTGTCCTCATAATTGTTGCCATATTTATCACAACGTTTCGACCGCTGTACGCGCCGACCTTCCTCAGGAGGTTGGAACGTCGAACTGAACCCTTTATTTCGCTCACTAAGGTAAACTGTTTTAGTTCCACGTACCGTCTGATTGATGTCAGTTATCAAGGACACATGGTACAGTGGATAAAGGCGTGGTTTGATCCAGTGACAGGACACTAAGTGTTGTGAGTTATATACCTGTTTAAGGCAGTGGAGAACTTTGAGAGGGGAATTTTCTTGAAGTCTTACTGTCTCTGCTTTATATTTCTTTCCGCAGCTGAACGGTATAGCGTACACACAGTCTTCTTCATGTTCTCCTTTATGAAGAAGGTTGGAAACGTTGCAATAAATATGGCGACAAAGATGAGGACAATGGTCCGAATAATGTAAATAATGTATATAATACCTCATCTCAGAAATATAGACAGATACTGAAGGAACGAAACGTTGTAAGAAATATGGCGACAAAGATGTGGACAATAGTCCGAATAATGTAAATAATGTACATAATACATCATCTCAGAAATATAGACAGATACTTTTTGACTAGATATATAATTTTACCCTGAGTTGTCAATTCATTGATCAGACTAACCATTCTGCAGTCATAATGAACAGATGTACGCTTTTTTGACCAGAAAATATAAGGGATTTATGCTTACAACAGACAAGAATTGGAACTCAAATATATAAACATCTAAAAAAAGTATTACAAGCATGACATGTGCACTGTACTACCCCAGAAATTACCTGACTCCTTCTGACATGATCTATTTTTTAAAGAGTCAGACTAGGCGGAAAATGGAGGATTGCCGGCAGATCTGACATATAAGCAGAATATATAAACTTGTATCTTGTTAGCAAAAATGTGCAGTTTTCGTATAGAGATATGTCGTTATAAAATTAACTTTTTAAAAAAACCTGCATTCAATTCTGAACAACCTGATATTTCGTGAATTTTTTTTTTGCCTAGCGAAAACTTTTTTGGTCATACTCACTTCCATTTAACTTTTATCATCTCTTGTAGTAAACTAGCAAGACAGCGTATTATCTCTGCACTTTATACGAAATTCTATCAATATTACATTCGAGCGGTGGTTGAATAATAATAATAATAATAATAATAATAATAATAATAATAATAATAATAATAATAACATCCGGATATTTGTGAAATTATTTACACCCTGCGGAGGAAAAGAGATGAAATGTCAACAAGTAAAAGAAGAATGATTAAAGAACTTCGCTGACTTTGCGGATTGTGTGACTTCAGATGGCTTTCTTTCAGCGTTTACACTCTTTTTGAAATGTTCATCTTGTAAGCAATCACAGCCAAAAGCAATGCAAAAGAGGACAACATTTTCTGTTGATTTCGTTCGTTCGTTTTTTCCAAAGAAAAAGCGAGATATTTTATGTGAAAAAGAAATAAAATAAATAAAAAAATAAACACAATAGCAAAGAATATCGGCATTCTATGAACAAAGATAAGTCTGTTTTCCAAATTGCAACAATCTTTCCAAAAATAAAAAATATTCATGCAATTAGAGACGGCTTAAGAATTTTGAATAGAGATTATCGATGGCATTTGTTTTTATATTCTCCAACTAATACAAGCCACGAGAGCCAATCAAGTAGATGATTATTCTTACTGTTAAAATAGTTATGATGAATGAAAGTTGTGGTATGAATGAAAGCGGAAGTTGTACGAAGTGAAGATTAGGAGGGTAAGGGGGGTATAAAACGATGATTTTTTTTAATAATAATGTTTACACTGTACGAGGTCTACGAGCCGCTCAAGGTAGAGTGTTACAAAGTAATAGGTAAGAGGCTCAGTTTATAAGGACATTTTGGGAAGATACCGGTTAGCCATAGACTGTTTATTTTCTTTATCAAATCCCTGGATGCAGAAAAGTTTAGCTATTTATTTCGTGGCTGCTATCTCTGATAAACAATTTATTTGATGGACAGACTTACTCAACAGTAGTGAAAAGAGCCGATATCATTATCATCATCATCATCATCATCATAATCATCATCATCAGTATTTTAGAATAATGTTCAATATGTACAAGGCCCAAGAGTCACTTCAGATAGAAGGTTAGAGATTAAGAGGACGTGGTACAGTTTATAGGGCGAAGACAACGCTACATTATGAAGAGGTTAAGATAATGTTAGGAGAAGCATCTTTTTGGTAGTTGGTTGCACAATGTATCGATTCGTGGGAAGAAGCTGTATCGGGGTGGGGGTGCTTACATCTTAGCAATGGAATATCTGACATGGCGGGTCTTTGCCCTGAAGGTTAGAACTGGTGGGACTATATGAATGAAGTTCGTCTGATAACTTTCCATGGAAATAGCGATAGGTTTGACACATTTCGTCTGTGGGAAAGGTGATTGTAGCGTGGAAAACAATGTTAAGATTAATGTCCAGGAAAGCATTCACGGGGGATTTTGTTTCATAACGTAGTAGTTCTTAGGGGAAAAAAGCGGTGAGTGAGTGGGACATTCTTCTTACGTTTGGAATACGGGGGAAATGTGGGTGATTCGAATGCGTGGAAGTGGCACGGTGAGTTCTATCTGCATGAACACTTTCCATGGAAATAACGATAAAACAGCATTTATGGAAATGAGGCTGAACTCGGTATATATGCTGATGACAAAATTATTTACTCCTACATTAATATGAAGTCTGATCGATTCGATAATGTTGAATTGGCAGCGGATCTCAAAAATGATCTGAAATCTGTTGTTAAATGGGACAAGGGGTGGCTTGTTAATTTTTATTCCCCCAAAACGAAACTGCTTTCTTTTAATCATCTAAGATAACCTTTTTTTACCTTCCATCAGTATGGCTGATGCTAACCTTCAGAAAAGTGACTCAGTGTGCCATCTTGCTAGCTCAGTTAAATCTTTCTCGATGTCGTCTAATTGTTTTTGTTGTGGGGAGCAACTGCAGAAATGTTTAGGATAAACATATGCAAAACTTTTAGAGTTTTGTTTTTGTTGTTTTGTTGTTGTTTTTTTTTCAAAGCGACAAAATGTTTGTATTTTATATATAGAAAAATAAAAAAAAATAATATATCAGCGACGTATCAAAAAATGTATGTACCAAAAACGTTCAGTATTTATTTATATCTATATGATAAATGTACATTTTCAGCTTATAATATCTGTTATTCATAGAAATATTTATAACCTAGAGTTTAAATAATTCTATGGTTGTTCTTAGTATAGGGAATAAATATATACTACCACTACTACTACTATTACTACTACTACTACTAATAATATATATATATATATATATATATATATATATATATATATATATATATATATAGATAGATAGATAGATAGATAGATAGATAGATATATGAAAATATATAGAAAATAGGAAAGAACTGGTTAGGTAAATAATCCAAAGTTCTTTAGTATTTTTGTTATTATTTTTAAAAAATAGTGCTCGTTTAAAATTTAGACACCCCAACCTTACCCTGACTTGACATCTATGAATGTAACTCTATACTGATAAAAATTATTAACACCATGCACCCCTTTCTATATGAACAATCGCACTGGCCGTTACCATGGAAAATTTGATTTCAGTAATGAATATGCTACTAAAACACGTAAATTTCAGAAATAAGTTATTCAAAAAAAAAATCGCTTGAAGATGGAACAGAGCTTACTTTAATTCAATTTAATTCAAATAATTATATTGAAGTTTTCGGCTCTTATTTTGAAACATGAGAACTCTTAGTTAGCGTGTTGGAATCATATTTTTAAATAAATAATTATATATATATATATATATATATATATATATATATATATATATAATTCGTAAATACGCTTTTAAGTAGGCTCACAAGGGGGTCGTCAGTGATGTTTTGACTTGGTTCATCAAGGAGTTTCGGGTCTTTCAACATCATACTCCCCATCACCAAATCAACCCAATCAGGGGAGATCAACCCCTGATTCCCTCTTTTGATTAAACACTAACAACTACTCTGGCCATTTTTAAAGAATAAGAGGAAGAAAGACCACATATTCCGCACATCCGATTGGATGTTAGTAACAACCAATCTGCTGCGCGGACTTAGTTTTAAATGGCCCGCGGTTGGGACTGGTTTCTTCTCTTATTTCGGTGGATTGCAGTTTCGATGGATAACTGAGGAGGTAATCTTAATATTCCTAAATCTTACCCTATTTCCTTGAGTATTTTAAGGTTTAATTATTTGCCGTTTTTATTTTGTACTTTTTTCCTTTTTTTGACGGGGATACTTGGACTCAACGCTATTATCACATTTTATCGTTAGCCTGTTTCTTAATACAAATAATATATACAAAAGAGGGAAATGTTCGTATAAATAAAAGATAAAATAAATTAGACAAATGTCTTACGTTCAAATAAAAAAAATAATTTTAAAATTATATTTATATATATGTATCGCTAAGAACCGATGACAAACTAATAAAACAAAAATGATATATACAAACGATATATGGCAATGATCAAGAGGGAAAAACACTATAAATACACTATATACGCGTTATGGTTCCGATTTAAAATATACAAAAATGTGAAATGTTCGTATAAATTAAAAAATTAAATAAATAAATTAGACAAAAGGTCCAACGTTCGAATAAGGCCTTACGTTCGAATAAAAATTAAATAAATAGACAAAAAGTCTTACGTTCGAAAAAAAAAAAAATTATGAGAATAATGGACAAAAAGTCTTACGAAATGTGTCGCGCCGGAACCGCTAAAAAGGTAAATAGTTAACTTAAAAGGTACCGCGTATAATACGGGTTTAACATAAAAACATATTTACAAATAATACAATTTACAAATTGACGAGATATATTCTTTGGCTGTACTTGTACAATTCAATTCGTGTATTTACTCACATTCGTACGCACAAAAAAAAAAAAAAAAAATTATAAATGCTTTTAAATTAAAATGTTTATAATATTGCCATGTTGCAATTATATTAAAATTATTTACAAATTTACCCGGCTTGATAATTATTTGTTACATTGATGTCCAAGAGCTATCACGCTTTATCCATAACCATTTTGCTGTCCTTTCTGCTGTATTAGTTATGGTCTGGATCGCCTTTCTTTTGTTAGCACCTACTACGCCAATATCAGTTAGAGCTTTGCATAGGGACCTTGCAGCAAAACCCCTTACTTACACCCACCTCGATTGGCAAACAGCTTGACTTCCACCCATTGTTTTTGCAACTCGCTAATAGTTCGTCATATTTTAATATCTTCCGTTCGTGGGCTTCTTCTGCATGCTCTTCCCAAGGCACTGTCAGTTCCCACATTATAACCTTTTTAATATTGTTAGAGTAGAACACTAAATCGGGGCGTAATAATGTTTGCACGATGAGATTAGGGAATTTTAGTCTGTTCCCTTAATTCCCAGTCTGTTGCCTGTGACAGAGTATTTGCTATGTTCTTGTGCTTTTTGGGGGGTTTCTCACCAGCTCTATGGAACTCTATGGCTCTTTTATCTGTTTAAAGTATTGGTGCTGATGGCCATACTAACTATCTTTGCTATCTCTTTTAAGAGATAATTAAATTATATAGACAAGTGTTGTCTATTTATTGTATGTAAATTTTTTTCGTAACTTCTGATAAGTTTAATAACATTATCGTTGAAAGAAGAAAGAAATTCACAGTAGTGATCCATATTTTTTTAATACAATCTAAGCTTTCGGCTTACTTAAGCCATTATCAAAGATGTCAATTACAACATATTAAACAATATACGGACAAGACAGTGATGATAGTCTGTCAATGTTTACATAGAAGATTTCTAAGCAACGATAAACACGCGCATATAAGACGCTAGAAGCAAAAATCGCACTGCATCTCATGACGTCACACATGACCACACGAGAGTGAATTGTAGAAGTATGAATCGAAAGCCGTTGGTATAAACCAATGGCTTCTGTTACCAATTATAGACATTTAAGAATATTTGTAGAGATGCCATAATTGATTTTGTTTAGGTTGGGTCATTTGACATATTGATAAACACAAATAATATATTTGACATATTGATAAACACAAATAATAACAAATTTACTATTTCGCCATACAAAAAAACCTACAAGCATAAATTCATGTACACTTAACTACAAGAGCGAATGCCCATATTACTATAAAATAGCAATTATAAAGAATCTAATACATCGTGCAGAAACTAATTCCTCCACAAAACAGATTTTTTTTACAGTTAACTAAAGAATATAAAACAGACACTTATAGGGTGTATCAAAAATACTTTTAGAAACATTGAGAGCGGCTTCCTCACAAATAAAAAAGGACAGAAATCCATATAGACATATGTCTGCAAATCCTGCCTGCTCACGATATGAATATACTGCCTTTGTTAAACGGAACACTCACTATTACACAGGTTAAACATTGAAAACAAATTAGCCACCAATGTACATGAATGACAAAGGTAAGCTAGTCTACATCGCAGCATATTGCTATCAACCGCAAATTATCTTTAAACATATTAACTCAAAAACGAAATATTTGCAGGCATATGTTTATACACACTTTTGCCTTGTTTTGGTGTGAAGAACGCGCCCCAAAGTTTGTAAAAGTATTTTTGATACATACTGTATCATGCTCTTTTAAAAGGAGAGAAACGTCACCAAGAAAAGAAAAATATTAAACATGCAACTGCTTTTAAAATTTTGCATTTTACATTTCTATAAATATTTATAATAATATATATAATTACGTTCATGATAAATCCTGACAGTGCATGTTATGATAATTCTACATATTATCCCTGTCAAATTCAGAATGTGAGTGTTCATAGCTCTCCACAACTTCCTATCCTTTGTATCTCTTAGGTTAGCTTCTTTCTTATTAATTCTATTCCTTATTCTGACATCAATTTATACAAGGTCGTTAGGTATTTTACTTAATATATTCCTTATTTCCATTAGCCTTTAATATCTCCTGTGAGTGTTAGTATCACCAAGACCTCTTTTCTCATTATGAGTCGTAGAAATTTCAACTGTCTCTTTCTGATTCTAAGTTGAAATGTACAATATTCCAATTCTATCAGTCCTAACCTTCACGGCCAAACCCACCACGCCAGGGATATTTTAGCAAGCCACAACCATTCCCTTCATATCCCCGGGTGAGATTTAAGTTCCAGTCGAGCAGCACCTTCCCACAAACCGCTGACTAGTGGAACCAACTCCCAACATTATGTTTCCCCGAACTCTACAAACTTAACCTGTTCATGTTTAGGTTTAAACTTTATGTCCCGTAAATATCCGAATAAGCTGCACTTCTTACTCTGTAATAATCTACCACAATTGGCCCCAGGGCCTTGTATAGTGTGAACACCATTGACTAAAAGTGTAAATTTCCTTTCTGTTTCCATTTTCACTAATACTTCCTCGTTACTCGCATGTCCAGTCTATGTGATTCTTAGGCTCTTTTGTAGAACGATATTTCTGTGGTCTCAAGTCTCTTCTTCATCTGTGACGAGATTTGAATATTTTTACTGCCATGAAGGAAAGTTTATATTATCTAACAATTTAGTATTCTTTTCTTTGTTTCTAATGACATTTTCCTGTTTCTTAATACTTTACTAATTTTTGGAAGACATCTTTGATATTGAATTCTGGATAGTTTCCTAATAGATGAAGAAAAGAATTGAAGCAACTGAGACGTCATAGACGGAGAACATGAACAATGGAGACGTTTTCAGGAAAATGGAAACAAAATGGCGCATAGAATCAGAAAAAAATGCAGCCGAATTCTCTGGAAGATATAATAAGGAAAAAAGGCTGGAGAAATTTGATATACCAACATTGAAGGTAACAGGAAGAAATAAATAGATGACGGAATAGGTTTTGGGAAGAATAATAAGGAGGCAAAGTTACAGAGAGCTTTACTCGCTCATGTCCTGAAGGGACATAGAATATAAACGAAACGGAAAGCATGAGTGTATTTAAAGACTTTCACAATATAAGGCTAAGTCAAAAATTATCTGCAATCTTTCCTTAATATATATTTAGGTTTGTCACACTGCTTTCTGCTCATGCGTGCTTAGTATTGTGGCCGAAGATTGAACCAGTTTTCTTGCCGCTGTTACAGTGTAAACCTAGTAACTCTGGAGATGCAGGATAAGGTAGCGAGTCACATACCTGACGAATAGATGGCCAAATAGGCACCGGGAAATTTGCAGATGGAGAAAAACTGTTATGGGCTACAATTTACAAAGGTTTTGGAGAGTAATGATCGCCCATGTCCCGAAGGGACGCCAAATATAGACAAGGATGATATATCCATTAGAAATTGGACGGAATGACATGATAGAACTCGACATTGGACTAACACTGTTAATTCTTCACACCTTTTCTTACAGAGAATTATTGATCTGCGCCGAGAATCCTGAAAACGAAAGAACTTCATTCCTGGCAATGATGTAAAATTTTATTTAATGCCGAAGTAAGTGTCGGCTTATTTTCTTACCGCCTGTCTTAATGAATGTTACTCCGCCTTAACAGTCTTATGCTGTCGAAAACTCGCCTTTAAAACGAATTATCACCGGTAAGACACGAACCAACGGATAAAGAATAATTGATGACATTCTTGCTTGTTACTTAAATCAGTAGATGGGCAAATTGTTAAGGTACAGAGAAACGCGACTGGTCTCTTCATTACCGATTGTGTATCATTGAATTTAAGCACCGAAGACGGGTTTGGGGCATTGCCAGTAAGTTAAGTAACGTACGTGATAAAACTTTTGGGCGATCATGTCTCACCCTTTTCTTGACTCATTAGGCACGAGATTTTTCCCGCAGTAAGTTGCCGTTGCTTTCTGCGGTAGACTGGTTACGAACTAAGGATATAGTGTTGTATAATCTTCGTTCTAGGGAAAACATGGTTGACGGGCGTCTATTCAATCACGTTGACGTTGGCTTCTCTCTCACAAAGCTGGTGATCGCTAGTTGGTTAGTTCGGAGGTAAAACGAGAACTTCCACAAAAGAATTTTAAGTTAACCATTATTTTATTCTCCATGTTGACATGTACATCTTCTAACTAGCCAGTGGGCTTGCTCTCTCCCCAAATTGGGGAACAAGTTCCCAAATACGAGATAACACCTCTACATTCTTCAACGTGTGAAATGTAAGTGGTCCAGGTTAGGACCAAGGAAGAACAACACGAACACAAGAGAAGAAATAACGAAGGTATATTACACGAAATAATAATACAAGATATGGAAGGTGTTAGTATGACTGTCAGTCTGGTTTGGAGTGAACTACTATCGGCTCGACTCGATTCGGTATCTAGCCAACCCCCCACGAGTGTTGCATGTGGCACAAGGCCGAGTTTAACGTGGGTTTCCTGAGCCCGTAGGCTCGGCCAAAAATGCCCGTAGAACCTGTATGAACGGGATCGTGTTGGTCAACATCCCCGAACGAGACTCTGCCCTTCGGCGGAGCCTCGTCCGGGTTCCTCTCAGCTCAGAGGCAGAGAGTTCGACCGTCAAGCCGAGAAGCTCGGCTTGATTCGGTATCTAGACACCCCCCACGAGGGTTGCATGTGGCACAAGGCCGGTTTTTACGTGGGTTTGCCGAGCCCGTAGCCTCGGCCAAAAAAATGTCCGTAGAATCTGTAAAAACAGAATCGGGTTGGTCAACCTCCCCGAACGAGACCCTTCCCTTCGGCGGAGCCTCGTCCGGGTTCCTCTCTGCTCGGAGGCAAAGAGTTCGACCGTCAAGCCGTAGTATACATAGTGTTAGGAAGAGTTCATTTTGCAGTTATAGGTAAGGACCCATGACAGTAAGTCCATGAAATGCCTTTCTACATCGAACATTCCTCGCTAGTTTTAGACAATCAAAAACGACTTCCTTTGTTTTCCGAGGAGAAATACAATTCTCTAAAAAATAATAGTCTGCTAAACTATTATTTAACAACAGGGCACAGCCTTCCATGCTATTTACCTATAGCTGGGGGGGGGGGGAAGAGTATTTGTGTGTAAGTGAATATAACGAACTTGGCTTGAATTCGAACTCGGGCCTCCGATTTCTGTTACCGAGCCTATGTCTATTACACCACAACACAAATAATACCCCATTTAAAAATCATCTGCTAACTCAAAAACCTAGTTTGATGATGAAAAGAATTCTAATTTCAGTTACCAGTTTTCGAGACCAGCATTTCGAAAACTTATTTTTAATTTAGAAAATATAACAGGACACCCTATTCTCAGCCTCTATGTCTTTCTAATGTCTATCACTTTAAAAAATGAGAAAAAGGATATCATTTAGCACAGTTTAAAATTTAATATTTGTAAATATACACAATTACAGATAACTCTTTAAGAATTCAGAGACTGATTTTGCCTTCTGTTCTATTATGATCTGAAACCAATTACTAAAATGATAAAAATATTTTAAGATTCTGAAAAAGTCATGTATAAAGAAATGTCTGCTTAATGGTAATCTATAAAGAAGAATCGGCATTAAAATTTCCTTTTTTTACTCTTGATCAATTTTTTTATTTATTTGTGACCGCACCACTTAATTAAGTAGACCATATTTCTTTATCTAAAAAACTCGGACGACTCAGGCAAAACATACTGTTGGAATTTGTTTTCACCTGACATATACCCTTGGCCGAGAAGCTGTTCTTCATTGGTTTATTGGTTTGTTTTTTTACAGATTATCAACCGTTTTATATGCTATTTAAAGCCAGAAGATCTTTTTAGATTGCAAGACATTTTGTGGGGCGAAGGGAGATAATAATGATTTAGTGATACAATTCTTACTAATTAAACCATGGCTGAAGGGAGAAGAGTTTGATTAATAGTTTTCCCAAGGGTATTTGAGCGTAAGTGAAATCAAACTGAAATCGAAACTCTAATTGACAATTATCCATTAAATCACCCGCACATTGAAGTTTAAAACTTTTGTATTCCGATGCAATCACCCATCTAGGCACTGACCAGGTTCGATATTGGTTAATTTCGGTAAACTTACGTGACCCGGTGTTTCAACGTGATATGGCCGTAAGCCTGATTTTCATTGGATAATTAATAAACTTTCGACAAAGGCTGATAAATTAATCGACCGAAATATGTTACGAAATATTGGAAGATGGGGTTCATTTGTCCGAATAATACATGGGCCCTTACTTTCGAACATGGCGTTTTTTGACGGAGTTGTTAACTTTTGTAAATAGCTGTAAAAAAATTCGATATAAAACAAAACACACATACAGGCATTGATTAATTTAATTGCAATTATTTTCAAGGAAATTACCAAACACACTACAATAAATATTTACTGAGGAAATCAACCTTGAGACCAAGTGAAGTCTTTGTAATATTCATTTATATTGAAAAGTAACTTACGATATATGCAGGCAACTATTAGATGGTTATTGTGAGTTTATAGGACTTTATTCTTGGTTTGAATCTATTTTCTACAGATCAGTATCTTAAAAGTCAATTGACATTAAGTTTTTCATCAATTTTGTTAAAATATTCAAGGTTGAAATCCTGAATATAAAATTGATTTTGCCTGAATAGGCTTTGCGCTCAACTTCACATCAGTACAAGAAGGCCAGGAACTGTATTGGAATGCGATGGCGCTATCGGAATGGGAGGGCGCCTCTACGATTCTCCGTTATCATTGGTTAACTGATATGCTCGGGTGGGCAGAGGAGCAACTACTCCAGAGATGATTTTTTAAAATCATTTCACCCCAAGCAAAGCGGTAATGTCACTAGAACACAGGAAATCGCAGGAAATGAAATGAAATGAAAAAGACTGAAAATAGGGAGGATTGAGGAAAGGAACAAAGATGAACGGTGTTCAAGAAGACATAAGATGGCGATTGGCGTTGCCTTTTGATTTTTGATGATTACAGTTATCAGGGAAACAAGGAAACTGAAATGAGTACGAGAAAATGAGAAGTGGCTGTTGCATTTAGCTATTTGAACGGTAAAAGGATGGGACCTAAATGCCAATCTAGTAACACAAATTGATGTTGTCGGAAAAAACAAGGAAACGGAAGGGAGTTCTGCAGCCGGGAAGTGCACGAATAGAAATAAATATTGTCCCTAAGACAACGCATATCGAGAATGTAAGATGCGCATTCAGACCAGGAGGCGTGTCAATGGAGAACACTGACACACACACTGTGGCTGATAGCAACTGACGAAGTATTGAAGGGAGAAAAAGTTATAAATCAGAATGCTGAGAAAAAAATTACTTCATTAGGTGCAAAAAAGCTTGCTATGTGATATCCATCTTCTCATACGTTTGTGAACGCTGGACAAACTCCCCACAAACCAAGAGAAAACTGGAGATGGCAGAAATAAAGTTCTACAGAAGGATAATGAGCATTCTATAGACTGAACGAGTAAGCAACGAGTAAGTCTTCTAACTATCTATATAGTTATATCTATAACTCTGTAACTTCCGTTATTCCGTCCCTCCGTTCGTAACACCATCTAAAATATCCATAGATTCACCGATCGAAACCAACTTTTGGAGAGAAGTGCAAACAGGGATATGAATTACAGCTGCTTTTAAAAGAATGCGTCGCTTCGTACAATAAATTTTCATTCATTTTTTGAAATAATTAAAAGTTTTATTATTTAACATACAACATACTCCCACTATTTTACAATTTAATGAGTAAAATAACAAATATTTATTTAATAAATATGCAATGTTGTTTTTCGCATATCTTTTTTGCAAGTTCTTATATACAATAATACAGTTTCCTGTTATTCATGCGTTTGCGAGAGCGATAAACAAATCACAATGCCAAGAGCTTCAAAAAGTTGGAATTTGGCTCTAGAAAGAAATATTTACAGATGCGTGCTCAAGAGTAAGAAAATTAAATTAAATACTTTTTTTAAACCGTGAAATAAAGTCCTTTGTTAGAGTATTTTCCAAACAAATCATCTTATTCAAAATTCATCGATTGGCTTGCGAAATTGAACAAAACGAATAGTTTGTACATATCGTCGAAAACTTTAGCGATAACTTCAATAATACGAATTTCTATGAAGATTTCAACACATGTCGGCGTATTTCCAAAAAAATAGAGTAAAGAAAAGCCTTGGAGAACATTATTTTCATGGGATATAATGACGGTAAGAGACTATGGGGAAGTCAGCGAAACCATATATATGAAGAATTTGTGTACATGGATAGCGGAACGGTAAGCGTGAGTTTTTGCAAAGCGAGAAGAATCTTTTGAGCGGTATGATGTCCCATGTCCGAAAGAAACGAAACACATAGAGAAAGAAGATGTATCGATAGAAAACATCATCTTCAGTATGAAAGCTTCAAGCCTCGTGTTATTATTTAACTAGCATATCCACTTCCTTTCAAAAATTAAATTAAATTAGGGAAAACAAGTGCAGATATCTATCTATAAATTATAAAAATGACATAAGAAAATAAGGATACGATTTTGGTATTTGCCGTGGCATAATTATAATATTACAATTTTATCAAACTAGTTATTTTAAATAGTTTTAAAACATTTCCCCCCGCCCCGGTAAGGCAAAAATGCCACTAAAACATTAAGGTGAACGAGAATAAAAGCACATCCGCAACTCTTGTGTCGGAGCAAAGACACACAGAAAATCAAAGGGATGGTTATCACATTGAAGAACTGGGGAAGATTCAACAGACTGGTTATTACTTTGAAGAATTGGGGGAGTTTCGACTAGCTGGTTATTACTTTGGGAATAGTTTTCCCCAAATCACCATACTGCAGTAGAGGATTTGATTTTTCAGTAAATAATAGTGACATTTTATTCAACCAGTTTTTCTTGCCACTAAAATTTCAAAGTGAATTAATTTTTCTGGGCACGAGATTTTTTGACCAGAAGTTTTCTTACCACGAGTTTTTTCTTACCACGAGTTTTTTCTTACCACGAGTTTTTTCTTACCACGAGTTTTTTCTTACCACAAGTTTTTTCTAGCCACGAGTTTTTCTTGCCAATAAAACAAAACGTCGAGGTGAACGAGAATATGAAGACTTTTGTAAGAAAGGACAATAAAAGAACAGATGTCAGGTAAGCAGGTGATGGCTACTGACGTTCTATTTAAATTTTTGATGATCGTAGATGGTAAGCTGTAGAGAAGTAGTCATAGTTAAATGTATAAATGTATGTTTGTAATAAAAAATAACAAGAAAAGAAAAGAAGACGGCAAAAACAATACTGAGTAAGCAAACAATATAATCAAGACAAAGTAAAAGTAATAAGGCAAAAATTTCACAAACTAACAATTGGTGTTGATGGACAAGAAGTTATTCAAATAAACAAATTTAACGTTCAGTCTTCAAGACAAGACTGACCAGGACTGGAAGATGAAAGCGAGAAGTGACCTATCTTATTAGATAGGAATATATCCCAACATGCATTTGTGTGTTTCTTCCTATAAAATGGCGGGGAGGAAATATTTTACAGTTATTCCAAGTAATAGATTGGAACCAATACAGGGAAGTAAGAAACTGGAATGAAAATTCTACAGTGCAAGGGAAGAAACTATTAGAATAGAACGTACGGTTTCATCGAGTTAATTCAACAGTCAAATGGTGATACTTTGTAGCAAATCTAGTAGTACGCTTAAATTCATGCGGTGAAGGTATCAAGGAGCGTAGTTCATGATGTAACCCGCGAATAACTACTCACACCACTATCCCCGTCTCTTTCCCGCTTCTTTTTCCTCTCAGTCACTCGCTACTGAAGCTAGCTTTGTTTAATAATACCGACTTTACGGGTCAACCGGCTTCTTTCCCTCCTCGACTGGTTTGTCGTCTCGAGTGAGTTGATTCAGGTTTCTCAAAATGTTACTCTATTAGGGAAGTCTTGTGTGGCCTCATCTTGGTACATTGTGTACCACAGACAAATTGGCACAATTCATGTCTGTGACTGTGGCAACTTTTGTCTCTTTACATTCAAGTGCGAGTCGGAATCAGGCAGGAATATGAAATCCTTCAATAAAATGCACAAAACAGTTGGTAACTCTAACGGGCTTATTGAATATAAAGAAAAACTGGTTGAATAAAATGTCTCTATTATTTACTGCAAAATCAAGACCTCCACTGCAAGATGGCAATAGTCACTCTCTCGAATTTTTTATTCTCCAATGTAATAACCATCTCGTCGATTCTCACACAATTCTTTTGTCATGCGTCTCCATGTGTCTTCGATCCGACACGAGAATTGTGGATGTTCTCTATAAGAGCCATCCCGACTCTCTTTTCGTTTTCACTCAGCCCAACGGACATGCGATCGGAGCAAATCTCTGGCGACATTCCTTGTTGGGCCGATTTTCCGTCTGTCAGTGTCTAGGATGCTCTTACTTATATAGACCCTCAATAAAAAAAATTGATAATGATATATCTCATTTGTTTACACTGGTGTCTTAATCTTAGGATATCTTGTCAATTAACCACGAGGAACTCTCTTTGTTTAGAATCTGCCTAAATTTCATTATGTAAATGTAATTCTATTCTTGAGTGATTAACATTAACAAATCCCAATCTTGGAGATTAAAAAACAGATATGTTGTTCTTTGCCTAGAATAATTTGGATCATTCATTTCTGGGAGCACACACCTTTTGAAGAGATATCATAATCTAAACAAACCGAACTTAATAATTTTTAAGGTCACAAGCGAATTTGGCAGATAGCAAAATATAAACAAACTTTCAAATCTAATATCTCAGGATCTAAGAGATTCGGTCAACATATTAATCATGTCTTCTTAAGGATGGACAGTGGATAGGGTTGGGTAACTTTGTTTTCGCTTAATTTTACTGAATCTTGCCGAGTTAATCTTGGGTTCCATTCTCGTTGGAACTGTTAAAAAATTGTTAAATTAAAAATTATTAGCTTAAAACATAATTTTTATCAAGTTATTTCTTCTTTTTTATTCTTAAGTATTCAAACTCTTCTCTTGATAATTTTAATAATTATTAACGAATTAGTATTCCTTCCAAATGTACATCCGGTAATTCTTTGTAATTACGCGTCCTGGGTATGACGATAAACTACATCCGCGTCTTGGGTATGACGATAAACTGCATCCGCGTCCTGGGTAAGACGATAAATTGCGTCCAACAGCAAGGCATCTGATAATACGTTTTTGAAAAAATAATGTTGCCAGCTGTACGTCAAAGGAAAAATATTGTTATCAGCTATACGTTTTTTTAAAGAATAGTGTTGCCGGCTATACGTTTTTGAAAAAGAAAATATTACCAGCTATACGTTTTTGAAAAAATAATATTACCAGCTATACATTTTTAAGGAAAAAATTTTAACAGAAATGGATTTTTGACAAAACAAAAGTATTACCAGGAAAAAAAAAAGTTGTCGGCATTAAATGACCCATTGAAGTTGATATGCCGTAAAAAAAAAAAAAAACCAAACCATCCATGTAATTACGTTGAAATTTTTAAACCAGATTCAGTGTTCTGTTACAAAGAGAGCAAATGTCATGGAAATATGTCTTGAAAAAGCAGACGGATGAAACATCATGGCGGTGAGAAAGTAACTGAAGTCAATGTGCTTGATAACATTACCGACTCTCCTTTGATATTTTGGGGTGTCCGAATGTGTATTACAATATATCCAAACAAGCATTATTCAATTCATGAACGAAAATTTGTGAATGTGTAAAGATGGATTAAATTGTCTGGCACGAAACAATTAACAAATTTTCCTAGCAAGAGATATAGCAATTGATTCATTATAATATCTCCACTTCATATCACTAGAAAATGTGACACGTAAAAGTCATATATTTAAGATTTTCGCTAAGCTTATATTTTATATTACATGTAACTACAGATTTCTTAAATGATCCCTTATTTTTGCAAGCCTATAAGTTTAGGCAGACCACAAAACGACACATTTTCTGATTTTTTGTCAATGGATCTAATATTAGATTTCCTATTTCCCCATCTTATTATTATTTTCTGTTTCACCCATTAACGATAACAATAAGAATAATTTCAAAATTTGTTTATAATCAATGAATCAATTCTAAATTTTACAGCGAAACCATTTCAATCGAAAAAGAAAACAAACAGCTGGATACGAATATCATAAGATATTTTATATGCCCATTTCAGAAAACAATAACGATTGTAGCAACAAAACACACAGCTCATAAAACACCTGGAATAGACGAGTGAATTGCAATATACAACCAGAAACAGATAAATCGATTTTACCGTATAACTCAACCTAAGTTTGCAACTGGAATCTATTATTTGGATGTTAAATGAACGTGCAAGGATCACGACGGAGATCTTTTTCTATGTGCCATCTCCCTTAATGACGTCGGCGATCATGGCTCTCCTCAATTTCCTGTCCGTTGTAGCTCTTAATATATTTTGTCTTTTTGCTAAATCCGCTACACCGTTTCCTCAAACTCTTAAGGAAGGTTATGCCTTGTTTTCCTCTTGCCTTCAATGTTACTTGTGCATATAAAGTTTTCAAGCCCTATTTCTGTATTATTTGCTCTAGAATTGTCATCTGCTTCTTTCTGACGTTAAGTATAAGTGTCTTTTTGTTCCCATTGTTGTTGTTGTTGCTCACATGGATGTCCCCAAAATTGCTTTAACAAAATCCACTGATAAGAATGGAATGGATATGTACGATAGTTTGGGGGGCACAATAACTGTGAAAGTAATTCTTGTTCAACTCGTAATGGGAATTATTTTCCAACTTAATGATACAACTTTCATCAAAGATTGTTGTCTTGTATCTTTTTATCAGATTATAAATTCTATTGACATTCTGTAACATGCGACGAACATCTACTTCAATGCTTACAAATCGCATAATTTCACAGTAGAATTTATTATTTATTGTGCCAACGTGTTGTCATTTTGATCAACTATGAAGTATACAAGACTTCCAGAAATATTTTTATCACCATCCTGCAGTAGAGGATTTGATTTTATCAGTAGATAATAGAGTCATTTTATTCAACAAGTTTTTCTTGCCACTAAAACGCCAAGGTGAACGAGTTTTTTGGCTAGGAGTTTTTGAACGAGTTTTTCTGGTCACGAGTTTTTGAACGAGTTTTTCTGGTCACGAGTTTTTGAACGATTTTTTCTGGTCACGAGTTTTTCTGGACACGAGTTTTTCTGGTCACAAGTTTTTGAACGAGTTATTCTTGCCACTAAAACGTCAAGGTGAACGAGTTTTTCTGGCCAAGAGTTTTTGAACGAGAATTTCTGGCCACGAGTTTTTGAACGAGTTTTTCTGGCAACGAGTTTTTCTGGCCATGAGTTTTTCTGGACACGAGTTTTTGAACGTGTTTTTTCTTGCCATGAGTTTTTGAACGAGTTTTTCACTAAAACGTCGAGGTAAACAGGAATAAGAAGAATTTTTTTCTCTAAAACATATTATCTGATGGGATAAATAGTTACAACATCCTAGCTTAATAGGTGTTAATTAAACTAAAGAAGGCATGAAACTTACGAATTATTGAATCCAAAGGGTACCATAAAACTTTTGGTCTATAATGTACATAGCTGCTAAAATTTAATTTACTCGGATTAATTACTTTGGCAAATTGTTTGGCGTCATTAAATTTAGAATCCATATATTTAAAATACTCAGAGTTCTTGCTCGCACAATAACTAATGTAATGTCTAGAAAACAAAGATTAACTTTTATAGAATGATTAATTAAGGAAGCCGTATAAAGTTCTTTATAAATGAAACGTGTTTCGTTATTAGCGTCACCAGGAAAGCTTGGAAGTTATTACCAATATTTCTGAAGACGGTAAAGCCAAAAAAGAAACAAGAAAAAGAAACTTAAATTTATGATTTTCGTACATCCTTGTTATTTAATCATATAATGGAATCTAAAGTAAAATTCATTCGGGCATCAAATATTCCATTCGTCTTTTCAATTTGAACACAGAAGCTTTCTTTCTATTACGTCCTTTGTTTTCTGTTCATATTCTGTATTAATACCATATTTTCCTCTGTCTAAATAGCATGGTTCTCTGATTCTTTGAAATTACATTTGTAATTGTTGTAGCATACCTACGGACGATAATGTGTATTTCCCTATTCACATAAATACAGTAGTAAATACCGTATGTTGGTCTGCAATCGGAGATTCGTCTCCAGCTGTGATGGTCAAACTCTCTACCTCCGAGCAGAGAGGATCCTCAGACGAAGCTATGTCGAAGGGCAGAGTCTCGTCTCACGAAACAGCTACCCGACCCTGTTTTATACCGTGTCGACGCGGAATTTTTGGCCGAGCCTACGGACTCGGGAAGCCAACATTAAATTTGGCCTTGTGCCACATCTGATTGTGTGGCGCGGTTGGTAGATATAGTGCAGTTGGAGATTCATTGCGGAATTCACTTGACTAACTTCTAACAGTTGATTACTTCTATGCGCTGCTGGCGAATCTTATATGTGTTGTTCTTGTCCTAAGTATTATCGTTCATTACCAACGTTCGTGTGATTATTCTATTCAGTAATCTACCCTAGGTTACAACCGCTTAGTGCCGCTTATTTCCACGATGTCAGCGATCATGTCTCCCTACGATATCCTATTCCTCGTGACACTAAGTAATGTTTGGCCCTTAACTATTCTCTGATCTGTCCTTAACGCCTTTATTCATTGTGCCATGTGTCCATGTTAGTTAGATCCAGTGACATCATCCAAAGAGTTTGAGTTCAATACCTGGTTAAGGCGGTGGAGAAGTAGGAGTGGGGAATTAACAGGAGATAACTTATAATTGATATCCCTTAAACATAGCACGTGGCACTAGAAAAGTCTGCCTCAACGAGCGAAATAAAGGTTTCAATTCGACATTGTAATCACCTGAAGAAGGCCGGAACGTACAACGGTCGAAACGTTGTGATAAATATGGCAACAAAGATGAGGACAATAGTCCGAATAATGCAAATAGTTATATATTTCTATGTCAGATTTTCTCGGGATTGTTACAAAATTACAAATATAGTTTTATTTCCGCAGCAAAACGTTTCACAAAACGTTCATAGGCTGACTATAAAGGAGTGATGTTAGAGCTTTGAAATCTTACATGCATTAATTTCAACTTATCATATCGTTGTTTCTTTCCATGTATGAGGGTGGACTAAAAAGTGCATAAGCTTAATATGGAAGAACGAAGCTAGAATTGTTAAATCTTGCATTAATTTCAACTTTCGCTAGATAGGAGATTGAACTGAAAAGTTCATAGGCTGGCTATGAAAGAGTGACGATAAAGCTGTGAAAATTTGCATGCATTATTTTAAACTTTATTTATCAATAACTGAATTGTTTCTTTCTAGATACGAAGGTTAAATGAAAAGTTCTTAGGCTGGCTATACAAGAGTGACAATAGAGCTGTAAAATTTTACGTGTTAATTTCAATATGTCTTTTAAAAAAACTGCATTTTCCTTTCTTGGTAAACTGACATCTGACTGTTCAAAGAATATTTAAAAATAAACTAGTAGCGACTTCTCTTGAAAATGGACATAATTTGGCACCCTGGTGTTATTAAGTTCATGCAGAAGGTTTAGCCCCAGATGATATTCATGCTGACATTAGGGGACGACGCCACACCTTTATCAACAGTGCAAAAGAGGGCAGCTGAATTTAGGATAGTAAGGAATAATCATGAAACTGACCTAAGGTTGGGACATCCTGCTACTGCCACCACCGGGGAAAATATTGCTCGTGTTTACCACATGGGTGACAGGCGATTGACTATAAATCAAGTAGCCAACGCGTATCTCGCGAGAATGCTGAGGATATTCTGCATCATGAACTTGGCTTGACCAAGGTTTCTGCTCTAACACCTGATCAAAAGCGCACTAGGTTTATCACATCACGGAAAGATCTGACAATTTCTCTTAATTACGTCTATATACGAGGTTGGGTTGACTATGAAGGGGTGGTGCTCAAGCTGCGAATCTTGCATTCATTAATTTCAACATGTCTTGGTATTTTCATATTTTTCATCGTCTGTTATAACACTACTTATTTTTATATTTACATTTATATACTTGCTTGATTGGGCACCTCGATGCGGTGTAATGGTTAACAAGATTGTCTCGCAAGAACAGTTACGATTGAGTAGTGAGTTCAGATCCTCACTGGGTACCCCGTTCTTTCGGCCTTGTGCCACATCTAAGCTACGCTTGAAAAATCACTACATACTTGCTTAAATGTCCCCTGTTTGTAGCTAGCATTTCTCTTACTGACAAGCAGAAATTCTCTTTTCTTACAGCTGATAGTGTTTTCTTCTCTCATTTCTTTCTATCTTTTTTGAGTTCCGTTAATTACACCGGTTCTCATCCAATTACTGAAGCTATATAACTACTTATATGGAGGATTGCTTAGAATCTTCTTATTAATCATGAGGTATATTTGACACCGGATAGCCTGCATATCATCTGGAAGTTCTCCCTCTCTAACAATATTAAGAGTGAATTTTTTAGGGCCACAGTAGAATCTGCCTTATTCTACGTGACATGTTCACTGACGAAACACCAAGAAATATCATTGATAATATTACTGATTATTCTTTGTATTTTATCCAGAACGTCTGGATATAGAACAGAAGCACTAGAATTATATGGCAGCAATAGAGAAGGCATGTATGACTGGTAAACCTACAGATATCTAAAAGTGGTTTGGTTTGGTATGGTTTGGTTTGTTTTACGGCATATCAATCTCAATGGGTCATTTAATGCCGATAACTTTTTTTTAACTGGTAATATTTTTGTTTTGTCAAAAATCTATTTCTGTTAGTATTTTTCCTCAAAAATGTATAGTAGGTAATATTATTTTTTCAAAAACATATTGCTGGTAATATTTTGTAATGTTTTTTACCTCAGTTTCGTGGTTATCTATTTGCCCATAGCTGTGACCCTAACAGGTGCTACCACCCCGTTTCAGAGTGAACCTAAGAACACCAGCAATTAAGAGGTGGTTCCACGCTCCTCAAAACCTCCTGATCAGTGACCTTGCTGTCGTGCATAGTTTATCGTCTTACCCAGGACGCAGATGCAGCTTATCGCCATACCCAGGACGTTGTGAATTTTGAAGCACAACACAGCGAACTAACGTTCTTAGCAGCAGATCTAGGAAAGTATTCAATATAATATTTCGACTTCACATCAACCGAGAATGTTGGTTGGAGAATATGAAACCAGTCACATTCATAAAGGTTACTATCAGACATTCTGATGAAAGGCGGGGAAAGGGTTTTTATATTTGCTGTTTTTTATTTATTTTCTATTATCAAGCAGGCGGTTTTCTCTCAGTATAATTACTGGAATATTTTAATATCTTACCGAAATAAATTAATAACGTTTAATAAGGATTCCATGTTAAATAATTTAGCAGAATCTCTCTGTGATATATTGAAAAATATTTACTTTTGACCAGTGACAATATTTTGAGAGGAAACTTATAGAGACTGTCTTTCAGTAAATCGATGCAATTTAATGTCAGCTGCACACTGGCACCTCTAAATGACTAAATGATAATCTGTGAATGAAGATTCCGGATGTGTTAGAGAAGATATGTCAAATAGCTGCGGCTCAGTGTCATCAAATGATTGTCTTTATGAATCTGTCAATTACAAACGAAAACTTAGGAAAAAAATTCGTATATTCTGATAGAGGAAATGCATCTCTGCATAATTAGGAAGTTGTTTCCAACAGAGACCTTATCGATCACATAAATTTGAGCCATCATCTCGTCTTTAAGTTATGGATATTATTTAATATAGGGACCTCCACATACAAAACGAAACCTAAGGTTTAAACTGACTTTTTTAAAAGAAATATCTTTCCTAAAGTTTTTAATAGATTAATTTTAATATTTCCAGTAAGCAAAATACTTTAAACAAATTTAATTTTAATAGAAGCCGTATTTCTTTTGCTAAAAAATAGCCGATTATCTACCTTTTTAGTCGTCATTCATTGCAATGAAATTCTCTTTATTAAAAAAAACTTCCAAAATAAAATGTAGTTTTCTGAAACTTTGATGAATATTAACTTTATATGTAATTAATGTTATTTGAAGCAAATACTATTTACTTTAATATATATATATATATATATATATATATATATATACAGTGTAACCCTGATATAAGAGAGTTGTCGGGGCCGGATAAGAAATCTCTTATATCCGGGTTTCTCTTATATCCGGGTTTGGTCTATTTTTTTTCGGTAACTATGGCTCTAATTTGGGACCAGAGAAAATCGCTCTTATATCCGGGTTTCTCTTATATCCTGGTATCTTATATCCGAGTTACACTGAATATATATATATATATATATATATATATATATATATATATATATATATAAAAGTTTAAAATATCTCAGATATACACATAAAAAGTGAAAGAATTTACGGGTCTGTTTGATATAATTTGTCAAATTATTCATGTAAATAATTGATTTAATAAATAACGAATATTGGTTTTCCCCAAGGATCTCTCTTAGGCCCTACCCTGTCCTGATCTTCATTAACAACCTTCCCGATGTCATCAGTTCTCAAGTAGACATCTACGCGAACGATGCTACTATCTATTCGCGCCTGAATAGTAAATCTGGTATCGTTAACAAAAATAACCTGAGGCTCTTGGTCACGAAAATGACCTCCAATCCGACAGTATCTATGATATAAAAATTTTGCCATCGTACCAACTCTAATATCTTGTGCCAGACACAAAACTTAGTTGGTAGAAACAGGAAGTCAGGAAATTAGGCGCAAGTTAAGAAACAAAACGGCCACTGCCAAATTTTTTTAAAGGAACAGCACATTTATTTTACAATTTAAAACGTACAAAACAAGGGTTGCACAAAAATTTCCTTTTCCGCGCTACTTTGGACAGGATAAATAAAAACAAACAGATAACTCACAGAAACAAGAAAAATGTGATACAATTTGTTAGATAAGAAAAGAATTCACATACAAAAACTATATCGCAATTAGTTTGATAAGAAATGGATACATATACACAAATTAATCCTTTCAAAAATAGAAAACGTTGTGAAATACTTGGAGAAAGAAATAATATTAGGTTGGTGCAAAAATAATATCGTTTTTTGACTATTTTTTAACGTCAAAAAACGATATTATTTTTGCACCAACCTAATAAAATGTGATAAGGCAGAAATTTTTCAAGTAGCACTCACATTTGTTCATAATTGATTACACAAACAGGATATATCAGCTCGAAGGGTTTGTGTTGTAAAGTTCACTTGTTTTTTCTTGGTGTGAAAGTTTCTGGTGTAGTAATCTACCTTGTATCAGTCAGGTCTGATTTATGACCTACAGCTTGACCGACCGACCTTTGAACTTCGGGTGCTATGCTCTGTGAGTTCTTATTCTCTGCTATCCGCTGATAGCAGTGCTTTTTATTGAAAAAGTCACCAAAATTTGACATTGGCCGGCAAACTTGTTTCTCATTGTCCAATAAACACTCTCCAAGTACTCAAAAAATTAAAAAAAAATCCAAAACACTTCAAACAATTTTGGAGGTTCACTGCTTGAGCCTAAAAGCCCATAAAAAGGCACAAAATTTGACACACAAGCCATCTAACCTTCAGAAGAATAAACCTTTCCCAAAAACGTGTATAAAAAACAACCTAGACGATTATACACAGATTTTTGACATTTTTTACAAATCATAAAAATAAATTTTTTTATAGTGTTTTTAGCCCGAAAGTATCTGTTTTTATGTGTTGACAGCCTGATGGAAGGTCAGATATTGTCACACTGTGACTTTATCTGTAAACATATTTGATGAAATTAAAGTGAGCGTCTTTCTTTATATCATTTTTAAATAGTCGGTAATGTTAAAAATTTAGGAAAATATTCTCCGTAATGTAATGTTTAATGAATTTTACAAATGTTGAATTTACATTATTCTATAGTTATCGTTCTTATTTTCTGATAATATTATGTATTATCGCCCGTACATACAAAAATCTGAACGTTTATACACTAACAGAAAATTCAAAATTCTTTTCGATATATTAGTATTTTATGATTTTTATTAAGCTTTTCAATTTATGATTAGTAAATATAGTTTACTATTAATAATAATATCATTTAAAAGGATGAAATTAATAACGAATTTTAAAAGAGTTTTAAAACGTAATGAAAACTTTTTAAAAATTAAAACAATTCTTATAAAAATTAATTATTCATCAAAATTTTTTTCTTAAAACTATAGTGTCCATAATATATATTATTTATAAAAACAATTAAAACCTTTTCTAATTAAATAATGTATAATCTTATTGCTTTTTTTATTCTACGATTCAGAACAGATTTTCAGAAACGCTATTTCTTTTTGACAAAAACAAATCAATGATTTAAATTTTCCAAGGAGTCCTTCTTTTAACTAAAATAATTGTGAAGAGGGTGAAATTTTAATTTCTTCAAATTTCATAAAATTAAGTGGGGTTAGAAATGTAAAAAAAATATTTTTGTCAAGATTTTCTAAAAAGAAAAAAGAAGTTACAAAAATATTTCATACATTTATGTATAAGTCCTGAAAATTTCCTTAAAATCTGACAATTATTTGATTTTTGTAAAAATTTCTCAAACAATCGAATTTTATTGCGAAAAAAGACGCTAAGAATCGCTATACTAATCTTTGGCTCACCCATTGACGCGAAAAAAAAAAAACAAGACTTTAACCAAAATTTCTAACGTACTAGAAAGAATTAAAAAATAAATAAACTAAAAAAATAATTTGGTCGGTTCCTCTTAATAAAAGCATGAATATTTTGACGATAACACTTCGTGTTTATCGAGTTCAGTAAGAGGAAGAGACCGAAATGCGACTTGCAGGTCTGGAACATTAGAATCAAGCAAACGCAAAAGTTTAAATATCTGAGAAAAGTCTTGACAGAGGACGGTAAGTGGGGCACTAAGATCCGTAGACGTATCGGGATGGCCAAGGAGACATTCTAAATGATGAGCAGAGTAATGCGAGACAAGAGGATTTCTTTTGGAACAAAGAAAAGAATACTGAACTGTTACGTGACATCTGTCCTTCTTTACGTCAGCGAATGTTGGACGATTTTCTCAAAGATGAAGAAGAGACTCGAGGCGACGGAGATGTGGTTCTACAGAAGGATGCTAAGGATATCATGGACTGAGCATGTGAACAACGATGAGGTCTTGAGGTTACAATATAGTTATAGTTAACATCAGAAAGTGGCAGCTGAAGTATCTGGGACACATAATAAGGAAGGAGGGCCTGGAGAATCTGATACTCACGGGTTAAATAGAGGAAAATAAAGACAAGGAAAAGCAGCGTGGGACATACCTGACAAGCTTGAGCAAGTGAATGACAGAACGTGGTCTGCGGGGAGGAAGCAGAGGGAAGGAACTTGTTGAGAGCTTCAAGGGATAGAGGGAGGTGGAGAGCCATGATCACCTACGTCCTGAAAGGAAATGGTGCATAAAAAGAAAAAAAGAACGCTCTTGTTTAGAACACATTTGGGGGTATCTTATTTAAGGTGTGCAAACTCCCGAACAGATGCTACCACCATCCCTAAAACCTGAACCTTCTCAATCGTTATCTATCCTACATATCCTCACAATCCTCAATCGTTATCTATCCTACATATCCGCACGTACTTCTTCTTCTTACAACAATACAACAAATTCGTTGAGTAATCCTCTGCCATCAGTGACTCCTGGCCTTTTATTGAGTGAATATTTATTTAAAAAAAAAACAAAAACATGAAATACACTCTCTACTAAAATAAAACTATTAAGCAATATTCATTTAATATGCTATACACATTATCAATATCTTTATCACTCTGTTAATTAATATCACTATAAATTAGGATTAATTAGCACGATACATTTCTCAGAGTTAACCTGTAGAAAAAGATAATATTTATAAATGTAAAAGACAATAGGAAAACAGTTTTCATATTGTCTTTTATATTTGTAAATTAATTCGCATAAATTCAGTCAGTTGTGCGCCCTGTGTATTATACTGACAAGACAGAATTCTTCCGCAGATTTTTTCCCATTTCTTTCTGCAGTAGACCAGTTTCCATCCAAGGCTATAGAACCCGGTCTATCCTGCTATTTACCGATAAGAAGAGGATTCATACCTTTCCCAAGGGTATTATCACGTAAGTGAATGTAATGGAAAATCAGTCAGTCAGTTATGTGTTATGCGTCATACACGCTTAGGCGATCATGTATCTTTCTATACATGATTGACGAGGCAGATTTTTCTCGCAGTAGGTTGCCATTTCTTTCTACAGTAGGTCAGTTGCCATTCAAGGCTATAGAACCTGGTCTATCCTGCTATTTACCCATAGCTAAGAGGAGAAGAAGAGGATTCATACCTTTCTCAAGGGTACTAGCACGTAAGTGAATATAATAGATTCGACTGGAATTCGAACTCGGCTCTCCGATTCCTCAATCCGAGCCGCATTACTCCACCGTGCCTCCTCATTTAGATATGCATAGAATGCATTAGTATATAGTAATAGGTCTTTGTTTGTTAACCCTTATACATCAACGTCTGATCTTTGCATTTGTCCTGGTAAATAATTATTCTCTGCATCGTGCAATAAAGTTCTATGAGTTTCTCTGATTATATAAAATATCGTTTCAACTTTTTTTCTGAAAAAAGAAAACTTATGGTCTTGGTTTTTTATTGATTATACGAATTTGAACCCAACAAATTGAAATTTTCTATCAAGATTATAAAACAAAAAGAAAAATCGTAAGCAACTCTAAAGAACAGAAAACTCAGTCTTTTTGTCAAATGCGTTTTCCAAGGGAAAATAGAAAATTTGTGTTTATTTTTTTAATTACCTCTAACGGCATAAAATATAAAAGTGCATTTTGAAAGTTTTCATCAAGTGGGAACATGAAAAAGAATTCTAATCTCCGAAGGGAATAAAAAATATTTAAATCCCAACGAGAAAAATATCAAATCTTTCAACGAAGAAATTTCATCTTTAGTGACTTTTTTTAAATTCTAACTTTTATTCAGGCAGATCAAAAACAAAAGCATAAACCAAAATTAAGATAGAAGTAAAACTACTGATTAATGAATGATATCAGAGTCTGAAGTTACCATTTCATCGCAATAAATAAGTACGATTAAATTTAAATAATTATTCATATGTGTATTTCATTGTAAAAATAAATACATTTAAAGTAAATATTTATCTATTTATAAAAGAAATAATTGAATCATTTCTGTTGGGAACTTAATATCATAATTTCATAATTAGCTCATACAAATAAAAAGTGAAAGAATTAACGGGTCTGTTTGATAAAATTTGTGAAATTATTCTTGTAAATAATTGATTTATTAAATAACGAACGTTGGTTTTCCCCAAGGATCTATCTTAGGCCCTACACTGTTCTTAATCTTCATTAACGACCTTATCGATGTCATCAGTTCCCAAGTAGACATCTACGCGAACGACACTACTATCTATTCCCGCCTGAATAATAAATCTGGTATCGTTAACAAAAATAACCTGGGGCTCTTGGTCTCGAAAATGACCTCCAATCTGTGGTTGACTAGGGCAGGAAATTACTTGTAAGCTTCAATTCCTGCAAAACGAAACTGGTCTCATTTAGCCACAAGAGTGAACCCTACCGGCCCCCCATCAGAATGGCTGATGATCAACTTCACGAGAGCGCTTTGCTGCGCCTGTTTGGTCTTATGCTGTCCGCTATGTAGTGGAACAAACACATTGAATCAATAGCTTCATCTACCACAAGGAAAGTTGTTTTTCTGTGTCGTTCCAGAAGGTTTTTTTTCTCGTCTGAGTCCATCTTCGAAATCTATAAATCAATCATCCGTCCCCGTATGGAATACTTCTGTCATATATGGCCTGGTGCCCCCGCTGTATATCTCGAGGTCCTCGAGAAAATCCAGAGACGGATATGCAACGTGATAGGTCCTAATCTGGCATCTCGTCAACAGCCACTTTCTCACATACATGCTGTAGATTCCCTCTGTCTCTTCTACAAGTATTTCCACGGCAACAGTTCCGACGAGCTACTTTCGCTGGTTCCAGATTGCATGCATTTAAGCGAGCTACTAGGTTGGCATGTCCATCCCAACATTTCACTGTCGAAACAGTTAATTAAATGTAACCGTCTCTTCTACTTCTTCCCTAGCACTTCCCATCTGTGAAACTCCCTTCCTCTTGCTTCCCTGATAACTATAATCTTTAAATATTCAAGTGTAATGCCAATCGAAATCTTCTGATGCTTTGATCTTGTTTCCGTCCTTGTATTTATCCTTTCCTCAAATACATCTCTTTACTTTTGTTCTCAACTTTCTGTAGCCTCTTATGTGCTAGTGACACTCCCGCCTTGCTTGGGGTGAAATGCTTAAAAAGATGAACAGTGCTTAACGGGGAAATAAATGTATAAATTTAAATGTGATCTCAATCAATTTTAATGAATTCATGTGGCGAGAGAGAATAAAAGAAATCCTCGCAAAATAACAACAGATCAAGATTATTTCATTTTTTTTTACAACTTCCCAGACATTTTATAAATGTATGAAGAAAAAAGAATTTCATAGCTATATCTTTAAAATATTATAAATAATATTACTATAATTATGCTTGTCTCTCCCTCCTTCCGTTATTTAACACGACCGTTATGCTCTGTCAATATCTCATAAATAAAGAACTATTCCGCTTTGGTCGCGTAGAAAGCAGGGGAAAGACACTATATGTTTTCAATCACAAATAAAAGAAAGAAAGAATGAAAGATAAGAGTGAGAGAGTGAATAGAATTAAGCTGATAGCAACAGATATTACATTTTGATCTCAGACAAAACACCGAGAAGTTATTATATTTTCTTGTCGCACCACGGTGGCATAATGTGACACAACGTCAGTTTTTTTTTGGGTGGGGGAGGCCGAGCGCTTGTACCTGGAACAGGTCCCCAAAGAACCTCAGCCACAGCAACTGTTACTTGCGCCGGCATAGGTATGACTACCGCCTCCCCTTTTTTAGTGCAATGAAAGAGGTACTGCTGCGGGCAACTGTTTCCCGTTCAGTTGCGTTCTCTTCACAGAGAGACACAGAACTGAGAAATGAAATGTAGTTTATCTACCCGAGAGCAAAGACTAGGCATTTTTATTTTATTTATTCGTTTATATCAGGCATTCATGAGTCTACCACGCCAACTATCACTGTCCTGCATCAAAGTCGGAAGGTCATTAGGCTGCCATTCTCTGTCATAACATAGCTGTTCAATGTAGGTGGTAGCTGAGTGACCAGCCTGTCTTGAGCCATAGCTAGGTGACCAGAACAGTTGGTCACTCATGAGTTCTTGTTTTGCTCGTCAGCAGTGGCCCAGACCCCAAAGCGCATTCTGCGTCGGCGTAGAAATATCACAGATTGGTCCATAGACTGTGATTTAGTTGGACTTTGTCTCCAAAAGATGTTAAGTATATGTATCAGAAACCGAGTGTAGGTTCCATTAAGACTAGACTCCTGTTTTCTAGTTAACTAGAATTTTTTACAATACACTGACATGTGTTGAAATCATCACAGTATTTAGTATTGTTGAATTTATCAATAACATTTTTGGTCGGAGTTTACAA
>OZ010595.1:10870380-10922880 GCA_963932145.1 Acanthosepion lycidas | reverse complement strand
CTTTGTGTTTATTTTCCTTTTCACTCCCAAATCACTTTCTTGCTTTCCAGATAAATGCATATTATATCATCAATAGATTAAAAAATCGAAAGTAGAACCCAAAATCCGTATTGCAGACAATTTAATTAATTTCAATGTGTATAAAATGCTCACAAATTCTTCATCATTGTAGGAAAGCTCCCGAAGGAAAGATTTATATGATAGATAGCTTTTTTGTAATTCTCTGCTTTGATAACAATTTGCAATGTTTCATGCAATATAGCACCGAGATAAATTTACTAGCCTATTTTGAGTTGCATAACACACAAATAGTAAAATATATGTAATTGCTTTTTTTTTTAATTAGATTAAAAACAATGATGATGAATAATCAAAGAAAACGACTCATCATTGTCACCTAAAATTGCATCTTAAAGGAAAATACTTTTAACGTTAACGATTTTGCAGCTGTGTTGTAATTATTGAACATTCGGTCCAAATTTTCAATTGTTCATCAACCTGGAATTCTTAGATAACGCCATGATTGCTACTTGATAAGCTCAAGCAAGCCAATAAGAGAAATCCGTTGTCTCTATAAGTTATCAGAGCAAAAATCTAAACAAAATTCATGTGTTTTCAGGTCATTGTTGAGATTACATTCAATACCATTTGTTATTTCTTCAATTCTTGCTGATATCGAAGGGTTATTCAGTTGAACTGAAACGGTTACAACAAATGTATAAATCATATTCTTACAAAAATCTTTTACACTTGGTAGAATGAAAGTTGCTTCTAGGAGGTTTATTTTGTCGTGTTTTCCTCGCTAGAATCATACCTGTTTACAAGTCTACCATTCGCACGTGCTTTGAATATCGCTGTCAAATCTGATCCGGTATTCTTGTTATATAATTAAAGATTCTTAAAAAAATCCAAAGAAGAATCTGCAATGTTATTGGTCCTGACCTGGCATCTCGGCTTCAGTCAAATCCTTCACTCTCGTAATGTCGCTTTATTGTGACATTTCTATAAATACTTTCATGGCAAATTTTCTTCTGTCGCTCCTCTATGATAGCTAGACTCTATGAATATAAGTAAAGTACTACATTGGCGGCTCGGTCACATAATTTTCCACCTGGAATGGCTAGATGTAACCGTAATATCTATGCTAACAGTTTCTACTTTCGCACTTCTTACTTGTGGAACTCTCTTCCAGCTTCTTGCTTCCCAGTCAAATTTGAACTTCAAAAATGTTTATGTGATGTCCGTCATTATTTACTGTGCTTTTAAAAATCGGTTCTTTTATAGTCCTCTCTCCTTAATAATGTTTTTCTTTCACACTTAGTAATTCCTTGCGTGCTAGTGGCTCTTTTGGCTTGATTGGTGGGGTGAAGGGATTTAAAAATGGGATGCTATTCTTTTATAAGTGAAAATAAGCTTCGAAATTATGTATAACGCAATATATCCCTTATGAAGCTGGCTTTCTTATGTGAAGCAGGAAACAGTTTATTCTATAGCACGACACGAGAACAACACTCGCAAGGGACTCTGCTTTAGCACACACCGCAATGCATCGATCTGAACTGCGTTGAACGCAATAGCATACTGCCGTGCCAATAAACATTTGCTTCCTTTACTTGTCTTTGCCAAGCCAGAAAATTAGTTTTTTGAGCACACCGCCAGCCTCGATCTGTTTCAGTGCGGTATGCACTGTATCATTCCAGCACCGATGCTTGTACGGTTTAGCTACGCCTCTTAGACTTCTGAGGTAATTCTCCAGCACAATATTGAACAAATCTTTCAATGTTAATCAGTCTCTAAAAATTTTCTAATTCCGAAATTAATTGATATTTTTACTTTTTCTTTTACTAATTTTCACCCTAAACAAGACTCAAGAGAGTTGCTGTGTGCATTTATATTAGTTTAGGAAAGGACAAGCATTAGGCGTATAGAGCTGAAGAAAACTTTAGAAGGGACCAAAAACACAATCCTAAACAGGAGAGAAGGGATAAACCTCTACATTTGTTAAAAAAACTGGGGAGGTTGAGAGCCGGACAATAGGAAAACCTATCAATTCCTGTTGGGGGAGGAGAGAAAAAAATATAAAATGAAATAAATAGTTTGAATAAAATATAAGAGTTCAGGCATAGACTTTACAAGTTCAGAGTCGAAGCAGATATTAGAAAGAACTGGAAGACCACACCTAGAAAGGAAACAGGGGATAAACTTCTACTCCTGGAATGTGGGAGGAGTGTGAACCGGACGATAGGCAATGTTCAGTAATCATTCACTCTCAATGGCTCTATTGCTTCATTTGATAAAATGTGTTTTTTATTCATATATTAAATATATGGATTAGAGTTTATTATGTACAGAAGGAATACAACATTATTTTAAATTTTTATTTCAAAAGGGTGTCCCATTAACTTGGACCAGTTTTAATGTGAATTAAGTTCAAGCGTCTAATGATTTTTTTCTTTTTCTTTCAAATTTAGCGGACTTTGGTGATATTATTTTTCACTCATAAGTGCCATGACTTAAATAACATGATCCAAAAAAAGAAATTTTCACCAATGGTTCATTTGCTACTGACTTTGATCCAACTTAATGAAAATGCCCTTTTATATAATCCGTCTTAATGAAACATCCTTTACATTCGAGAAAAATAACTTAAATGCGTTTTCATCTACAGAACCTAAACTCTTTCTTCTTTACCATCTCCGTCCTGGGTATGACGATAAACTACATCCGCGTCTTGGGTAAGACGATAAACTACGTCCAACAACAAGGCCTCTGATCAGGAGGTTTTGAGGAGCGTGGAACCAACTCTTAATTGCTCGTGTTCTAAGGTCCACACTGACCCTGGGTGGTAGCACCTGTTAGGGTCCCAGCTATGGGAAAATATTTAACCCCTAAACTGGGGTCAAAACACTATGCAAGTGTAAAAATAGGTTTTAACACGAGAAATAATTTGTAAAAACTTATTACCAGCAATGTCCGAGAAATTTTTTCTATGAAAATTTCTCGGACATTCAGACCGGTAAATGTTATTTAATACTGTTTATTATAAACAGAGCATTTACTTAAATACTTGTATCTATGAAAAAGAACGTTAAACATAAAAATGTCTTTAATAAATAAATTGTCGGACTTTGTCCATTTCTTAATGTATGACGTCATTTGTTTAAATTTGATACGCCATGCGCAGTTATGAATGTACTAGATTCATGGAAGATTGAAGTTTATAAGCAGTAACTTCGACCTTGCCTACCGAGCGCTCCTTTGTGGCCGAGTCGGTTAAGACACGTCAGCGTAAATGACGGTTCCGTATAGGATGCAGGTTCGAATCCTGTCAAAGGACGAATATTTTCTATGACAATTTCTCGGACATTCAGGCCGGTAAATGTTATTTAATACTGTTTATTATAAACAAAGCATTTACTTAAATACTTGTATCTATAAAAAAGAACGTTAAAAATGTCTTTAATAAATAAATTGTCGGACTTTGTCCATTTCTTAATGTATATATATATATAATGTAAACATCAGACAGAATTCATATAAAGTAACCAATAATCATATTTCTTAAAAAATAACTGGGAGTAATTGTATATTTAAATAGAATTTAATTAATCAAATTTTGTAATTAATTTTGTCAGTCTAGTGAAATTATTTTCTGGGACGTCTAAATTTTTCAAGTATCTTTTCAGATAAAAAAAGAAGAAGATGTAACCAAAAATCCTCTAAACTCTCGATTCGTGCGACGTTAAACATTATATTTACTTTATAAATAAAACCCCAATTAGAAATATTCTTTTTCAGTACTTTGATGAACGTAGGTTATCCAAAAATCTCTCCATCTTTGGCACTCATGTAGAGGGTGTCCCCTCAAATTTAAAATGTGAATATCTGAGTAAGTACATGTCCCAGGCAAACGGAATTAAATAAACGTCATCTTGTGCAATAAAATATTTATTTATCAAAATTCGAACAATCATTCAAAGAGGTATGGATTCTTAACCGATTTCACAAAGTTTCACAAATGTTCAAAATGCACACCACCTGTGACGCGTGGTAGTCCAACTCCTGCCAAACACGCTGTAGCATACCTTACGTAATATTTTCCATCGCCTCAGTGATTCTCTGATTAAGTTCCTCAAGTCTTGTAGGAAGTTTTGGGATATAGAACCGTCCATTAATATATCCACATAAAACAAAAAAATCACAAGGAATTAAGTCAGTCAAACGTGATGGCCTTTCCAACAGCACATTGACATTGTCACGGGCACGCCCGATCCATCTTTCTCGGAGATTCTCTTTGAGATAATTCCGCGAATCAACTTAGTTTTTATACATTTTCTTAAAAACTGAGATCATTTGAGCGAGAATTATTATTTTTAGGGATACCCTGTGTTTTTGTTGGCCATCAATTCAGGTTATGCGTTTAGGCATTGCTTTTAAATCCGGTAACCCAACCGGTTTTGCTCACATTATCTATGCATGTTCATAAAACACCACGTCGCCTCTTGTTCTCTGAGAATGTTTCTGTTTGTATTTTATGGGGTGACGACTTAACATTATTTGCGTTATTTGTATTCGGACTATTATCCTCATTTTTGTTGTTATCACAAAATATCAGCCGTTGTGCTCTCTGGCCTTCATCAGATGTATATCGATCTGCAGAGAATTCTAAACTGAACCCTTTATTTAATCTATGTTCCATTGCCCATGTCTGTGGATATTGCCTAATTTTTATTTTTAGTACCAATCAGTTGCTACAATCACTATGTCACCAAACGCTTAAATACACCAGACCCTGTTCCGTTGCAATTTGCTGTAGTGAACTTGGAGTCTTAAACCTAACCTACCTGCTGATTAGCGATCTAACTGCTGTCGCCTGGCATGTATTTTTTTTATTGCAACTGCTGCAGCTGTTGAATACTTGCTTTTATTGTTATTTCTTTCTTTATTAATGGCTCCTATATTGTATTTATCTCTTTGCTAGGCTTACTAAGGATTTCCCCATAGCCTAGCATATACGCTGATTCTTTCAGACGTATAACTCTTCAGTGTCCAGTATTTTCATTTTGTTCCACATGAGCTGGTGACTACACCTTTCAGTCTATACATGATCAGCCATGCCTGATTTCATTGTCTCACTACGACTTTTCATTTTTTCCCCAGCGTTACTTTTAGAGAGAGGCTTGTTTCCCATTTATATTCTTTGCCACAACTTCAAGGAATCGAGTACTCCCCCGTGTTTAATTTTACTCGGTAGAGATTTCTCCGTAGAGCGGAACTGCTTCTAAATATTGTCCTGGTGTTGTGTAGACCGCAGATCTTCTGAATTATAGAACCTGTCGTTATAGTAGACGGATGTGTCAGTTTTTGGTCTTCCTCCTCGTCCGTACTGTTCCCAACACGTACCGTCGCCTCTCTCTGTCTTTTTTACAAAGTCTTTCATGGTAATTGCTCCGATGATCTGTTTTCGCTAGTTCCCAGACTTCATGAATTCAAACGTCCTACGACGCTGGCATCCTCTCTCACCCTTTCACTGTTGAAACTGTTAAATTTAGTCGTCTCTTCTACTAGCTTCATATCTCGCACCTCTCACCCGTGGAACTCCCTCCTGTTTTCCTGTTTCCCTGATAGCTATAATCCCCAACTCTTCAAATATAATGTCAATCGACATCTCCAGTTCCCTTGATCTATCCACTATCCCTCTCCTCATCCTTTCCTCTATCACTCCTATCTGCTCTCACTCCAAATCCTCTGTATCCCCTTGCGTGCTGGTTGCTTCCCGCCTTGCTTAGGGTGAAATGTTTAAGAAAATGTTTGCTAGGTCGTTGTTATTCTAAAGAGTACTCTTAATGCTGATCATTTCTTGTTAATATGCATTTGGGTCACCATTTATTCTTTTTGTCTGGTGTTGTAGGCATTAAACAATCCCTTTCTTCACACTGTACAGATTGCTTGATGGCTTGTAATATACGGATGTTTTGAACCCAATTCTTATGCGAGTTATTAGTATACTCAGGGTGGCTAACAGATTATTATTTAGTTATTTGTGATGTGGACTGAAGGTCATATCGAGGTCACATGGTTCAGCAGACATTGTACAGCTTCCTGGTATGGCCAGAGTATGAAAGTCTCATCTACATATCTTAGCTATACTATTGGCTTTAGTGGTGTCATTCCTAAAGTCAATTCTTCATAGTATTCCATATATATGTTTACCATTACTGGTGACAACAGTGAACCCATAGCCAAGACTTCCTTCTGTTGATAATTGTCAGATTGTACCTTGAATAATGTTTGTACAGAGAACATCAACATTTCCACCAGGTTATCTATTGGAATGTTGGCATGTTGGCATGTTCTCCCAGAGAGGGATCTCATTTCAACCACTGTCAGAGTCTTATTTGTATGAACTCTGGTAAATAATCTTAACACATTCAAACTTAACATCTGATTGTCATGGTTGGAACCCCCTTGGATAATTTTCACTATGGGTTCCAAGTTTCTAATATAGGGAGACTATATTCCTGTGAGTAGGAATCTGCTCAGTAGATTGCAGGAAGATCCCCTGCATCCTATTATAGGTCTGAGTGGAATGCCAACGTTAACGATTTGGAACTCTACGAAAGGTAGAAAATGAGGATTGAGCAGCTTGAACCCAAGATTTGGCAGCAATAGTCCATTTTCGTCAATTAGACTCTTGTATGAATAAAGCACCGTAGTTCAGTTACTTTCTGAGCTGACCATTTTTCAAGCATCAAAGAATCTAGCGAATTCTTCTAATTATTCTAATGTCATACTATAAATTCTAAAGAATCAACGATAGAAAATGAGAAAGAAAAAAGGATTAGCATATTTCTGAAAAGGTGGCACTTTTTTAAAAAATCAGTTTTTTTAACATCATTTTGACACATTATATGCTAAAAGAAGATTTTTTCGAACATAGAAATAATACCATCTGTATTTCAAGAGGTTAAAAAATGCCGATATCATATTTATTTTCCATATCGTCTAGAAAACTATCAAGTGATGAGAGTCGTTACAGAAAGAGGTTTTGCAGATTTTTCAATTGAAGTTTCTTGAACAATATTTCTGAAAAAATAATTTGCTTTTTCAACTTCTTGTGTTTCAAAGTATTCGCATTTCAAAAGAAAAAAAAAAAGGGAAAACCTTTTTTTCATGCAAACACACACGTCGTCTTACATCGTTAAATAACGTAATATTAGGTTGGTGCAAAAATAATGTCGTTTTCTCACATATGTTACTATGTGAGAAAACGACATTATTTTTGTAACAACCTAATAGAAAGAATGAATCTCTAAGAGATGCCTTAAGGTGGAACAAAAAAAAAAAATAAAATAAAATAAAAAGACAGACAGACACACCTTTTTGAATAACGAGGTAAAAAGCATGAATTAAATTCAGAGAAAAAATGTTTAAACTTTGCTTTCAACCTTTCGGTAGTCAGCCATGAATCAGCTCATAAATCAGTTACGAGCATACCAGAATGAACACCGGGATATTTTTCTAATATTTTCCGGGTAAGTTTAAGCCTCAGTACACATTTTTTACAAATAAATGTCACCAAGATTTTAGGAGAAAATGTTACCAATCATTAGATTTTTATGTTATTCCTGACTAGGTGGAATGGATTACATATCAGAGATTTTTTTTTAAATGCCCACTATATGCTGACTGTTTACAAGCTAACGGAATGTACCAAGCCAAAGAAACATATAAATAAAACCTAGAAGTTATAAATCAGAATAAAAGAAATTCCTTGAAAACTGAAAAATATATGCGATAAGCACAACACTATGAAAACAAATATGTATGAATAAACACAATCAAAGCACAACAAAAATAACACGTAACGTTTATTTTAATAAATTCACCCAACGCCATGTGATAAAATCAATAAGACGCACGACATGTGAGAAAGTATAAGAAAAATATTGTTAAGGAGAGAGAAAAAAAGAACATGTATTAAGAAGACATAAAATAACGACTGACATTGCATTTTTGATGATCACAGTTGAGTTGAAAGGAAGTAGAATGCATCAAGTAGGAAGTGAGTTAACAGGTGAAAAGTGCGAGAGAAGAAACTGTTAGCATATAACTTACGGTTACATCTATCGATTCCAACTCTAAGATGATGAGACTTTGCTGCCGATCTAGTATTTCGCTTAAATTCATAATGTCTAAGGGTACCAAAGATGAAAGGTAATCAGTCCAATAAGCATGAGAATATTTATAGAAAAATCACAGGAAAGCAACGATACAACAGCGAGAAAAAGTCTGAAGCCATGATTCCAGATCAGGACCAATAACATGGTAGATTCTTCTTTGGATTTAATCAAGAATATCCAAATAAATGGCAGAAATGTTTAAGATTATGTCGAGAACAGTTGTCTAGCACGACACAATGAAACATCATTAGAAACATCAAACCTAGATTGATCCAAGTTATATTTATATTTGCACACACACTATACCTGATACTGAGCAATTTAACCAATAAATACAGTATATATATATATATATATATATATATATATATATATATATATATATATATGTATATGTATATATATATATATATATATATATATATATATATATATATATATATATATATATGTAAGCAAAATAAAATTGCGGTATTTTGAATATGTGAATGACATAATTTAGCTCTTGAACACTGTTGAATAACAAGTTAATTTAAAAACAACAGTCTTCAGTATCATGAATGGAGCACCATAGATGCTTGGCGTTTGTTTACGTTTGTAACAACAATACGCTTGATTTGGCTGACTCATTCTGTCGAGTGAAGATAGATCAGTGGCAGAAGCTTTGACTCACACCAAATCGGTTGATTTTCGATCCGGGCTTCAAGTATTCGGTTGTCTAGTCGCACTGAGCAGCTGTAATACAGCGAAACAGTACTGTGTGCGAATGACACGAACACACACACACACACACACACATATATATATATATATATATATATATACACAACAACCATTTTCAAGAAAAACTGCTAACGTCACTCGAACACCCAGATGAGCCTCCCTCGACATCTCTAAAGACATTGACTGCAGTGTTTGCTCTACCTCAATGTTGGTCTTGACTCAAATAAACGATATTAAACGGTCTGTATTTATACTTTTGCTTCAGCTGTGCACTGATCAATGGTGTGGACACTAAACTATTTTCTACTACATCTCTTCATGGTCATCCAGAACCTGGTCTATTTGTGTAAGGATGGTGTTGGTACTATGGAAGTCAACATGCACATCAATTTCCTCTTGCGAAGCTTTTAACCTGCCGAAAGACTACGATCCAATCCACGCAAAATATTCTAATTTCTAATCTTAATTAAACAAAAAGAACTCGTGTGCATCTCCATGGTATTGCCTCTGACTGTACTAAAATTTTTCGCTACACATTCGCCAGCGAGTCGCTGGGTAGCTTACCACCTGATCACTTTCCTCCGCTTAACTATTGAAACCAGAAAGTTATTCAGCCATGCATAGCGCCTGTATTGCTCTCCAGATGTGACCACAGCCAAGTTTCCTGCTACTCTTGGTAACCGCTGATTGGTCGAAGTGTACAGCAGAGATCTTGTCGTTAACTCAAGGCTATAAACCTCTCTACTCATCGATATCGTATCATCAGCACACTGACTACGTACATAGCTATGGAAACCGGTCTAGCCTATTGAGCTAGATGGCCACTGAGTACTACATCCCCCCACCCCATTGACAAGCGTTGTTTTTAATCCTGCTGATTAACTGACACACCCAAAAAAGGTCAAACGAGGAAACCGGTTTATTTTCTAATGACTCAGCCTGGCAGCAGGTCGCACTATGTTACCTGATACCAGTATCACTCCCTGTATGACCTGACATAAAATTTAACCTAATAAATCGTCTTTTGCATAGACTGTGTTTTGGTATGAGTGTAAGTAGGTTTTGTTTAACTATATATCAACTTCTTATGAGTGAGCTTTGGTAATTTTTTTTTCAAAAAATTATTGATGGTAATTATTTTTCTTATTGATGGTAATTATTTTTTTTAATGTATTGCTGGTAATTTATTTTTTTAATATAAAAATATATTGCTGGTAATTTTTTAATGTATTTTGGGACTCACTATTTTCCCATAGCTGAGACCCTAGCAGGTGCAACCACTCTGGGTCATCGTAGAACCAAGAACAACAGTAATTAAAATGTCCCCCCCCAGGTTCCTCAAAAACCTCCCTATCAGAGGTCTTGCTGCTGGATGTAGCTTATCGCCATACTCAGAACGAATTAGGTTTCATGTGCAAAGGTTTTTGGATTTTTATCCAAATATGACCAATCAACGATCATCTTCCTTAACGGTGTTGCAATTGAATTTGTCGTCAGTGTATTTGAAGTAGAGCGAACGAACAAGGATTTATTTGGAATGTGAATTATGAATATTATTAATCGAGCACATCTTAAAATGGCACATAACTTTAGAGAGCCGTTTAGTGAATTGACTACTCTGCGTTTTACATCATGTGAGTAAATCTTGTGCATGAAAAGAATTTGCTTTTCAAAATCTGGACTCACTTCCATTATACTGAAGCTGAATTTAATTATTTCAATCTGTGGAAATGGTAATGTTCCATGCTGTTCTTTTAAATCGATTCTATAATTACGAGTTCAACATCTGAAGTGAGTATAGTGCATTACACTGCATTTGCTATGTCTCTGTCTCCATCCGATGGCACAGCTGTCCAAAGCCTATTGACTTGAACTGAAATAATAATCGAGTTTTATTTTGCGGCAGAGCAAAATGGATTAGTCAATATTTTCTCAGAATGAATTTGAATGGTAGCTTCAAGCATACACAATTTAAAGAATTTCTTACAAATCCCTGATTTTATTTCTTCAGAGAGACTAGTTATGCCCAATTTGACTGCAAGTAGCAAAATTGGTAACAGTTGAAAGCCCAGAGATGCTAAATTTTGAAATTCTCTTGTAGTGTCTCATTTTTTTTTCATTTTCAAATAGGAAAATTAAATTATTAATGTGTTGCATATTCAGTGCCCGTAAAATTTTGTTGGAGCAGAATTCCAACTAAAGTTGTACGATACTTTCAAAAATATCTCTGTATACACATTGATAAATCTAGCTAAGAATAACTGCAAAATCGAATACCGTCAGAGATAAAATATTAGAAATGAAATATTTAATAACAAAATTTTTAGCACTGCTAGAAATCCTTAAAAAAATAAAATAGAAAACACTTACCAGTATAATCGGTTATTAAATGTTTTCGACGAAATCATTTAGGAAACACCGGTTGCCATACGATTACAAAAATTTAAGCAACGTTGAGACTTGTCAGTACCTAGATGGGAGAACGCTTGTGAATACTAGTAGCTGTAAGCTTGGATGTGCGGTTGATGTAATGGATAATGGCTTGGAATTGTTAATCGGAGATCCGAGTTCCAACACAAATTCTCAGAATATGTTGAATAACAGGGTCGACACGTGAGCAGACATTATTTCAAAATAATCAAATATCGCTTTCCTTTTGCGGGAATGACCGTAGAAAGAGTTAAAATGTCTTTTCCGCATCATTATATATATATATATATATATATATATATATATATATATATATATATATATATCAGTAACGAAAATCTTGGTAATCCGTATGGATAATCCCAAGGAGGATGAAATCCTGAGAGCTCAATGTTAAGTCAGAGCGAATAATTTAATTTAAAGAAAAACAGACCACTTTAAGGATCCTTTGTAATAACTTGCGACATCATATATATATATATATATATATATATATATATATATATATATATATATATATATATATATATATATATATGTGTATGTATGATTGCGACATTATATATATATATATATATATATATATATATATATATATATATAATTATTTATTTAAAATAAATATGTTATAAAATCACTACAAAAATACTCATTTTGTTTCAACACCCCCGGTGTCTTATTAAGTGATGACGTTGAATGTAAAAAAAAAAAACATATATATGATCTGGCTAGTCAGTCAACATAATTGAGAATCTGAGCACTTCGAAGTGGTGTAATGTTCAGCAAGCTTGTCTCGCTAGATCAATGATGATTGTGTAGTGAGTTCGAACCTCACTGGGTGTTCTACTCTTTCAGCCTTGTGCCACAACTTGTATATTTGGGAATCTTCTTCTACTTCGTATTTTTATGAAAGTTTTCAATCGCATGGATGATTATATCTTACACAGACGTTCTCTTTTCTGCTTAAATTTTAAGTTGGGATTTGAAATACATTTGGGTTTATATCTAAACCTTTGTTATTTTTAAACAATTTTTGGTTAAGTCACAGCATAGTGCACCTTAAATGAATAACAATTAAAGGTAGAGATTAATAAGAAAAATAGGTATAATGATACTTATTTACACTATTTACATCGTTCGGACTATTTTCTCATCGTAATTGGCATATTCACGGCCTTTCGGCCGTTGTACTCTCCGGTCTTCTTCAGGATATGACTATATTTCTGAGATGAGATATTGTAACTATTTAAACTATTTACACCGTTCGATTTTTGTCCTCATATTCACTACGCTTCGGCCTTGTTCAGGATCTTACTATATTTCTGAGATGAGGTATTGTAACTATTTACACTATTTACATCAGTTGGGCTGTTGTCCTCATATTTATTGCCATATTTACGACGTTACGGCCGTTGTACGCTCCGGTTTTCTTCAGGATTTGTCTATATTTCTGAGATCAGACATTGTAACTATTTTCACTATTTCCATCGTTCGGAGTGACATCCTCATATTTATTATGATCTGAAATTCTGGTCACAGTCATTATCAAGAAATTGTGTGTTATTAGAATTGCATATTTCCACTATTTACATTGTTTGAACTGTTGTCCTCATCTTTATTACCATATTCAGGACATTTCAGTCATTGTACGAATATGGAAGTTAAGATGAGAACATTTCAAACAATGTAAACAATTAAATTACCTTATCTTAGAAATATAGACAGATGCTAGAATTGCGTATTTGGAAATTCCGCCATTTCTTGGCCTGCTGGAACCAATAAAAGTCACTTCAAGTTTTTATTTAGTTTTTCTAAGTTCCAGCTAAGTTGTTTTATCTTAGAACTCGGATGGATACAAGAAAGAATGACATAAACAACTTAGCCGGAAGTTAGAATAAAACTAAATAAAAAGTTAGTGACTTTAAATTGGTTCCAACAGGCTAAGAAATGGTGAAATTTACTAAAAACCTAATTCTAACATATATACTAGTGAACTCTTCCGTCAATTTCGATGTCTGAAGGTCCGAGAGCTCTGAACAGCAAGACTACCGACACAATTGATTTGATTATAATGATAAAGGCTTGTGTAGGACAAGCCAACTCTTTTGGGAAGAACTGATAATAGAGAAATGATGTACAATGTGCCACGAAGTGTTGCCAAATAGACCCTCTTAGGGATCGAATTCAGAGCGGTTCACAACGTTTCGGCCATTGTACGAATGTAGCAAATAAAGATGAGGAAAATTTTCCGAATGATGAAAATAATTACAATACCTCATCTCAGAAATATAGTCAGATCTTAAAGAAGGCCGAAGCGAACAACGGCCGAAACGTCTTAAATATGGCAGTAAAAATGAGGACAAAAGTCCGAACTATGTAAATAGTGTAAATAGTTCCACATCCTCACAGGAATAGAAACAGATCCTGAAGAAGGTCGGAGCGTACAGCGGCCGAAACGTCATGAATATGACACTAAAGATAATGGCAACAGTCCGATCGATGTAAGTAGTTAAATAGTACAATACCTCGTTTCAGACATATAGGAGAACTGTTAGCGATGAAGAAAGAAGAATTATCGTCCCGAAAATCTAAATTATAACCGAATCTATTCTGATCAATTAAGGGTAGTTTCCATAGAAAAGGTATTCAACTTACCCCATTCTGTTTATTACAAAGAAAACGAGGATTTAAACCCTCAGAAATAATAAAGTAAAATCGTTAAGGAAAGTAATATATGAGAAGGAAACTAAGTTCGAAACCAACTTAAAAAGTGGCGACTTGACTAGGTTATATTGCAAAAAAAAAAAAAAAAACCCCAAAAAACAAAAAAAAAAACAATTGTTTCTACACTTGCAGCACACTTGATATTTGGTGTGATAAGGGAATTGTGAACGTGTGTGCTTTTAATAAGAAAGTACCTCCTTTTCTAACAAAATTCAATAAGATCTGAGGGAATGTCTGGTCAAATTTATAAATTTAGATCAATCATAAAAAATGAAATCAACATAAGATCTCGTTAGCGGCGAGAAAACAGATAGCGTGATAATATTGCACAAAAAAACGAGATATAAATCTCTGTCTCAATCACACAGATTACGAGAAACCTTTTTTAAAATATTGAAAAAATTGTTTTCTCTACTTTCCCTTAAGGTATTCTACATTTAGTCCCCACTAAAATCTTTATATCAAACTCTAATTGAAGAACTGTTTTTCGTTGAAGTTTATTTTCCTTTGTTTACCAGACGGACAGATAAGCATTTATACGCATCAAACATCTCGTTGTCATATATTTTCCATTCAATCAATTCAATGTTTTTATCCTAACTGCGTCAAACACATACGATAAATGCTGCTTGACAGAGTGACACATGTGATTTATTAGCAGTATAATTGAAGATAACAAAAAGTACTATAAGGGTTTTGAATAATCTTATCAACATCAAATATGCAAATGAGGCAGACACAGTGAAAATTGCACCCTTTAGAAATGTAATAAAGAAAGTGAGATGAAAAATCTAACCCTCAATTAGTAATTACTGTATCAAAAAAAATCATACCCGCTCGGCCCGGTGGCTAGGATCAAAGTGTAGTATCTGTGCTTTGTGAGCTGCCGGGTCGGGTGTCTGTCGAACTCTCTGCATGCAGGGAGGAACCCTAACGAAGCTCCGCCGAAGGGTAGGGTTTCGTTGGGGAAGGTTGACGGAATTGACCCGCCTCGGTGGGGACGATGGTTATTGATTTTTGGCTGGGCCTACGGGCTCGGAGGTACCCACATTAAAAAGGCCTTGTGCCACATTCAATCCCCGTGGGTGGATTGATAAATACCATCAATTAGTAATTACTTGATATTTTTCGGTTTATCAATCTTTTGTAGGTTTTTATTCGGCCAGAAAATGTAATGTTTTTATATTGGAAGAATATTTGGAAGATAATAATGATTTACAGATACACGTCTTACCCATTGCCGGGAGAAAAGAGACGGATTCTTACCTTTCCTAAGTACATTTGCTTGCAAGTGAATATCATGAACACGTTTGGAATTGGGATTCAGATTTCTAATTCCGAGACGTTATCCATTGCAACCCCCGCATATCTATGCATACAGCACCTTACTAGGCTCGACCTTGCTTAACTTGGATGATCGTACAAGACCCGGTGTTTCAACGTGATATATCAGTAAGATCATAAATTCTGATCCGTCATTTCACGTACAAGATGGCGATACTTTTCTGAAACGTACCATCCTAATTGATGTTACCCAATCTTAACCTTTCTGATCAATGTCCAAACGTTATCTATCCTATATATCTTCATAGACTACAATTCTTACATCTATAGAAGAAGCCGATTCAGTAACCTTCTACCTTGAGTGGCTCTTGTTTTTTTTACTGAGTGAAAAATAGCGTGAATATATTAAACAAAATATGTTGGTAATATTTTCGGAATATAATTATATTTCTGAAATATCATGTACGTGTTCCCTTATTAACTCTATCTACTTTAGAAATATTGATAATAAATTGTTTGGGAGATATCAAAATTTCTTATGTAAACAAAATACAATGCAAGTTATCATTGAAGAAATAATCTAAAAGACATAGGCCAGAAAATATAGATTTAATTGAATATTATTTTCCATTCTCAAATACAACACTTTTATTCCTGCAGCCTAATTTTCAGTTACATTTCTATCAGAGAATGGAGCCTATGCTATTAATTTGGTATTTTGAAATATTTTTTTCGTAACAGCCAACTTTGCAGAAAGTGAATTTGCGTCCTCTTGCTGAAATATACGCCATAGCTTCAATTTTACAGGTTGTCAACTGTACCAGTTAAGAAAATGTCTTGTCCAAGAATTTAAAACGATTCTTACATGGCCGTGATATAATCATCAGCTCTGAACGAACTTATAATTTTATTGTCTTCAATATTAGCACTAAATGTTACTGTTTCATAAACCCTGTCATTTTCTAAGTTTTGTTGGTAGACAAAGTAGACAAAATCCATGTAGGAGGAAACATTTAACCCAGACAACAGGTGCCGTCAATATATCGTTATATTCAAACTAATATTTACGGTTGAGAAACCAAATTTTCACCTACAACTTCGCCGGACTTCGCCATTTATGTTAATAAATCTTTGAGTATTTTAATGTCTATAGCTAGTGTCTTTAAGATTTAGTATCTTTTGTATTTTGTCACCTTCCCAACACCAGATTCTTTGAATAATTTTTTGCTATTCATATACATATATATATATATATATATATATATATATATATATATATATATATATATATATATATATATATATATATAAAGAAAAAAAAACTTATCAGTGAAAAGCGTTTCGTCCCCTGATTTGACCATTTCAGGTTAATGTGATATTTGCCTTAGCAACATTCAGCAATGACAAGATTTTCATTTTGTCTTTATTCATAATGTTTTTACTGATATATTTTATTTAAATGCACAGATCAATAAGCTATGTGAAACTTTTTTATATTAATTCTCTCTTCCTCTCACCCTATCTATCTATCTATCTATCTATCTATCTATCTACATCTCTCTCTATATATATATAAATATATACATATATATAGAGAGAAGTTTATATACATATGTATATATATATATAGAGAGAGATAGACAGAGGGACAGCGACAGAGAAAGAAGTTTATAAAAAATAAAAAATTTACTGAATCAAAGAAATGAAATAGCTATTCTTTGCCGACATTAAATAAGTAATATTTAAAAATAAAATAAAACATTAAAAAATGGGAGATGGTTATATACATACATATATTTTATGTGCAATAATAATTTTTAAATAATTTAAGTAATTCTATTACATTTATTTGTTTTAAAAAGAAATATAGTCTATTAGTAATTAAGTGTAAACATAATTTATCAAAATTGTACTTCAATATAACGTTTTCTAACCCACACACTCCTTTTAGAAAGAATATTTATATATACAAGTACGAATATAACGGAAAAAAAATGCCGAAAATATTTTTCCCGTTGATAAAAAAAATAAACAGGCAACATGCGTTTAACGGATGTCAGAATTCGTTGAAAATGTATCCCTAGCCTGCCTAGACTTAATTTCTTTCAAGGACACAGAGAAATCCAATCATTTAGGTAAGGCTGGTAGCGTGTTCATTTTTATAAACTATTATTCTGTCAATTATGAGTTACATTCGTAAAAGTTTTATTTTTTATAAACTTTTCTCTCTGTCTCTCTCTATATATATATGTATATATATACATATTATAAACTACAATATATATATATATATATTATAAACTTCTCTCTCTCTCTCTCTATATATATATATATATATATATATATATATATATATATATATATATATATATATATATATATATATATATATATATATAGTAACATAACTATGTTGAATAATTTTAATATTATTGGATTGGTGCATAATTATCAGGTGTTTTTTGTAGGCGATTTATTTCTTTATTTCTTAAAAATTGATGTTCTGCTTACTTTTTGTTAATAAAATATTTTATTTTCAGTTTATAAAAATGCGTGTCGATAATCATACTCATTTAAAATGTTATTGTTGAATTGTTGTGTTTTTTCTTTTCATAATAAATATTGTTTAAAAACGCCTGATAATTATGCACCAACACAGTACTACATCCTGGTGTGTATATATACTTAACAAAAGTGAATTAATTTCACTTCAGTCTATAAAGTTGAAATAGCATGAATTCATATTTAAAAGCTCCATATATTGAAATGTCTGTCACTTTTGTGAAGTGCCCGCAGGGAATCATTTCCGAATAGTTGCCTAAGAATTTATCTATTCTTCTCCATCGTTGAAGATAACTGACCTGTTGACTTCAAGCCTTTCCACTGCTAATATAGTCAATTGGTAGATAATTACATGGATATCTCTGGTCCAGTACGCAATAAACCGTTTCATATGAACATAGTAACTATCCTCCGTGTCATTTTACCATAGATGCTAACGAGAGCAGAGAAAGTGAATACCTAATTCGAACTGTTACTGATATTTTCGGAGACATTTATCCATAATACGTCTCGAATAACGAGACGTTACGATAGAAAATGGCCATGGTGGTGCCGGCATTGATGATAGGTTGCTTCTGATTTTTTTTTAACGGAGCATCAGAAAATACAATGGTTTTCATTTAGGAAGAATCAAGGATACAAAACAAACCCCTTTCCTTATATTTATAGGTACATATATGTAGATATAGGTATATTATAGGTGTATCTATACACAATCTTTCAGGTTATCTGTGTAATTGCTTCTTTTGTTCGTTCCCGTTGAATCAAAAATGGTATTTTTTTTTTATATGATAACAAGAAAACAACACCTTTGTATAATTATTTTTTTTGTTTTGTTATTAGACAATGGTGCTTATTTTTCAAAACAATATTGTTTCCACTGGCCATTTTGGTCTCAGATGGGCTTCAAAAGAAAAAAAACAAAACATCAAAATACCAACATTAATTCTTTGCAGTCGAAGGGCAATTCTCATTTTTGACATGTTGACTGCGGTCATAGGGTCCCCTGTAACACAACCTGTTCCAGAACTAAAAAAGAAATACACTGGTAATAATTCAAATTCAAAATAATTCAAATTTCGATTTTCATCAATCGCTTCAATTTATTCCTTACTTCTAAAATTTTAATGCAAACAATTATACGAATCCCAACTTTGATTAAATTAGGTGATCGGCATTTTGTGTTCATGTCGATTTTGTAATTTCCTTAACTTTTTTTTTAAGCATTTCACTCCAAGCAAAGCGGGAAGCCACTAGCACGCAAGGGTTACAGAGAGATCGAGCGAGAGCAAATAGGAGTGATAGAGGAAAGGATGAAGAGAAGGATAGGATATAGATCAGGGCATCTGGAGACGTCGATTGACATTAAATTTGAATAGTTGGAGATTATAGCTATCAGCCAAACAGGAAAATGGGAGGGAGTTCCATAGCCGAGAAGTGCGAGACATGAAGCTATTGGAATAGAAGAGACGGCTACATTTAAAAGTTTCGACAGTGAAAGTGTGTGAGCGAGATGCAAGCCTAGTAGAACGCTTAAATTCATGAAGTCTGGGAACCAGCGAAAGCAGCACATCGGAGCAGTTACTATGAAAGTATTTGTAAAAAAAGACAGAGGGAGGCGACGACACGTCTGTTAGAGCTACTGCAGACGAGATGCCAGATCAGGGCCAATTACATTGCATATCCATCTCTGGATTTTATCAAGAACCTTGTGACAAACACAAGGGGAACCAGACCATATATGACAGCAATACTTCATGCTAGGGCGAATTGTTCATTTGCAGATTTGAAGGATCGTCTTTGGCGAGAAAAAATTATTGGCCCTGCACAGGAAGCCAACTTTCTTTGCGGTGGACGAAGCTATTGACTCAATGTAATTCTTCCATCTCAGGTCAGCACTCAATGTAAGACCGAGTAGTCACAAAGAGGTTTTATTATGTGATGTTATAATTCATCATCAAATTACTGAAGAATAGAGTATTGATCTGTTAATCTCCTCTGAGATGATGAACAGATTTGAAGCAGCAGAAATATTATACTGAGGATACCATGGACTCGACATGGGAACGCGTAACAAAGTTTTAGGGCCAAATAGAAAAAACGAACACATACGCAGAATCAGAAAGCTACACTTGAAATAACATTGGCACATAATTAAGAAAGAGGGTTTGGAGAATTTGACACCCCCAAGATATATTGACGGAAAGAGGAAAGTAGTGTATAGCCTCAATAACAAGCGTGTGTAAATGGTTGACAGAACATAGATTGGGAAAGATATGAATAAGAGAAAGCTTAGTAAAATCTACAAAGGACAGAAGGGTGTGAAGAGCGATGATCGGAACACGAAACATAGAAGAAAAGGTTATTTAATGATTTTTCTTGCAAATATCGATTTGGAAAAAATATGTGATTATCGTATTCAAAAAATAGAGTATTTTATATCAGCTATCATGTTGGAACATCCAATATCACAATTAATTACTTATCAACCAAAAACCTTTAAAAAATGAATGAAACAATCACAACTTGTTCCTAGATTAAAAAGAAAGCCAGCTTCACTTGAACTTCGTTAATCACGACGCACCTTGCAGGAAATATGTCACCGGTTCGTTCAGAGAATATTTAACCAATAAAATGTTTCAATTTGATGTTCAAATCCTGATAGTCGTTCCGAATATAAAAAAAGTCAGTTGGCAACGGGAAACCTCAGTATGCTAACACGTCTCAAGAGATACACATGCTACCGCGACGAATTTAAAAGTAATTATCGAAAGGTAGAATCAGACATAAAAATCTGGCCGCTATTTGACATGAACTAACACACTCTCTCTTATCCCTTTATACTCTCTTTTCCACACATACAGGTATACACACACACACACACACACAAACAGGGCTATTTTAATTAATAAAATAAAAAACTTAATATTTCCCCTGATATTTTCATACATCTGTACAAAATTGTTCATTTGTCTACCATTTATTATTACATTGTTGACGTATACAAGTTTACCGTTGTTATTTACATGTCTGAAGATTAGTTTATTTTACTAGAATTTTTTGCAACATACTGACGAGTATTGAGATCCTCTTTGCGTCTAGTCTTGTTGAATTTATCGTTAATATTTTTGTCGAGATTTACAAAATCTACATTTCGTTCAATTTCTGAAAATCAATCAATGAAAATCGAAGAGGCTGATTTATTTGGAAAATTACTTTAACAAAACCCCTACCTTACAGTTTAATTATATTTTTAATTTAATTTTATTGGACTTCATGGTAAAATATAATTTAAAAATTTTTTTTTCTTTTTTAACAGCGCAGAATAAATTCTTACTATATCTTACTCTTGAGCATGCAACATACAACTGGTCATGCGTAAATATTTTTTTCTGGAGACAAATTTCAAATTTTTGAACCGTTTAGACTTGAGATTTGTTTACAAATCTTTCAAACTGAAAGCTAGATTATTGTATATAAAAAAAAAACTTAAAGAAAAGATATGCAAAAAAATATTGATTTTTTTAAAATACTAGCCAAGAAGCCCCCTCCCATTGAAGGTAGGGTTTAGGCTAGATTCGGCGTCCTATATAGGTAAATGTTATAAGAATTGAGAAATTGTTTAAAATTTAGTACTTTATCTTTATTCGATACATTAATTCGGTATAATTTTTCTTCGTATACGCAACCAATCTCGGTAGTTTGTTTATATTTATTTTGCGCGCAATTTTTCTTTTCTTTAAAATCCCCATTCTTTATGCTCCCTTCACATAAATTTATTGTTGTGACCAAGTAAATGGTTAAGTAATAACAAAAACCGGGTTTACATATATATCGTATATTAAACCCTAAGTAGACCAGAAGAGTATTACATGACTAGTGAGAGTGTATCGAATGAACCAGCGCTTAATCTATTCACAGTTCACTGTTCCACAAAGCATTCTCTCTAATATCTTATAGTAGGCCGAAGAGTCCGACATAGACTCTTTAGAGGGAGGACACCACAACATTTATTCTTAAAAGACATTAGGGAATCTGAACTATTTAATATTTCGAATATGTTACAGTACGCGTGCTAGGTAAAGAGAAAAAAAAAACACATGAGCAGCGTACCGTGTCCCGCTTAAGTTTTAATTACTGTTTAATTAGACGATATCAATTACAATTGCGACGAAAAACGAAACTAAAATTAAACCGTTAATAAAGATTTGCTTGATATTTAAATTTAACTTTAAATTAAATGATTATTTATTTAATTTTTAATCGCGCGTAATTAGAGTAATTACTGCTTGTTGTAGCGTAATTTAAGTGTATCAAATTACAGGATTGTAAAGAAAACTGTAGAAGATGAAGTGTTTAACTATTTGTTTTGGCGTTCAAACTCGTTTACGCGTAAAGTTTCAAATCTCCCCTCTGCATTCAAGCCCCGTTTTCATAGCGAAGGCAGATACCATTTCTTTACAAGGGGGCTAACAGCGGATTACACCACATCCCCATTTTCATTTTAAAAAACTATTTTCAATATGAAGATTTTATGGAATTCACTCCCCTCAGTAGGTTAAGAGATTTCATTGCTGGTGCCCCGAGTGAAGGTACCCTCTTATTTTCAATAACAAACAAATCCTGTTTAGAGTTTGCTTTTGGAGTTTCTAATAAAGCCTTCACACCACAGATAACTTTTATCTGGTGGTAGTCTGGCTCATACGGTTGTTTGTTACATTTTTGAATAATTGGTGAGCTTTTTCTAAAATAACTACTGCGGACTTCCGTTACATCTGCTCTAGTATGCCATTTGAAATGAATTACTTTACTACATGCCTTTGTAGTAAACTTAACTTCAGGTTGACAGGCTTCTTCCGTGGTCGCGTCATTTCTGTTGTTAGTCGTAATAGACCCAAGGATCTAGTGTGGGTTTTCCTCCCTGATTTCTCGAATTTTAGACTTGCCACTTCTACACATTTTTGCATAATGTCCTTTTCTTGAACACTTTCGGCAAATTAAATTTTTAGCAGGACAGTTGTTTTGAAAGTAAGATGGAATATTGTCACAGCGTATATATTTATTTTTACTTCTTTTCTGTCGTACTGTATCTTGAGGTTTCTTTCTTTTTTTTTATTCCTTTGGTGTTACTCTGCTAACATTTGTTGCAGTTGAGGTTGAGTTTGTTACTTGGAAGTTTCATAGGCTCCGTCCATGTCTATATATTTGTCTAGGTTAAACCTTTTAAACTTTAAAAACTTTTCCCCTCACTGTATCATCTTTAACCCCTACAACTATATGATGTCGAATTAGCCTATCTTGCATTTTCCCGAAATTACAGCTTTTTTGCTAACTGCCGGAGAGCAGCAACACATGCTTATATACTTCTGAAGCTTCTTGCTTTCGAATATGAAATTTATAAGCTTCGTACGCTTCATTGGTTTCATAACAAAATATTCTTCGAATTTCGTTGTTACTATTTCCAAATTTTCTTTCTCCTCTTCATTATCTAATTTCAAACCCTCGTAAATGTCGTATGCGTCTTCTCCCATTATTGAAAAAAAGACAGATGTTTGGTATATACTATCAGGTTCTTTGTTGAGTCGCCTGTCTTTTGAATAATTTCGAAAATTTTGAATAAGGCTTTTCAAGTTACTTACCAAATTCCCTGGTAAAAAACATTTTTTTTCAGGTGGTTGAACATTTGCCGTAAATTTCCTTTAGTTATCGCGTCCTTGTTCAGAATTTTGCGCAAAGTCGTCAATTGGACTAGACATCTTCTTTTAACAAAGAGAATATATTTATTTTATTTTTACTTTATAAACTGTTCGTAGTTTAAATGCAAAAAAACTTCATTTTTTTTTGAAATACCAAATGATTTTACTTACATTTCTTGTCATTTTAATTTTTTTAGTTATTTGTATATTCCAATGCCTTTTTTTTTGTGGTAACGTTTTTTTTTCTGTCGGACAATAATTTCTTTCGGTAATTTCTTCCTGAGACCATAGGGCATAATTTAAGTGCATTGAATTACAGGAGGGTAAACGATGAGAAGATGAGTCTTTAACTGTTTGTTTTGACGTCCAAACTCGTTAACGAGTAGAATTAAAAATCTCCCTTCCTTCATGCTTCGTTTTTATAGTGAAGGCAGATACCATTTCCTTACAAGGGAGTTAACCGTGGATTACTCCACATTGTTACTTCAGGTTGTTTATGATTCGCCGAGCTCAAAAACGAACGGACGGACGAACACACGTACACTGCGTTTTATTATTATACAATTTTTGTTTTATTTTAATCATTAAATTCTTTTTAAAATAGTAGGAGTATTTTATATGTTAAATAATAAAACTTTAATATTAAAAAAATAGAAAAATTATTGCACTAAACTACGAACACCACTTAAACCAACTCTACTTTGTACCTCGCTACTTGTTTCCATTTCTACTCAAAATTTGGTTTTGATCGGTCAATGTATGGCTATTTCAGAGGGTGTGACAGACGGACGGAATAAACGAAGTCATAGAATTTTATATTTAGATTACTTTTGATAGTGTTAGAAAATAAGAAAATCTTTTCATCTTAATTTTAGCCATCTTAAAGTTATATGAATAATTGTTTCCGCTTAGTATTTATCTCGGTCGACAAAATCCCGTATTTTATCAAGAGCTACCCCTAAATACTTGCTTAAGTTTGGTTTGGTTTCATGGGTTATTTAATGGGGATAACATTTTTATTCATGATACTTTTTTTTTCAAAAATGTATTTCTGTTAATAATTTTTTTCATAAATGTATTGTTGTTAATATCTTTTTCTTTTTCAAAAATGTATTGCTCATAAAAATATTTTACAAAGTATTTCTGGTACTAAAACCTATTCTTACACTATCATAGTGTTTTGATCACAGTTTCGGGGTTAACTATTTGCCCATAGCTGGGACCCTAACAAGTGCTACCACCCCAAGTCAGGGTGGACCTGGGAACACCAGCAAATAAGAAGTGGTTCCACGCTCCTCAAAACCTCCTGATCAGAGGTCTTGCTGTTCTTCTATCGTGAATTAGTGGAGAGGCCCGCGAAGGATCTTCAACGAGATACGCTCGGCTTGTCGGAGGAGGAGTACTGCTCCTACTGGTCTTGGGCGCCAGCGGCGGATTACCTCAGTAACCCTGAGTTTTCGCTTAGCTGGCGATTGGCTCGGAATCGGCTGCCTCTCAACGACAAGGCTTTCATATGGGGCTTGGCGGATTTGCCAGACTGTGAACGGTGTGGCCTTGGCTTAGAGGAAACGGCTGCGCACGCCTTCTACCATTGCCCCCAGGTCCGCCCCTTATGGGACCATGTCGGCGAGCTGACGGCTCGTCTCGCTCCCGAACAGCTTGTGTCCATTGATCGCGCATACGCGTGTGACAATGTGTCGCCCCCGTATTCCGGGATGAAACGGATGGTGTTTCTGACGCTGATGGCCACGGCTCGAATGGTGATTTGGACGACGCGAAAGGAGGAAGTCTTGCGAGACAATCGTCTTTCTCATTCGGATCTGATTCGATTCTTTGAGCATCAGCTCAAGATGAAGATTAGATCGGATAGAAAACGATTGCATTCGACAGTCTTTAGCGAAAGGTGGGTAAAAGAAGCGAGCTTGCTTCGTGTGAACGGGGCTAGCCTTGATTTTCTCTTCTAGGTCAACCTATTGCACATCGGGGTGGCTTCCTGTGGAACCCTCCCCTTGGTTAGGTTAGACAAGCTTCAGTGTACCTAGTTAATGTGAGTAAGTGTTGTTTCTGGCCTGCATCCCGGCCGTTCTTTGGTTATGATCCAAGTCGAGATTCCCATCCTCCCCAGTTTGTTTTCACCCCCGCCCCATTTTCATCTCGACTGGGTCAGTTTTATATTTTCCCATTCCAGCCTAATATTTTATACTTTTTCCCACTCCCTTAGCGAGAGCGTCTCTTGATTTTGTCCCCTGGGCAGAATACAGCGGCCTCTCTGTTTTATGGGTTGGACGGTCCCTACTAACATCAATTATGTTTAGTTTGTATTTGTGTTTATTTTAAGTTTATTATTGGGTTCATTTCCCTCCCCTCTCATTTTATCATTATTAGAATTGTAAATATATATATCATCAGTAGAATTTTCATGGTATGGGGCGCGATTTTGGTAGGTCTCCCTTGAGAGCACGTGGTATTATGGTGGTTGAAGGATTGTTTGGTGATGGACGAGTTCTTTTGGTGAATGTGTAAAATGTAATGTACGAATGGGTCGCAAATCTGATTAGCTAGGTATAAGATAGTTAGTGTTGACCAGCCTCTACCCCTCCCCTTTATTGGCCTCGTGCCACAATTTATACTTATGTACCAATAAATACCGGTCTTGCTGTTGGACGTAGTTTATCGTCTTACCCACGATGACGTGCTTAAGCTACTCTCTTCTCCATACTGGCTGATAGCATTTACGTATATAAAAAAAATTATCGGGTATTATAATTAACTGTTTTTTTTTTTTTTTAAAGAAAAACATCTAGTCTTTCGCAACATATTCTATTTCTTCGTATGTCAACTTCCGTTAGAGGTACCAAGAAATTTTTTGAATTATGTCATATTTATGTGTGTAATTTTAATCTTGTTTCATCCTCAGAGAAGCGAAACTTACTATGGTCCATATCTTTTACTGATATTTCTCTTTGCATTTTTGTCTCGTCCTAAATAAAAAAAAAAAAAAAAAAAATAACCCTGATTTTTTACATTTCTGTCGGGCTTTTCGGATTTGAGAGCTGTCGGGTAAAAGTTTCTTCGGAGTTGTAAAATATATTTCTTTACTTGAAGTCTGTCAGGAAATTAGATTTTTCGAGAGCTGTCAAGTTATTAGATTTTTTCTCATATATGGCATCACGTGATAATCAATTAGTTGATATTCAGCAAGGTGATATAAACCCATACTTAAGTCACTTAACCGAAAGAATTTCAACTTTATCGCTAATATAACAGTTATATAACTTTCGATTACAGGTGATAATTTCAGTCTAAAAATAAACAAATCCGTTCAATGCATGGAATTACGTACTTGCGGATGAGAATCTTGTTTTAAAAACATCGTTTTTCCTCATGCATTAAAAATCCGACTGAAAATATTAGTTTTGTACATATAAGTTTGAATTTTGTTCTTATTATTGTCCTTTCTGTTCATTTTTCTCACTTTCTTTCCCTCTATATTGTTTTATCCTCAGTAACAATTTGTGTCTTAGTGTATTATTCTCTTTGCTTTGAATGTAATACTTAACAAAGGCTATAAATACAAAATGCAACTATTCATTTTGTTCAGTTCTCTGTCCTATTCATAACCTTTGAAAACTATTGTTTGATTTAATAATATAAGACTATATATCAGAGATAATTAATAAACACAATAATGCGTTGCTCAGTTAATTGAACAATTGTCAAATTTTCCAATTGAAGATTTTCAGGTGAATATACGTAATATTCAATTAAAAACACGATGATTTCAATAAAGTTATAGAAAGGTTTGGCTTGCATACATACTTTGTGGTTAGTAGTCCTGTTTTCGGATTTTGAACGTAGGTTTTACACAGCCTTCCTAAACTAAATTTGGCATTTTTTATTACTTAGTTAAGCTTAGTATCTGCATAGAGAGTTTTTCTTTATTATTAAAGATAACATTTTTGTACTAATTTTGCTAAATCAACAGCTTTTCTATTGATCCAGGTTCTAGCCGTCTTGAAGAATACACATTTACCAACTATAATTCTTAGACAATTTATAACCATTCCAAGATAGTACTTGTACGTTTTAACAATAGATAGATAAACGGATGTATATGTATAGACTGAAGTAGATAGATAGATGGGTACGAATAGACTGAGATAGATAGATACGAATAGACTGAGATAGATAGATACGAATAGACTGAGATAGGTAGATAGATAGATAGAATGATAGGTAGATAGTTATGAATAGACTGAGATAGATAGATAGATAGATAGATAGATAGATAGATAGATAGATGGATGACCGTTCTTAAGTTTAAACATGAAAAACAACAAGCTTTTGCTCTAATATATAAATACATGTTACAAAATAAAATCCTTGCCTTTGCCTTGATAAAATCCTTCAGAGGACGAAACATTTTGGCTAAGATAAGTTTTCCTTTTGTCTTTATTCATAGATGGATAGATAGATTAGTAAACAGACATACAGACAGTCTGATAGTGTATATCTTTACAAACGCACAATTGTTTTGTTTTAGTTGAGCAACAGCAAGTTTTTGAGGTTAGCAATATACTCAATGGGGTGTAAATCTGGCGAACTTAGGTGTCAACAAAGTACAGCCGAATAGCACTTGGGTCATTTTATTGTTACCGTCGTAAGCTAGGGCGTTTGCATTATTTGCCCGGAATAAACCGTTTCTACCAGGATACATGTTGAGCAGTATATTCAAGTGGTCTCACCACTAGCTTACACAAGAATTAGCCCACAGGCCAGAAAAACAGAATTATTCAAACACATTATGTACTAGTAGTTCTGTTCAAACACAAGATATATAATAATCTTCATCAACTGAAAGAAGGGGTTAAGAAGGAAACGTCGATTAATCCAAGAAAGAGCAATAACAGTGGATTTCAGAAGCCTATTTTTCTGAAAATCTCTTTTAAGAGAAGGTATATTATATACTTTTAACAACATAAATGCTAAATCCTCACTGAATGAATGTCAAATACACGGTTGGTCGAATCTCAAATGTTCCCTATTAATTGGTAAAAAGTTTATAATTTTATTTTTCCTTTTCTTCTTTTCATTTTTTGAAACTCAAATATGTCTTTGAGACTAACAATGTAAAATTGTTTTTCTTTATTTCAATTCGCCTTAATAAATAGGTAAGTCGTGTGTATAAAGAAAACATAAGGAGAAAAAACACCATCTTCATGCAACCAGTACCAATTGTATGCGAACATAATTAAGTTAACTAATATACACGATTCCATGTGTAATTTTCTCTGGCCGATATGAATTGCAGTAAGCCTTACCCTAGTGTGAGAAAAGGTTGTCCCTCTGTTTGTCGACGACTAGGTACCTCCAGAGAATGTAATTTTTTTAAACATTTCACCCCAAGCAAGGCGGGAAGCCACTAGCACACAAGGGGCTACAGAGAGTTAGAGCTAGAGCAAATATGAATGATAGAGGAAAGGATGAAGAGAAGGATAGGGGATAGATCAGGGTATTTGGAGACGTCGATTGACATTATATTTGAAGAGTTGGAGATTATAGCTATCAGGAAAACAGAAAAAGGGGAGGGAGTTCCACAGCCGAGAGGTGCGAGGCATGAAGCTATTGGAGTAGAAGAGACGGCTACATTTAACAGTTTCTTCAGTGAAAGGGTGTGCACGAGATGCAAGCCTAGTAGAACCCTTAAATTCATGAAGTCTGGGAACCATCGAAAGCAGCACATCGGAGCAGTTACTATGAAAGTATTTGTAAAAAAAGACAGAGGGAGGCGACGACACGTCTGTTAGAGCTACTGCAGACGAGATGCCAGATCAGGGCCAATTACATTGCATATCCTTCTCTGGATCTTATCAAGAAACTTGAGACAAACATAAGGGGCACCAGACCATATATGGCAGCAATACTCCATGCAAGGGCGAATGGTTGATTTGTAGATTTGAAGGATCGAAACCGGCAAGAAAAATTTCCTGGCTCAATATATTGTTCCATCTCAGGTCACAAGCCAATGTGTGCTCGACAGTACTTTGAATGACATTTACAGCAACAAATATGTTTAAATAAGATATTCAATCTAATATTTTACTCCAGTATCAGTTGCCCGTAGCAATATTCTTGTATTCACATGTGAACACCCCCATATTCACGTGCAGATAGTGTCTGTTTGGAATCCAAATATTCGTAGAGCATTCTTCTCTTGTCTACCGTGTCCCATCAAGCCGTGGGTGATCAACAACTTTTATCCTTTGTAGCCCTAGAGACATTTGTCTCTTAGCTATTCCTTCAATTTGTTGTTCTGCCATTAATTTACACAAGCTTTTTTCCTGATAAATTTTGAACACTTGTAGTTCATTGTTCTGTCATCAACAAGCATTAAACCATATAATAATTATCAATATTTATTTATTTATATATTTCAAGTGTATTTATTTATATATTTCCTGTCCCAGCTGTAGTCAGAAGGGAGGTAAATCAACATAAATTATTAAGTTTATGAGTGATTATTTCCCTTAGTTTATTTAAATATACAAATAAAATATTTATCTATTATAGCCTCAGTGATTTTCAACCATTTTGCATCATGGATCCCTTTAATCGCTGATTCTTATAGTCAAAGATCCCTTCAGTCACGGGTTCTTTTAGTCCCGGATCCCTATAAGAGCGAGCCCAGCATAGCCAGATAGACAATAAGATAGTCAGTCTGATTTTCTTTTTTACCAAACTTATACGTATATTTCTCCAGAATTGCACACTCATGCACACGACACACGCATAACTTTTAAGGCGGCCACGGTTGAATATAGCAGAAATATCTCTCTGAAGATAAAGATTAACTACAGAGCAAGAAATTTGAAGCAAGCCAATCACTTAAGAGAGAAAGGTATCTGAGTGCCTCACATGAAAGGCTTGAGCAAATAGAACTGCAATGTAAGAAACATAGTAGAGGAACTGATTAATTAAACTGTTCATTTTACTCGGGAAGTAATTTTGTGTAAATGCTGCATATTTTCAGTTAAGAGACTTCTTTCTTTTCTTCCCCTTGACACTCTCGGTAACAGGTAAAAATCTTGAATGGGATTCAATGCTGAGTGCCATAGACTCTCCAGGCAACAGGCGAATCATTAGCTTTTAGAGCTCTATTAGGTAATCTTATTCCAGTCAAAAGAGGTGACGTCCTATTAAAAGTTGAAGACTTTAGGTGGTTGACTGGAGGTCGTGAGATTACTCACTACGATATTTTCTGTTCGATTTTTAATTTTCTCTTTTCATACTATATTTCAGCCAGCAACGTTTGAAAGAAATTGTGGTCAATTAATCCTCAACAATATATAAGAAGATAAAACTGGGAAAATGAGAACTGTCACTTTCTCTTATGGAATGGTAAAAGATGCCGGTCGTGCAGAGAATAATTACACACGTTTAAATTGTTCACATGGAGACAACAGAGAGTCAAGAGACGCTGGATGTGTTTTATTTTAAGTAGTGACAGGATGCATTTTCTTTTCTTATTTGTCAATGGGAAATCACTGTTGACTGGGAAAAGGGCTGCATAAAGGGTACGATACGAAATTATAACGTACATCACTTGAAGAAGGTCGGAGCATAAAACGGCCGAAACGTTGTGAATAAGGCAATAAAATGAAAACAATAATCCGAATGATGTAAATAGTTTAAACAGAAAGAAATAATTATTTTCAATATATCTCTCCTGTTCATATAAATAATATAGACCATAATTTCTGAGTGCTTATAAAGAGCATTTCTATATTCGTTTATTATGGATGATCATTAATTGTCTTTGTCTTGATGTGACAACCAGTCTAGAAGAAGGAAAACTTAATAACAGGCTAAAGCATAGGTTCCATTGGGCTATCTTGGCCTAGAAACGCTACTGCTGCATGATGGTTGCATTTTTTAAAAAAATTCTGCATTTCATTTAGTTGATATCTGGAAGTGCCATGAAACCTCACCCGCCCCAAATACAGTAGCCTTCTTCAGTGTTTGATATTAAAATGGAATAGATGTTTTAAGCTAAATTTCAGATCCAGTGGACGTTAATTATACACACACAGACACACATATATATAGTACAGGTAATAATCCGTTGGTATATAATCCAAGTGGATCCTAATAATATAAAATATTCAAACTGATCCACAAAAAAAGGTCAGTGTATTTAATATAACAGAGCATATAAATTACAGAATAGAGACGTCAGTGATTGAGACAGCACGAAGTGGCAAGTCATCGTGACCGAGGGTTTGAAGTACTGACTGTTGATCACGACAGATAATGCGCACTCTCCCAGAAACTGTAAGGTCCGCTCTGCATACTTGTAATATAAACCACAGGTGGGCTCTCTGGACGTCAGACGAACACAAATGTGACTGAGCAGCCGTTTGCAATAAGGCTTGGCTAGTCACCCTAGCATACGGGTATAATCTGATACGAGCAGCCGGCATATATATATATATATATATATATATATATATATATATATATATATATATATATATATATATATATATATCTGCCCGACGCAAGCACATGAGATTTTATTATAGTGATGAAAGTTTCGTGCAAGACCATCCACACATTTTGAAGGGCCGAATACAGAGACCTGGTACACTACGTGCCACAATGTCCCAAAACGACCCTCCGCAGGTTTTGAATTCAGTGTTGCCCTTCTCATAGACCAGTTGCCATCCAAGGCTATAGAACCCAGTCTGTCCTGCTATTTACCCATAGCTAGAGGGAGAAGAGAGGGATTCATACCTTTTCCAAGGGTATAGCACGTGAGTGAATGTAATGGATTGAGGAGACACGGTGGAAAAATGGGTAGCGGCTTGGATTGAGGAATCGGTGAGCCGAATACGCACACACACACATATATATATAAGTTATGAAGAACTTGGTAATCCGTATGGGGATGAAATCCTGAGAGGTCAACGTAAATCCAGAGCTAATATTTTAAAGAAAAACATACTATTTTAAGGTACCATTATGATAATTTATTTCACCAGAGCCCTTTTAAAGGACGCTGGATTATCAGATAGCACTTCCAAAAATGAAATGAAACGAAAAATGAAATTAAATTTGATGGGTAAGTTTTTGTAATTTAACAGAGAGTTTAAAAGGGGTAGTTAAAGAGACATAATAGAGTTTAGGGAGGGATTAATTTCATATCTCTCTCAATCATATTTAGTATTGGGGGAGGAGAAGTAACCAGACCTTGACCTATTTAGACGGTTATATATATATATATATATATATATATATATATATATATATATATATATATATATATATATATATATATATATATATATAATCGAAATTAAAGTATAAAACTTAATATTACGAGACATATTAAAAACGGGCGAAACAACCGGTTTCGCTCCCGCTTTTCAGGCTTCAACGGGAGATTTAATTTAAAACTAACACAGAAAAATGTACAATAAAAGGAAGTTGTGAGAGGAGAAAAAAAGTAGCAAAAGAAACTAGAGACAAGTGACAGCGAGCCCCAACAAACACTCACGTTGTTTACACAAAGAAGGCTTACGGGACCCGATGTAAAGTGTCTCCAGAACCTTCAGATGAAATACAGAGTGTGACCGGGACAACAGGGCGAACCAGTCAACACTAGTATTTAGTCACCCTCCCAAGAGGGCATCATGTGGCACAAGGCCGGTTTAACATGGGATCTCCGAGCCCGTGGGCTCGGCCAAAAATATGCCCTTTGAACCGTATAAACGTGTTCAGGGTCAGTTTACCTCCCCGAAAGAGACTCCGCCCAAGGTAGCGGATTCAACTGAACTCTTGATTCTTAACGTGTGTATATATATATATATATATATATATATATATATATATATATATATATATATATATATATATATATATATATATATATATATATAAAGACATTTTTTATGTTTATACGTTCTATTTGTAGATACAAATATTTAAGTAAATTCTTTGTTTATAAGAAACAGTATTAACAACATTTACTGGCCTGAAAGTCCGGGAAATTTTCATAGAATATATGCGTCCTCCGACAGAAATCGAACCTGTATCCTATACAGAGCCGTCATATAGCCTGACGTGCTTTTACCAGTTGAGCCACAGAGGAGCGTTACGGTTAGCAAGGTCGATTTTACTGTTTTTTAACTACAATTCTTCATGATTTTCTCTCATACATTTATATCTACTCGATGCGTATCCAAATGTAAACAAATGACGTCACACATTATGAAATTGACAATTATTTTAAGACATTTTTTATGTTTATACGTTCTTTTTATAGATAAATATGTCTTAAAACAATTGTCAGACTTTGTCCATTACATATTGTGTGACGTCATTTGTTTACCTTTGGATACGCATCGAGCAGATATGAATGTACGTATAAACATCAAAAATGTCTTAAAATATTTGTCGGACTTTGCCTATTTCATTATATATATATATATATATATATATATATATATATATATATATATATATATATAAATAAACAAAGACCTTACACCACAGAACAGGAATATTAATATGTTAATATGTTGATATTAAATAAAAATAATTTTATGTTCATTTTTTTTTTAATATCCGGACCTAGGCTGGCTTTCGGTCAACGCATCATCAGGAGGACAATTATTGGCAACTTTTAACTTATGCGGATTAATAAGACATAGTTCTGGAACACGCATAACATTACGAATGTTTTAAATACGTAAAATTAAGAAAAAAATACTATTCAAAAAAAGTAAATGAAGAAAATTGATCCAGTGGAGCATAAAACGGAAAGAATAAAACTCGCGTATCTCCGAATAAATTCAAGGATCTTAAAAAAAAATTCTCCTTCCGCTTGCATAGTACAGGCTGGAATAATTTTAAGCATAAAGCTTCCAACATTAATAAATGGTGTTTTGATCTTCCTGTATGCAAAATGGAAAACGAGTCAGTCGAAAAACAAGACCAGCATGGCTCATTATATTAATAGGTGTTGTCCCATTGAAGACTCGTACGCTGATTGCGACACACGAGAATGATTACAAGAATGTAATCTAATATACCAAGGAAAATGTTGGTTTATTTTCGACTCTAACCTGATACTCGCCCGTCCTGTGTATTCAGCTTCGCACTGACATTTAAATTTATAAATAAGAACATATTTATAAGCAATATATATATATATATATATATATATATATATATATATATATATATATATAGAAATTCATCTAGCCCAGAATAATCTTCAACAGAATGCTTTCTGTTGAAGATTATTCTGGGCACGATGAATTACTATATATGATTATTCTAAATCCCCCCAAATTTCTTCATTATATATATATATATATATATATATATATATATATATATATATATATATATATATATATATATGTGTGTGTGTGTGTGTGTGTGTGTGTGTGTGTGTGTGTATTTTGAAATTCTATAAATTCTCTCCCACTAAGTGATGAATGCAATAGCATTTAATTCTCTTGTCTTGATGTGACAACCAGTCTCGGAGAAGGAAATCTTAATAACATCCTGAAGGATTGATTCGATTCGGTTATCTTGGTCCACAAACGTTACTGCTGGATTGGTGACATATTGTGACACTACGATCCTGTTGGGTTATTGGGCGCGAGAGGTGATGTTCCGGTAAATAACTTTATGCCTGTAAAAACTGAAACAGACTTACAAGTAGCGTGAAAATTCGACTTGTTCTATGTTCAGACTTTTAAAGAAATCAATCAAGCTTTCACACTCCACGCTTCTCTATTTTCTAGAAATCCGTTTTTTTTTTTAAATTTTTGTGAAATTAATAGATTTTCCAGAATAAGTTCAAGTGACCCGATTTAAAAAAAATATTGATTTTATGTCCTTCCTTATTTTAAAATTATTAATTGTAACAGATTTTTGTAGTCGATGTAAAATCGAATGGTCGCAAAGGAATATGCAGGTTGATAGTTTTTAGACGAAACGACGCTTTCTTAATCAATATCAATCGATGTCAGTTTACATATTTTTACAAGTTCATGATATCTAATATTTTTCACTTGGTGCAATATTTATTCCCGTTGTTTTTTTGTTTTTCGTTTACGTCGTGAGAAACACAACACGTGCAAACCTTTATAGATATTCCATAACATACTGGATGATTATAGTAAAAAATCAATATTGCTTTTACTTTCCTCTTTGCGTTCGTAGAATTTTCAAACGCAATACTCTCTTTGGCATCTCGAAGGATTCAATCCTGAGGCATATTTGGAAAAGGAGAGCATGGCTTCGTATCGTATAATGTTGCATCGTATTTCAGTTTGGAAGTTATTTGTGTTTCAATAATCAGAAAAAGAATAATAAGAAGCCATGGTTTCTTCTCAGATTATGTAGATGTCTGCGAAAATTTCAGAATTTCCGTTGACTTAAGCACCAGACATAGACAATAACATGAGAGAAAAAAATTAAATAAATGCCGAAAAAAAAAATGAACGGAATATTTTTAATCTCAGAAAGTTTAGAGCGTGAATGGCATTGCTATAAGTTTTGTGGTTCCAAAAGAATTTGTTTTCTAGTGTAATGTTCTTTTTATTTTATTCCATCAGTTTAAATTGCTTCCGTAAGATACAATCCGAAATCAAGGAAATATAACATTGATTTTAATCTCTGAATGAATAGCCGAGTATTAGTCTAGAAATCTACTTAACAGAGATATTTAGAACTTAGTTTCTTTGCCAGATCCCTGATTTCAGAAGTGTTCAGCTATCCAGTTACTTGCTAGCATCTCTGATAAATCACGTAGATATTTCCTGGACACAGATGCTCAATAATATTGTAAATAGCTTTTACCATCATAATCATCTTCATTAGTCCCATGATGCAATAATGTTTACTCTGTAAAAAACACGAGAACCACTCGAGGTAGAGGATAACAGAGTGAAAGGTACAGTCTATGAGGATATGTGTGAAAAGTAACGATTAACTAGACATAAATCGGATTATAAGATTATAGCGATCTGGAAAGCCACTTCTTGGGAGTCAATTCCATAAAGTAGCACTGTGGGAAGAAGCTGTTCGAGTGAAAATGACATTTCAACAATGAAATACGAAGGGAATGAGGGTGCGTCGTTACAATGGGCCTAACATGGGGAGGGGGTCCTAGACGTGAAGGTTAGAATTGGTGGAACTAAGGAATGTAGTTCGTTTGAGCACTTTCCATAGAAATAGCGAGGCTTGTCAGATTTAATGTGCGGGAGAGGAGCTACGGCCCATTCATAACATCATTCCTCCATTTTCAGCTTGATCTGGCTCTTTTAAAAGTATGAATTAGATTATTTACGGGTGAGACACAAAGAACCGAAAATTCTTCCAGCATCTTGGTCGGATGTCCGAGTTCCACGCGATGTCTGTATTGAGCTAAAGTCCCAAAAGTGGTTCAAGACACCAACAGGGTGGGGGGTCTCTCTGAGAGAACACCTGTTCATCACGATAAGCAAAATTTCATGGAACACTCAACATGGATGGATCGTCACAGAGTAACGCTGTAGGGTCGCTGCACGGCCGAACACCTCACCAGCTCCCTTGCAATATCTCGGTTGCAAGCCATTGTCTGAATAACAGTGAATAATTTTCCAGGCCAGTCAGTAACGTTGTTAGTCCATTTCTCCTCTGTCTGCTTCTTCTTTCGCTTAAGTTGGTAACGTTTAGAATGACAGTGGAAGATTAATTAACTTTTTCTTACGTGCACATATTTCAACTTTCCTTTCTCGACTGTGAATATGAGGTCTTACAAAAAACCCGTTTCTTGTTTGAAAGTATCCCGCACTGTGTCATTTGCGATGCGGTCGATGTACGAAATACGTGATTATATTTCTATAGAATCTCATGTTTAAAATTTCTGCTGCTGGCCGTAATTCTGCTGTTAATGTACAAAATTTGATAACGTATATCAAGATTGAGAAGGTAGTTGATTGGTTTTGCTTGGCGGCATATCAACTTGCATGGGTTATTTAATGTTGACATCTAAACAATCTGAACGCAATTTTATGGTTAGAATTATATATATTTTGAATGCAATTTTATACAGTCAAATACAGATAAAATTTATTGCTGGTCATTTTGCTTTAAAAATGTACCCTTGGTCATTTTCAATATAGATATGTATTGTTCGTCATTTGTACCATAATTATGTATTGTTGGTTATTTTTTGGAAATATGTTTTCTTGGTCATTTTTACTAGATAAATATTGTGGGCCATTTTTATATAAATATGTATTGTTGGTTAATGTTTTAGAAATATGTATCATTTTTTATGTCAATATGCTTTCTGGGCTAATTTTACTAAAATTATGAATCGTTGGTATTTTCTTATATAAAAATGTATAGTTGGTCATTTTTAATATAAAAGTTGTATTGTTGGTCATATTTTATATAAAAGTCAGCAGTTGTTCATTTTACTATAAATATGTATTGTTGGTCATTTTTACTATAAATATGTATTGTTGGTCATTTTTACTATAAATATGTATTGTTGGTCATTTTTACTATAAATATGTATTGTTGGTCATTTTTACTTTAAATATGTATTGTTGGTCATTTTTACTTTAAATAAATTTCTGGTATGTGTTGCTTTGGGGATCACTGTTTGCTATTTACCCTAACTGGTGTTACTACCTCCAAGATTGAGAACACCAACGTACGTAAAAGTAAGAACTTGTATTTAAAGCAGATATTCTCATCTTAATTTTGAAACAGCTGCAATTTTATGTAGTGCTCTTGAAAGATATTATCCTCTGAAACCGTTTTTACTGATAATAATCACGATATTTGAATTTTCTAACTGCGTCATGTCCATGACCACCAATTCTTATCTTCTTTGAAAAACTTTTCTCGTTGTTAGTAATGAGTTTGTTTTTTCGGTATTGATCTCAATGCCATATCGAGTTGATGTTTACTCCGTCTTTTTCAACAAACTAATGATTTTCTTTCCGAGGGAGACCATATATGTTATATGAAATGAGAAATATTGTGATGCTGCCGTTATACAAATTAGTTTGGCGACTGGTAGGCATCAACCCAATTCATATCTTAGCTGGGATCGAAATAAAAGTGATATGGCCATCATTTTGAAACTGTAATAGGAAGCTGTAAAAGGAAATATGGAAAACTTTATTATAATAACATTAAATGATTTCCAATTACACAACAATAAAAGCTAACCGAGCAGAAAGTTCGAAATAATAGACCATGCTTCATGGTAATCATAGCACTACCGACTGTTTGTAATGTACAGTTTGGAACACTTTAAAAATATCAAATGGAAGGATCTTGAAGAAGAGATTAAAAATATTATATAACATGAAAAGCAGTAGTGATAGAAAAAATCGGTTTGGTAAAAAAATAGACTGATAATTTCTGAGACCAAATAAATTGTAATCATTGTGTTAGAGAAATTTAAAAAAAAATTCCTAATCTTTAGTAACGTCCAAATCTTACAAAGGTCTAATAAATAAATAATTTACAGATCAGGATTTAAACAAAATCTGTACATTTTTAATCGGTGTCACCCAATGCAAAACAGTAAAGCTTTTACTTGGCAAATTGTAAACCCACTGGTTTGGTTTGTTTGTTTGCTTAGTGGCATATCATCTCTTTATGGGTCATTTAATGTCCAAATGTAATTCTTTTCCAAAATATATTGCTGGCATTACACCCGATTCAGGGTGGCAGCTGGGAACAACACCAATTAAGAGTCGTTTCCACGCTCGTGAAAAGCTCCTGTTGAGAGGCCTTGTTGCTGGGGTGGATTTTAACATCATACCGTGGACAAAAACTCACTTCTACTGATATTATTGATTAATGAATATGTGTTAATTACATGAATAAACATCAGTACTAGTGGGTTTCCCATTTGCCGAGGAAACGTTTTATCATTACAAAATATCCTTCACCGCATGTCTGTGGTTGGGAAATAGTTGGATATATATGTATGCACTGATATCAATCAATAACCGACTATTGTTCGTTTCTGATCCCATCCGTCGGCCAGGGCGACTGGCCAGATCTTGTTACAAACCCGTGATCAAAACACAGAGTCCACTTGAGGTTTATTCTGAGCGAGACTTAGTTACTGTTTCTGGCAGAAAACGCATAATTTGAGTTGATTTCATGAACAAGGCAAGCGCTCTCAAATTCTCGGTTACGATGACTTGTGTTTTCGTGTTAAAATAGCCATCGACGGCTTACGAACGGTCCTGTCTACTTAATTTCACTTACAAAATTTGGGTTAACCCGTGGCATGATTTTACAAAGTTGCCAGTGACAAATCGAACATGGGAGTGTGGGGTGATACGAACCAGGGTCTTATGGCCAGCAAACGTTCTCACCCCTGGATAGAATGAGAAATGACTTGGTATCCAACATACATACACAATAGGAATTCAGGAAGGCTTAAAAAGCAAATTCTGTACGTAATAAACAATCTTCTTACAGAGAACGAAGAAAGAAAAATCTATTCAATGGTGCCTTTACATATGATCAGTGAAGTGTTTAAAACTCGAATAAGATTTATCTATTTATTCAATCGTTTATTATAAGCCGTGAGAATTCGGACCCTACAACGTTTTCTTACGTTATCAGAACCAGGAAATCAACAGTAGAAAGCCTGGTTCTAATCTCGTTTCGTAAGCAATTTAATTAATCACATGGTTCAACCTTCACTAAATAGCTTTTTGTTTGGTTTATATAAACTATTTACCTTCGCTTGAGAAGGTAAATACAGATTTTAATTTTTTAACCCTAGAACACTAACCATGGGTATATAGTACCCAACGAAAATTTTCCTATTTTTAATTACAATTTTCAGTACCTGAATTTACTAAATAATGTTTTTCAGTTCTTATTAATATAAACTCAAAGTACAAAGTTTGAAGTGTCTGCATGTAAAATATTTCAAATAAAGATTTATATCTAATATATTTTTTGATATTTTTAGAATAGGGTATGATATACCCATGGTCAGTAGTGTTGTAATATTAATTGATAGTTACTAGGGTGAATGTCAAAAATCTGTCCTCTGCCTAATACAGCCGTATTATGAATGGAAGCTCGGGTCGAGTAAGCTAGGGTGTCGGATGAGTTCAAGTCAGCTAGAGATAAAAAATGTTACTTTTAACAATATATTAGTAACAAGCCAAATTATTACAGCATATTTTGTTAGCCTATTGAAAACAAGCCAAATCTTTAGCATCTTGGCACAAACATACATCAGATTCCTTACGGTACGTCAGCAATTGACAGGGTAGCTTACACTATCTCACTCTATCTTCTAAGCTAGCATATATGTTACATTCCGTGCTAAGGGAATAAACACATAATACCAGGTGGATAATAGAAGAAAGGTTTATTGTACACAACAAGTTCAATAGGAAATACGGTACAGTTATGCACACAGGTCAATTTAGTCGTGAGTGCCACTATTTGGAAGGTCGGACGTGCTTGCGTCGTCTTGTTCTCACTCTTCTCCCGTCTACCTCGTCTCTCTTAGACAGTCGACTTTATAGGTACTTACTACCTATAGTGTAATCATTCATGGGGGTGCCGGTTTTTCCATTACATCATATAACCCTCAAAAGATATACGGTAAATCATCATTGACTGTGTTACCTGCGAGAAACATTTGTTTATTACTGTGTTTAGAACTAAGAATGGTTCTAGAAACTTGAAAGCAATGTTAACAAACTTCAGCCATTTGCAATGAGTGGAAATAACAAAAGCTAAACTCCTACGTTCAACAAATAATTTTTTGATCGGAAACGACATTGCATTTATTTTGAAGAACTGCAGAAAAATACATGTATCAGATTATATAATATTCCATTAAGACTGTTATTAATCTCATTGCTATATTGACAGCAATATACTCTTTCGTTTTGTCAATACACCATATGTGAAGGTAGCCATTAAACTCTTTATGTAACAAGCAAATTTAATTTAATTGCTTTTGAAGGATAAAGTTACAATATACGATTTCATACTTTATTCCAGTAGACTGTTATAATACCATATTTGCAGAAACAAAATCATGCATTTTCCCGTACAATGCCACTTTAAAATGAATTACAATAAATATATGATGAAAGATAATATTTTTCTTACGTGAAAGTACAACTTAAGAGAAGGCAAATATGGTATATATATATATATATATATATATATATATATATATATATAAAGAGAGAGAGAGAGAGAGAGAGAAAGAGAGAGAGAAAAGGAAAAAGAGAAATGTAGAAATTAACTAAATAAAGAGATATGAGCGATTACGTCTACACACAGTTGTGTAAATAACTATTTAATCAATGGTGGAGAAAAATAGCTCAGTGCAGTGAAACAGAGCTATAAAGTATATATTAATAATTACACATATACCTACGTGTAATGAGTCGTAGTGTAACTGTAGTTATATGTGTTACTATTAATATATATATATATATATATATATATATATATATATATATATATATATATATATATATATTAATATATATATATATATTAATATATATATATATTAATATATATATATATATATTAATATATATATATATTAATATATGTATATATTAATATATATATATATATATATTAATATATATATTAATATATATATATATTAATATATATATATATTAATATATATATATATATATATATATATATATATATTAATAATTACACATTATATTAATAATTACACATATACCTACGTGTAATGAGTTGTACTGAAATGTAGTTATATGTGTTACTATTAATATATATATATATATTAATATATATATATATATTAATATATATATATATATATTAATATATATATATTAATATATATACATATATATATATTAATATATATATATATTAATATATATATATATATTAATATATATATATATATATATATATATTAATATATATATATATTAATATATATATATACAATGACGCTACTTGGGTGAAGAAGAATAATGGTAGTTTCGATGTACCTCTGGTGGGCATATATATTCTCGACACCTTGAGTAGAGTAGTTAACCTTAGCGAAGTCGGAATTTATAGAGATGACGGCCTAATCATTGTCCCAAATAGCAATGGCCCCTTGACTTCTAGCTTACATAAGAAGATAATTAGGGCCTTCAAATACTTAGGCCTTAAAATTGAAATATCTTCCAACATGAAAATAGTCAACTTTTTGGATATTACACTAAATCTATCTAATGATACCCTTAAACCCTTCCATAAAGTTGATCAAACACACCTATATATCAACGTCAACTCTAACCACCCTAAACATGTGATAGACCACATCCCTAAAACTGTGAATACTAGAATAAATAAGCTATCTTCTAGCCAAAAAGTCTTTAATGATAATAAATTTATATACAATCAGGCCCTCAAAAATAGTGGTTTTAGACAGGAATTAAACTATAACGGAGAACTTGTAAATCAGAACAATAACAGATCTAAAAATAGAAAGAGGAAGGTAATATGGTTCAACCCACCATATTGCAAGCTCTCTAATATTGATATAGGAAGTTTTTTTTCTGAAATTAATTGATAAACATTTTCACAGTAAACATCCATTAAGTAAAATTTTCAATAGGAATACTCTGAAAATTAGTTACTCATGCGTTAGAAATATGGAGAATATCATATCTTCCCATAATTGCAGAATACTTAGAAACTACCATTGTAATGTGACTCAATCAAGTAACCCTACCTGCAATTGTAGGAATAAAGATCATTGCCCAATCGGGGGTAAATGTAACTATAAAAATGTAATATACGAGGCAACTATCTTTTCCGAGGAAAATATAAACGAGAAAAAAAGATATATAGGTATATCCGCCGGTAATTGGAAGCAGCGTCTATACAACCATAGACACTCTTTTAGATATAGATGCCTTAGAAGTCAAACTTCCTTATCCAAACACTACTGGGATCTGGTGGATAAGGGGTTAACCCCACTTTTGAAATGGAGATACCTATCAAGAGCCAAAACACCTAATAAATTCCGCGATCAGTGTGATCTGTGCTTGGCGGAAAAAAAAATTTATTATCAAAGATAAAAATCAAGATGAACTGTTGAATCTTCGTAATGAGATATTATCTAAATGTAGACATACGAAAAGATTCAAAACATAATCACCGTTTTGTAACTTTCTGTCACTTATGTCAGTTCCATCTTGGTTCAAAACATCGGGCATGACATTTTAACGGAATGACTATTATGTTTATGCTTATTTTGTTTATCTCTATATAGATTATTGTGTATGTTTTTGTGATGCGCAATGGGTTTTTTTTTTTTACGCCCAAATTGTTAAAATTTTACTTATTTAGTTCTTAAATTCTAATTTATATGTATGTATTTGTACGTATTTGTATGTATGTGGGTATATGTGTATATATAAATTGTTGAAATTTTACTTATTTAGTTCTTAAATTCTAATTTATATGTATGTATTTGTATGTATGTGGGTATATATATATATATATATATATATATATATATATATATATATATATATATGTGTATGTGTGTGTATATGCATGTATTTGTATGTATGTATGTATGTACTTGGCTACGGGTATATATAGGTATATATTTAGGGGTGTGTGTATTGGTATATGTATGTATATGTATGGATATATGTGTGTATATGTATATATTCATGTATAAGTATGTGGGTGTAGGTATATATAGAAGGATATATATGCAGGGATCTGTATATATATATATATATATATATATATATATATATATATATATATATATATATATATATATATATATGTGTGTGTGGGTGTGCGTATGTTTTGGTATATATTTACCCATATATATGTATGTGTATGTATGTATGTGTGTATATATATGTATGTATGTGGGTATAGATGTGCGTGTATATGTGTATGTATGTATAGCTAGACGGCTGGATACAGGGATACATTGTTTTTTTGTTTAATTGTATAGAAATGTAAGGTTTTAGGTATATATGTTCATATGTACAAGTGTGTGTAAATGTGTAAGGAGTGGATGCCTATGGATGTATGTGTGTATATGTAGGTATATGTGTGTGTACATTTTTGTATATATATATATATATATATATATATATATATATATGTGTGTGTATATATATCTGTTTTTTGTATGTGTGTGTATGTATATATGTGTATGTGGGTGCATGTGTATTTATGTATATGTATGTGGAAAATGTGTGTATAGGGTATAGGTGGATATACGTGTATATATGTGTGCGTATGTATATATATGTATATGTATGTGTATGTGTGTATGTATTTATATGTGTATGTGTGTACATGTATATGTGTGTGTATGTGTATATATATATATATGTATGTATGTGTGTAGTATATACATGTATGTATGTGTGTAGATGTTTTTGTATATGTATGTGTGTGTGTATATATATGTGTGTGTGTCCTTGTATATATGTATATATATGGATGTATGTGTGTGTGTGTACATGTATATGTATGTATGTGTGTATGTATATATATATATATGTGTGTGTGTATATATATATATATGTATATATATATATATATATATGGAGGTGTGTGTATGTGTATGTGTGTATATATGTAGGTGTAATTATTTGTTTATCATATGCGCGGTAATTATTAGAAAGCGCTTAGTATCAGAGATATTGAATCAGATATATGTATATGTGTGTGTGTATGTATATGTATGTGTGTATGTATGTAGGATATGTGGATATATGTGTATGTGTACATGGATTTGTATGTGTGTATGTAGGTACACGGCGATGTGTATGTATATACGTGTATAAGTTATTGTGTATGTGTGGATTTGCATGCGTTTTGAACATAAAAATATAGGTCCTCGCCAGATTAGATAATCGTCATATTTATTGTTTATATTTGATTTGTAACCTGCAATCGATATTATTTTTGTCAAATTTTCTCAATTACACAGCGTCCCTTGCAATTTTAATTTCACCCGCCCCATCTTTCTAACCCCACCACTTCTTTCCTTACCTCTCCCAACTTCTTTAAGATTTGATCGGCCATGGTGTGTGTATGTCACCACGAAGTGTATCCTTATTGTTTTAGACATCCGGCAACAATCATTTTTCCCCCTTCCACTCACACCTAGTTTTTAAATAAAACTCTCTCTGTTAAACCCCTCTCTTATGAACTAACATTCGTCCCACACTCTCATAATTACACTCTCTCTAAATTCTATTTTTATTTCCGGAGTAGGCTTTTTTCTGTTTTCTTTTTGAATTTGTAGGTCTGATGAATTGGATCGTATTTACGATTCCAATGGAATAAATTATGACCATGGAATATTAGTGTTTAAGCCTTTTTATTATATCCTTAGTCTGTACTGGACATTGAGTTCTACCTGGATTTTATCCTCTCGGAAATTTTTTATTCTAAAATATACATGTGTATATATGCACCTGTGGATTTTGCATATATATGTATATTTACCACTAATATTATCTATATTAATATATATATATATATATTAATATATATATATATATATATATATATATATATATATATATATATTAATATATATATATTAATATATTAATATATATATATTAATATATTAATATATATATATTAATATATTAATATATATATATTAATATATATATATTAATTTATATATATATTAATATATATATATATTTATATATATATATTAATATATATATATATATTAATATATATATATATATATATATATAATAATAATTACACATTATATTAATAATTACACATATACCTACGTGTAATGAGTTGTACTGAAATGTAGTTATATGTGTTACTATTAATATATATATATATATATATATTTATATATATATTAATATATATATATATATATTAATATATATATATAAATATATATTAATATATATACATATATATATATATTAATATATATATATTAATATATATATATATATATATATATATATATATATATATATATATATATATATATATATATATATTCCAGATGATCAACAAATCTTAATTAAATTATATATTCACGAAGGAAAACATTCATTAAATCAATTACAGCCACTTTATTTTTTTATCTAGCTGCAATATAAAAATTAAAAATTAAGATGTGCAAAATAAGTGCGCCATTGTATTTAATATTTGGTCATTGCTTCTTCAGAGTTTACTATATCAACCAGTCTTTTGTCATACTTTTAGAAGTTTCTGGCAGTAGTGTGTGCCGATTTTCGACCATTCTTCTTGGCAAATCTTCCTCAAAACCTCGATCTTCTTGGTTTGCTTGCATGTCTTCTGTCTTCTTTTAGTTGAATTACAGATTTTCAATTGGGTTAATAACGAGACTATGACTAGCCCGTTTTAAAACTAGAAATTTCTTTTGACGGACCCATTCTTTCGTTGATTTGTTTTGATGCTTCAGATCATTGTTACGGTGAAAGTTTCAGTATCAACATAAAGTCAAAATATCAACTAAAGACAAGACAATTTCGTTCAAAATTGCTTGATATTTTACAGTGTCCATTGTGCCGTTAACTATTTACCTGTTCTAGCTGCAGCAAAGCACTCTCAAAACATAATGCTGTCACCGCCATATTTAATTGCTGGTATCAAATTCTCTTTAAAAGCCGGATTAGGAGCTTGCCAGATTTATAACATATTTTTTTATTACGAAAAGCTCTAATTGTCTTCTCCGACAATTAAACTTTTTCCAGAATATTTCGAGTTTATTAATATGTGCTTCGGCATAATTCAGTTGAGCCTGCTTGTGCTATTTCGTAAGTAGTGTCTTCTTTTCTGCTATGAAAAACGACATTGTTCAAATTTCGTCGAACAGTAGACTGATATAAATTGATTACGACAATGGCCAGTGAGCATTGGAGAACTGCAAAGATCACAGCAGGATTTGCGTGGGCAAAATAGACTCAATGCAAACTTGGTGTCTATTTGCTTGGCTTTTGCAGTTATTTTTCACGGAAAGCCATTTCTTGATTGTGACGCCATCATAACAAAAGGCTTTCATTTATAAATAATTGCACAGTGAAGAAATGCACTACAAATACTTTTGATAGTTTTTTGTTGTCAATGAGATTTTTAAAACTTTAGGAAGTTCTTTTGATATTTACACACACACACACACACACATATATATATATATATATATATATATATATATATATATATATTTAAATTTAGTCTCTAACTGCACATTTTTGCAGACACAATGAGTAAAATTTAATAATATTCAATTAATTGTAGCATAAACAGCTTACTCCTGGCAAGCATAAATATACAGTGTAAATGTAAAGGTTCAATTACTTTCGCACATCTTAAATTTGGATTAATATTTTTATTCCATTATTCCAGCTTGAAATTTTTTTTAAATGAGGCTGTAATTGATTTAATAACGGTTTTACTTCACGAATATATAGCTTAATTCAGATTTTCGATTAAGTGGAAAAAAGAGACAATTATTTTAAATATTATCTCAGGACTTCACTTACTTTTGTACAGCACTATATATATATATATATATATATATATATATATATATATATATATATATATATATATATATATATATATATATATATATATGTATATCGACGTACTGGATTGGTGTATAAGGAATAAATTACAATGATCAAAAATAATATTCTTAAAAGAGTGCTCAATACAGAGTAGACCAAATATAATAAACTCTTAATACTACATTCAACAACATCACTAAGACACCATAAGGAAATATATATATATATATATATATATATATATATCAACTTAGAAGTAAGTATATATCCATATAAACTGTTTATTCTACATTAAATACCATCACTTGATAAGACACTAGAAGTGTTGAAAGTGTAGCATATTTATGTTATACTTTTCGGATAAATTATATATATATATATATATATATATATATATATATATATATATATATATATATATATATATATATATATATACATACAAATATAGATAACTATACTTGTTTCGGAAAACCCTCGAATTTTTGATTTGCTAATAATCAAATCAATCTCGAGTGAAACCTAGGTAGGTTTGTCTGGCTCACTAGGTTTATCTATCTATCTATCTATCTATCTATCTATCTATCTATCTATCTATCTATCTATCTATATATATATATATATATATATATATGCTTAATATAAAAAATCAATATTCACAAGTATTTTTACACACAATTTTGAGGAAAAAAAATATTACCAGAAATAGATTTTTGACGAAACAAAAATGGTACGAGGAAAAAAAAGTTGTCGGCATTAAATGACCCATTGAGGTGTTGATTTGCCGTAAAACAAAACAAACCAAACCAAGATATTGAATGAAGTTCACACTGAATGTTCTGCGTACCTATGTACAACAATATAAAAATGGTTAAGCAGTGAACACGTATTAAATTGATTTCAGAAGTTGCTAAAGGAAAGAAAAATGTTCTCAAGCAAAAGAAGGAAATGGCTAACTAGAATTGACTGATATTATATGGTTGAATGACTTCAATTATTTGGAAGATTCCACGTTTCATTAGAATAACTGGAATAAAAAATTGCAATGTAATAAATGTTGTGTTCCGACTGCGGTTGGTCATATTAAAACTTTCGAAAGATAACTGTAAATATCTTCAAGAGATCTGCAGGAAAACAAGCTGAAATATTTTCCGTTATTAAAAAAGCCCTCCTAACCTTCAAATTGTTCAGTCGACACTGCAAAATCTATTCGTCAATTAGAAAAAATTCCAAGCATTTACATTCAGAGAGATCTTTTTAATTCCCAGATTATCATGGCAGCTTACAATTCATCCAAATCTCCAATTCTGTTCGATTCCCAAGCATTTACATTCAGAGAGATTTTCTTAATTGCCAGAACTTGATACCAGATTACAATTCACCCAATTCTCGCATTCTGTTCGATTTCCAAGCATTTATATTCAGATAAATTTTCTTAATTTGCAAAACAGGAGAGCAGCTTACAATTCACCCAATTCTCCCATTTTGTTCGATTTCCAAGCATTTACATTCAGAAAGATTTTCTTAATTCCCAGAACTTGATACCAGATTACAATTCACCCAATTCTCGCATTCTGTTCGATTTCCAAGCATTTATATTCAGATAAATTTTCTTAATTTGCAAAACAGGAGAGCAGCTTACAATTCACCCAATTCTCCCATTTTGTTCGATTTCCAAGCATTTACATTCAGAAAGATTTTCTTAATTCCCAGAACTTGATACCAGATTACAATTCACCCAATTCTCCCATTTTGTTTGATTTCTGAATCTTAAGCTGTCCATGTTTGAATGACTTGATCAGAATAACTTGAAAATGGTTTCAATAAACTTCCTAGAGTTTACCGTGTGGAATACAAAATGTATAGACCTTACAAGAAAAAAACAAGAAAAGGAAGCAAAATCTATGGAACAAAAGAAACTGGATCGTTAGAAAGCAGAGCTGCTGACTTAATTTTAACAGACTGTCAGTTCTTGCTGAATACTTTTTTATCACTGTAAATATTGACCATAGTATTTCTGACAAGTTTTGGTTCTTTCTACTCATGTAAAACTTTGTCTTCATCCATGAACGCTATAAAATCAACTGCAAGGAATTACTTTGGTATGGATATGAGTGCTGCATGCGTTATGCTGAAGACAGGAAAGTATAAACCTCAAATTAAAGCATTAGCAACTAAGATGCAGTAACAAGCTTTTCCTTAAAAATATCGGTAAGTATATAAGTAACATTTTATATTCATGAAAAATGTAAAAGTACCAAAAATGACCCAGCAAATCCAATAGTTCACCGACTTTGCTCTGGCACTTTGTCAAATAGAGGTACAATAGTAATAGGTTGATATTTCAAAAGGAGCAGACGATTCGATAGACTTTCTTTTATAAGAAAAACTGCAAAAGATTTTCAACAACGTGGAAAGCATGAAGCAGCAAAACTATTTCAGTGGCACATTTCTAAAAGAGAATTTCAAGGATACCATCGAATCCACTTTCTTTGTGGATGGGGTCGTTTGGAGATAACAGTGGAAACCATGGTCGGAGTTATATGCATAACACATAGTATAGACCCAGAGGAAAGTTCGACAAAAATCATCCTGAAGAGTTGAGAGTATAACACGAAGGGAATCTTCGTCCCAATCATTTTACTTTATCTATAGCAGGATGATATAAATTAAAAATAAGCGAAGAGAGGTGGGATTGAAGGCTTGCGTTCATTTAACACACTTTCACACAACCGCCATTATTCACAAGAACCAAACAGGTGAGAGACTACAGATGCCTCACCCTATCTACAAACATTGAGTTAGCCTTTTTGAGGACACTTTTGCGATTATTACGGGCGCTCACAAAAATTCTTCTGTTATAATCAAACCTATCACGATGTTAAAAAGGTGATTCTGGTGCACCATACCGGCTGAACAGGCAGGTTTGACCTAAGATAAAAATGTTACGTCTTAATATCTCCATCTTCTTTTCTTCTTTTTTTTCAAAAGCGATAAACAGATTATTTTGGGTATTAATTATAATTAATTAGTAATTAATTTATTATATTATTCAATTAAAATTTAATTAATTAATTATATAAACACAAAGCCACTTTGTATTTCCTTAAAATAATAACAATATTATCGGAAAGGGAAAATGAAATGATCACTTCCCGTAACACTTTCATGTATTCATAAATTTCTATTTAATGTTTTCATTTTGAAATATTACATTTCATGTGGCACAAGGCCAAACGAGGGATAGGTAGCATGGTTGAATGACATGTGATATGTCCCGGAAAGGGATGTATTTGAACGAAGTAGCTAAGTGGTTTTGGCTACTATAACCAAGTAGAATATTTTAGCATTAATCGGCTGGTACGCGTCGTAGTCGCAGGTAAGAAGTGTAGATCAATGGCGTAGTCCAATGGTCGTCGTTATAGACTTAGACTAAGGCTTTCTGACTTTCCTACACGTCTGTCGATATTTATGACGGACACCAGCCAATCACACACCAGTGAGGGGGAACACAAGTGTACGCATATTCCATTATATCAACATGTCTAAGCAAAAGTTTTCTTGACATGTAAAAATAACCCATCCAACTCAACCCTCTGACGTTACTTTTATATTTTAGGATAAACCTGACGTTCATTGCTTAATCTAGACATATCCATAAGTATATTTATTAGGTTGTTGCAAAAAATAATGTCATTTCCTAACATATGTTACTTTTATATATGATTTCTGAATTAATTCATTGATATATATAGCCATGTTATATATCATTTTGAAGCTCATTTTTCGCTCTATCGATTCGTGTCATTCGTTACCGTTCTCAATCTCTTCATTCATTTTTTTGCAGGCTTTTCGACAGCATGGACAAAATTCAAATCCGCACGATTTTCTTGTTCCAGTTTAAACTAGGCCGAAAAGCTGCCGAGAGAGCTCGTGATATCAATGATGCGTTTGGCCCAGGAACCACTAACGAACGTGTGGCACCACGGTGGTTCAAGAAATTTCGCAATGGTGACGAGAGCATCGAAGATCAAGACGGTCGCGGCCGGCTAACTGCGGTTGATAACGAACATTTGAAAGCCTTAATTGAAGCCGATCCTCGCAAAACCACACGAGAAATTGCTGTTGAACTCGAGGTCGACCAATCAACAGTCGTTCGCCATTTAAAGCAAATAGGGAAGTCAAAAAAGTTGGATAAATGGGTGAAGGATAATCAAAAAAATCGTCAAAAACGAGATTATTTTTGCACCAACCTAATACTTA
>OZ010595.1:10512880-10865380 GCA_963932145.1 Acanthosepion lycidas | reverse complement strand
GAATATCTTTAATGAAAATTAAAAATTTATATGAAAATTCTCTCCCAAAAAGTGGCTTTAATATAAATTATCCTGCCTAACCTCTACGAAAAAACTGAAATATCTTATATGAAACGTAGACACATAAAAAGAAAAACTATCTTGTTCAACACCTCCTTTCTGCAATCTGTCCAATATTAACATCGGACAGTATCTTCTAAAGTTAATAAATAAGCACTTCTAACAAAATAACCATCTAAGTTAGATTTTCAATAGAAAAACGATTAAGATTAGCTACTCTTGTACCAACAACATTTATAAAATTATCAAGTTACACAACGACCAAATTTTAACGCATTTCTATGGGATCGACAACAAACCTGGCATTGAACATTTTTGTAATTTTGGATCAAAAGATAATTGTCCAGTAGAAGGCCAATGCAAAGCTAGCATGGTTACATATCAAGCGTCCATTTCTCTTAAACAAAATATGGAAAATAAAACTTTACATTGGAATTTTTCCTGGGGAGTGGAAACGTTTTTATTCCCATCAGCACTCATCCTCTAAACTTAAATATACACCCCAAACAGCTCTTTCAAAAAAAATTTTGGGAATTGAAGGTCAAAAATTTAAAGCCGAAGATAGTGTGGAAAATTAAAGTTTCTGCGAAAACTCAAAATACTTTCAGAGATAGATGTGACTTACGCTTAGAAGAAAAAATTAAAATAATAAAATACAATAATTAAAGCCAACTATTGAATCAGAGGAATGAATTAGTTCTCAAATTTTGACATAAAAACAGATTCAAATTTCCATGATATAATTTTGCATTAATGAGTTACCCAAGATCCACCCTAAACTCTTCAAACGTCGAGATATATGAAATAAACAAACATCTGTTCTAGAAAGTCCGAGGAAGTTTTGGAATTCTCCAGGAAGTCACAGTATTACTATAGTTAAATATAATTTTAGAATTTTTGTGTTGCGAGGACGACATTATTTTTAAATAAACTAAATTAAAAACTTCTTCATTATTTCTTATCAAAGGTTCACCGAATTATGTCATAGTAAATCAATTATTTTACAAATAGTCATAACCTTTACATATATATGTTCAAAGTCAATATTATTAAGTGTTTTTCTTTTGGTATTTATTAATAAAGCTTCCATTATTTTTATTTTTTGAACATGGACACAATATCTTGACAGTGTTTTGAAAAATGAAAACATTTTATAAAACTTAACTTTTAACAGTTAAAATATTTAATCCTTGAAAATGGCTTAATGTATAGCCGAAAGTGCTCGGATAAAAAGAAAATTCGGACAGTTGACTCTCTGTGTCATGCCAGAAAGTTTTTCTCGTCTGAGTCCATCCTTCAAATCTATAAAACAACCATCCGTCCTTGTATGGAATAATGCCGTCACATACGGTTTGGTGCTCCCAGTGTACGTCTCGAAGTCCTTCACGAACTTGCAAGATGATAGTTCCTGATTTGGCATATAATCTCCAATCGCTATCCCACAGACGTACAGTGGACTCCCTCTGCCACATCTACAAATATTTTCACGGCAACTGTTCCCTTGATCCACTTTCGCTGGTTCTCGGACTACATAAATTTAAACGTGCTACCAGGCTGGCATCTCGGTCCCACCCTTTCACTGTCAAAAGGGTCTCTTCTTCTCAAACACCTTTTCCCCTCGCACTTTCCGTCTGTGGAAATCCCTTCTGCTTACTTGCTTCTCCGATGGCTATAATCTTCAAATATTCAAGTGTAATGTCAATCGACATCTGACACCTTGAGCTTGTTCCTCGTCCTTCTCTGTATCCTTTCCCCAAACAAGCCTCTTTATTCTTGTTCTCAATCCTCTGTAACCCCTTGCGTGCTAGCGGCACTCCCGTCTTGCTTAAGGTGAATTACCTTAAAAAATTGCGTGTGGAACTCTTTTCCGGTTTCTTTCTTCCCGGTCAAATTCGATACTTAAAAATTTTACTGCAATGTCAATCGTTATATTCTGTCTTCTTAATTCTTATAATTTTATTGTCCACTCTCCTTAATAGTATATTTTCTCAAATTCTCTAACATTAAGCAATCTTTTGCGTCCTAGTGGTTTTATTGCCTTCCTTCTGTTGAAATGATTAAAAAAAGAAGAGAGTAATACTAACAGTTCGGTCAATGCATGTCAAATGTTTCATTATGAAAACGGTTGTACTCTTCATTACCATCTTCTGCAACCATTCCTTTAAACTTGTTAATTATATTATTTTCTATTTCGTCATGCTTTCCTTCGCCTTCTTTATTTTGTGAGCATCAAATTCTCCGGCTTCTGTTTTCTCATATTAAGTTCCAGAATTTTCATTGGTCTCTCTCTGTAAGTATATGTTTCTTTCGCTGTTCATATGTTCGCTCCATGTTATTCTAAGCATTCGTCGTTAGCCTTCTTTACCACCCCCGACCCAGCGAATCCCCCAAATCCCTGTCCTTTTTACTCGATTCATTCGGACCAATTTTCTCACGTACCCACCGAAGAATTCTCTTACTGTCTGATTCCTTCCAAACCTTCCGCATCAATGGCCAATTGGCCGCAGTCGTTCGCTAAGAAATTTAAATTTCTTCTCTTTGCAATCTCCGCTTTCGTTTAAATACCTTGCTTTAAAATTGCCGATCCGAGCAATGATCTTGATCCCTTGTTCTTGATTTTACGTTATCTTCAAGACAAAACTGATTGCCAAAAGGCAATTCTTATTAGCAGAATGAAAGCCTCAAAAGAATAATCACTAACAACGACGCCAAAGTCCAATATTATCAATGTCTGAGATTAACTTCGGAATTAACGTGAAATGTTTATAATTGTATTGACATGAAAATCTAATTTCACTTGCCTTAACTGTATTGTCCATTTAAGTTATAAGGAATCAGTCTGGCAAAATCAAATCGTTAAATTCTGAGCCTATTCACTGAGAAAATTCAGACATTATTCTGCAATACATAAAAAAAAGAAGGACTCAAGAAAAAAAAAACATTAGAATTTGAATATAATCTTTGCGTATAAAAGGACACATGTCTCAGTGGATAAAAGCGTAGGTTGAAGTAATCCAAATCATTGTGAGTTCAATACCTGCTCGCAGCAGAGGTGAACGAAAACTTGGAGAGATAAGGTACTAAAGGCAAATATCTGAAACGGAGATATTCAGAAAAGGCATGGCACGGCGAACTAGAACATTCTATCCAGGGGGACGAAATAAAAGGTTCGGCTCGAAATGCCAACATATATTACATGAAGAAGCCGGAGCGTAGAAACGCCGAAACGTCGTAAATATGACAATAAAGATGAGGATAACAGTCCGAACAATATAAAGAGTACAAATAATTAAAATACCTCATCTCAGACTTAGACTTATCCTGAAGAAGGCCGAAGCGTACAACGACCGAAACGACCTGAATATGACAATAAAGATGAGGACAATAGCCCGATCAATGTAAATAGTATAAATAGTTAAAATAGCTCATCTCAGAATTATAGACATCTTAAAGAAGGCCGAAATGTGCAACGACCGAAACGACCTGAATATGACAATAAAGATGACGACAACATTCCGAACAATGTAAATGGTACAAATAGTTAAAATACCTCACCTCAGAAATATAGACATCCTGAAGAAAGCCGAATCGTACAACGACCGAAACGGCTTGAATATGCGAGTAAAGATGAGGACGACAGTCCGAACAATGTAAATAGTGCAAATAGTTACAATCCCTCGTCTCAGAAATATAGACAGATGTTAATCTTTAAGCTTTCAAAAGATTTTCAAATCCTAGCATATCTCCAGTATGTATGAATTAAATAACCAAGCAGACTTGGTTGGCAGTCCGTTTAGGAGAAACTAAGTTAGCATAGTATTGTTGCTATATCTGGGCTGGAGATAGCCGAGACTAAATTTCTAGTTTTGAGTTCAAAATCATTTACGCAAGCATATATATGAAGATCTATTTTCTCTTCTGTAAACTTTTTCTCAGAGATATAAAATTGCAAGTCTATTATCACTTTATCGCTATTTCCATGGCCTATGTTCAGATGAGCTCCGTATTTTAACTTTTAATCAACTTCCACGGAGTCAAACCCCGCCATTTCCTCGTTATTTCTAAAGTTAGAAGATTTTCCCACAATGGTTGATTTTACCAAAGAATTGTATACTTTTAGTTAAAGCCTCTCACCTGGATGCTTCCTTTCGAATTCCAGCCTTAAAACCTTATCTATCCTCCTCATTCTCATAATCCTTATTTTCTACCGCCTCTCTTTCGCTCATTCCGCACAGCTCGTTCATACTATTTTAACATTAAAAGGAGTTCTCGAGCATTCGATTCGGTGAACCTCAATACGAAAAAATCTCATTTTAAAATTGTGGAGAATTCACTCAACAGTCAGTTCAATCTTAGTGAGTGAAGCTATAGAGAGCAATGATTACTTACCCCTGTAAAGGAGATAATTAAAGGATTGCTGAACATATGACGTCTGTTCGGAAAATATCCAAACTGGGATATGTCAATGACCTGTTATTCATCTCTCGTCAATGAATTTTGGCAAAACATCAATGTCGAACGCAACCAGTCCAGGTTTGCATCAAGAAATAGTCGGTATTTATTGACTGAACGGTCAGTGTAGCAAGGAGTTTGAATTATTTAAAAATTCTGTGAAAAGCACTTTTCCAGGAAAAATAAATTTCTCATGTCTATGAGGATTTTTTGGCTACTTCTCTTAATAAAAGAATTCTTTTCTAACATGTTTTTTTTTTTTTTTAATTAAAATCCGTTTTGGGATGGCAATATCTTGATGACGCTATTTTCTCTTCCAGTGGCATGTGCTATCCCGTTTAGGTGTTTCCTCTTTTGAATGTCCTCAACGGATACATATTCTGTTATTTGTCTTTTATTCTATAGCACCAAATCTTTTCTAAAAACCTACAGAGTTAATTGGCTCGAAGACATTTTAACCATTGATCTGAGAACGCGTGTTGATAGTTTAAATACTTCTGAATGCGTAGCATTAGAAGCGTGACATCCAGTTGAATGTTCTCATCTGAAGACGCTATTTAAGAACAAAAGAATCAGAAATATAGAAAGGACAGATATTCATTTTATGCCTCACAGGTGTTCCCATAATGACCTCTAAACTTGTTTCCGGTCCTGTTCCTCAGAATGCTGTCTCATTTCCGGTTTTCCTACTTTGGTAGCTTACAGAAAAGACGCAGTCATTATCAAGTAAATGTTCGACAAGGAAAACGTTATAGGGAAGAAAAAGAAAATAAATTATGTCCCTACTTAAAAGCAAACAACCCATTAGACAACGCGTGGTCAGTGTTAGGGAGAGATAAGTTTCCAGCAGAGGCTTCGAGCTAACCATTTGACGACGAAATAAAATAAACTTTGAACAGGAAATTGGTACCAGAACTAGAGCTGAAGACATGCCTCGAGAGAATCCCTAATGTATATCTTTAACTGACGACAGAGAAACAGACCTCAAGCATATAATGACATAATGATCGAGAAAATTCTATATCAAGAAAACGAAGCATTTGCCACAGTATTAGAAAAGAAAATACTTAGAATAAATCCTAAATAAATTGAGTCAGGCAAAGAAAATCCTGGAGAAAAGGACAAGAGATAAGTAAAGAAAAACCAACGAGCAAGAAGGGTCAAATGACTGTTGCAATATATTGTCAATAAAGTTTTAACGGAGTTAAACGTCTTCATCCGGGCTGGCGTAAAATTGGAGAGGGAAGTTAATAAAATATGCCAATGTACAGCAACTTATAAACCAGCCTGGGAAATAAGATTAGATAGATCTTCCAGCTAGAAGAGACGGAGGTAAAATGGAAGATATGTCTGGTAATAAGAGGTATTGAACTAGACAATTAAATAAATACAAAGTAAGTAAAGAAAAGAAAACTTGACCGGAAGGAAATATAAACCTTCGTTAAGGCTATAAAGTCTAAATACTGCAAAGAATTATGCAATACATGCAGAACTGCTATTTCTGAAAAATAAAAACGAACGGAAACTATATTAAAGATATAAAAAGAGAAAAACTGAAACAGAAATAAATAAACTGACAAAAACAAAAGCTGAAATAAATACATCATTCATTTTATTCAGTTAGCGCATTTTGCGTCGCCACTCTGGTCACCATTCTCTTCATCTCACAATTGGGTTCATGGTTACATTCAAGGCAAAGTAGTGCAATAGCTTACCAGGTTTTCCAGCAACAGTGATGCTGGTGTTATGCCTTGCATCCCGTCTCACCGTTCAGTAGTTAAAAGAAGAAATGCTAACGAAGCAGTAGGTGGTTTAGAATAAGAGATTATCACTCTGCTAAATTGGTTGTCAACCAAAACTACAGGACCCAATCTGCTATTTATCCGTAGCTGGGAGGAAGAGATGAATTCACGCCTTTCTCAAAGCTATAAGCATGTAAATGAATGCAATAAACTCGACTGGAATTCGAACAATGCTCTCCACTTCCTCAATCTGAGCCGCCATCCATTACTACACCCTGCCTCCACAATAAATACATACATTCCGAAAAAAAATTTCTACTTCCACGGAGTCAAACACCGCCATTTCCTCAGTATTTCTAAAGTAAGGAGAATGTCCCACAATGGTTGATTTTGCCAAAGAATTGTATACTTTTAGTTAAAATCTCTAATTTGGACGCTTCTTTTCGAATTTCAGCCTTAAATTCTTATTCTTATCTATCCTCTTTATTTTCATAATCTTCAATTTTCTACCACCTCTCTTTCGGTCATTCCACACAGCTCGTTCACACTATTTTAACATTAATGTTCTACCTTGATGATTTCTCGAGCATTCGATTCGGCGAACCTCAATACAAAAAAGTCTCATTTTTAAAATCGGTGAGAAGTCCGCAAGTGAATTCACTCAACAGTCATTTCAATCTAAATGAGTGAAGCTGTAGAGAGTAATGACTGCTTAACCCTGTAAAGTAGATCATTAAAAGATATGACGTCTGTTCGGAAAATATCCAAACTGAAAAGCAACAAGTCAGCTGGAAAGCAACCAGCCAAGATAGTACATAGAGCTATTACTTTAAAAGTGTCATCATTTTACACAATTGACCCGCTATGATATCTCAAAACTACCTAAAAAAAGGGAAAATATTTTATCCTTATCAAAAAAGACAATGGAAAAGGTACGACAGACAAATAACTATAGAACAGTCACACTCATACCATTGATGTAGAAAATCTTAAATCAACAAATAGCGGAAAATTGAACAAATGCATCGATAGCAAAAGAATAGAAAAATACAGTTGAAGATGCGCTGATTTTAGTGAGCGCAAAACATTAACGGTTGGCTAGCAAAACGAAACATTTACATTATATGGTTCACCTCCCGATTATTGCGTTGAGGAGCTGGTGGATATTTTGTTTCTTCATACCTAGCTGTCTAAGGTTCGTATCGGCTCTGTTTTGGTTAGAAAGTCATTTTCTTTCTTTTTACACAGACAGCACACTAAACGTTTTGACCGACATGGATATATACCTTTATCAGCCGTAGTAGGCAGCTCAATCTGCAGTTCAATTCCTCTACAGTTTAATTAAAATAAAATTTAAATAAAACATGGCATCTACTCAAACACGTGTATCCATAAAAATAACATTTCGAGCAGTAAGAAATAATGTCGGATTAAAGGTAAATTTCTGAGAGAAAATTTCTTTATTTAGAAAAGCAAACATATTCATATGACATTGTTATTTGTACTGGTTAGAGATCGCTATGTTAGTTATGAACTAGCAGCATGGCCCGGCGTTGCCCGTGCTTGATTAAAAAATCGTACGACACATACAGCAATCGCTATCACTTAAGATATTTTTGCCTTTCCTTGCCTTTAAAGGAGTGCCCTTTGTCGTGCTGGTGTTGCTACATGCCTTACTTCTTGCCTATCTCACACTGCGAATTTTTTCTAAGCTCTATACTAAACATTAAATCTGTTACAAAAAAAGAACTAAACAAAATGAACACAAAACGATCATCTTTAAAAAAGGACGCGTAACTGGAAAAACCGAATGAAAAAAGAATGTTAACAAACAATACTTTTTCACAATAAACCCAGTTCTGCGGAATCAGAATCAACGTTGAGTTTAAGCAAGCAAATGAGCCAATTGGAGTAAAGTGCCATGCAGATTTAAATATTCCCCACTTGTGATGAATATAGCTATCGATTTTTTGGCATGCTAACATGCTAGTTAACATTCGTGTCAGTCAGCTGTTGGCTCTCACGCTGACCAATAGAATCTTCCTGTCTATTCGTGGCAGCCAGCTATAGGCTCTCATTCTGTCCAGTAGAAAATGACCGCAGACTGAATCAAAACTGCCGTAGAAGCATGAAAAAATCGATTCTTTCCACTATCTATGGGAGTTGGGAAATGCAAAGTCGGTCTTGGTCTTCCCGCTAACTTGGAGCATGTGCATGTAAATTTTGGTGCAAATCCGTCGTAAATTGCGGCCGTGCATTCGTTACATACACTCACACACACACACATCCTGCCTTTTATAGATAGAGATAGAGATAGTTCGACTTGCACTTAGTGTAACGGTTAACGCCTTGGGTTTAATTGCTTTGAGCTGGCAACCAATTTGCTAGAAGGAAATCTCTGAATTCAAAATCATTCAGAAGAAGAATAAATTCCATTATATTTATCTTGCCCTAGACACCAGTGCCGCCTATACTGTGGTTTTGAAGTATATTGTGTTTTTAATATGTTACGTGCCTTGAAGATAAGTTAAATTAATGAAAGGTTATCTAAAGAGACCAAAATGGCGGGCGCGATATTCTCCTTGCGATAGTTTTGTTGGAAATATTAATATCTTTATCTCTGTTAAATACGTAAGAAATATTGGGCTGCTAATCTTCATTTAACGTCTGCTAAATGTGCTGGTCGTTAAATGTGAAGACATGATCGATATTTCAAGTATACGACGCATAATGGGTTTTCGTCAACCAGCCTAAGGTAGGTTAAATGTCATTTTTGCACTATTTGTAACATTTCTAATTTTTTTCTAAGTGTTCATAAAATACAGTTTACTGAACGATTAACCTAATTAAGAAAAATTCGAAAATCACCTCCAGAAGCAGGACACCACCTCAGTTTACATACTATGAATACAGTGCAAGTGAATTTTTATTTATTTTTCTCTTTATTCATTCATATAATTTTCATTGATTTGAATAGAAATAGATTGATTTGAAAGAAAAGTGCTGTGTTCTTTCTGGACCTAAGTCGAGGCTCTCCACATTTTCCTGTCCTTGCTAGCTATTAATAAATTGTGTTATTTCTAAACCCTTTTCTGCCATTTATTTACTCAAGCTCACTAAATCTGCTATGCTTTATTTTGCTCTGCCCCCCATCCTCCAGTCTGTCCTGTGAGTATCAGATTTTCCAAAACCTCTTTTCTCATTATCTCCCCTAAAAATATCAACTGTCTCTTAAGTATAAGTTTTATGTTACCATTTTCTGTAAAACTTCGTCGTTGTTCACATATTCGGTATGTTATATCCTCAGGATCCTCCTGTAGAACCACATTTCTGCTTCAAGTTTTTTCTTCATCTTTGGGGAGATTGTCCAGCATTCATTCCATATAGGTGAACAGATGTCACGAAATAGTTCAGTACACTATTTACATTATTCGGATTATTGTCCTCATCTTTGTCGCCATATTTATTACAACGTTTCGGCTGTCTTCAGATAGTTGGAATGTCGAACTGAACCCTTTATTTCGCTCACTGGGGTGCCTCAAAGAGACATGGCAGAGTGGATAAAAACGTTGGTTAGATCCAGTGACAAGACCCAAAGCGTGTGAGTTCAATACCCGGTTAAGGCAATAGAGAACTTTCAGGGGGAAAATTAACAGGAGTAAACATGACACTACCCCAGTGAGCGAAATAAAGGGTTCAGTTCAACATTCCAACTACCTGAAGTAGGCCAGAGCGTACAACGGTCGAAATATTGTAATAAATATGGCGACAAAGATGAGGACAATAGTCCGAATAATGTAAATAATGTACATAATATCTCATCTCAGAAATATAGACAGATAGTTCAGTACAGTTTTCTTTGTTTCTAGCGAAGTTTTTATGTCTCTTAATACTCTGATTAGCTTTTGGAATGCATCTTTGGCTATCCCAATTTCAGTGTCACACTCTCCGTTTTTTAAAATACTTCCAAGATATTTTAATTTTCTTACTTGTTTGGGTTTGGTATCTCCGATTTGTAATTAGTACTTTGGACTCATCCTTTTGTTAACAATCATCCATTATATCTTCTTACAATTGATAGATAGTCCTTTCTTCTCAATTGCCTCCACTATCTTCCGTAGGAAGTTTTTTTAGCTATCTTACTGTGTTTATTATTAACACTCTGTCCTCTGCGTGTATTTTTTAATCGAATTCGCTCCAAGCAAAGCCGTAAAGCCACTAAATCAGGAACGGTTACTGGGTGGGAAAGAATTAAGAATAGAATCATTAATAGTGAAAGAGGAAAGTGTGCTCAGGAAGACAGTAGATAGCGATTGACATTGCGTTTGATTTCTTGCAGATTAAAGTTGGAGGGAAATCATGGAAACCGGAAAGGAGATATACAAGCGGGAAATGCGAGAAAAGAAACAGCATATAATTTACGGCAACATCTAACCAGCTCATCTATAAAAATTAATGAGATCTAGACGCCAGTGTAGTACCACGCTTAAATTTTTTTTATAAAGTCTAGGTACCTTAGTAAAGAGCTTGTTCGAACTATTACCATGAAAATATTTATAGAAAAGATATAGATAGGCAACTTTACGGCGGTGGGAAAGTGACTAAAGCCGAGCAACCAGATCAGAGCCAATAATGTTGCTGATTCTTCTTTGGATTTTATCAAGGAGCTCAAAATAAATAGCAGAAGCAGAAGAACATATGTGGAAGTAATATTCTAAGGAGGAACGAATGGTAGACTTATCTTACGTTGTTAAGATTGTGGCCGCCATTAATGAATCTAATTTTATCAGAATCGCCTCGCTGTATAGGTTGGTTAAGTCCGGTTATATAGCTCGCAATAAATCCGCGATAGTTAAACAGGGAAGTTGTTACGTGAGTACACTCTGTATATAAGCTCATAATAAGTCTCGTGTATTCTTATTAACTCACGTATTTAATTCTTTGGAACTGATGTCCGGGAGAACTATCTCTCCTGGCAGCTAAGAGTCATCTTGAATCCCCTTCAGCCTCTATTTTCTTACTAATCAGGCTCTCTGAACTCCTACTGTACGCGTTTACAAGACCGTGGAGTGTTACCCAACACGATCACAGGTAAATGACAAAGGTGTTTAATAATAAAACACGGAACACTAAATCACACAAGTTGAAGAAAAAACACCTCTCTTCTAGCCAGGCTTAAATAGTTCAATATATTCAATTCTTTTTTAGATAAAAAATCTTCAAGCAATGTTATCAAGTTTTGGCTACCGGAAGTGGGGTTTAAATATTTGGTGCTCGCTTGTGATTTTGTCGTAAATTACGCGAATCACGACAAACGCTATCTAAATTGCTGTTATTCTTTGTGGTAATCTACGAGTAAACTCCTTTAAGACATACCTATGATTATCGACGTGTCACTTCCCAATTAACTTATTCTTTCTTTCTTTTTATGTGCCAAGTCCTTTCAGGACGTAGGCGATCATGGCTCTCCACTTCCCTCTATCTTTTGCAGCTGTCAGCAAGCTCCTTCCCTCTGCTTCCTCCCCCCAGACCACGTTCTGTCATCCACTTGCTTAAGCCAGCTAGGTATATCACGCGTTGTTTTCCCTTGTCTCTCTTTCCCTCTATTAGACCCGTGAGTTTCAGATTCTCCAGGCCCTCCTTCCTCATTATGTATACCAGAAATTTCCGTTGCCTCTTTCTGATGTTAAGTATAAGCCATCTTCTTGTTTAGCTTAATCTAAATGATATAAATGACTTCAAGTTGACAATCTTAGCGCGACTTCGAACGCACCAAGCGCAAATCGTTTCTCAAGATTTACGAAACGGAGGAAAGCATTTATATTTATGCTGTAATGTATATCAAAATCATGAGGTTAATCTGAGAAGTCAACCTTTATGATTGTCAACATAGTAATGTCCCCTGAAGAAAAAATCTTACTTTGAAATTAGGGCGGAAATTGCATTGTAAAAATGTCAGGTGTGTTAAGAGACGCACTTTAAGAATAAAGACAACTTAATAAAAATAACAAGACGAAAGTGAATTAATTTTTTCCAATTAAATAAAGGAGCAATTTGATCTGTGCTCTTTCTTCTGACCGTAGGCATATTTTCAAAATCCACTTTTATTTTTAATGAAAATATTTGATGCAATGGAAAAAATCTAAAAAAACGATTGTCTACAATTGTTTATTTAATTACAAAGTAGTTCTAAGATCAAGTGGTATTTCGTCGGAATTTTAATGTTTTAAAAAACGTAAAGTTTAACGAGTAAAGTTTTTAAAAATGATATGGAAAATAAAATACTTGCTGGAATGATCTGTTATTGGTCAAATCAATTTTGATATTGATAATTACAATTTTTTTCGAGCAACACAATCAATAGCCGACTTTTTTTTAAGATGGGCATCATTAGCCGATTCTCATCGTCTCCAGACTACAGCTCAACAGGAATCTAGCTGGATCTGGTCAAGATCCTAAATACATAATATTAGATAAAATCATGCTCGCAAAACTGTGCTACTTCCGATGTGAAACGCATGTGTTTACTTTTATTTCTAGGTCATTGATAACAGTCACTACGAGCGCGTTGTGTATTGTTTAACGATCAAAATAAACGCTTTTATTGAACGCAACTTTGCAAAATCTGACTTACTGTAGCATAAAAATCTACAACGAAAAACAATACTCTGTCCACTGGTAAAACGCTGCTTGTGGCTTCAGCGGTGGCAGTACCGCTTTAGCCACCGAAACTGTGTTACCTTTCCTCGTTGGCGGCTAACGATGGCAGCGTATCGCACGTGCTTCCACACGGTGTATGTAGAAAATTGAGTCAGAAACACACAAGTAAAAAGAAATGATTTGCTGAATTTGAGTGATGATGAATTATAACTGAAATGTTTTCCGGATGGTTAGAATCACGGTGCTTCGACCATTTCAGAGAGAAGCAATTATAATTATTATTCGCCCATTTCAAAGAGAAATAATCATCATTATTATTTATTACTCATTTATTCATTTACCTCTACAAGTATCCTGCGAGAGGGGATCTCCTGCTGAGTTTTGTATAAAGTAAAGAAGATCACCCATAATGGAAAACCATCGGCTAACACCACACGAGTTGAGAAAGGCTTAGTGGAGTCAAAGATATTTTTTTTAGAAGATTACTTGAAATATTCGTTGGGTCCTAAAAAAAACTTTTGATGTACTCCAATATTCAATAATATGAAAATATAATCGAATAAAATATCATCTAAAGAAATCTGTTTGAAAATTAACGAAACTGATCACGTTCTTCTAGCTAAAACGCCACGAGTGTCACAAGGCCAAACGCTGTATCAGCAAGTCTACAAAGAGATCTTTTTGCATGTCCGCTTCGCTATGTGCGCGAGATTAGACGAGGGTTGTGGCAGGAGAAATCGTGTCCGCTTCGCCATGACAGTGCAACTGTTCACAACGTCCTGAGAATCCGACAGTTCCTGTCCGAGAAGAACATCGCTGTATTTGAATAGCCTCCCTATTTGCCCTATCTTGATTCGTGTAACCTTTTTCTTTTCCTTAATTTCAAAGGGGTCCTCAAGGAGACCAGTTTTGAATGCGTAAATACAGAGCTGAGGGGCATCAAAGAAGAATTCATCCAGCAGTGCCCAGAAGAATGACATAGAAGAATGACATAGAAGAATGAAAAAATGGTTTAGACTCGTGGATGATTACTTGGAAGGGGTAACCATGTAGTTTGTTCATTGGAATTGAATTAAATTGCTTGTGACCCCAGTTCCGTTTACTTTTCAATCAGACCCCGTAGAAGTGTATATAAAATAGATTTGGGGATAAATATCTGCAAAACCAAAATATATTTAATACGTCCTACTAATGTTACTACTAATTCTTTATTATTATTATTATTATCATTATTATTATTATTATTATTATTATTATTATTATTATTATTATTATTATTATTATTATCATTAATATTATTATTATTATTATCATTATTATTATTATTATCATTAATATTATTATTATTATTATCATTACTATTATTATCATTATTATCATTATTATTATTATTATTATCATTATTATTATTATCATTAATATTATTATTATTATCATTACTATTATTATCATTATTATTATCATTATTATTATTATTATTATCATTATTATTATCATTATTATTATTATCATTACTATTATTATCATTATTATTATCATTATCATTATTATTATTATTATTATCATTATTATTATCATTATTATTATTATTATCATTATTATTATCATTATTATTATTATCATTACTATTATTATCATTATTATTATCATTATCATTATTATTATTAATATTATTATCATTATTATTATTATTATCATTAATATTATTATTATTATTATCATTACTATTATTATCATTATTATTATCATTATTATTATTATCATTATTATTATCATTATTATTATTATCATTACTATTATTATCATTATTATTATCATTATCATTATTATTATTATCATTAATATTATTATTATCATTATTATTATTATCATTACTATTATTATCATTATTATTATCATTATCATTATTATTATTATTATCATTATTATTATCATTATTATTATTATTATTATTATTATTAAATAAATTCTTACAATAGATTTAAGAAAAGAAATAGAAAAAGAAACGTCACAGTGTTTGAAAATGTTCAACAATATTTTCACAGTATATCTGTCAAATTCAAGTTATGTTTCAAATATTCTATACAAATATAAAAATATGAAAAATACATCGATAAACGTCGCTTGTCTTGAGTAAACGGACGTACTGGTAATCAACCAGTCAAAACGAATGAAACGTCGCCAGCGTGAAATCATGCATGTGAAACTTGCGTAATATGGGATTTTCTGTTAGTTAATTGGTTACTGAAAAGAATTTGTCAAAATCTTATGGAACTCTCCTGTCATTCTGTTTATTCCTCCGACGAGGGACTTAGTAATTTGCATACGTAACTATTACAGTTGATAGATTCTGAATATTTTTTCAGAATGTGCACCTTAAGATGTTTGTGAAAATTTCAATTGTTTTCTCATAAAATGTCTCGCAAACTCTGTTGATGTCACATTGTTGAATCTGACATCTTGTAAACACATCTTGAAGAAAACAAACTGGAACTATTTTTTAATATTGCTTAACACTGTCTTATTTTATTTTTATTTTCTTAAATTATGCTCTTCTGTAAGTTTATTATTATTATTATTATTATTATTATTATTATTATTATTATTATTATTTCTTTTCATTTCTTGTTTATATGCATTTCATTCCGGGTCCCAACCAGGGACCTAATTATAGAGACAGCCAGTTCCTTTATTACTTAATTAGATATCGTCTCTGATTTTTATATCTCCCGGACAGCTGATGGTGACAATATCTCAGTGTGTGCTGTTTCAAGCTGTGCAATCACCTGAGCCCTCCAAAGATTCCTGGATTTAGCCCCGAGTGCACCAGCCAAAAAAGAAACAAATTGACTCGCCCCCTTTTTTTATATTTCTCAGATTTGCTCTACAACTTCCTGTTTCGAGGCTCGGCCTTCAGGATGTTGTTAACCCAAGTTACAACAACATCTATCAGAATCCATTCATGACTGATCTTGTTCACCAGTGTGATATCAAAGCGATTGATCTTCAAGCGCTGGTCAGTCAGGATAGTTGTATCCCACACGAGATTCAACGCTTATTCTCGACTAAAGAAGGTAGGAAATGATCGTACAACTCTTCTTGGTATCAGTTCTTTTAGTGCATTGGGAAAAAGGAACGAAGGAATGAAAAAAAGAAAATGGTTTGGAACCATCCAGACAATGGCTTTACTGAAAACGGCGCGAATATTGAGATGAGAATTTAAGCTGTAATAGAAACCACCATGAACGTAAAAAGTCGGTTTGTTATTAACAATAAGAATAGTAAATTTATTAATTTAAATCCAGATTAGACTGATCAAATTTACCTTTGAAAGAATAATTAACTTAACATTTTAATATTATTTACACCATTTACATAATTCGGACGGTTGCCCTCATACTTCTTGCAATATTCACGACGTTTCGGCCGTTGTACGATCCGGCCTTTCAGATAATATTTCTTGGAATATGGAACCGAAATCTTTATTTAGTCAACGAGTTTAGAATAATCTACATCTGTCGACTAAATAAATGGTTCTGTTCGAAATACCAATGTATATCACCTGAAGAAGATTGGAGCGTACATTGGCAGAAACGTCGATAAAATGACAATAAAGATGAGGACAACTGTCGAAAGATCTAAATAGTTTAAATAGTTAAAATACCTTATCTCAGAAACAGAGACAGATGTTGAAGGTGAATATGGCAATAAAGATGAGTCCAACAGTCCAAACAATGCAAAGAGTGTAAATAGTTATAATACCTCATCTGGGAAATAGAGACAGATGTTGAAGGTGAATATGGCAATAAAGATGAGTCCAACAGTCCAAACAATGCAAAGAGTGTAAATAGTTATAATACCTCATCTGGGAAATAGAGACAGATGTTGAAGGTGAATATGGCAATAAAGATGAGGCCAACAGTCCAAACAATTTAAATAGTGTAAATAGTTATAATACCTCATCTGAGAAATAGAGACAAATGTTGAAGGTGAATATGGCAATAAAGATGAGGCCAACAGTCCAAACAATGTAAATAGTGTAAATAATTACAAAAGTTACAATGCCTCAGCTCAGAAATATATACAGATATTTTAATACTATCTATAATTTTTCTACACTGCAATATATATATATATATATATATATATATATATATATATTTCTAAAAACCCCTGGTAGGCAAATCTGGTAAGACAAACAAGCGACATTGGGTGTATTTACACTTCTCAGTGTTTTAAATTTCGAATATATAATAAATATATCGTCTGTTCTATTAGTAAATACTAGACTCTTCAAATACCACAAAATATTGAACAGTAATAACAAATTTAGTATTGGAGACAAGGAAATTTAATAGCATAGGGATATTTTCACTCAAGTCCGTAACTTGATACAAAACGAAAACATTAATCTAAAACCTCGAGTCATGTTCTGAAACCGTTTTGACACATCGACATTTTCATATGGCAATCGTGGAGAAAAATGCTCATTTAGAAAGATAATAATGTTTCAATTGTAACCAATTGATTTCTCGGAGGGAGTGTTAAGAATACTTCGGCTGAATAAAATGTGTAGACCATTCATCGTCAAATCGAAACATTTTTTTATTGATATCGAGTTTAGTTGGGTTTGGTTTGCTTTATTTTGTTTTACGGCATATCAAACTCAATGGGTTATTTAATGCCGACAAAAGTTTTTTGCTGGCAATTTGTTTTTCTTCAAAAATGTATTTCTGGTAATATTTTTTCTTAAAGAAATATATAGCTGGTCATATTACTTCAATGAACGTAGAGCTTGTATTTTTTTGAGTATTGCTGATAATAAATTTTCCATCAAAATTTATTACTGCTAATAATTTTTTTACAAATTATTTCTGGTATTAAAACCTATTTTCACACAAGTTAGGGTGTAAATTCTTTTCCCCGTAGATGGGACCATACTAGATGATAAAACCACAGTTAAGGGTGGATCTGGAAACAGCAGCAATTAAGAGGTGGTTCCACACTGATCAAAACACCCTAGGAAGTCTGGCTGTTGGACGTAGTTAAACGTCTTACCGAGGACGCGGATACAGTTTATTGTGATAGTCAAAACGATATAGATATCGTTCAGAGACATGCTCATTTAGAAAGGTAATAATATTTCAATTGTATCAAATATATTTTGCCGAGAGATTCTTCAAAAAGTGTTCGGCTGAATAAAGTGTGTAGACCATTCCTCGTCGAATCAACACTTTCATATGGCTATCATGCAGAGACATTCTCATTTTGAAAGGTAATAATGTTTCAATTGTATCAAATCGCTTTCGCCGAGAGATTCTTAAAAAAGAGTTCGGCTGAATAAGGTGTGTAGAACATTCATCCTCAAATCAACACATTTATATGGCTATTATGCAGAGATATGCTCATTTAGTATGGTAATGAATTTTCAGTTGGATCAATTCGCTTTCCCCGGGAGATTCATAAAAAAAATAGTTCGGCTGAATAAGGTTTGTAGTCCATTCCTCGTCAAATCAACATTTTCATATGGCTATTATGCAGAGATATGCTTTTTTAGAACGGTAATAATATTTCAATTCTATCAACACTCTTTCGCCGAGAGATTGTTAAAAAAGAGTTCGGCTGAATAAAGTGTGTAGACCATTCATCGTCGAACCAACACTTTCATATGGCTATTATGCAGAGACGTGCTCATTTAGTAAGGTAATAAAGTTTCAATTGTATCAAATCTCATTTGCCGAGAGATTCTAAAAAAAGTGTTCGGCTGAATAAGTCGTGTAGACCATTGATCGTCAAATCAACACTTTCATATGGCTATCACGCAGAGACATTCTCATTTAGTAAGGTAATGAATTTTAAATATTATCAAATAGCTTTCCCCGAGTGATTCATAAAAAGAAAGAGTTCGGTTGAATAAGGTTTGTAGTCCATTAATCGTCGAATCAACACTTTCATATGGCTATCATGCAGAGACAAGCTCATTTAGAAATGTAATAAAGTTTCAATTGTATCAAACCTCTTTCGGCGAGAGATTCTTAAAAAAGAGTTCGCCTGAATAAGGTTTGTAGACCATTCATCGTCAAATCAACACTTTCATATCGTTATCATGCAGAGATATGCTCATTTAGAAAGGTAATAATGTTTTAATTGTCTCAAATCGCTTTCGCCGAGTGATTCTTAAAAAAAGTGTTCGGCTGAATAAAGTATGTAGACGATAGATCGTCAAATCAAGACTTTCATATGGCTATCATGCAGAGACATGTTCATTAAAAAATTGATAATGTTTCAATTGTATCAAATCGCTTTCGCCGAGTGATTCTTAAAAAAAGTGTTCGGCTGAATAAAGTGTGTAGATCATTCCTCGTCGTATCAACACTTTCATATGGCTATCATACAGAGACATTCTCATTTAGAAAGGTAATAATGTTTCAATTGTATCAAATCGCTTTCGCCGAGAGATTCTTAAAAAAGTGTTCGGCTGAATAAAGTATGTAGACCATTGAACGTCAAATTAAGACTTTCATATGGCTATTATGCAGAGACATGTTCATTTAGTAAGGTAATAATGTTTCAATTGTCTCAAATCGCTTTCGCCGAGAGATTCTTAAAAAAGTGTTCGGCTGAATAAAGTATGTAGACCATTGAACGTCAAATTAAGACTTTCATATGGCTATTATGCAAAGATATGATTATATTGGAATGTTATAAATTTTAGCATTTTCTTCATCATATCTAACTTTTGATAATACCCTCTTCTTCAAAGAAAATTTTAACAAGGAAGCTCAGCCAATACAGGAAAGATCAACCGCAGTTACTGATCTTGGGAAACAATTTTTATTTAATAAAAAAAAAACGGTTTCAAGAGAGATTTGAAAAAATTCAAACAATAGTAGCAAAATCTGTTCGGTCAATAAATGCTAAATATTTTCTTATAATGTTACGGCCATTAACATTACTATTAGAAATATATAATATATACATCACTTTGATCCTACCCCGAACCTCGGAAAGAGAGCGCAGAAATGCTCAAGTAGGACTAGGTTTTCACTCATTGAATTGTAATTTTTCCTTATAATGAAACGGCTATTTATATTACTATTATAGATTAGGGAAACATATACTACACTTTGTACTCACGTAGCAGAATTATATGGTGGAAGTTGGCCAGTTTCTAAGATGCCCAACGACCGTATGACCACACTAACTGATGTGGATAATGATTTTCGACCGGTTGGAAAAAGAAGGCTCACCACTATTCGTAGTAACATTTTCATAAATATATTTTAAGCACGCCGAAGTGTCGCAGTCAGTTAGAAGTCCATGTAATTCCAATGGAAGCCAAGTAAATGTCATTTGGTACAGCATCTACAGACTTTGGAATTCAGGGATTAGTGTAAATCTGCTGATGAATCGGCTTGATGTCTTTAGGAGTGGTTGGTCTTTTGTTCTAAGTGCCATCTCTGTGTTGAATGTGGCAGATGACTTAATAAGCAGAGAAAATGTCATTTTCATTCTTATTCCTTCAAACTATCTCGTCGCCGAAGGTTTCTTGGCACTAGAGAAGATATTTGTCTGAATTTTCCTAGCAACTTCAAACAGAAGATGTTGGGTTAGTGATTCAACGTTACAAATATTTATTAACAATAAGATGCGATGTTTCCACAAATTATAAAATATTTTTTCACTCATGACTTTAGAGACGAATAAGAGAAAAGGAAAAACATTGGTTCACCTGACTTGTTGCTTGGCGATTTTCCCTGCGTCCAGAATTTGCTATTTGAGTCAAATGAGAATTACGTGATATTGGTCAAACCGCTCTTCTAGTTTCAAGTAGTTGGTGCTCATGACTCTCCACAACTTTCTAAGTAACATTTGACTATTTACCCTCCATCCCTCATCTTGTTCTAGCATCCATTCACAAAGACAACTTAATTAATTTATTTACTGTTTCCTCTTATCATGTATTTCTCTCCCTTAGTATGCCTTGTAAGTATTATATTCTCTCGGTCCACTTTCCTCATTATGTGTTCGGGACGGTTCAACTGCTTCTGTTTCATTATATGTAGAACCTCTCTTTTTGTTTCGATCTCACTTATAACTTTCTCGTCTGTGTTCTCGCTATATTCTTAACATTTTTCGGTAGAACCAATTCTTTTTTGCCTCATGTCTCTTCTTAGTCTATCAAGAAATCGATCGACATTCACTGCTGTACATGTGGTATTATATAAGAGTTCACCTGTCTTCTTTTTCTCTAAGAATATTTTCCAATTTCTAAATACTATACTTAGTTTTTAAAAGGTATCTTTCGCTATTCAGAAACGACTTCGGATTTTTGTTTCAAATTTCCCGTAGATTGTTACTCTATTACCCAGTTTAATTAATGTGTTTACTTAATTTGGCCATCCCCAATACGGCAGTCACTTTTACTGACCACCATGCATTCTCTCAAAAATCACAGGCACCATATTTAAAAATAAAATTAATAATAAAAATTTCATACTATTAAAATCGTTAATTAACACATTTTATTTTTCAAACAGATTAATATTCTAATTGCAATAAATATTTCATACATTTATTGAACATTTTTTTAAATTCATTTCTACAAATATTGAATTCAATCCTAATTATCTAACGACATATTCTAGGAGCGGGGCTTAATAACGCACCCATTGGATGCTAGGAACATCCCCTCATAGTTTTTCAAATTATGCATGTATTGAACTGGAAGAATCAGAGGAAATAACCTTTACAAAAGCTAAAAATATTTAACTAAAATTTAACTAAAATTCCGCTAAAAGAACTCATTGTCAGAAATGACTCATTTAGAACTGGCCATAAAATAAATATATATATATAGAATAAACATATATATATAGAATAAATATATACATAAAATAAATACATACAGAAAATAAATATATATAGAATAAATAGATACATAAAATAAATATATACATAAAATAGATATATACATAAAATAAATAAATATATATATATATATATATATATATATATATATATATATATATATATATAATAAATATATACATAAAATAAATATATACATAAAATAAATATGTATACATATAGAATAAATATATACATAAAATAAATATATATATTAGGTTGGTGCAAAAATAATGACGTAATAATGTCGTTTTTTGACTTATTTTTAACGTCAAAAAACGACATTATTAAGTCATTATTTTTGCAACAACCTAATATATATAGAATAAATATATACATAAAATAAATATATACATAATATATATATATATATATATATATATATATATATATATATATATATATATATATATATATATAATAAATATTTACATAAAATAAATATATACATAAAAATCTAATGAAATAAATGGCAAAATAAAGTCAACACCAATAATGAAACCCCAGGGATTGAAATAAAAAATTATCTGAACGCAAAAGGGATTTTTGCAAAACAATGCACTTAATAGGATAAATAGTCTATTGATATTCTGTATAAGAGTATCTTTGATGCTTTATTTTAGAAAATATGTGTATATGTTAATCCCTTTCTGTAATCCAGTCATATTCCCTATACGTGTAATCTTGAGTTGATTGCAGCATCGTTTCGGAGTGTTTCAATTTCATTTTGAGTCTGTGTTTTCTAACCATATTCTATAAGTAATACCACTCTTAATTTCGAAACATAATTCCTATCTTCTTAATTCTTTTTCTCCTATAACTGATAGGTTTGCTAATAGGAATATACAGATTTATCTATCGTGCGGTTCACACTCCTGTCCGCTCTTGTGAGTGGACGTTTATGACTTGTTTCCTATTTATGATTAGGTTTCCAGTTCCTTCCTAAGGTCTACTTCAACTCGATACATATACCGTCCCCCCCTTATTAACTATTCACTTACCTATTTTGTTTGCTATATGAGTAGATAGGCTAACTTATCCCACGGTTTATACTCCTACTTGGTCTTTTGAACAGAAGTAAAGATTTAGCCCGTGTTCCTGTTTAGAATTCGACTTTCGGTTTTTTCTAAAGTTTCTATACTTCTAACGTCTCCGCCTAAAACTCTATAAAATCATTTATATTTACTTATTTTTTTCATCAATAGGACCATATAGATTTAACTATCGACGGGTTCATACTCCTTCCCGATCACTTAAGCTATTGTAGAGATTTATCCCTTTTCTGTTTAGGATTGGTTTCTGGTTCTGTCTAAAGTATTTTCTTTCTCTTTCACTTGCAGTAGACGCTTGCGTCTTAGTGTAATATTCACCTTGCTTGTAGTTCTACGTCTAATTCTACAACCTTCTACCTCGAGTGGCTCTTGGCCTTTGTACAGGGTGGACGTCATTGTAAAAAAATAAAATCATTAGCAATGTATTTACATTATATATATATATATATATATATATATATATATATATATATATATATATATTATAATTATTAATTAAAGAATATCAAAAACTTAAAATCCCATGGGTTATAATTAATAAAAGAAGAAATAAAAATTATTACCTATGGGATTTAAATGTTTGATAAACTTTAATAATAATTTTGCTTTGTCTCTTGACATAGAGCTCTTCCTGAATTCTGGAAATTCCATACGGATTACCATATTGTATCATTAATATATATGTATATATATAACTAGCTTAAACGCCGCCCTCCGTGGCAACTTTCAAGATTGGTCCAGCCCAAATCTAAAAGGACCTCTGGCCCAGCTTAGAAAATAGCAATAATAATTTTGAAGAAATAACTTTGAATTCCTCAATACACTCCATGAAAATTCAAGATCTCATTTCTACACTGATTCGGGCCATAAGACCAATTTGAAGCGTTAGTCCGATTTGGGCGAAACACCGATTTGGGCCGAAACACCGATTTGAGCCGAAATTCCAATTCAGTCCGAAAATTGAGTTCTTCAAATTCCAAATTTCGTGGATAGTCAAATGAGTTGAGATTTTCAAATCACAAACTCTGCGGAATTTCAAAACCTCTGAGAGTTCAAAAAATAAACTTGATTTCTTCAATTAAGTTCATAAAGTTTTTCCATTACTTTAAACTCAATATAAATCTTTTATAATTATTTTTTTTTCAGTCATTTTAAAATTTAAATGTTTAACTGCATCATTCTCATCCAGACACAAATCCCAATGCTGGATGTTCAAGCAACAGATGAAAGGGAGATTTTCAATCCAGGGATCATCCTGATTTCTAAATGGCAGAGTATGTCTATATAGAGCAAGTTTGTCCCGAGATAAAGGTCTTTCAGACACAAGAACGAAAAGACTTCTATTGTTCCTGATAATCATTTGGAAATGATTTCTTGGACAATAATTTATTTCTTTCTCTAATTTTATTCCACTGAAGTCTTATTGAAAATTTTATCAGAGAAAATAGACAACGAAATAAAAAGATGATGATGTTCCGCCAAAGACGTAAATGTAAACAACAGACACAACAGACGTAATATGAAGAAACAAATACATTGATTTTCAAAATAATTAAACCTTACACTATCAGATCAATATTCAGTTAATAACAATCTTAGCCTACGGAATAATTGATCAGCTATCAGTTATATGTGCGTCTATGTGTTTGTTAGTGGGGGGAACTTTTGTTCGAAGCATCCCGGATAAATCTCTTTTGTCCAAGAGAGATATGCAACTGATTATCAAGAAAATTTTTTAACCTTCTTTTGATTAGACCAATAAAGAGAATCAATGGACTTTAGTGTCAGTTTTAAATAACAAAACAGATGTAGACAATGGAGTACCGAACCAGATTACGTTTATTTTCCTTTCGCCAATTTGAGATTCATTCATCAGATTTTACAAGATCGTTAAACCATCACATATTGTAATATCTATCTACGTAACTCATTCTATTCCTATCTACCTAATTCTATTCCTATCTATCTATCTATCTATCTATCTATCTATCTCATTCTATTCCTATCTATCTATCTATCTATCTATCTATACATACATACATACATACATACACACACACACACACACACACATATATATATATATATATATATATATAATTCCATCCTTATCTATCTATCTATCTATCTATCTATCTATCATCTATCTATGTTTATTTCATAGAGCTAATTTTTAATATAATATTTATCGAATGACTTACTCTCGGGACATATTTTTAAGTGACATGACTTTAAGTTTCCATGTTCAAATTGCACATATTCTATCCTTAAATCATACGAACAAGCAAATCTATTAAAAGCTTTTAATTAGGTTTTTCTTTTCCGGTTTAGTATGTGCAGGCAAGTGAATTCCACATAGACTGCTAAAATGTTTTAGTCCAAGTCCAATAATCATTTATCATTCAATTTCTTAATTAAAGCTAATTTGGCTTATATCTGTGCATTTTTTGAATTTTTCAGAGTTTTTGAGTGTCTTTCTTTGTGCAATTTTGTCAGTCGATTTTTTTAATCCGCGTATTCGAGATCCCGTTCAATACGGCAACATTAGGCAGTAAAAAAACTGTCTGAATCGGACTTCAACCTACTCACTAATGCAACAGAAGGCTTCACCTCGACTGATGCATTCAAGGCTTGGGATTCTTCGATATGTCTGCCATAAAAAACTACGATACAGTAGCGAGAAGTGGTTGTAGGTTTGAAAACCGTTCATCACACACAAAGCTCCACAATTTTTTGTATTCTGTCATGGGTAGCGAGTGTGAATTGTGCAGTTCCAGTCAGGGTGAGACAGCAATATTTCTATTGGTCTGATCATGCATTCTGGGTCTGTGCTTTACTGTGAGTTGGAATTTGACTGGGCGCTGCCATTCCAGTCTTGTACGTCTCCGTATTTCTGTATACATTTACATTTATTTATGTATACAATAGAGTACAAAATTTTGAAGCCATCCCCTGAATTAGCATGGGATGAACTAAACAGAAAAGTGAAAAACATAAAAAAGAGGTCATAGAGTCATTGAAAAAAGAATGGAATCATTTATCAAACGTTTAAAATCAATTATCAAACGTATAAATTTTTTTGTCATTCGTTGCAAAGAATGACACAAATTTTGTGCTGCAGTAATCAAGGCTAAAAAAGGATATTGTGACGAGAGCAAAATTTAATCATAAAATACTTTTTACTTAAAAAAAAATTACCTGTTGTCACCTCAAACGTTTGAATTGTAATATATATATATATATATATATATATATATATATATATATATATATATATATATATATGTGTGTGTGTGTGTGTGCGTGCGTGTGTGTGTGAATGTGTTTATTAGGAATGGATTAAATCTAGCATGTTTTTAATTTATTTGCTTAAATGTTACTTTCAATGGATAGACATATTTGAGAAGATGCTTAATTTATTAAATAGTATAGTTATTTATTTCCATCTGTCGGCCTGACAAGATTTCTCGAATATTAAGGACGGTAGATGGAAATAACTAAATATACTGTTTAATAAATAAGAAAAAACAGAGCACCTACTCAAATATGTGCCTCCATTAAAAAAATTAAAGAAATAAATTCTCATATGTTGTCGAATCCCGTGACCAGATACTAACAACTGAGTGGAATAGATCGACAGAACTCAGTTCGGTGACGAATCACGAAGGAAACGGAATGTATATTAAATTCTCATGTGAATTGACTTTCCGAATTGAAGAGAAGAAATGACGACCCCAACTCCCATGAAACTCACGTACAGAATCAAACGGGGGAGAGTCTTGCGGAAGTAATTCCTCCTTCACTTGTTACAGTCAAGCAAGAGAGATCACACGACAAGACATCACCTAAGAAACGAATATGTGATATTCTTAAATCGACGAAGGATCCGAAATATGAATTCTGCCCAGACTTCCATAGCATTGAATCTTCATAAGCAAATATACGATGTAATGTCCAAACTAAATGACCAGATAATGAACACAGCACTGAATTAAGAAGAATAGCTGAAAGGTCACCGCTACTTGAGCGACCGAATTGTTTTAAAAGTAAAAGGGACAAAGTGAATCATAAGAAAAAGAGAGACAGAAAAGGGAAAAAGTGAAAACCCTGTTTTATTTCAGAAGAGACACTGAAGCTAAGTTTTTGTTTCAACTTTTGCCATCATAAAATAACACATACGTTTTTTTCACAGCAAACATCATTCCACGAATTCTCTTAACAAAATGTTTTTAGGTCTAGTTGTATTTAAAACTTATTACTTTCTATATTTGGTGTTTGTCATTGGTCGCTGTTGATAATCGTTCTAAAATAATGTACTTGAGCCTACACTTAATCCTTCCACTATGGAGTAGTAAATCTGGGCCTCTTTTAGACGATGAATTACTGTTTTTTAATCTTTTCTTTTTAAACTTTGTGCTCCGGCACTTAGCCAGAACAATATATATATATAAACACACACACACACACACACACACACACACACACATATATATATATATATATATATATATATATATATATATATATATATATATATATTGATAATATTAGTGGTCAATATATATATTTTTAGGGAGAACTCAGTGTCCACGACAGAGCAAGAATATAATATAAAATGTTCAAACATTAATATTCCTTGGTTATATTTTCCGATTTATTTTTGAATTTGTTGGTCTGAAAAATTGGATCATGATTACGATTCCAGTGTAAAAAATTATAACCATGGAATATTAGTGTTTGAGACATATATATATATATATATATATATATATATATATATATTTGGTGTGTGACTTTCGTTCGTTAAGCAACTCGTCGGGCAAAAGATATAGGTTATTGTTTGTTTTTAAATATGCAAAACTGATATATATATACACACACACACACATATATATATATATATATATATATATATATATATATATATATATATATATATATATATATATATGTGTGTGTGTGTGTGTGTGTGTGTGTGTGTGTTATTATGATATTATATATTATTATTATTATTAAGATGGACGCGCAACACTGGTCTTCACCCCTCCCCTAAATCTTCACGCGCCTGTGAACCGTTTCAGCAGGCGGCCTAAATCACATTAAATTACCATCGAAATGCACTGCCCTCTTCTGTGCACTGGAAGTACTGGAGAGGTATAACTCCGTGATAATAAAACCTGAGGCGTGTTGTTCATTGTGTTCGTGTCAAATATTTGCAGCAACTCCTTGTTATCAGCACTTCCAATGGGTTCTGTGTTCCTTCTTTCCTATTCCACCTGAGTAACAAATCCACTGGCGAAAGAGTTAAGGCGACGGGGAGAGGTACAGGATAAAAATCAGAAATGAAAGGCACCCATACGTCAAAAACGACAGGAGAGTCCATATATATATATATATATATATATATATATATATATATATATAGGTAACTACACTCGTCTCGGAAAACCTTTATTTTAATCTAAAATTTATATGTACGTTTGTCGAGCATTAATCTTGCTAGAAAATAGATTAAAATAGTTTTAGATTAAAATAAAATTTAGATTAAAATAAAATTCTTTTCATTTTTCATTCAAAATACTCTATTTTAGGAATACGTTTTCACAACATCGCCCACGTGACGCCGACGTGATCATATTGAAACGGAACGCTGATCTTGAAAAAATTTCAGTTATCTGTTTCGATTAGTTTTACCCTTATGTCCAGCGTCATTTCATGTTGAATTGAATATAGTCTAATGTTAATTATGTTTTATGAATATGTCCTGAAGATGGTCTACTAGACCGAAACGTCCGATTTTGACATCATATTAACATTAAAACAGCATAATTGCATATTAGGATTTTTGTTTGTTTTTCCGTAAATTTTTTTTCACACACACACACACCCACACACACACACACACATATATATATATATATATATATATATATACTCATTCGAGTTATCTCGGACATTCATGAGTCTATAACTCTAAACATCACGGATACCTAGGAAGCGAGATAAATGCATCAACATTGAAAGGTCATTAGGATTCCTTGTCATAACATAGCTTGTCAATGTAGGGGTTACTGGACGACCACCTTGTTGTTTTGTACCATGGCTAGATGTACACAGCATTAGATCACTCGCAAATTCTAGTTTTGCTGGCTAGCATGTCCTGCAAATCTAATTCTGCGTTCGCGTAAGATTGTAGGAATATCCGGGAGTGGTGCATAGCAGTGTTAATTAGTTGGATGTTGTCTCCAAGAAATATTATGTATATCTCTGAGCATCCGAGTGTACGTTCTATAAGGCTTTTAGTTTTAGTTAATGCACAAGCAGTAGCACCATACAATAAAACAACCTCTACAGTAGCGTGAAAATAATTCCGTTTGAGGTTGTCAGGGTGATCGAATTTCCAGATAATTCATCCATTTTGTTTAAGGCGGTCCAGCTTTTATCTATGCGAATTTTCACTTATTTTTCGGTTGAATTTATCTCGCTACCTAGGCATGTAAAAGATTCAACATATTTTATAGATTCCTCTGCGACAGTTTGCATCGAGCCTTGCTGTTTGAAGTCCATGAAATCAGTTTTAGATGTATTGAAATAGGGCCTAACATCGTTAGAAGAATTTCCTCGATGATGTAGGAGGATTGTGGAATTAACAAGTTCAATGAAAGCAATAGGTTTAAAAACACAACCCGATCATAATTTTAAAGCTCTTTTGAGAAATCATCAACAAAAAACAAATAAATAAACATAAAAAACTACCGGAACTACAACATCAATGAGTTAATGTCTTAACAGAGTAACAAAAAAAAGCAACATAACTACTACATCAGTCAGTTAGAATTTTAGCAGAGAGTCTGTTAAGATTAGCATTTGTAGGCAGACAAAAAAACGGCAACCCAACCTTACACGACTCCAAAACTTATCACTTCCATCAAATCAGTGATCCCTTGATAAAGAAAAAACAAACCCTAGACCAAACATCCATTGAAAACTATAAATGAATAAAACATTCCGTACCATAGTTATTCCAAAACAACGCTTGCGGATGAAACGACCACCCAGTGGTTAAGGTATAATATTGGAATTAAATTTAAATACTGATAAACAGAGTCATTTCTGTATCGCGATGGAATCATATTTCTTGAAAAAATAAATTATAATCTAGGCTCTATTTGTGAATCGAGCGCTGTTTTTTAAAAATAAAAACAAAAATACTGAAGAACTTCGGATCATCAATCTAACAGTTCTTTCCTATTATATCAACACACACACACACAAATTATATATATATATATATATATATATATATATATATATATATATATATATATATATATATATGACTAGCCACACTGATGAGCTGTAAATCAGTCTGTCTGGTAAATACAATATATATATATATATATATATATATATATATATATATATATATAAGAAAAAATATATTAAATATATATATATATATATATAAATTAAAAATTATATATATATATATATATAGAGAGAGAGAGAGACACACACACACACACACACACACACATATATATATATATATATATATATATATATATATATATATATATATAACTAGCCACACTGATGAGCTGTGAATCAGTCTGTCTGGTAAATACAATATATATATATATATATATATATATATATATATATATATATATGAAAAAAATTATATATTAAATATATATATATATATATATATATATATATAAATTAAAAATTATATATATATATATATAGAGAGAGAGAGAGACACACATACATATACATATATATATATATATATATATATATATATATATATATATATTATATATATATAACTAGCCACACTGATGAGCTGTGAACCAGTCTGTCTGGCAAATACAATATATATATATATATATATATATATATATATATATATAAATCAAAAATTATATATATATATATATATATATATATATATATATATATATATATATATGACTAGCCACACTGATGAGCTGTGAATCAGTCTGTCTGGTAAATACAATATATATATATATATATATACACATATATATATATATATTGTCTGTGCGCTTGTGTTGTTCTGTAGAGGGGATTTCTGTTAATATGTGGCTACAATATTTCTTCCAAAAATTGGATTTGATTATGTTCCTATCATTCCATTCTGCAGCTACAAGTGCTTTACACTGGATTTCTTTTAATCCGATTAATATTGAATCCAAATTTCCCATTCCACATAGTATTTGCTCATGCTGCCATTAATCAATCTCATGTTCCTATCACTCTATTTACCAGTACAAGGTCGCTAGTTTGATGTTCATTTAATCTGAATAAAATTTGATCGAAACCTCTCCTTCCAAATATAGCATTTTCTATTCTAGATGTAGACATCCTATAATCCTGTCGTATTATATTCCGACAACCGCTGGATCCAATTCTCTCATTCCAAATGTAGTATTTCATTATGTTCTCGTCAATCCATTTTACTAGTAGAAGATTTGTGGTCCGAGCATTATTTAATCTGACAAACACTAGAACCGACCATCTTATTCTGATCATAGGATTTGATTATCTGCTTATAAATCCATTCTATATGCACAAGAACTGTAGTCCAAAATTCATTTAATATGTCCAAGATTGGATCCAAAATTATAGTCTTAAATATTTTTATCAATCCATGCTACAAGTAAAACAATCCTATAGCCGGACAATTTCTTAATCCGTGCTAGATTGGATAGAAACTTCTCATTCAAAATATAGTATTTGATTATGTTTCTATTAATCCATTTAGCACCTAAATGTACTGTAGTCAAACTTTTTTAATCCAAACAATATTGGGTCAAAAATTCTCATTAATATATTCTACTGTTACAACTTCTGCAGCCCGAACGTGTTTTAATCCGAATAATATTGGATCCAAATATCTCATTCCAAACATAGTATTTGATTATGTTCCTACCAATTCATTCTACCAAGATTGTGTCGAAATTTATCAGGACAAATAGAGTATTTGGTCATGTTTCTATCAATCACTTCTACAGGAGCCAATCCGAACAATTCACTGAACTGGTAGAAATAATGCAGCCTGGATTTTCCTTAATTGGTCTCTGCTTGTTTATGATATTCTAATTCCAAATATAGCGATTTCCCCTATCAATCCATTCTACAAGTAGATTTACAGTAGTCTTTAATCCGACCAATATAGCATCGAAAGTTTTCATTAAAATTATAGTATTTATCTTATCAATATATTCTAAGTATCTAATTCATGTAATTCGAAATTTTTAATCCAACCAAAATTAGATATAAAATTCTCATTCCAAATATAGGAAATATATGTTCATAGCAATTATATTCAACAAGTTCAAGTGCTTTTGTCCAATTTATATTTAAGCCGTCCAACACTGGATCAAGACTTCTCATTCCAAATATAGTACATGATTGTTCAAACCTTATCATAACAAGTCCTGTAGTTCGACCCTTATTTATCTAACATTTATCCCAAAATATATTTCCAAATGAAGTTTTGTACCTAAAATTACATTCTGAAAGTATATGTATTGCCGACCGAAATTTATTTAATACGAACAAAATCGGATTTCGTATTCTGATTTCAAATATATGCTGTAATGACGCCCTGTTCAAAATAGCCGAGAATTAGGAAGGTTGTAGATAAAGAGAGTTTCAAAGGAACAGATGCTGAATGAACATCTTTAAATCCGGTAAACATTGTCGAAAATTTTTTCGACTCAAAGGTAATCAAAGTCGGTCGGCAGTAAGTGGTTGCGATACACGCTTACTCTCACGTCGCAATTTCAAACAAGGAACAAATAATAGAGACAAGAGCGCGCAAAACAACGCCGTTCGCGTAATGACCTTCTCAAAAAAAAAAAAGAAAAAAAAAGAAAACAGAAAAGAAAAAAAAAAGAAAACAGAAAAGAAAAAAGAAAAGACAGTGAAAGGATGAGAAGGCAGACCTTAACTAACAAAGAGCAGGCTTGCACTGTCCAAACTTCCGGTAACAAGAGACAACAAAATCATTGCCCTAGAGCAGTCTCGCTTTGATAGAATAGAATTCGTCAACCACTTAGTTTCTACGTCCGACAGCAGGTAATTTCACTTATTTTCCCACAATATTGGTTGCTAATACGTCCTTCCAAAGGTATGGTCATGTTTCAATGAAACCATTCTGTATGTAAAAGTTATTTATTCCAAAAAATATTTTAGACTGTCTAACATTGGATAAAAACATTTCATGTCAAATATAGTATTTTATTTTGTCATGACAACACATTTTGTATGTATAGGAAAAGTTTCCGAATATAATTTAATTTGACTAATATTGGGTTCAAAATTCTAATTCTAAATATAGTAATTGGTTATGTTCAAAACAAACAATTCTGTATTTATAGGCAATGTGGTCTGGATATCATTAAATCTCCCGAAAATTGGATCCAATTTCTCATTCTAAATATAGTAATTGGGTATATTACAAGGAATCAATATAGTATGTGTAAACAATGTCGTCCGAACATCTTTAAACCGGACAAAAAATTTCTCAATCCAAATATAATATTTTATGTTTCTATCAATCCATCATAGATAAGCAATGATGCAATTACATACTTCAATCCGGACAACACTGTATCCAAAATACTTATCAAAACATAGTGTATATAGGGGTAATAATGACATAACATTGTTCAGTCTGGCAAGCATGGGACTTAGAATTCTCTTACCAAATATAAAACATAAATACATAACAATCAAAAATTATTTTATGGATGAGCAATGTTGACGGAAAATATTTTAAACCTGGCAACATTGTATTAAACATACTTATAATTATAGAACTTCTAGAAGTTTCTATCAAAACAATCATTATGTGTAAGTAGTGTTATCAGAATAACCCTTAATCCAAATGAATTTAAATAACTAATTCCAAATATAGCAAATGTTTAAACTGATATCAGTGTAAACTTCCTATATAACCATTGTTGTCTAAACATTGTTAAATCTGATCCACATTGTACATAAAAATCTCTTTCCTAATAGAGTACTTGTTTAAATTTATATCAACGTTATGTTCACGTATACGCAATACTGTCCGTAAATCATTTAATCCAGCTAACTTTGTATTTAAACGTCTCAAATATCGTACTAGTTTAAGTTTCAATCAAAACAATCGTTGTATAAACAATGCTGACCAAATATACTTTAATCTCGCGAGAATTGGATCGAAAATTCTCATTTTAAATAGAGAATTTCTATAAGTTTATATCAGTGTAATCTTCATGTATAAGCAATTTTGGCCGACCATTGTTTAATCCGGCCAACACTGGATCCAAATATCTCATCCTAAATATAAAATTTGGCCGGAATAAAGAATGTTTGGACAGCATTGCGTATACATAAGGATTACATTGATATCAACTTAAACAAGTATGATATTTCGAATGAAATGTTTTATCTTTATGTATACGCAATGTTGTACGAACATTATTTAATCCGGATAAATTTGGATCCAATAATCCCATATCAAATATAGTATTTTTTTTTTATGTTTATATGAAAACATTCTCCACATATAAGTAATGTTTTGCCAACGTTCTTTTAATCCGGACGATTCTGAATCCAAACATTTTTTACTTATCTTTGGAAGTATTTATATTCCTATTAATCAATTCTGCTATCAAAAACTTCTCTAGTCTAAGCTTCTTTCACTCCAAATGTTATTGAATCCAATCTTCCACAAAAAGTATTATGGTCCCTCTCATTCATTTCCAAATGTAGGTGTACTGCGATCAAAAAATCCTTCATTAATTATAAAATGTTTTTGTTAACCTCTCATTCCTTATAATTCCATTTAATCCAAACATTATTGGATTTAAAATTCTCATTCCAAATATCGTATTTGGTTAGTATTCTATCAATCCATTCTAAAGTTAGAAGTCTTTTTATCCGATCTTCCTTTACTCTGACCAACTTTTGATCAAAATTCTCATTCCAGATTTAATACTTACTCATGTAACTATCAATAGATTTTATATGTAAATGTATAATCGTCCGACTTGTTTTTGATGCAAATAAATTTGGATCCAATCTACCAATTCCTAATATACTATTTTTATGTTCCCCTTGATACATTTCTACGGATAAAAATCTTGTAAACCGAGCTCTTTCTAAGCCAACTAAAATTTGTTCCAGTCTTCTTTTTCCAAGTATATTATTTATTCATATTCATTTCAATACATTCTACACGTATATATCTTTAAGTACGACCTTGTTTTAATTCGTCCTTCATTTGATCCAAAATTCTTATTCTAAATATACTTGATGCGGCTGCCAAAGTTGGGCCCACAGAAGTAAAACACGGAACACGGATTAGATGTAAGAAAGATATATTAACAACAGGTTACAGAGATAGTGTAAACAGAGCTTACTATAAGTTAGTGTCCAACACTGGTAGTCGTACTAGACTCTCTGTGTCACTCTCTATCACTCAATATTTATTTGTATGAATATATACAAAATGTGGCACAAGGCCTAAAAGGGGGATGGGAAAGGACGGTCTTCATCTGTCTTAATTCCAAACTTAGCTAGTCGCAGACACTGACCCAAACAAGCCAACAATATTCCAATCACCAAAACAAGACATTCACTCCTACCTTTCTTACTACGTCCACCATAATACCTCAAATTCTCTATGATGTCCTAACTAGACCACTTATGTACAATTATTGTTCGTGGGGGGGGGAGGGTCAAAATTAACAACTTTTAAAATGATCCCCAAATGAATATATACAATATGCTTTAAATATTTACACTAAACTAAACAAAACTGTGTTAGTAATAAAAACCCCCACAAACCATGAATGTGGCAGAAACATCAGTTCACCGGACGAAATCAATGCGGGACTATGAAGAAATGAAAAAAAACAAAAAAAAAAAACATTCATACCTCCAAGCATTCACGCAGGCACACACACATTCAAACACAACAACAAATACGAAAAATCACACACACGAAACGAAAGGCGTCCCGCATCCACCAGAGAACTGACATCACTGACCACCTAACGAGGGAGGGGATGGGGAATTAAACAAAAGAAAAAAAATATAGGGACAGAAATAAAAGGGACCAATAAGCATGCACACCCTAGCTAAGTTAACCAAAAAACGAAAACTAAAGGATCAAATTCAAAAAAACTAAACTAACCCAATATCTGGATGGGTTGCCTATGTTCAACCCTGTTAGGACAAAATTCTGTACCTAACCGACATCCAAATGCCACTCTAGGTCAGCCCCTTTCACATTCGCGCAAGATTCACCCACCTTTTGCCAAATTCTGATGATGGGAGCCGCCGCCTTTCCGTCCTAATCTTGACTTTAAGCTGATGCTTAAAGTACAAGATCAGTTGGGAAGAGGTGAACTTCTCGCCTTCAAAGAATTCCTTCTGACGCGTCGTCCAAATCACGACTCGCATAACCCCTAGTAAGCATAAGAACACATAGTGTTCAGCCTTCGTCAATTGCGGAACCACATTGCTACAAACAGAACTAGCTTCCAGGACAAAAAACTTTCCCTGCAGCATGCGAACCATGATGCCTTCAACAAACTTGCACAACGGCACTACCCTCTTGCACTGAAAAAAGGCGTAACCAATGGTCTCGACTTCCCCAGTACAGCGACGACAGTTTGGATATTTCTCCAAGCCTGCTGAACAAAGTATTTTTCCTACCCAGAGGGCCCCACGAATCATCAACCAGGTGAGTGATGCCTCATCATTATTGAGACATTTCAACCCAGGCTCCCAAGGCCATATCGAGCGAGCCTCCTGCTTCGTAAGACCGAGCTCGTCGATCAGATTATCTTGAACGGCCCCCCTAACTAACAATCGATATAATGCCTTACGAGGAGTTTCAAAGCACGACGACATTCGTGGTAGAAGGGGCACTCGGCACGAGGTGTACGACCGGCCTCCTCCTCGCACGAGTGCACACTTCTCAGGGATGGGAAATGTTTTCGGACATCTTCTTTCCAAAAGGTGCCCACCTCATCCAATCGGCGACACATTCGGTCTAGAAAGGTAATGCGAAGAATATGTTGACGAATCTCAATACTAGGCATACCCAGACCGCCCTCAGAGGGATGAAGGCAACAGATCTCGCGACATACCATAGGGGCCTTGCCTCTCCACAAGAAAGAGAACAAGGTCCGTACTAATGACATTAGCCTGGCATACGGGAGTGGAAGCAAAGAGAGTCGGTAGAGGAGGATCGGATATATGTGTGAAACACATACCTCCGCGATTAACCGCGATCTCGGCCTTCCCTTGCACCTCCGACCAATTCATTTCCAACTGGAGATCAGGACCGAACCAGACGCCGAGTATCTTGATCGGCCCATCCGTCCAGAGGAAAGGTCCGGGAAAAGAAAATCCCTTCCACGCACCAAACCGCAAGCCCACAGACTTATCGCGGTTGATCTTGGCCCCTGTCACCATCTCATAGCCACTGATCTCTTTGCTGACTTCGCTAATCTCGGCTCTGCTCGACACAAGAACCGAAACGTCGTCAGCATAGGCAGAATACCTGGCTGAGGTGGAAGCCCCAGGCAGGGAAATTCCGCGCAGGACCGGATTCGCCTTTAACTTGCGAAGGAAAGGTTCCAACGCAAGAACGTAAAACAGAGGCGAGAGCGGACAACCTTGACGAATGGAGCGAGACAATACGAAAGGCTTCGATCTTACCCCATTCACTTCCACCAGCGCACCGGGGGTCGCATACAAAAGTCGGATCAGGAGCGAAAGTCGGCTCCGAAACCGGCCGCCGAAAGGACAGCCTCCAGAAATCGAAGGCCTTGGACTGATCTAAATTGATCAGCCCGGCTTCACTGTCGAGTTGTTCTAAGATCAAGCGTACCATGTGAAGGTTATCTTGAATAGTTCTACCCTTCACAGCACAAGTCTGTTCAGGGCCAATCAGTCTAGACGGGACAAGCTGCAAACTGTTGGCTAAGATCTTCGCCAAAATCTTTAAGTCCGTATTTAACATCGTTAAAATGCGAAATTTCCCTAACCCATCCCCACCGTCCTTGTCCTTACGCAGCAACTTGATCACACCCCTGGTGAAGCGTTGAGGTAAAGACCCCTTCCTCATCCAGTGGTTGTAAATCAGTTCCAGCAAAGGAACAAAAACGTGCGACAACCTCAAGTAAACTTCGTAGGGAAGACCATCTAGTCCCGGAGACCTATCCAGGCCAACCTGCTTCAGCGCTTCCCAGATCTCCGACTCTGTTATGGGACCCTCGCACCCAGCCGCTTCAGCTGCTGAGAGGCAAGAAAAGTCAGCTAAATAGGCGTCGAACTGAGCATAGCTCAGACCGGGCTCCCTGGTGAAAAGATCCTGAAAGTAGTCCCGAAAGACCTCACATATGCCCGCGTTTGTAGTCACGGTCCGCTTATCCGGCAACGTGACGCACGCTATATGTCGCCTAGACGCGTTTCGATTCTCCTCTGCACGCAGTTCAGCGGCCATATTCGTTGCCTCAGAAGACATTCTTTTTAACCTAGACCTAACTACCAGAGCTTGATCCTTCTTGATAAGCAAGGAGGACAACTCTTCCTTAGCTAAAGCTATGTCACCACTAACACGGGATTTCACTGCCCGATCGACTTTATTTTCTAAAGCAGTTTGCGCCGATAATCTATCTAGATTGAGTCGACGACTAAAATCGGCTGCAAACGTTCGAATTTTAGATCTTAAATTGCCCCACCAGGCATTTCCCACAACCGCTCCCGTTAATTCCCTTTGTATCGTTAGTAACAGCTGGTCCCGGAAACCCTGATCACCAAAAAGGGAACAGTTCAATTTCCAGTAACCAGCCAATCTAACCTTAGGCTTATCTAAGTTTACACGGACCCGGTCAAGCCTATGATCCGTATAAACTATATAATGGAAACTTGGACACCCTAAGAGCCCTACATCGACTCTCCTAACTAAGACTCGGTCCAGGTAGCTCGCAAGCGTCCCAGGAGCCGAGTTGCCACTAGTTGTCCAAGTCCGTGCTACCTCCCGAGGGTGTTCATTCTGGAACTTATCGACAAGATCAAACTCATCGATAAAGTCCCGAAATGGTTTCACATCCGGGTTGTTAGTACCTTGTTTATGCCCTATACGATCTATATCGGGGTCAAGGACGGCATTCCAATCCCCCGCTAAAACTACCCGACGAGACGTCGTCAAGAACGGCGCGATCTGCCGAAACAAAGCAGGCCGCTCAGAATGGGTATTGGGCGCATAAACCCCAATGAGACGTAGAACCTTATCCTTTATGGTAACATCCAGCACGCAAAGTCTGCCCGCCGGATCCCCGAAGACAAGGGTACAAGCAGCCTTCAAAGACTTGCTCACTAGCCAAGAGACACCCCTCGAACGACCATCAAAACAGGCTGAATAAAGGGCGAACCCCTTAGACAGTATGTCCTCACGATCATGAGAAGAAAACCGGGTCTCTTGTATACAACATACATTCACCCCGAGGCGCTGAAGGTCACGCGAGAGCCTCGCCCTGCGTGACTCGGACCACAGGCCCCGGACATTCAACGTAGCTAACCAGAGAGACATTGTCAATCGAATTAGGGTTGTCCTTCAGGATAGAACATGGCTGGGGTGAGGACACCGACAGCTTGTCCCATCGAACCTGACATCATCTCAGTATCGAGAGTATCACTCTGAGACAAGCCACCGATGTCCGCGGGATAAGTTAACTTAAGAGCCCTATAAAGGGATGGGTGAACAAAAAGAGGGACCCTCCCTTTACAATTTTTTGTTTCATCTAAGTTTTCCTCAAGGAGAACTACTTCTGGGGGCACCACTTTCAAGGAGGCCTTAGCCTGCTCTATCATGCTCCATATCTCCCGCCAGTTCTCACAACGGTTAGCTGAATCCGGGCCTTAAAATTTTCCGGCACCTCCACATCCACACCCTTGATGTGCCGGAAATTCCAAAGAATTTTTAAGGGCTTCGGGTTTTTACACTCTCTATCACTCTCCTGTAGAGTGCTATGTCGCCTACTTAATATAGGCCTGGAAGAGTCTATTGTGTAGGTAGTTTCCGGTCTCACAATAATAATATTTTTATGTTCCTATCACTCCATTCTTAAGGACCAAGTCTTTTAGTCCGAACTGCTTTTAATCCGGCTAATATTGCATTCAAATTTTTTCATTGAATTTCGTTAAGTTCCGCTCAATCCAGTTCCATAGGTACACGTCTTGTATTCCGAGCTTTTTCTAAAGCGACAAACATTCGTTCAAAACAATTCTACAGTGTCGAGTACAGACGTCCTAACTTACTTCGATCAACATTAGATTCAATCTTCTCACTCTGTCTTTGGTTATGTTCCTATCAATATATTCTAGAGGTAAATATACTGTATTCAGACCTGTTTTTCAATGGGGCTAAGATTGAATCAAATAGTCTCATTCCAAATATAATAATTATGTTCCTATGAATCAAGGTAGAAGTCCAAGCTTCATTTAATATGGCCATCATTCGATCGAAACTTCTCATTCCAAAAATATTATTTGTTTGTGATTCTATCAATCCATTTTACAGGTAAAAGTCTTTTTGTACGATCTTCCTTTACTCTGACGAATTTTGGATCAAAATTCTCAGTTCATAATTAGTATTTGTTTGTGATTCGGTTAATCCATTTTATAGGTATAAATATTTTAGTCACGCGTTATTTTTTAAAACCTACCAACTTCGTATCCTAAATTGTCTTTACAAATATAGTATTTTTTCCTTCCAATCCAGATGCATAGTCTTGTAGTCCAAACCTTTAAGCCGACCAACAATTGTTCTAATGTTCTCCAAAACTACTATTTGCTTATATTCCTGTCAATCAATTCTGTAGGTCGAAGATACTCTTGTCCAACCTTGTTTTGATCAGACCAAAATTTGATCCAAACTTCTCATTCCAAATCGAAAATTTTAATGTTTCGTTCAATTTATTCAACAAGAACACGCCCCGTAGTCCAACCTTGGTTTGATCCAAACAAAATTTGAACCAACATTCTTTTTCCCACCGGTTTCCATTGGTGAGAATTAAGTTACACTCAATCAGCTTTTTCCCGCGCATCGCTGCACTGTGGAACCGACTCCAAAGAGGGTATTTTTCTGATCAGTGCAACCCTACCTGTTAAAGTCTCGTGTTAACCGTTTTCTTCTCTACCTATCCGCATAAAGTGTGCCCATTACTCTGTAACCCTGTACTTTCAGTGGCTTCCGGGCCTTGTAAATGGTGAACCTCACTTTAAAAAACAAACTATTAGGTTGGTGCAAAAATAATGTGAATAAAAGTGAAGGAGAGAATATATTCGAAGAAAGAAAGAAAGAAAAAAAGAGAAAAAAACCAGAAAGAGAGTGATATATTAGGTTGATGCAAAAATTATGTCGTTTTCTCACATATTTTACTATGTGAGAAAACGACATTATTTTTGCACCACCCTAATACTTGATCAAAACTTCTCATTCCAAATAGAATATTTTTAATGTTCTTTTCAGTTCATTCAACAGGGATATAGGATTTTGTTTTAAATCAATCAAAATTTGAGCCGAAATTCTCATTCTAAACATAGCATTTTTGTTCGTATCAGTCCATTCTACAGGTGCACCTTATACAGTCCAACCTTCCCTTAACTCGATCAGCATTTACAAAACTCTCATAACAAAAATAGTATTTTACAGGCATTTGAGATGCAGCGAAATTTTGATTCACACTTATTTTTCCAATAATAGTATATTTTGATGTTCTTTTTAATTGATTCTAGAGTTGCAAGTTCTCTATCCCGACCATCTTTTAATCCGACAAAACGACGGTTTTTATTTCCAAAATAGTATTATTGATGGTACTATTGTGACACTATTTAGCTATGGTAACTGATTAACTAATTATGCATAAAAATAAATAAACAAGAAAATACTGAGAATGGAAAAGAAGATATTCCGAGATTTTATTTTTACTTTAAAAATAAAATCAAGTCACTCTTCTCAAAAATCCGAGAATTGGCGTAAATAGTGGACTCACAAAAAGGCCATGTGCGACGTTTTGACAATAGATTAATGCTGTTTGTAAAAGTACTGGTTAATGAAAAACCTGAGAACGCGATATCATTCGAAATCGCAAGATTTTCGAAGTCGACCAGGCGATGAGTCCATATGTTGATTATAAAAATTTTGGCATGAGAAATTATTCCGAAATATTTGCCGATACGAGGTAGTGAGAATTACCATTATTTACTTTTCTCAAAAAAGCCAAGGGTTCGCGTAGACGCTAAACTCTATGAAGGGGACAAAATGGCGGGCTTTAAAAATTGATTGATGACGTTGTAAAAGTACTCGTCGAGAAAAACACAGAATAACCAAGCGTCGAGGATATGGTTTTAAGTGGCCATGTGTTGATTATAGAATTTTGGCATGAGAAAATATCTCGAAAGAACTGTCGATTTGAAGATAAAGAGATTTATTTTTCTTTTCCGAGAAGCCAAGACCATTGATTGATAAAAAGGACGGATTAAGAAGACGCAAAGTGTCCAGGAGCGTCGAAGATATCAGAGATTTTAATAGACAGAGCCATATGTTATTCATAAGAATTTTGCTGGTGAGAACGAGAAATTTGTAAACAAAAATTATAATTTATAATTTTAATGAGGTTAGCTTAGCCACACCCTCACGGCCGGGGCGCCATTGGTCAAGTGGTAGCAATGCTGATAGGCGGAGTTAATTTGATGAGAAAGACGAGGAAATTGTTAACGCCCACTGAAAAGAATTGGTATGAGGTACCAATGTGACAAGATGGGAGTTTGGGAGGATAGCTATCCTGCAACCTCTCCTCACGACGCAAGGACTCACCCCCAAAATGAAAAGTAATTAATTTTTCCAAGATGGGAACTAATCAATTTTTCTATCCCAAAAACAAAGAGGTCCCTTGTCAGAAATCAGGATTTACCGAAAACCCCAGGCTGCGTCTAAGCCCGCACCGGCTTTTGGTCGGTGTCTATATAAGCAAGCGCCCTCGGGCAGTTCGCCAGTAGTTGTTGAGAATTTTTCTGTGGGAACCAGAGCGTTGCCTCGCAGAAGACTTCGCCTTTCCTACTAATAGCAAGTTATACTGACGAACGAAGCTAAGCCAGCACTTAAAAATAAAACAGTTGAATTTGAAGACCAGAACATGCCTAAGAAGTATAAAAGTGTCACTCTCCGAAGAAATGGGTTGGGAGAAAAACACACATTCCTGTATATAACAGACGGATAAAAGTTGATTTGTTTCTTTCAACATACTTGAACCTCTTGGGTTTTTATTTGCTTCTTTTCTTTACGCTTGAGCGATATCACCTCCAATTTTGACTCATCTTACACTACAGCCCGATGCCTTATTGATTCGGTCTACCTAATATCAAAATCACAACGTGGCTAGGTTAGACTTGAGATCGAAGTAGTTACTTCGGCAACCAGAAATTAGAAGTGAGCTGAGAACGACGGGGCTGGTGTCGAACCGATTGCAACTGGTGTAAAGCCGTTTGAAATCGACCCACCATCCCACTTGGGGCAGCGACGACCACCGATCGACTGGAACACAGGTTGTTGGCAGCGACTAAGAATCAACCCCAAAACGCTTCTAGGAGAAATATCACTTTCGCGTCGCTTCTTGGAGTTGACCACGGGCCGACGACCCAGTGTCACACTGTCAGTTCATTCTAAAGCGGGAAATCCTGTGTTGCGACCTCCTTTTAATCCGACTACTATGTGATCCAAAACATTTATACGTATACAGCATTTTAATCTGAGCATTATGTGATCAAAACTTTTATTCAAATTTACTATATATTTATGTATTTCTCAAGGCATTCTGCTTTTGCTTTAATCTGGTTGACGGCGGAAGCAAACTTTTATTTCACTTTAGTATTTTTTTCGTGGGTCTATTCAATTTTCTCTAAAGATGCGAATTACTTTAATCCCCCTAACATTTCATCCAAACTTTTACTTTCATTTCCTTTTTATTTGCGTTACAACCAATTCGTTACATTCTTTTAAATTCGTTGCATTCTTTTAAATTCGTTCCATTCTTTTAAATTCGCTCCCTGTTTTTAAACCGACCAGAATTTTTCCAAACGTCTTATTCTTGTATTTGTTTGTGTACCTGTCAATCCATTTTATATGTATCAATCCTTTAGTCCGAACCTCTTTTAATTCGGCCAAAATTAGATCCAAGCTTTTATTCCAGTTTTCTATCTGTTGCTGTTTCTATCACTCCATCCTATAGGGAAAAGTACTCTTGACCGAACTACATTTAAACCGATCAAAACCTGTCATTCCAAAAATAGTACGTGTTTCTGTTTCAGTCAATCTATTCTACAGGCGCAGTCCTTCTAGTTCGACTTTCTTTAAATACGATCCATATTTTATCAAACATTCTGTTCCTGTTTGATCTTTGTTTGAATCTCTATCAATCCATTATACAGGTCCACACCCTATAGTCTGAACTACTTTGAATCTGACCAAACTTTTCCGTGCTTATAATTCCAGAAATAATATTTGATTGTATTCCTATTAATCCAGTCTGTGAGATGAAAGTCCTGTAGTCGGACCCTCCTTTTTTCGACTAACATTTGACCAACACTTTTATTCCAATTTTCTATTTGTTTTGACTTCTATCAATTCATTCAAATGATAGACATCATTTAGACAGACTTTCTGATAATCTAACCAATGTTTAGGTCAATTTCTTTATTCATATTTACTCTCTCTTATATCAGCCATTCATCCGATATAAGTTCGATAAACCGACTTCCTATTAAGCTGAATAATATTTCATCAAAACGTTGTAATCCCTTCTGTTTGTCATGATTATATCAGTATTTCTAGTGCAGCGGTGTGGAAAATAATTAACAATTCCTTAATTACGATTTCAATCTCATATGGTGCTCAATGCTAGAACCATCTGCCACACTAATGCAAAGTTAACCAGTAAATAAACTCTTAATTCACATACTTAAAGCTAAAATATATTGTATATCGGACAACTAATACTTATTGATTAGCATTCTTTGAAGCTTATTTAGAAAAGGAATTTATTCAAAATTAATTATCGAATTTTGCTTACATTTTCAGAAAATATAAATTTCGTACTGGGAACAGATTTTACTCATTATTTTAATCTGTCGAAACAGTTTTGCTCAAATTCTAAAATTTGAAGACTTCCATGAACAAATTCTTGGAGGCGTATATGTTTTATTAATATTAAATTTTTGGATTATTTTCTTTGAAAATATCTCTCAAAATATTTCAGTATTCCCATTTCAATGTGTTATTCGCCTGAAAACAAAGTGAATAATTGGGACATGCTTAGAAAAACATTGCTGACTGTTTTCATGTTCAACCTTTCGAAATGTTAACGTTAAAACACATTACGTTTTCTTTGAATAGTTTGTTTATTTACATTTGCTTTCGATTTGATCAGAGCGAATTATCTTTCAAGCATCTTTTATTAGTTTGCTATTTTGTCGTGAAATTATTCTTTAAGATTCCGATTACTAAGTGCACACTGCATTAATCCGTAAAGGAGTTTTGTTACAGAAAAGCAAGATTCCACCAATATGAACAGAAAACGAACTCGGGCGGGATTAAGAATAAATTAACTAAGAATTAATTATTAGCGGTATATATATATTTTTAGCATCTTTTTGGATAATGAAAAACGTAAGTAGATATTCTCCCAGTTTAATAATTTTTAGCAATTTCCAATTAAAGCAAGTAATATCACACACTTACACACATATTACACAGTTGTAAGGTATTCTGTTTTTCTGCTTAAAAGTGTTCAATATCGTAGATAGAGCATAGATATATATAAATATACACACTAAAGTCAACCGTATACGCGTGTACTGGCGGGCATACGCTGGTAAGCAAATAAATAATTTACCCAAGAGGTGTAGATATAATAGTGCTCAAACTATATCTCGTGCCTGATGACATGGGTAACCAACGAAAATCCAGTCGCAAATCAAACGTAGGTATATGTATACTTATTAGTATATATATATATATATATATATATATATATATATATATATATATATATATATATATATATATATATATATATATATATATATATATATATATGTCATACAATATTAATAAATATACATATTATTTCTCACCGTTACAACGACTCGGGGTTTCATGCCAAACGTAAACTTCAGGTGATTAGTTTGTACTGACGGTTACGTAAATTGAATTTTAAAAAAGATATCTGTTTACCGTAATGCTGACGCAGTTAAATATTATATATATTGGGATCATGGTTGTATAAAAACGATGTCCCTTTAAAAAAAACTTTTTAAAGAATGAAACAACTTTTAAAAAAAAATTATACAATTTTTTCAAATTCCTTACAAAATTAAAAAATATAGATATTTGCAAATTAAAATAACCGAGACAGTAAATATTTGTATATGTTTTATATTTTTATGTTTTTTTGGAAAAGTGGATCATCAATCATTTAATTAATGCGAGCTTGCTTAATCACATTTAAAAATAGTAATATTAAAAATTAAAGAGTAATTATTAACAATATATTACAATATATAATAATATATGTACTAAAATCTGAAGCGTGATATAATTAAAAATTAAAAATTGAAAATTAATCTGGATGTACGTGTTTAAGTAGATATTTATTTTTATGCCTACATATAACCATCAGTTAATTTCTCTTGTTTAATAATCCCGAGTTATTTAAGATAATCATTTTCTTAACCAAACATTGGTGACATTTATCCCCTTTACCGTTATACTGTTTTTCTCTTGCAATAATATACCAGTTCATTTAAGGGGAGTTGTTCGTGATCTTTCAATAGCCTGAAATAATTAGAGAGAGAGAGAGAGAGGGACAGCAGTGCTGTTTCTGTATTTAATATTGGCCAAACTGATTCGCTGATGGTAGAAGCGAAGTTTCCAATATTATCGGTCATGTCTTGACCGGTTAATTGACAGATAGTATTCTTCCGGCAGTTGCTTTTATGTTGTCTTTGTTGGAAGTATGTTTATTTAATATGGTGTTGTTATGCAGGAATATAGATCTATGGATGTTACTAATACAGCTACAGGCGATTTTAATATTTTTGTTAAAAATATTTTTAACATTGGTGAATGTTTAAAATACACGTGAATTAATTTTAGGAAAATTTGTTCGATATAAGTTTGGACATTACATTTAAAGAGTTGATTAAACCATATGATGTCGCGTTTACAGTGTTTCTGACTTTTCTTACCATCTTTGTTTTTTTCCAAATACTCTAAATTAACTTTATAAAGCTTTTCCAAAGCTTTTATATATTTAGCTTTATCAAATATTTCCTTGTTGTTGTAGTTGCTGGATAATCTAATTTATGCACATTATCTAGAATTTTGTAGTGGTTATTTGAATCTTTACTAATGTATAAATGGTTATATAGTTCTTTCGAATATGGTTTAATGGTAAACATTAATTCAGGTCTAATTTTACATCTAGAAAATTGATCGCTTTGGAATTTGTGGTGGTGTTAATATTTAGATCGTGATCCTTAAAGAAATTAAAGTTCTTTTCTCAATCGTTCTGTAATACGAGGGTCAGTTTTACGGAGGAGAATTACACCGCCATCTCAATATAGTCCGGTGTTCTTAATGTCGGACATAACAGTGTTACATGCTTCTGCTGAATCATATACACACATAGCAACATTAAACTCTGAGTTATTTCTCTTAGTCCACAGACAATCATTGTGGAAGAGTACAGGTGTTTGTGCCTACTTGTATAATATTTATTTCCCGATTGCTAATAGGGCAGTAATTTTTAGCTAGTTTTATCTGAGATTATCGGTTATGCACGAGTAAAAGTCACAAATATCGAATTGAATGAACGTACATTCATTCTTCATTTTCATGTTATTAAATTATTTTATTGTTTCCGTTTTTTCTGCTATGGGTTGATTCATAGAGAATTTTGTGTGTAATTGCACTTTTCTTTCAAGGATGATTTTGCTGATTTTAGCGGTATTATTTTCGGTTGGGTTGAGTAATCTGTATTGCGGGTTGTTTAGAAAATTAGCCTTATGGACTTTCACTGCGATTAATGCTTGTTGCTTAGGCAACTTGTAAATTATATCATCGATATTAGGTTTTGTGGCATTTTTCCTTGGCTTTCTTATATTCTTTCCCCAGATTTTTTGCTCCTTTTTATAAAATTTATTGACTTCCCTGTTAACATCTTTATAGTAATATGTGCATCGACTTTGTAATGGTTACATGTTTTATCTGCCTTGATTATTTTATCGGGTTTCATAATCATGGAAACGTTCTTTTTCATTATTTTGCTCTCGATTATTGGTAGCTTTAGATAATTTAATTTTCTCTATTAACAAGAATAGATCTTTCTCAAAGTCCAATAACTGTTCGTCACATGGCGGTGTTTTGGGAGACTTAAATCCACAGAGCTCGGCATCTTTAGAACTGCTATACTCGTTCTTGCATTCAGAGTAGAAGAACTTCCACTTTATTCTTTTTATTGCGCTCTCGACCGAGTCATGCGAACGATGCGGGATAATCTCTCACTCTCTTTCTCTCTCTCTCTTTCTCTCTCTCTCTCTCTATATATATATATATATATATATATATATATATATATATATATATATATATATATATATATATAGATATAGGTTGTTCCCAAAACATTGACATCATTTTAAAATCAATTATCTTGAAAACTTTTAAGTCTAGCTTAATGAAATTGAACAGTTTAGATGTTGAACATCATAACTTTATTATGGGACCGATTTCATAAGTGTTCAATATGGGCGCTGCCTGTGACACACACCATGTCAAATCGGTAGTTCAGCCTTTGCCAAACACGGTAACATTATACAGCGCAGAAGTGATTCTCTGCTTCATTTCATCAATGCTAGCAGGAAGAGGGGGGCATAGACCAGTCCCTTAACATATCCCCATAAAAAGATATCACACGTGGAAAGATTCGGTGACTCCGGCGGACATTTCATCAGAAAACTGTATTCATCTCCATCAAGCCCGATCCATCTCTCTGGTAGATTCTCATTCAGATAACAAAAATAAAATATTAAATATGAAAATGTGATCTGTTTCTGTACATCTGGGAACACCAACAATTAAGAGGTGGTCCCACGCTCCTCAAAACCTGATTAGAGTCATTGCTGTTGGATGTAGTTTATAGTCTTATCCAGAGCATGGATGCTGTTTATCGTTATACCCAGGACGATGTTCAAATAGGTAGGTAATGTGTGAATTATGTTCCGGTTGTCGTGTGTTCATGTTGAATGGTGTGAGCTGCTATTATTGTTGAAATGAGAGGTACAAAATGGAGAAATTAATATCAAACAAGTATGGAAGGTTAAATATTGTTTTAACGCAGTGTGCAATATATGGCACTGAAATTCGAATAAGCATTGATTAGTAAAAGGTGTTTTACAAAAAGAAAATAGAAAGGTACAAATGTTAGAAGGAAATATTGAAATCCTTTATCTTCCAAGTCGTGAAGGGACACAACACCGAAACGAAAAACAAGCGTTCGCAAATGTCTACTCCGTCAAGTAGGCTTGGATTGGATATTTGGTCGAAGCCAATTAGGATGTGTCAAGGTAGGTTTACATTGATTACATTCACAGCCATATAGGTTGAGCGATATTATATCACAGTTTGATAGTTTTTTTTCTATCGCAGTCTGTTAATTTCTATCTTTCTATCAGTATGTCTCACTCTCCATATCTATCTATCTATCTATCTATCTATCTATCTATCTATCTATCTATCTATCTATCTATCTCAGTTTGTGTATATATATATATATATATATATATATATATATATATATATATATATATATATATATATATATATATATAACGCAACATTGAATACCTAAAAAACTACATGGAAGAATTCAACCTCTTCAGCTAAAATTGCATTTTCATGAAGCTTAGAGGTCAGCTGTGGATATTTAAGTACCCCTGTGGTGAAAGTTTTTAGATTGATTATCTGATCTTTCGGACAGTGTTTAGGTTCCGACCATAGAGTCATCTCCACTACTATCAGACGTAGTTTTAGATCTCTCAAACGTGCGAAATCACATCCGATAAAACAGCTTAACTGGAAGGAGGTCTCATGCAGCCAAGACTTTTCGTTATTTAATAGTGCCAAATCACGATCTTCGAAGAAGGAGAATCATACAGGTTTTATTCGCTGGAATCTATTTTTAACCATTCCTCTGAAGAAACGGCTCTATAGAAATGTTTAGGCATTTTCGAACAAGTTTGGCGTGAACCAAAGCATCCATATGAAAATCTGGATCTGAAAAGACATTAAGAACATGACTCAAGTTTTTACCTCTCAGATTTGAAATCTAAACATGACTATGAAGATTTTCCTATTATATATATATATATATATATATATATATATATATATATATTAAGCATTGTGCTCCGAGCAAGGCATGAAGCCACTAGGGGTTGCAGAAGATTTGTAGCAAGAGCAGATAGGAGTGATAGAAGAAAGGATGAAGGGAAGGATAGTGTGTAGATCAAGGTAACTGGAGATGTCGATTGACATTACATTTGAATAGTTGGAGATTATAGCTATCAGGGAAACAGTAATTGGGAAGGGTGTTCCACAGGCGAGAGGTGAGAGGTATGAAGCTATTGGAGTAGTATAGACGGCTAGATTTAATAGTTTCGACAGTTAAAGGGTGAGAGCGGGATGCCAGCCTCGTAGGGCGCTTGTATTCATGGAGACTGGGGACCAGTGAAAGCAGCTCATCGGAGCAATTGCCATGAAAATATTTGTAGAAGAGACAGAGAGAGAGAGGCAACGGCGCGTCTGTGAGATAGTGCCTGCAGGCGAGACGCCAGATCAGGGCCAATCACATTACATATCTGTCTCTGAATCCCGTCAAGAACTCCAAGGTAAACAGAAGGTGCCCCAGACCATATATGGCAGCAATACTCCATGCAAGGGTGAATGGTCGTTTTGTATATTTGAAGTATCGATTCAGGGGATAAAAATTTCCTGGTGCGGCACAGAGAGCCAACTTTCCCCGCGGTGGACGATGCAATTGACTCAATGTATTTGTTCCATCTCAGGTCAGCAGTCAACGTGAGACCGAGCAGACGCAGGGAGTCGCTCTCAAGAAGTTGACTATCAGACATTCTAATGGGGGGCAGGTAAGGATATCTATGGTGGTTAATGGAGAGTAGTTTAGTTTTTGAGGCGTTAAATTTGACCATCCAATTGTTGCCCCAGTTAACAACCGATTGGAGGTCCATTTCAAGACGCGCGGCCAGGTTAGTTTTGACCGCGACACTAGATTTGTTTTTGAGGCATATATATATATATATATATATATATATATATATATATATATATATATATGGATATGAATATAGTTTTAAGGTGTGCTATATTTATGGGATAAAGTGCTCAATATCAGCGATAGAGCGTATGTAAAAATTAATATAAAATTGAAAACTGACGTCAACGCTCATAGGTGACAAGCTGTTTCATACTAGATGAAATCGTCAAGTGGACGATTGCGTCTAGCATGAAACAGCCTGTTGCCTCTGCCTGTTGACTTCAATGTTCACTTATATATATATATATATATATATATATATATATATATATATATATATATATATATATATATATATATATATGCGTATGTATTCCCGATACATGTTATTGCTTGTTTTATATAATGGCTATGTTTTTGTCAAGATTTCCTATATTTGTAGCATTTTCGATAAAATTTCATGATACGAAAACGCCTTGGATCCAAATTCTATTCATCGTTTCTGTTTTATTCGAAGATTATATACTGGAAAAATCTAATGAAATATCGCGCTGCCGACTGAGAATATTAACTTTCTTCAATAATTTGCGTTGCGAATGAAAGTTTAAATTCACGGCGTGTCATCGAGAACTGCAATATCATACGCGATAATATCTCTGCGAACATAGAAATATTACATTTAAAGATTTCATATGTGATTATTCCGGTTCGTATTCCTAGCATTGTTAGAGGATTTGGAAATGAACGAGATTTTTTTTTAATCAGCCATATTAAGCTGGTTTTATTTCAAATATATGTTGCTAATTTTTACCTATTAAATTTGGTGATACATTTATTTTCATTTTACATGCCAAAATATTTCGGATAACATTCATGAATACGAACAGAGTAAAAATACCTGTTAACGAAAGAATTTAATTTATACAGAAAAAATATAAAAGTTAATTGAAAATCATTCTGTTATGAAAATCAAGCATCTTATTGATTGACAGATTCATTTTTACAGCTTATCAACCCTTTGCAGATTATTTAAAGCGAAAAAATTATCCGTCCTGGGTATGACGATAAACTGCATCCGCGTCCTGGGTAAGAGGACAAACTTCACCTGACAGCAAGGGCTCTGGTCAGGAGGTTTTGAGGAGCGTGGAACAAACTCTTAACTGCTGGTGTTGCCAGGTTCACCCTGACCCGGGGTGGTAGCTCCTGTCAGGGTACCAGCTATGGGCAAATAGTTAACTCCCCAAAAAGGGTCAAAACACCATGAAAATATAAAAATAGGTTTTAATACCAGCAATACTTTTTAGAAAAATTATTATAATCGACACATTTTTTAATAGAAAATTATTCCCTGCAATACATTACCAGGGGTACATTTTAAAAAATATTACCAACAATACATTTTGGCAAAAAAGTATTGCCATAAATTTTGTCGATATTAAATAAGCCATTGAGGTTGATATGCCGTAAAACAAAACAAACCTGGAAAATTATTTTAGATTGTAGAAATTTCTTGAGATAATAATGATTTAAAGATACAAGTCTTACAGATCAACCTGTTGTTGGAAGGGGTAGAATGGGTGCATTCATACCTTTCCCAAGGCTTTTTGCACATATGACTATAACGAACCCAAAGAGGGATCTCCAATTAACAATACCGAACCGTTACACCGCCACCACATGCAAACTTACTTGTATTCCCAATAGGTTACTCGTCTAGGCAGGTTCGACGTTGTTTGACTTTGATGATCTTACGAGAACCGATGTTTCAAGACAATATGGACGTAAGACAAGCGTGTTGTTTAGAAAAATATATACCATGCTTATTTGATTGTGAGAGAGCCCAATTGTTTAAATAGGGTTGGGTTGTTTTGTTTTACGGCATATCAACCGCGATGGGTCATTTCATGCCAACAAGATTTTAAGTGCCTGTATTTCTTTTTCAAAAATGTATTGCTGGTAATATTTTTCCTTCAAATGTTTATTGTGGTAATAATTGTTTTTACAAAGTATTTCTGGTATTAAAATCTATTTTTACACTTTCATATCATTTTGACAGAAGTTTTGGTTTTAACTATTTGCCCATAGTTGGGACCCTAACAGGTGCTACCACCCTGAGTCAGGGTGAACCTGGGAACACCAACAATTAAGAGGTGGTCCCACGCTCCTCAAAACCTCTTGATTAGAGGCATTGCTGTTGGATGTAGTTTATAGTCTTATCCAGAGCATGGATGCTGTTTATCGTCATACCCAGGACGATGTTCAAATAGGTAGGTAATGTGTGAATTATGCTCCGGTTGTCGTGTGTTCATGTTGAATGATGTGAGCTGCTATTATCGTTGAAATGAGAGGTACAAAATGGAGAAATTAATATCAAACAAGTATGGGAGGTTAAATATTGTTTTAACGCAGTGTGCAATATATGGCGCTGAAATTCGAATAAGCATTGATTAGTAAAATGTGTTTTACAAAAAGAAAATAAAAAGCTACAAATGTTAGAAGGAAATATTGAAATCCTTTATCTTCCAAGTCGTGAAGGGACACAACACCGAAACGAAAAACAAGCGTTCGCAAATGTCTACTCCGTCAAGTAGGCTTGGATTGGATATTTGGTCGAAGCCAATCAGGATGTGTCAAGGTAGGTTTACATTGATTGTTTGACCGGAGGTTAATGTAGTTGAGTGCTTCTAGTACAGTAAGAAGCCGAGTTAGTTTAGCCACCCTTTTTTTTCTCTAGTGTAAATTCTGCTTCAAGTTATATCCAAATCTAAATTTACGTAAAAAATTTACAAAATGGAATTAAACTCGTTACATTAGAAATGACCAAAGAGACTCCATTGTGAACCAGTAATGTTTCTAAAGATATTAAGCTATTAACCCTCCCAATACCTCATTAATAATGCACACTAACGAACGATTTCTTTTAATCATTTCACCACAAGCAAGGCAATAAAGCCACTAAGAAGCACGGGATTAATAAGTGTTAGAGAATAGGAGAAAAAACATCATTAAGGAGAGATAATAATAAAAGAACAAGAATCAAGGAAGCATAAGATAACGATTGGCATTACATTTCAATTTTTGAAGATCAAATTTATCTGAGAATCAAGAAACCAGAACAGATTTCCACAAGCGAGAAGTGCGGGAGAATAAACTGTTAGCATAGAACTGCGATGTTACTTTGCAAACCTCTACGCTAAAACAAGTGTCTTATACAAATGTTGGCTTGTATATCATTTATGGTTGTCAAGACAAACTGTTGTATTCTGGTACACTTGTCTATCTTTTAGTCTACCAAATGTTGCCTATACTGATATTTTTAATCTGGTTAGCAAAGTTCTAATATTACAGTTCTGTTTATTTTGATGAAGCACCGATAACAATTATTAATTTCTAAATTGTATTCCTTTCATTTGAATTTCAATTGTTTTTTATTGTTTTCTCCTCGACGCTCTGCATAGCAACAACAACATAAAACAAACAATAGGACAGACGTTAGTCATGAATTAATAATACTTGACAGTGTTTAACCGCAGAGAATTTAAGATAATATTACGATTAACAATTGCAGAAGTACCATACGAAAACGAAGATGAAGAAAATACAAGTCAAAAATGAAAATCGGTTGACAGTGATCCATTTAATAAAATAAAATCAACGAACGAAAATTTAGAAAAACTAGGTGATACCCTGTCTGCCTCCAATGTACCCATTCATTTTACTGCGCATGTCAGTATAGCGTAGTTCCGGTGGGATAATTAAGTCTGGAATATGATGCCACTGAGATAGTTTGAATGTTACGTCGGATTAATAACAAGTGTTGTTTGAAATGTATGATTTACACACGGAAATTATTCAAATAATGAAGAAAGATTTTAGAAAAAAGTAAATTAGCAGGTGAAGTTCAGGTGAGATTCCTAGGATTCCACGAATGCTTATCAGTTGAAATTGTCCAAATACTAAAATTTCTTCAATCAGCATATATATATATATATATATATATATATATATATATATATATATATATATATATATATAAGTTGCAAATTAAAAAAAATACTAATGTTTTTTTATGAAAGTATTTATTTATTTATATATATATATTTGATATTCCAGATTGACTTCAATCTTTCCTCAGAAATATCTGTTTGTTACAAATAAATTAAAATTACTCTTTGTTTACAAGTAGCGTCCGTCGCGAGACTCAGACGGTCACGTGATATGGAACGCCACTGTGTTCGAATATTCCTAACGTAAATCTAACTGTAATAATATTTTAGATGTTATACGTGGCTTCTCATTATGCTATACATATATATCTTTCTCTCTCCACACACACACACACAAACACACACACACACACAGAGGGTGCGAAAGTTGGCTCCCGGTGCCGCGCCAGGAAATTTTTCTCCCCGGAATCGATCCTCCAGATCTACAAATCAACAATTCGCCCTTGCATGGAGTATTGGTGCCACATATGGTCTGGAGCCCCTTCTGCTTGCTTCAGGGTTCTTGATAAGATCCAGAGGCGGATATGCAATATAATTGGTCCTGTTCTGGCATCTCGTCTACAGTCGCTATATCACAGACGCGCCGTCGCCTCCCTCTGTCTTTTTTACAAATACTTTCATGGTAATTGCTCCGAGGAGCTGCATTCGCTGGTTCCCAGACTTCATGAATTCAAGCGCCCTACGAGGCTGGCATCCCGCTTTCACCCTTTAACTGTCGAAACTATTAAATGTAGCCGTCTATACTACTCCAATAGCTTCATATCTCGCACCTCTCGTCTGTGGAACTCCCTTCCCTATTCCAGTTTCCCTGAGAGCTATAATCTTCAACTATTCAAATGTAATGTTATTCGACATCTCAAGTTGCCTTGATCTATCCACTATCCATCTCCTCATCCTTTCCTCTATCACTCCTATCTGATCTTGTTCCAAATCTTCTGTAACTCCGTGCGTCCTAGTGTCTTCCCGCCTTGCTTTGGTGCCGAGGTGGTCAACTCAAGACGTGGCTCGCAACGGTCAAAGCAGATATGGAACACATGTCACTTCCTCGCGTTTTCGGGGTCCGACACTGGAATCGCGAATGGCTCGATCATGCCGTCGAATCTGTTGCCGATCGACGGGGGTGGATGGCCTTGACGCGCGATGCGGTTAATTCAATTGTAGCCGGCTTAACCCACCCCGGGTGAGTACCGTTACAGGAGGGGAGGGCCTTGCTTGCGGTGAAACGTTTAAAAAAAAAGTTATATTTTTAATTGCGCGTATTTTGGGTTGTTTTTTATTTTGTCGACTGCACAGCATAGTAGAGTCAGATCGTTTGTAAAAAAAAAAAGAGCACAATGAGGCAATTCATTCCAGCAGATATTTAGAAACAGCATGATGCACTACTTGGCATTTCCACCGGAAGAAACAATGAGAATATTTCATTAGATGTCAATCTGAGTCAAATGCTGAATACGTAGGTGTTCACTAGTCACGGCGAGGTTATGCCACAATTCATCTTCTCATAGGGCTTCAGACCGATCATATATATATATATATATATATATATATATATATATATATATATATATATATATATATATATATATATATATATCATGAAGCACGATCGTAGTTGATAATTTTGACTATGATAAATTTGGAAATTATAAGTGCTGAATAGAAGGTAGAGCATATAAAAATCAAATTGCTGGCCACTCGATTATACCCCATCAAATAGGGCAGCTAACCAACCCCTTTTTAAGACGCCTGATCAGGCACATTTATATTTATTCAACATCCACAAAACCAAAAGTATGATTTATACTGTAACTATGCTGAGCGGACATCAGTTACAATTTCTCGGTGAATTCGGTTATCTAGCCTTATCAACAGTCTGGACAAAGACAGCACTTTCAACCTTCGGTCACGATGACTTGTAATTTCATGCTAGTTCAATCGCCGACGACTCCTAAAGTGTTCCGTCTACTAATTTTCACTGACAAGGCTCGTACTATTGTTTTCATGCTATTTTTACATGGGCTGAATGCCGGGATCACCTCCTCCAGACCGATAACACCTTCTTGACAAATCGATCCTGAGATTCGAACCCGGGTGTCATGGTCAGAAAGTGAACGTTAACCAATCTAAGGTTAAACATTAATTGCCTCGGTTTGACGCTGTATTATTTATTTTACGTTTTATATGATCCTTCTATTTACAAGGTAGAACATATAAAACTTCAGATAAATAACAAATAACAGGAGAAACGAGACAACGATTCACCATGAAATTTAGGTTCTTCACCTGATAGAGAATACATTTCCTTTATTTATGAAATTGTATTCAGTGCACAGGCCAGTAATCGTATAACCCTATTTAGAAAAGGATGGTTCTTTTCAAACACAGCTATCGACTAAAAATTGTATTTGGAGTAATGAGAAAATGTCGGATCTAAATGTTGGCAGCATATTTTCATATAAATTTCATATGAAAATATGCTGCCAATATATATATATATAAATATATACATATATACATATATATATATATATATATATATATATATATATATATATATTGGCAGCTTATTTTCATTCAATCATGTTTTATTGAATAATATAATAATATAGTGTCTACTTATTTTTATACTAATCTTTTCTAGTTTTCTAACCAGTTTCATGAAATTTGCCTAAAAAGACGCTGTAGTTTTTGGTACTTTCGATCTTTTTAAAGATCATCTAAAATTAAATTAAAAATGACGAACTGAAGCGTATTGTTACTGCGATAACATCTGGATTCTCTTGTGATGGAACGCTGTCTGTAATTATTTTAAAAATATCTGTTATTTTTTAAAAAATAATTACAAAGCACGTTCGCACCTGTCATATATATATATATATATATATATATATATATATATATATATATATATATATATATATGTATGTTATGTATGTATGTATGTATATATATATATATATGTATGTATATATGCATGTATATATATATATAAATATATATATATATATATACATATATATATATATATATATATATATATATATATATATATATATAAGCAAAGAGAGATTAAGAATCCTCTGTTCTTGGCATTTACTTTATTAGAAAATGCTCAATACAACGAAGAACAAAATATTATGATAATATCTTTATTATAATGTTCTATGTCGGTACAAAAAATCTTTCATGGTTACGGAAGTATTATGTTTCTTAATCCGGCGATGATAGATATCATGATGAAAATGATTTCTTTGGGAAACTAGAAAACAAATCATTACCTTATTTGTAAGTTTAAAAGGAGGGGAGGAAACCATACTTTCAAAATGAAAAAGCATACGATTAGGTATGTCTGGATCAACCAATCAAGGGACAGATCTAAGCTGAGAGAATAAATGAAAAATGAGGTCTGTCGCTAGGCGGATTATTAATTGATGTCTAGATAAATTGACACATTAGACACATTTAACTGTTGCGGACAAAGATTAGACAAGGTGAAGTAGACAGGGTTATATTAAACAAAATGATATTTCTAAGGGATTTAAAAATGTTTATGCTACAAAACCTTCTTAAAGGGGTCTGTAGTATCATTAAACATTAAATTCATATATATATATATATATATATATATATATATATATATATATATATATATATATATATATATATATATACGTGAAAAGTGTGTGTATATAAATCTAAATAAATATATATATATGTATAATTATTTATATATTATATTATATGCGCGGTATTTATTAGAAAGCGCTCGATATCAGAGATAGAGCTAACATATTTGGTTGGATAGATATCCAACCAAATATCTATCTATCTATCTATCTATCTATCTATCTATCTATCTATATATATATATATATATATATATATATATATATATATGATCAATCTGTCTATAATTTATTTCATGATCTTTTATACATATATGGAACCTTTGTTATTATATATATTTATTATTTTATATATGTATGGAACGTTTTTGCATAGCGATGTAAAATATATTAATAAAAATATAATAATTATGTATTCATTTTTATATGTGGAAATATCTACTCTTTGCTTGAAGAAGGCCTCGAAAGCAGAAACACGTGTAGCAGAATTATGCAAAATAAACTATAATAAATATTTTAAAGTAAAAAATTGAATGTTATGCGGTTTTTCTTCTTTTACACATATACACTTTTCTCTTGTTGTAAAAACTATAACCTCTACTCTCTTTCTCACTCTCTCTCTCTGTATATACATACATATATATATATATATATATATATATATATATATATATATATATATATATATATATATATATATATAATTGCTTTGTTGTTCGAGCCTAGTCCGTTTGAGTTTATCTGATCTACCAGAATTTCATTCGTGGGACTTTTAATATTTGCAATCTTGTCCTGGAATCGCAATGTGGTCGACCACCTTAAATCTCATGAGAATTTTCTTACACCTAACCTTGATAACCTTCTTCCAAGACCAGCTAAAAATATGTGTGCGATGTGTGGCAAAATGGATAAATTCAGTCCTGCAATGAAATGGCACATGAAGGTCTATGAGGATGATTCATTCAATTAGAGTCAAGCTGACTTGTCACAACACTGTCACATATACATCATGTCGTGCAAATGGTCAGCGACGCCAAAGATTCACCTAAACGCCTGGTCCTGGGTATGACGTTAAACAAGCCTCTGATCAGGAGGTTTTGAGGAGCGTGGAACCACCTCTTAATTGCTGATGTTCCCGGGGTGGTAGCACCTGTTAGGGTCCCAGTTATGGGCAAATAGTGAACTCTTAGTCTAGCCCGCGTCATGGGTATGACGATAAACTACATCCGCGTCCATGGGTATGACGGTAAACGGCATCCGCGTCTACAGGCATGACGGTAAACTGCATCCGCGTCCATGTGTATGACAGTAAACGGCATCCGCATCTATGGGCATGGCGGTAAAAGGCACCCGCGTCCATAGGTATAATATTAATAATATTACCAGCTCTACATTTTTGAAAAACAATATTCCCAGCTATACGTCTAAAAAAAGAAAAATATTACCATCTTTATGTCTTTTAACAAAATCTTATTGAATGGAATTGTAACGGGGATCAAATCACTGTTAAAAAATGATGTTTTTGTTTAAAAAAAAATATATAATAATGTTGCCAGTTATACGTTTATAAAAATAAATGTTGCCAGCTACACGTTTTTGAAAAAAAAAATGTTGCCAGCAATATGTTTTTTAAAAAATGGTGTTGGCAGCTGTGGATTTTTTGAAAAAGAAAAAAAAAATGTTGAGAGCTATACGTTTGTTTTTTTAAAAAAAATAATGTTGCCAGTTATACCTTTTAGAAAAAATAATGTTACCAGCTGTAAGTTTTTGAAAAAAAATAATGTTGCCAGATATACCAAAATCATTTTCGGCATAAAATGGCCACAAAGGTTGGAATGCCGTAAAACAAAATAAACAAATAAACCTAAATGCTCATGTTCGTTTATAAGTTGACTAATTTAATGATGTAAAAGTAATTTCTATAGATACTGCAATCATCATCTAATCGTTAATAATATTTCTATTAAATTCATAATGAGGAAAGCAGCTTGGAAAATCTGATTCTTACAAGACAGGTTAAATGCAAGAAGGACAGAAGAAAACATCGCAAACCTGCTTGGTGGGCTTGAGTAAATGGATAGCGGACCAGGGATTAGGATAAATAGCACAAATTTTTTTTTACTAAGAGCAGCAAAGGACCAGAAATTATACGAAGGAATACGGCACTTTTAAGAAGGAAAAACATGCCTGTGTGAATGGTTGTCAGCATAGGGATTAGAATAGCTAGAAAAATGACTATAAAGGACAGGAAGTTATAGAAAGTCATGATCGTCAAAATCTTGAAGAGACACGGCACTTAGAAGACAGAGGGAGGCGACGTCACGTCTGTGAGAGAGCGACTGCTGACGAGATGCCAGATCAGGGACAGTTACATTGCATATCCATCTCTGGATCTTATCAAGAACCTTGAGACAAACAGAAGTGGCACCGGACCATATACGGCAGCAATACACCATGCAAGGTCGAATGCCTTGTGCTCAGTACGAGAAAAAAATGAACGGAGGTCACGACAGTAGCGGATATGTTAACGAATATCTTTCTACGACATGCGTTTTATCTGAATATCCATTATATAATGGTCGTCATAATATTTTATCGAACCTACTACCATATTTATTCACACATGCTGACATCATTTTCCAAAACGGAAGAAGCTTTTTAATCGAATTATAAAAAAAGAAAGTGTTTCCTTATCCGGAATCGAGGTTCACGCAGTAAATCAAACGTGAAAAATATTTAATTCCGAATAAAGTTAATTTACGATCTTGTCTGAAGGAAATGCGAACAGAAAAAATAAATTTTAATCTTCATAGTTTATTTCGCTTTTAATATTAATTGTTTTGCTGTTTTTGAAAGGGAAAACAGATTTAACACATATTTTTTAGGATATAAAAAATACAAGATATATTAAATTAATTAAAATACACACACACATACATATATATATATATATGTATATATATACACACACAAATATGTATGAATACATACACACATATATATGTGTATGTATACACACACGCACACACACACACGCATACACACACACATATATATATAGTCAGCGACGAAATTATTCGTACGCCCATTAATTTTTAATATTTTTATCCATTTCTCAGAATCTAATGCCCTTATGATGCCAGTTTCTTCATATGTTAATAAATACAAAAATGGAACATAAAACCCAATTTTCAGAATAATAGGTTAAATACAACAGATTTGACAGGCGAATTATACAAGACAGGAAAAGACAAAGATTCTTACAAGTCTAAAATATTTTCTGGCCTTAAATAACCTGCATAAAGTTCATAATCCGTAAATAGGAAATAAATCAACAAACACTCCCCTATATATATATATATATATATATATATATATATATATATATATATATATATATATATATATATATATATGAATGAATAATCAAAAAAATATTTTTACCTGTGGGGAACAAACTATTTCGGCAGACGATGAAAATGGGCGTCAGTCATTTCAACCCCGATGCGGAATGAAGTGCTTTTCCAGAGTGAAAATTTAAAGGGTCAATTTAACTTGCCAAATATACGTAATATTACGTTCACACTTTTCAATGTATAATTTAGACAATAGACACCAGAACGGCGTGAGGACGAGTGGCAACTTATCTATCTTAAAGGGTAGGAGGTGTATTAAATAAGTCGGATGATATTAACCTGTGAAGGCAAACTGGGCTCATTAGTAATAGGAAATAATAAATTTAAAATTAAAATTAAAAATGGATTTAAAAATAAATTAAAAAATAATTTGAAAAATATATAAGGTTACGAGGACGGAAGTAATTACCAGAAAGAAAATTATACAAAAATTCTAAGTACAGGAAAATTGATAAATTGTAATTAATAACGTTTTTTAGAGGAGGTAAGAATGGGGTTACAGAATTTATAAACTTTCCTTTACTTAGAATTTTCCCCCAATTCTTTTCCGTTAATCTCTTATTTTTTAAACATTTCACCCGAACCAAAGCGGAAGTACCACTAGCAAGCAAGGGGTTACAGAAAGTGAGAGCAAGAGTAATGGGGATTGTTTGAAAAACGGAAAAAAAGAAGGACAGGGATCAAGGATCAAGATCAAGACATCAGAAGATGTCGATTAACATTACATTTGAATATTTGAAGATTATAGCTATCAGGGAAGTAAGTAAGAGGAAGGGAGTTTTATTGTCAGGAAGTGAGACAGAAGAAGCGGTTCCATTTAACTGTTTTTACGGTGAAAGGGTAGCACCGAGGTACCAATCTAGTAGCACGCTTAAATTCATGCACTTGTGGTACCAGTGACAGTAGCTCATAAGAGCAGTTGCCATGAAAATATTTGTTGAAAAGACAGAGGGAAGCCAAGTCGCGTCTGTGAGAAAGTGGCAGTGGTCGAGATACCAGGTCAGGAACTATCACATCGCATATCCTACTTTTGATTTTGCCGAGAACCTCGAAATGAAGAGGGGGACTATCAGACCAAATATTTCAACAGTAGAAAATATTCGAAGGATGGACGAGAAAAACCTTATGGCGCGGCACAGGGTAACAAACTTTCCTTGCGGGAAAATATAGCTATTGATTGAATGAATTTCTTCCACCTCAGGTCAGTGGAGAACGTGAAACCAGAGAGACGCTCTCGAGGAGTTGAGCATCAACCAGGCTGATAGGAGGTAGGGAGGTTTCTCTATGGTGGGTAAATGAGAGCATTTTCATTTTGGAGGCATTAATTTTTGCAAGACATTTCCTGCTCCAACTACAGATTGGAGGTCCTTTTCGAAACCAACGGCCAGATTAACTTTGTCAGCAGTGCCAGGTTTACTATTGAGGCAGGAGTAAATCGTAGTATCGTCTGCGAGATGCCTACTTGGTAACTGATGATATCAAGAAGATCATTGATGAAGATGAGAAATAGTGTAGGACCCAGGATATAGCCTTGGGGAACACCAGCGTTTGTATGAAAGAAACTGAAGGAGAACCCATTTAGGACGACGTTAATTTCACGGTTTGACAGGAATTAATGGATTAAATCAAATAATCGTCCTGAAATACCGTATCTGGAGCCACAGCTCGCGCTTCGCCGTTATTATCAAGAGCTTGGTATACAAAATTCAGTTATGGGCGTAAGTACGTCAGCTGTACACCGGGCAAAGTGGAAACCATAATCTTTGCCAGATAGTAGATCATGGGATGTACGAGGCTTAACCACTTTGGCATTAATTAAAGTTTCGAAGACTTTGCTGAAGAGTGATAGAAGACTAATAGGACAGTAGTTTTATTGGTCAAAAAGGATTCCAGAGCTATAAAAAACATGGACAACAGATAAGGACTTCTAACAGGCTGGAAAGCAAGAGTCAGCGAGGTAATAGCTCAGGAGCACATTTCTTTAGGACGACTTCTGATAGTCCGTCAGCCTCATTGCTTGCTTTTTACTCTGTAGGAGATCCTCAGATGCATATTTTTGCACGGGGTGATTAAAAAAACGTCGAGAAGGAAATCACGGAACGAGTCCCAGCTTGCTCATTGATAACAGAGAGGTATTCTGATATTAGGAGGTTCTTGTCTGGAGGGGAAGTGGAAGGAGATGTTTATAGACACTACGTTATGATCAGAGTTGCCAAAAAGGCAGAGCTGCATAGAGCGACAAGAGTCAAAGATGATGGTAAAACAGAGATCGGAAATGGAAGCGTTACCGTCAGGGTTTCCGGGGAAACGTGTAGGAAAGTCAACCACATGGGTAAGAGATTCAGTGATTGAAAAATTAAGGCTTTGGATGCCAGCGAAGTCACTTACACAGCGTTTATGGTATGATGGGCGTTAAAGTCCCCGAACACGAATATGTGGGAAAACGAGTGTAGAGCGATGGCTTTGTCTATATTATCGCAAATTATCGAGTACATCACAGTGTCCAGAGAAAGGGGAACGATAAAGAAAGAAGTGATAACTTACTGAATTGAAGAGAGATAGACGGGGATACATATACGAATGATCGGAAGATTCAAGAGTTCCCTAGCTAGTGGGTGATGATCGCTGACATAAACACCCAGGCCATGCATATCGATTTTAGTAGATGAAGGTAGCCTGGAATAGAGAAATCAGAGGAAGGGTTTGACGAGTTTAGTTTAGTCTCGCAGAGAGCTAGTACATAGACTTTCCGAAGAGGAACGATTCCCCACTGCAGAAGTTGGAACGAATGCCACAGATGTTGGAAAAGAAAACGTTAAACAATTTAGATGATTTTTTGTCTGGTTTAGGCTTATATTTTTGATTGTTTCTGGTCATGTTGAGTTATGTTTGAAAGGAAAAGGCCTAAAGTAATAGTAGCAGACGGTTTTCATATGTGACATGGGCAGAAAAGAGCTGGCACAGAATGCAACATAATGTGGCCTGAGGGTTGCCTACTTGGTGTGCATGCAGAGACACCCTTCTATGCGTGACATGGCATTGCAAGTACCCCGGTATTATGCAACAGTTGATCAGAGCAGCCTCTCAAGACGTTACGCAAAAGTTCAGGCTTCTAAGTACCCGTCGAGAACAGCAAACAGAAAACTGACAACCCGGTACTCTCAATATGGACAGACGTTGTCTCAAACAGCACACATCGCAAGAGATTCACAACAGTACCTCTACAGAGGCCAGAGCAAAGAAAAATCTTCGGGAGCCTCTTCTTAAATGGGAAACAAGGGATGGGCCGCTACTCCTGTACAAGAGAAGTGGGAAGAGTATTGACCGGGCGATAGGAAAGCCTATCTACTCCTATTTAAAAAAAATCGAGGATAAACAACAAACAAAAACGAAAAAAAAAAACAAACAAGAGGTTCATGAACCCAGAGTTGAAACTGAAATATAAAGTTTCAATTTAGTTGAAGTGCCAACATATATTTCCCGTTGTAGACGGGTATTCCATGTCTGTGAACCAGTAATAAAAAAACAACGTTCAGTATTTGGATGAACCAGAACAATATCAAAGAACTAATATTGAAACAAACTTTTCAATAAAAGCCGGGGGCTAAATTAACTTCAATTAAAAAAAAAATTTCAAAAACAAGAATTGGCACCGAGTAAAGAAAAAAAGGAATAGGGAAATAGAATTATTAAGGATGAAATTCAAAAAAATTCGCCCTGGCTCCTATCCGCATCATTGATGCTCAACTCCACGTCTGCTTCATTTTCGTCTACGAAGCCACATGTAAAAGTATATCGTCGCTCTTCTCACTTGTATGTAGCTCTTTAAATTTTTTGTTTTGGTGTAAGGAACCCACCCCCCAAATTTTGTAAAAGTATTTTTGCTACACCCTATCTATCTATCTATATATATATATATATATATATATATATATATATATATATATATATATATATATGCGACAGTTTGTAAAACAATTATTTTAAGATATTTCGCTGATGGGTCGGCGTCATCACAGGAAATATTTCAATGATTTTACGTTAGCAAAATACGATTTCACGTGAACACTATTTTTATACAAATTATTTATTTCTTTATTTTAACATTCAGCATTGGGTTTATACTAATTCTGTATCGAAAAAAGATAAATGAAAATAACTATGTCGTATGTCAATCACAGTCATGCACTCACGGGTCACTGGGGTGGGAATAAATTATATTAATTTGTACTGAAATGCAATTTGTTTTCAGATCCTAACAAACTGAATGGCAATACTATTTTTCTTTTTACAGTATGTGCAATCTAGTGGTTAATTTTCAATGTTTTCGTAAGCTAAGTGCATATTTTATGTCTTGGCTTTACATGGCATCGTATGAGTTCTGTGCAAACAAGTTTTATACAATAAAGAATGCACACCTGTTCTAGTGTTTAACAGAAGGCATCTTAGAGACTTAGCGGACATTTCAAAGAACTGTTCAAGGTGTGTCGATGGCAACGGTGGTCGATGAAACAATCCCACCAACTGTAGACTATGTTCAGGATGACACTGTAATAGAAACGTTTGTCAAGAACGTCGTCAATATTCAGTAATAATTGAAGATTACGACATTTTTATGGGGGTGACATAGACATGAAGAGCGGCATCTAAAAACGTTTTATCACCAAGGAGCAAAATCTGAATTTGCTTCAGTCTTGATGCGCTGATGTACTCTTAAAGAGCCTTCTTATCTCTGATATCTTTTCTGAATAAAAGTCACTCCTTGTCTCAAATACAACTCGTATATACGTGCCAGCATTAAAGATGCTGAAAGTATAGCCGTTCTATGTAGCGGTACAACTAACTCCTACTACCAGGCTTTATCTTTACAAGACTCAGATCAGATTAAGAATTGGCTATTGTTGCCATATATCGGATGGTGCTGTCATGCACTCAATCTCTAGCCATAAAAGAGCTCAAAATCTATTAAAGAACATTGTAGCTCTCTCTGAAATACGATCAACTATATGGGTATCAGTTGGCAACCACAAGTTCCACAAAAAAAAAAAAAGCGAATGAAGTAGAATGCGGCGAAGTCTTTTCATTGGTCCATCAATTGACGAATGGGAAGAAGACGAAGCATCAAAAATTGTTTAGTATGTTTTTTCTTGGTAAATATCTAGAGAAAGAAAGTTCTTTCATTATTTATTCTCTCCATCGCTGACGAGTAGTCAGCAAAATTTCCCTACTGAAGACAATAATATTCTCTGTTTGAGATAATAAAATTTAACCGATACAGACCCAATGCGTTGTGTCATTTATTATTGCAAGAAAACCATTCGTCTGGCTAAAAGATGGATTTTGATTTTCTGTGAAAAATCGAGACAATGCCAACTGTACTGACCTGGAGACACTGCTAAACGGCGACTGTATTTGGCCAAACACCAGTTTCAGACAAAGTGGATCTAATGACAATGCTACACTACATTGTCGACTGATTTTAGTTAACATGAATGAATAATGATAATTTATGGGGGACAGGGAACAAGTTTCCTTCCTTTTTAGAAATAGGGATACCTGATTAATCCTGATTTAGTGAATATTAGCTATTATAATTAGTTAGTTTGAGTGGAGTCATCATATAATAATATAGTTTAGGTAACTCAACTCTCCATGTTTTTTTCACCTTTAAAGTTAATTTGATTTTTCAATTTCAACTGAGAAGGGTACCTATAAGTATCAGTATCATCTTATGAAATTTAACTACTGCTAAACTTTAATTTATATGATCTTATTTTTATATTAATCTCAGTTATGACATTTTTACATAAATGAAATATCAAAATTAATAATAAAATGAATGGAAATACAAATAACACATTAAAATGTAATAAATGTACATAAAATTATAGTATTTTATGTACACTTCTGATAAAATTTCATAAGAAAGGTACCTATAAATTAATTAGATACCTTTTTCTTATGAAATTTAATCTCACTCTTAACAGTCTTATTTTTTAATTTCTTTATATTTTCCATAAAGCATCGTAAACCTAAAGATGAAAGCTAAGTACAAAAAAAAAAAAAAAAAATGTATATTAGAGCGCTGAAAGTTTTCCTTAAAAGTAACGAGGGAAATAAATTTGTTCACTTAAATCTAAATAATTTCACTTCCTTCCATCAGTAGAAAGAATTATCCTCCCGTAAGTTATCTAAACGTCATGAAAATGTCTTTCGTCACCTGTCAAAAGACGCGAAAGGTTATGACCTGCTTTGTTTTATTTTCAAATTACATTTTTTCAGCGCAGAAGCTAAGTTAAGCTTGGTTCAAAATATTTTAAATAAACATTATAGTTTCTGATTTTATTAAAATAAGTTTTGAAAAAATGATAATTGATTTTTAAAAGAATATCAAAGTCAGATTTTCATCTTTTTTATAAAATGAAAAAAAATGTCTGAATAAACTTCACTGAAATATTTGCAGAGAATCGGTTTTAACTTGAATTAATTTGTCTTTGAAAATTTGACTGATTTTTTAAAGAAACCAATTCGTAAAAACTCCAAGACAAAAACTGACATAATTTTTGAGGATATTATACTAAATGTTATTTGGTAAACCGAGGAACCCAAAAAAGTTTTTTCGATTTATTATTTGGAATTATGTGCCTATCGTAGGCTCTTGTATTTTCCCGTTTATCTGCGACATTAATTAAAGGTAACGTGTTATAACCTCTTATCGCCGCGTGCACGCAGTGATGTAACCATACATATTATATATATATATATATATACTAGCAGCATAGCCCGGCGTTGCCTGTGCTTGATTCAAAAATCGTACGACTCATACAGCAATCGGTATCACTTGACTTAAAATATTTTTGCCCTTACTTGCCTTTAAAGGAGTGCCCTTTGCCGTGCTGATGTTGCTACATGCCTTACTTCTTGCCTATCTCACACTGGGATTTTTTCTAAGCTCTATACTAAACATTAAATCTGTTACGAAAAAGAACTAAACAAAATGAACACAAAACGATCCGCTTTAAAAAAGGACTTCTAACTGGAAAAACCGAATGAAAAAAGAATGTTAACAACAAACACTTTTTCACATCCAACCCAGTTCTGCGGAATGAGAATTAACCTTGAATTTAAGCAAGCGAGTGAGCCAATGCAGATGGGCCATGCAGATTTAAATTTTGCCCACTTGTGACGAATGTAGCTATCGATTTTTTTTTTTGCCATAGTAGCATGCTAGTTATTGACTCGTTAAAGTTTCATTAAAACGGAATGGATTTTATTTGAATACAAATCTTATTTTTTCTTTGGATGTAATTTTTTTTGCACAATGCATAAGAGTTAGAATAATCGTTGAAAAAATGCTTATTCTAAATTAGAATTAAAAAAAAATAGCTTCATAATAACCCAACAAAAATAGTCGTAAAAATATGGACCAACGACTACATACCCTTTAGACAAACTGTCCTGTAAATGTCGCTACCTGACCTTAGAAACCCTTGCTGTAATAGATATTACGATACAAATATTCCACCTCCGGAAATGATATTCGTGTACAGCTTGCGCAACATCACGAAGACATACATTAAAAAAAATAAGCAACCCAGATAAAATAAGATGCAAAAAATCCGGATTAGCACTGGGGCAGTTGAAACTTTACGGTGTTAAGAGTCGGCTACTTTATCATTTGCTTCGAGTCCATCACTCTCATTTGCTAACCGGGCACTTCTATGTTCTCGTGCATAAATATACATAAATAATTTATTGTGTTTAGATAATGCTGTAATATATATATATATATATATATATATATATATATATATATATATATGCACTCTACTCCGTCGTTTTCAAAGTATGTCTCAATCAGCTTAGAAGTAGCAGCCAGGCTACCCTCACATATTTAGTTACATTTGCTAACCAGGCACTTCTATGTTCTCGTGCATAAATATTTACATATATACTTTCCATTATATATATATATATATATATATATATATATATATATATATATATATATATATTCGACTCTCCTGTCGTATTCGACGGATGAGAGTCAGGCAGCTCAGTTCCTAGGAACCCACAGCCAGAGACCAGCACATGGAAGTTGATTATAGTTGTGAAGGTTTTGTACAGAACCATCCACACATTTCGATAGGCCAAATACAGAGACCTGGTGCATTACGTGCCAACAGGTCTCCAAACAAATTATATATATATATATATATATATATATATATATAAACGTTAATGGTCAGATTTGAATCAGACCAAGAAATAGTATTATTGAAAATTCTCAATACACGTGAGAACCAACCTAAGTAGAAATAAAAATAACATGTAAAACTTTTAATTTTAAAAATCAGGAGGTCAAATTAAATACGCGACCACGGTTTTGACCTGACGTCTTCTTTGGGCGATACTTTTAAAATGAACACTTTAATGCTATATTTCAAAAGCACAAAGGATGCTACATAATTATGGCGATTGAACGGTAGAACATTACATTTCCAGATTGTTGTTCACGCTAGATAACACACTCTCTCTCTCATGATCGTCAACGCCCTGAAGTGAGACGGGACATGAAAGAAGTATCACCTGGCTAGTGTAATTTCATTGGTATTTGTAAGGCTGGTTCCTAAGATACCTTGCGTGAAACCGTTTTCAGATTTGGTGTGATCGAATTTATGGTGTTTAGATAATGCTGTCATATATATATATATATATATATATATATATATATATATATATATATATATATGCACTCTACCCCTTCGTTTTCATTTAGATATTGTGGTGAAGTCTTGTGGAGAACTACTCACACTTTTTGGAAGAGTTGAATACAGAGAACTGGTGCACACTATGGCACAAGAACCCCCAAACAACCTTCCGCAGGTTTTGCAATCAGAGTGTCTTTTGTGAATGTAATGAACTCGACTAAAATTCGAACGGCTTCCGATTTATGAATCCGAGCCATCATCCAACATGCCTACATATATATGTATTTGTGTGTGTGCGTGTATGTTTGTGTAACGAATAAGATTTATGCCAACTTTTAAGCAGATATAACACATATATAAATGCTTATATATATATATATATATATATATATATATATATATATATATATATATATATATGCAAATATCAAAGTGAACATTAAAGTCAACACTCAGAGGCGACAGGCTGTTTCATGCTAGACGCAATCGTCAGGCCGCGAATGCATGTTCATTACCATATTTTTTATTTATATTTACATACGATCTATCTCTGATATTGAGCACTTTATCTCATAAATATAGTATACCTTAAAACTATATATATATATATATATATATATATATATATATATATATAATCAAACTGTGTATATTAAATATATCCAATCACTTCCATGATGGAAGGGTAGAGTTCCGATTTCAATTTCTAGCCAAATATTTGGCATTTACTTTCGCCCTTTTGCATTTTGGAAATGCATGAGCGCATTCTTTATCCCCCTGCTCAGCTATGTATGAAATAGTAAGGTATGCTGGGCTCTTTAACATTAGGTCGTAACCAGTCAGGAATTCCAAACCAACATAATATGTGAAAGATCGTGATCGCCTATATCTTAAGGGGGGATAACACATCGTTAAAATAACGAAACTTCGAAAAGAAAGAATATATTTAATTTGAACGTCTTGTCTTTAAATAGTGAAATATTTTCTTGAAGGTAAACATTTTATTGTAGTCATTAAAACAGACCTTTTTGTTTGAAAAGCAAGAAAAATGTTTCAAAAAAAAGGAAGAAACCGTTTATAATTTTGAATCGGGTCCGCCCCATGCAAGACATTAAAGACCCGAGAGGTTACAGGGGGAGGAAGAATTTGAAACATTACTAAGAATAAAAGAAGTGTAATCAGGAGGACAGTAGATAGTGATTGATGTTGTATTTAAATTTTTCAAGATTAAAGTTGACTGGAAAGTTGGAAGAGGGCTCCTTATTCAAGAAGTGTGAGAAAAGACGCTCTTAGGATAGAATTTACGGTTACATCTAAACATCTCAACTATAAATTGATGAGATAGCTTCGCCAGTCTAGTACTGCGATTAAACTGAAATACTCTTAGGCATCTTATCGAAGATCGGATCCTAAGAATTGCCATGAAAAGGCACAGGGAAAACAACCTTACGGTGGTGGGAAAGTGATTGAAACCGAGATGCCAGGTCAGGACCAATAAAACTGCTGATTTTTCTTTCGATTTTATCAAAGAGCTCTGGATAAATAACAGGAGTACCAGACCATATGTGGCAGCAATATTCTAAGTATGAACGAATTGTAGACTTATAGATATGTAAGATAGGTTCCGGAGAGAAAATAATAATAATAATAAAGTAGTTTCTCGTTGCCTTCTCCAAGTATTTTGTATTTTTTTAAGCGTTTCACCCCAAGCAAGGCAGGAAGCCACTAGCACACAAGGGGTTACAGAGAGTTGGAGCGAAGGCAAAGAGGAGTGATAGGGGAAAGAATGAAGAGATTGATAGGGGATAGATTGGGACATCTGGAGACATCGATTGATATTACATTTGAATAGTTGGAGATTATAAATATCAGGTAAACAGGAAGAAGGGTGGTTCCACAGTTCTGACAGTGAAAGGGTGTGAACGAGATGTCAGCCTAGTAGAACGCTTAAATTCATGAAGTCTGGTAACCAGCGAAAGCAGCTCATCGGAGCAGTTACCATGAAAGTATTTGTAAAAAAAGACAAGGGAGGCGACGGAACGTCTGTGAGAGAGCAACTGGAGACGAGATGCCAGATCCCGGCCAATTACGTTGCATATCCATCTCTGGATCTTATCAAGAACCTTGAGACAAACATAAGGGGCACCAGACCGTATATGGCAGCAATAGTCCATGCAAGGGCGAATGGTTGATTTCTAGATTTGAAGGATCGAATCCGGCTAGAAAAACTTCCTCTTGCAGCACAGGGAGCCAACTTCCTGGTCAAAGCTATTCACTCAATGTATTTGTTACATCTCAGTTCAGCAGTTTCAAATCAAAATTAGAAAACCAAGACTACACTGCTTTTAACCTATGTCTGGGAAGAGGAGATGTTGATTCATACATTTCCTAAGAGTATATACTCTAAAGTGAACGTGACAAAGTTGGCTAGAATTCGATCTTTGTCTGCAGATCGAACAGAAAGCCTCACTACGTACACGTCTGACATACGGTTACAGTTAAAGATAGAATTAAAACTATGTAAATGCAAATAAATATATATATATAAATTTAGTTTTTATTTTTATCAAATTTTTCGTAAAGTCAAAATCTATAAGTACAACATCAAGTCTTGTGACAGTATTGATTAGATTCTAAAACCGTTTGTTGCAAGAGAGATGTCCTAACACGAATAAGACTATCTCAAGTGATATTTACAATTCCGTGTTCGTTTAGACACTCCAGATGCTAAAGTTGGTGCTTTTGTCTTGACATTTACAGACGACATGATTCTATGTTCGTTCGGACAATTTATAATTTAAACATGGTGGTTTGTCTTTCAGAAAGATCAAACAAGTCATTGTTGGGCCGAATCAATCATAACTTGAACAAGTTATTCACGCCTCAACAGCTGAAAATGTTAAGCTCTATTAAAGCTCGCTTGTTCTCAAGGTTGACACTAGCAAGAAAGGAAGATATGATTGAATTTATTTTGGAGAGTTCACGAATAAAGAGGGTCTAATCAGGTTAATTAGGAAAATATATGACAATGTACACTGACATTGTATGATCATGGTCCCATGAACTGGGGATGAGTTGACAGTAACAGAATTAAATAATTAATTAAATAAAAGGTACCAGATAATATCTTAGCGAAATTAGTTCGCGAATAGGCTCGCGGCCGATTTGTCGAACTCTCTGCTTTCAGACCGAGAGGAACAGAGAAAGACTATGCCTACCTGAAGATTCTAGTCCGGGGAGGTAAACAAACCCGACCCCGTGTATACGCGGTCTACGGGGAACTTTTTGCTCGAGCCTACGGGGTCGGAATTGCCCCACGTAAAAACTGATCTTGTGACATATCCTGCCTTGTGGGGAGATTTGGTAAATACCTGACCAACTTAGGGAAAAATAAATGTTAAGTCATAGTCATGCTTAAAATCACAACTGTCAATATATGTAGAATTCCAAACAAAATAATGAAAAGGAGTCTGGCCCAAGATACGTTTAATTTGTAGAAAATATTGAAGAACCCCCCAGAGAAACAGAGATAATTTAAAAAATTCGATTTCCAAACAGAATCGCTTTATAATTTATTCATTCATTCGTTCATTCTTTCTTTTACCTTGAAATGACACTTGACGCCACTGGCCATAAGCCCCAAATATAAAATCCCTGAGAAATTCTCTTTTTTATACATAGAAAAAAAAATTTCTTTGCGAGAAATTGTTTTGTTTGTTGTTGTAGTGACTTTTTATTGAATAACCTCTGCTTAAAGCGAATTCGATTCATTTAACTGGTTAATGATGGTTATCTGATCCGGTACCTGCTGTAGAGCAAAGATTAAATGAGTTTTCTCCCAAAACGACGCATCATGAGTTCGATTCTTCCTGTGCATTCTATTAGTATAGCTATCTGTCAAAATAAAGCTAGTTTGTAAAAAAAACGGATTTGGTTTCATTACATTATTGAAATAACTGAAACTATTGTCTATGGAATAAGAGAACATATGACTTTCCGTTTTTTACTTATATACATTTGAACTCGTTTCAGATTTTTGATACTCACTGAAATTATTAATTCTCATTGAAATTTTTGATATTCATTGAAATTTTTGATATTCATTGAAATTTTTCATTTTCTTTGGAACTCAAATTTAATATTCTGATTTGATTTGTAATCTTCTGATTTTCTTCAAAAGACATTAATTTATTTATATTTTTTTTTACAATTACTTAAAAAATAGTTTTATATTTTTACTCAAAACTTTGAAGAGCACTTAATTCTTTTGGTTAAAAGGACGAATGATTTCAGAAATATTGGAATTGTCCGGTGTTACTCTTGAAGCTCGGCCAAAATTCGCAAAATACGCGAATCGCCATGATTTTCTCTGCTTCTCAATGCAATTTTACTTGCACAAGTATAACCCGGGGTGGCTCTTAGAAACAATTGTCGAAACACAGAACCTCGGAATATAACCGCGGGCAATAAGACATGATTAATTGTCATGGAAAAGAGAAATAGAAATATGTGACATCGAAAGGACATAATGTTTCTTTGAGAACGTAATGAACAGATACAAATGCGCCTGTGTTGCCTCTTGTCTGGTTTTTAAAACGAAACTAAACAAGTTGAGATAATATTCGTGTGTATTATTTAGTAATAATCCGTTCTTGTGTAAAGTTGTATAAAATTTTATCAGCTTCAGGCAAATCTGCAAGAAGCTTTCCATTCCGCGTAAATAGAATCAACATTGGCAGACAACAACGAATAAAATATGTTCTTTAATTGTCATCGCCTTTTGGCATTAATCAGCGGTGATGTTTTCAAAACTATTAGGCAAGTACAGATAACAAGTAACAAATACGATTGAAGTAACAGAAAACTGTATTGAACAATAAACGATACGGATATTGAAAAAAAGATTTTTAATAAGACAACCCGGATTTAAATTTGGTCCAAATTATGGACATTTCAAAGTTTTTTTTCTTTAAGTTGGATGCGTTCTTGAAATTCGGGGTTCTACAATGTAGAACATCTAATAGACATGAACAGTCATCACCTGGGTTAATATGGATTAACAAATAATTCATCCTCATCATTTATTCAGTTAGAGCATTTTGCGCCGCTGTTTTAAAATTCTCTCACCCCCACCCAGTTCTGGTTCATAGTGACATTTACGACAAAATAGTGAAATGGCTTTCCGGTTCACGCCCATCCTCTCAGAAGTTCCTCTTATTAAAGGCCCATGGGCGCCTGGCACAGGTGGGTTGGAGAGCGGCGTTTCCCTTCACAGGTCTAGTCTGGAAACCTTTCCAATTACCGCACACTTTGGTCTGCAGATCGATACCGTTGACCAGGGTGTGGCAGTCGCAGTGTCTTCTTGAATCCATGCGTGAGCGTTACATGCCAATCGTGGATCTGTACAGCTCCACGCCCAAAGCAAGGCCGACTACTTTGCTCCAAAGGTGCTACCATTGACGATACACGCCCATACACTCCAACATATAATGAAAGAGGATAAAATACATGCATAGCCTCCAAAAATACAGGGAGAATATTTTTTAATTTGTAGTCATGTAGATCAGAGATAGCGGAACCATGAGTCATGAGAAAAATTTCACCATTTGAAGTGACGTATTATATGTTTTTCCTTTATACTATATTTTCCCCTTACTAAGCTTTTTAAAAGTAACTTTCATCAATTACAAATATTTATTTTACTTATTCTTCGTAATGATTTGGATTATTTCGAAAATATTGTAATTGGCATTAATTTAAAGCAAAATGCAAAAAAGCAATCCATCAGAAAATGATTATAATGTGAAATCAATTTACCGAGCGATCGATGCCACGTCGATATATTTTAAGCTCTTCACCCCAAGCAAGGCGGTAATGCCACTAAGACGCAAGGGGTTACTGGAAGCGAAGACAATGAGAAAACTTCCTCAACAGGAAACACGGGATAAACGACTATTCAAATTATCGGATGGGAACTAGGCGATAGGCAAACTTATCCACTCCTGTTGAAGGTATAAAAAAAGGTAGTAAATACATTTTTAGAATTAAAGCGGAGATGTTAGAAACATAGATTCCAAGTGGACTTAAAAAAAAACCCCTGGAATTCAGTCCCAAAAAGAAAACTCATTTTCAAAAGACCAAAGGAGGTGTGAGAATCCGACGATAGGCAAACATATCAACTCCTGTTGAAGGTAAATAATTAGTAAATACATTTTAATGTTTAGACGAAAACGTTTGAAGTACAGAGTTGAAGTATACTTTGGAAGGAACTGGGAACCCAGTCTTGTACAGAAAACAAGGAACAATCCTCAAGTCCTGTTCAAAAAACGACGGAGGATGAGAACCTCTTCTTATGTTACTGCATTGGAACCTGCTAGATTTGTTCCTACAACAGGCCAGACACCTATCCTATTGGTTGTAGTATATATATATATATATATATATATATATATATATATATATATATATACAAGGTGTCTAAATGTTCGTGTCAAATTTATAACTTTATTTGTATTTGCGATAGAAATAATTAGTAAAAAGGATGAGAAAGAAGTAAATCTATATTTCTTAAGGTTTTATTGAAATTTTATTTAAGTTTCCACATGTCCTCCATATTTAGCAATACAAATGGTAAAACGATTTTGCATTTCACGGAAAACATTTGACAACTGATTTACAGTAATGCCTGAAAGCACATTAGTTATTTTAGCTATATTTAAAACTAGGTACATTTAACTTTATAACATTTTTTACAGATTATTTCTATCGCAAATACAAAAAAAGTTATAAATTTTTTAATGCGCACACGAACTTATGGACACGCTATATATATTGGGGCAAGTTCCTCACACTAAACAAGGGTAATATTATGTAAGCATATATATATATGTGTGTGTGTGCCCGTGTGTGTATGTAATTATATATATATATATATATATATATATATATATATATATATATATATATATATATATATATGTATATATATATATATATATACGCACACAAGGGTTCGACTAAATAATGTGGCTTAAACATTTATTTATTGGCTGCGTTGAATGGAATGAAATATGTTTTGAATTGTTTCCAGTGTCGTTTTATGTCATTCTTCAATCGACGATAGGAGATACAGTTTGTTCCTCACTCTCTGCTCTAGAATACCTCATAATGGTTCAATTATGTGGAGATCAGGTTATTTTGTTGACTATCGAAGATGTTTAATGACGTTATGAGGCTCATCAAACCATGAATTCATCTTTTTTTTGCAGTATCTATGGATGCTTTATCATTTTGGAATATTACACTTTGTGGCAAAAGTATGAGAGCCATTATAAGGACACTGTCATTGATAATACTGAGATATTTATTAGCAGTAATTCTACCATTAAGAGTGATGATAAAACCAAAAGAATACCAGAACATTGCCACCCAAACATTACTGAGTCACCTCCATGTTTGTTTGTCTGGGCTATACAATCTGGCTCATAGGCTTTACGTGGTATTCTCCCGATATAAACACGCCCGTTTGTAGGGAAAAAAAACGTGAAAGAAGACTTATTACACCAAACAACGTTTTTCTATTCCTCCAAATTTTTGTCATCACACATCATCGTTTTCGCAACTAGGCGTTCGACTTTGTGATCAGTGGTATCGCAACCCTTCCTTAGACGCCAGGTTTGTGGAGCTTCCGACGTAGTGTGCGTGTAGAATTTGTATTGCTTAGGTGAGTAATAAGTTCTGATGTCACACATGCTGCAGTATTTTTCATGATTTTTCATTACAATTCTTTTTAAAGCTCATCGTTCAGTTTTAGTTTCCATCCGTTTTTACACTTTTCTGATGATGTTTTTTAGTTTTTTTGTTATGATTGCTGTCATAAGCGTGGGCACTACAGCTCATGACACATTCTATAACTCAGATGTATTGGTCACTGCTGCTTCTGCTAATCGCGCACCAACTATTTATCTTGTTTGAAAATCCGACAGCTTCCACATTTTAGTGTGTAACTCTTTTAGCTGGAGATAAATAATGGGTTAAATTATGTGTAAAAGCAAAGTAAAGGATAAAAGTACTGAGCAGCTACCTTTTATGCCAGTATGATATTTAAAAATACCCGAAAATGTAAAAATGCTATTTTTGCAAGCTGTTCACATTATTTTCTCTAACCCATATATATATATATATATATATATATATATATATATATATATATATATATATATATATATATATATTAAAAAGATTCAAATGAATGGAACACTACCGTGGTTTCTACCGCCAGGGTTTCATCAGGTCGTTGACAATACAAGTATACTCCACTATATATATATATATATATATATATATATATATATATATATATATATATATATATATATAAGGGGAGGCACGGACACGGCTCGCATTGAGGAATCGGAGAGCCGAGTTAGAATTCCAGTTGATCTATTACATTCACTTGCGTGCTAATACCTTTGGGAAAGGTATGGATTCTGTTCTTCTTCCTCCATCTATGGGTAAATTCGAAAACTGCGGCTGGTCGTTTGGGAAAGCTTGTGGCACAGTGTACCAGGTCTCTTCAAAAAGTGTGAATGGTTCTGCACAAAACTTCACCACTATAATCAAATCTCATATGCTAGTGTCGGGCTCTCGGTTTCCTAGCAACTGATTTTCTTGACCCTCATATGTCGAAGTCGATCGGGAGAGTCAAATATATATATTTAAAAACATATCTTCTTAAAGGATCCTTTTCAATAAACACTTCGTCAAAAGAATACATTGGTAAATATTAACTGACAAAAAAACAAAATAAAAATTCGCACTGCGAGAAGATACAACCAGGAGAAAAAAGGAAACGACTAAAATACAAAATTATTAATAAAACTGAGTAAAAAAATATACTGGCAAATGAACAAATGTCAATGGTTTCTTGTGAGAATATAATAGAAAAAAATCACTCTCATACTTCCTAAAAGACCAAGAGAGCGAACAATATTCTTTTTCTGTCTGCACAGAGAATGTTGATGTAGTTTAATAAAAAAAACGCTTCTAATATGCTCAAATGCTGTACTATCATTGTCATCCAATAAAGTGTTCAGGGATGAATTAATTAGACAAAATATGAATTTAATTGATAATTGTGACATTTTTTGCAAATGTAAACGAAAGTCTCTCTGTTATAATTATAAACACGTATAAACACTCTCTGTAATAAGTAACTTAAATTTATATAATTGCAGTTTTTTATAATTACAATACATATGCTTTATACAACCTTGCTATTATAGATATGTTATGTTACTATTCTTATAACTAACCGTATTTAGTGTTGGTTGTATTTTTCTTCCATAGGGAGCCTTTGTATTTTATTTTTCATTGTAGAGTATACTTGTATTGTCAATTAATATTTCTCCAAATTATGAATGTGGACTGGAATGTTTTTTGAATGTTGTGCTATAGAGCTTGAAACCGACATATGTAGAATAAGATGGATAGCGGCTCGGAATGAGGAATCGGAGAACCGAGTTAGAATTCAAACGAATCCATTACATGCTAATACCTATGGGAAAGGTATGAACCATCTTCTTCTCCCCCAGCTCTAACGGGATTTTATAGCCTTGGATGGCAATTGGTCTACCGCAGAAATAAGTGGCACCCTACTGTGGGAAAAATCTGCCTCGTCAGTCTTGTATCGAAAGTTACATGATCTCCTAAGTGTGTAACACGCATGACACATAATTTAATGAATAATGTGGTTGTTGTGAAACTTTTTTTGTCAGAGATACAAATAAATAAATAATCTGATACATTTGATATCATAATGGGATCATTTTACTCTACGTGGTCTTCTGATAGTGTTAGCCTATTTATATTACATAATCTAAGAGCACACCGTGAAATTAATATTAAAACATTGGACTGTATAGGGATGATGGCCTTGTGGTTGTGAGGAAGACTGCTAACTTTCAAATACATAAAATTAGAAAGATAATACATAGAGAATTTAAAAGCCTAGATTTGAAAATTACTGTTAATACAAAATTAAAAAAGGTAAACTTCTCCGATATAACATTAGATTTAATGAATAATATATAGCTACCTTATACAAAAACTAATACCAATCTTTTGTATATACACCCAAATCTATAATAAAGCACATACCTTCATCTAATGAAAATAGAATAAGTATAATTTCTGCTAATGAAAAAATATTCTGTAAACACCGAATTTTTTATAATTACGCTGTAAAAAGCATTGGATATAAATGATAATAGAAACCAGATAAAACTAGGAATAGAAAAATCATTTGGTACACCCCTCCACCTCATTCAACTTAATGGTTAATAGTTAGTTAGGATAAAAAATTCTGGCTTTAATGGAAAATCATTTTCCTAGAAATGATATACTTAGTAAAATTTTTAATAATAATACCCAAAAATTAAGTTACCGCTGTACTGAAAAATTATAAATGATTATAAAAAACATAATAAACTTATGCCAGAATCAAAGAAATAGAGATCCTAAAATAAGAATAAACAATAATAAAGAAAAATTATGTAACTGTAGAAATCCTGAAAATTATCATTTGAATAATGAATGCCGCAGAGAATTCGTTGTTTACCAATGCATTATCTCATCCATTGAGAATCCTAATGTTGCGAAAATCTATATAAGATATACAAACATGAATTTAAAATAAGATGGAGACAATATTTGACTTCCTTCAATAAAGTTAAGTACTATAACCAAACATTCATATCCAAATATTGTTGGCAATTAAGAAAAACAAATAAAACACCAACAGTAAAATGGAAACTAATAAAAAAAAAACAACCACTTGTAGATCTTTGGATGATCCATATCCTTTATGCTTACACGAAAAGTTATATATTATTTAGTTTCGGAGAAATAAAAAATTATTGAATCAAAGAAATAAAATAGAAGTTTTCTGTAGACACTCTGTGATATACTCCTGAAGAATAATTAATTATAAAAATAATTCAGATATTTATATGTATTATTTGATCATAAATTAAGTAATTTATAAATGCATAATTAAATTCTAATATATTACATTTACAGTACCATATATAGTCTATTAGTAAATTAAATAAATATAGTATTTCAGATATGTATAAATAAAAATATAAGTATAAAAATATGACTTAATAATATTTGAATAGCCCTTTAAGAAAATCCTGATGTAGTTTAGAAAGAAAATAAATAAATAATGACAAATATATTGTAGCGTAAACCTTAATAAGATAAAATAAACCAGACAATAATAACTTGACAGTTAGAAAGAAAGTCAATGTAGCTAGACAAGATTCATAACCCGACCATAACCGGCTTTAAATTAGCCACACAAACATACACATGCGAAAATGCCGACCCCCCATTAATAAAAAATAGATAAATTCTCTTAACACCACCAAATTAACTTAAAAATAGAATAAATCCAATTATTTCGTAAGTTATTCTTAGCATCGCTTGAAAATAGAACTGAGCTCCGATTTTTAATTTTAAATTTTAAGATTTGTACTTCGGTTTCAAAAAATAGTAAATTCTGTGTCGGGGTGGAGACATATTTTTAAATTAAATAATTACAATATTATTTTGTATCGAGCACTGTTTATTTAAAGAAACATAATTGCTAAAGAACTCTTGATTATAAATCTGACTGTTTTTTCCTATTTTTTGAACATATATATATATATATATATATATATATATATATATATATATATATATATATATATATATATGCGTGCGTATGTGTGTGTGTGTATGGAAAAACAGATTTTAACGCTGTTTGCGACTAAAGGTTTCATGTGGATGCAGTGGTGTTTGTTGTTACTGTTGCACAATCGTCAGGCGGTGAGAAATCAATATAATACTTATTAAAAATGATGAGTCAAGATTGAGAATGATCATGAGAATAAAGATATTCAATTGAACAGTAATTCTCTAGACCGAAATCTCTTGTTGATGAAAAGAGTTCGTAGAAGAATCACCAGGCCATACTAACAGAAATTGAGGCGATTCTAAAGGCAAAAGACGCGCAAATCCGACACCACAAGAGGAATCCTAATAAATTGATCAGGCAGTGTACACACACACGCGCACACAGAGAAAACACACAACATGATCACTATAATATTCAGCAAAAATACTTATTTTAAATGCCCAATATATATTTGTAAGATTAAATAACTGTAATCCCAGTATAATATATAACTGCGCCAACATTGCGATAAACTCAGATATTTATTGAATTTTAAATGACGTACGGACAGTCTATACTTAACTCATGAAGATTGCGTTGTTCATGAAACTCCGAGTTGTACTATCCTTGAGGGATGGTGTGTATATTCATTAATATATATATATATATATATATATATATATATATATATATATATATATATATATATATATATATATTGTATGTGTGTGTGTGTGCGTGCCAGTGCAAGATTGCGTTTAAGCATGAAACAGACTGTCGACGCTGTTGAAGTTTACTTTTATATTTACATACGCTGTTTCCTTAATAATGGGCACTTTAATCCATAATTATAGTATATGTTTATGGTATATGTTTATCATATATATATATATATATATATATATATATATATATATATATATATATATATATATATATAGGCAGCATATTTACAATCAAGCATTTTTAGTTAAATAGTTCAGCCGTATTATATCTATCTATTTTAGTTAATACTTTCAAGTCCACGAATTAATTTCTGTGCGGTTGTAGAAAATTGGGCAAGAAAAATTCCAAAACTTTCCTTCAAATAATTTTTATTTTACTAAGTACTTTTACTGTCATCTCTCTGTATATATTAATAGATTGAGGCTTTCATGATGCAGGTCCTCCTGTATAGTCAGCTTCACAGTTGACAAAGCCATGGCTCATGCTAAAGAGTAACATCTCAGCTCTCAATGCCACGCCTACTAACTTCAAGCGAGTTGCCCTGGATATGTGCCTGAGTGGTATCAGAAATTTGGAAATCACCAAATATTCCCGTGGCTATGTCCCGAAATACTCATTGATGCACAATATGTGGAGTTGTATAGAAGTCCTTATGCGTCGAGGTCGATAGGAAAGTTCATCATCAACGTCACATACACGCACACACACACACACACACACACACACACACACACACACACACACACACATATATATATATATATATATATTAAAAAGAAAGAACGGATAGAGCTAGAATTAACCGTTGGTAGCATTCATTTATTTAAAAAGGGCTCAATACAATGTAGAGCAAAATATTATTATAATATTTTTATTATAAAAATTACAATAAAAACATTTTACATCGCTACACAAGAACTTTTATGTCTCAGCTCTTAATATGGTAACTCTTCAGGCGATGTTAGACAACTAATGAAAAAAATTATTTATTATTCAAATTTAGACAAATCTTTATTTCTTATCGTAAGTTAAAATGGGGCTTAAGGTCAAAATTAACTCATGAAACGAGTGAAAAATTTGTTTTATAATTGCCAAATAAATCATTTTTATCATTTGTTATCTACCATCGCCTGAAGAGGCACCATCTTAGTGTCGAAACATGACATTTTTTTCTGTATCGATGTAAAATGTTTTTATTGTTATATATATATATATATATATATATATATATATATATATATATATATAATTTACGAGAAGCATATAGATTTTTGTTAATTAGCTGAAGTTTTTACGTAAACGGTACTTATTTGAAAGTGGATTTTTTCATTTAGAGTGGAAGTCATTCGAGCTTGCCGCCCTATCACTTAGAAATCAATATGTCTATCAATCTCTTCCCATTTGCAGGAATGCATAGAAGATGATATGGAAAACTAATTAATCGAATTAACCAGAAAAGTAGGATGTTAGGCGGTGTAATACAAACAAAAGAATTCGATCAATGGAAACACATTGCGATGTTTCCTAAATAGAATATGACCGCGGTTAATATTGTCGAGAAATAACCATATTAAAGAATGTTCTTCGGAGTTACATCTAGCTTTTATCGAATTACCTGAAGATTATTTCTGTCGTCGTTTATTCCCATAAGCTTCCTCATCAGTGAACATGTATAGATGACGACTGGCAGCGTTCCAGTATTTACGACTTGCCAATTCGACCGTCAATAACTGATAGCATTCTAGCGTCCATCTTTCGTTTTAGTCCACGTGATAGCCAAGAAAGACCTGGAATCGAAATATCCTTCCCGTTTCTATCTTCGTCTCGGAATTTATTGGATCATATCGTGCAAGAAATTATCACTTCTTTCTGACTCCCGGCCAGCGGCCAGAAAATATTTTCTCGTAGATTCTTTCTCAAGATATTCAACGTTTTAAATTTGAGCTTCGGTCAATCAAATTGTAGAATTCAAGATAAGGTTATAAAATAAGCTATTCATTTATATTTAATGAAGGTGAGGATTCAGATTCTATAGTTGGTCGGTTGCCACTCGTATTTGAATGTTATTGTCTACTATGGCGGTTGGCCAGTCGCTGTTGTAACGGTCGACACAAGCACAATTGTGTTTACTGAACACACACAGAACACACGTGTGATTTATACGACATTTATGCGGAGCTGACCTTAGTTACAGTTTCTTTAAGAGCGCATTATCAGTCGTGATTAATAATCTAAACAATATCCCTACGCTCAAACCCTCGGACACGATGACTTGCGTCTTCGTGCCAGAACATCCATCGACGGCTCTCAAATAATTCCGTCTACTAAATTTCACTAAGAAAGCTTGGCTTGAACCTTAGTATAATTTACAGGCACTTTCCCCAGGACGAAAACATAAAGAAGTCACCACGACCACGATGAGATTCGAACCATGGTCGTAATGTGAACCACTAAGCAGCGCACGCATATATACTTATTGTAAATGCGTGTACGCCTATCTTTCAGTAAGAGTAATAATATTATCGAATGGATTCAGTTTAATATTGGCACGCATAATTTCATTCTTTTGGGGATAAAGAGGTTAATTAGGACCACGATAAATCACTACCGAAACAAAAACTAAAACATGTTTGGGATCTCATCATCGACGCCAATACATTTTATTGTTCATTAATTGCAATTACGTTAAATAAAAAATGGGGATGCGAATCCATCCACTTATTTCTTTTTCGTTTGTTTGAATTGGAGAACATTTTAATTCACAAAACTAATGTCGATTAGGAAATTTCGCAGTAATTTATCCTATAAATGCGCCAAAAAAGGGCCTATTGCAAATCGAATAAGTTCTCACTATTAAATAAAATAATTTGTTTAAATAAATTTATCTAGGATACATTTTTTATTTGTTTAAAAAAATATGTGCCATACATCTGACTTTCCGCATTAGATTTTATTTGCAGTTCCGTTGAAAATCTATACATTTATTTTAGGTCTTTACAATTTATTATTGTTTCTTACAAATTATTTTTTCACTGTGGCTTTTCGTTTACACACGAATCTTTTAGAGTCCTGGATGCTTTTTCTACCGATTGCGCTGAATTTTCATGCTTTGCTTCTGAGTGAAGGTCACCAGTGATATGATTCGTTATAAAAACAGTTAAATACGGTCCAACATTCATCCAAGCTAGGGAAACAAGGAGATTTCATTAGCGTGGAAATAAAGCAGGAAGTATAAAGAAAAAAAACATTCTCAAAGACAAATCCAAGAATTTGATTAAACACATTCAACAAAGATTATTTTACCTGAATCTATCAAACTAATATGGACATACAAATGAACTACAATCTCATCCATTTTTAGTGGCAAAGAATTCATTTGAGAACCTTTTTTTTATTTCACTTCAATAAATATATCTGGCTGGGCAGTGTATAATTGAGCTCGCTAAACAGGTGGGGAGTAATACTAAAATTAAAAAGTAAACGAGATATACCCAGACATGGGCAGCGGAACGAGAACAGCTTACCCCCCGTTTATTAAATAAAAAGTATTCAGTTCGGACTTCCTTGTAAGTTACCTGAATCGATATACACCTGATTAAGGCCGGAAGGCACTTTAACACGATGTCAATAGTTGGCGTGTAAATAATGATAACTCCTCATCCAGAAATTCCGACAGAAATTCAAAAGATCAAGTTTGAAAAATCGAAGTGCCAAAGTTTTTTCGAAATATCTGAAACATGTTAAAGGCGTCAACAAAACAAAAAAAAAACACCGAAACGTAAACTGAAGTAAATCAATAAAAACGAAAATCATTTCCAAACACAATGTTTTGAATAACGTTCATTGTAATTAGCCAATAAAAACATGTCTGGATTCTCCCCAAAATCATGAATCAAATATACATAAAGTCATATTCTTTGCTATTCGGAGTATCATGGTAATCTTAGTTGTTATATTTACAACCTTTCAGGCGTTGTAACTTTTGGTCTTCTTCAGATATCGAAACTATTTCCTAAATATAGGAAGCGGAATGAGATTAGAGTTCCTTTCAGAATTTGAAGGAAGTTATCAAGTATGAAGTCTGACACTTGAAGAAGGCCGGAGTCTACATCTGTCGAAATCTTTCGGTACAACAGCCAAGATGAGCATGCTTTTTTTCGAACAATCACGCAAATAATAATAATAATAATATTCACAAGTACAGCCCACACCTTATGAAGGGCTTTATCTATGTAAAATATGTGATTTTTTTTTTTTAAATTGCTGAGTTAAAAATTTCATGATGCTATTTCTGACCTTAGGTCTCCGATCGGGATTCAGAAGCAAAAGATTATACACCAGAAATTAAAAGAAATAAAAAAAAAAAAATAAAAATAAAAAAAATAAATAATAATAATAATAATAATAATAATAATAATAATAATAATAATAATAATAATAAGAAGAAGAAGAAGAAGAAGAAGAAGAAGAAGTTCATGAAACCGTTCTATTAAATGTAAATGGAGGATTTCATATATAGCTTCAAATAATTGCTGTCATATAATCTTACATAAACATTTACTTTATCATTGCATATTATTTCGGTGTTACCCGAGGAATTAGATTTCATATTTCCAGCTGTTTGCACTTTTGATATTTCCGGAAAGAGAATTGAGAGCAAAATGATCGGAAAAATATTGACTGATTAATTCATTTTCTACGCCTTATCAAACCTTTTGCTTGTTACTTAAAGACAAAAAAAAAATACTTTTAGACTGTAAAACATTTTTTAAGATTATAAGGGTTTCTTCATTTGGATAAGAGAAGGGGGCGGATTTATAATCTTCCCAAAGTTATTTGCGCTTATGTGAATATAACCAAACAAACGGAAATTAGAACTCTGCTCTCCGATTAAGAATTCGAAACAATAATCCATTATACAAGCCGCAAATTAAAAATTACAGGACCTGCTATTTCCAATCGGTCACCCATCAAGGCTCGAATTTGGTTAACACTGGTGATAGTAAGGGAATTAGCGTTTCAACATGATGCGACTATAAGTCTGATTGTTATTTTGATCGATAGCAGAAGTATCGGAATTGAGTGATTATTTTTGCGACTTATCAACCTTTTGTAGGTAATTTAAAACGGAATTATACTTTGGATTGCAGTCGCTAAGATTTGACAATGCTTAACTTCGGTTTGAATTGAAAGAAGTAGCAAGAAGTGGAACTTCACCCTACGACTGGTTCCTGGCCGTGGTACTTTGATCATCTGTAGAATTATATATATATATATATATATATATATATATATATATATATATATATATATATATATATATATATATATATATATATATATTACAATGCTGCGAGCGACATGACTGGGCATATATCGAAAGATTGATCGGAGGTTTGAAATGCTATTTCATATGTTAATTGGTCCTTCAGGTTTTTGTATTAAGAAATGATACATGGTCATTATTGAAATAGGTACTAAATCAGTATATAAAATTAAACATAAAATTAAGTTAAAATATTCAAGTACAATAAAAATATTTAAATTAATATACACATTAAAATTCATTCAGCGAGAAAATTAACCAGTTACACTATGGTTAACATCAAACGATACACAAAATGGCTAAATTGTTACTTCCGGTTACTATTTATTCTTTCACTCAATCAATCAAATCCCCATATACCTCTCTATCTCTCTTTTTTATGCTAATCACACATAATTATTTAAGAACTTTGGTGTTTTTGTGGGACGTATCTTCATCGCATCCTATCCACAATTTGGAAACCACAAGGAACTGAAACAATGCTTTTAAAATCAGTAATCCCTGTGATTTCAATTAAACTTCCGGTTTCTTCATTTGGCTAATAACCTATGTCAATTGAGGACTGAACATCTGGCAAATATGGAACTTCACATTTCCACAATATTATCTAAGAGAAGATATGTGCTGAATTATAGAAACGTATTCTGACATCCGATTCATGAAGGATATTCACAAGCGTTTGTCTTCACAAAGACGTCCATTTTCTTATCGGATCCAAAAATTCAATGAATCTAAGCGCTCTTCTAAAATTCCAATTATCTATTTTGATTTTCACTGGACATTTACCAAATCTACTGAATCTCCAGCTTAGATCATTCTTTCTCGACGTTTATATGGCAGTCGACACGTTAGAATTAGTTCTATTCAGCTAGATAGCAAATCAGGATACACTGGATCAAGGCGTTGTCTGTTGTGTCAAAGTATAATATTGATGTAAAATAATATTAATGGTGATAGACAGAGTCAGACTATATTGAGCTAAGGAATGAACCGAAATAAAACTTAATTTAATTCCTTGTTGTTGGTCTGAGTTATACAATCAAATAATACGTTAGATGATGAATTACAAAGAACATCGCATATCCTTTACATTTCTTTTAACCCACACAGAGTTTTCAATACTTCATTGGTAAAACTTCAAGTATTATTCCTATTCACAGGAATTCACTCTGTTATTATACCAAGATGAAATAGTATGTATGTCGACGCATTTTCGTTGAGCTTGCATAATCGCAAGTTAATTTGCCATTTATGAAGCCTCTTCAATCAAATTTGCCATTTATCAAACCTGTGCTTTGTTTAATCAAAGTTTTTGCCGTCCTGGAAATTCTTGTCGGTATAGTATACTGCTCGATGCAATTTCTGAGTCTCTAGATATGTGACAGAACGGTTTACATATATCTCGTTATCAAAATACAGACTGGCCCACCATACGTGGCTTGCAACGACGGGTTTCATTCCTGACATGTAAATCATCTGTTATGTCCTCGTAACTAACCCCACAAAGTTGTATAAATAAGTCATACTTCCTGCTTTTATACAGGTAAAATAGCAAAGACATATTATCAGTTCCACTAGCAGATCCGTTCTAAGACTAAATCTTCAGATGTCACAAATGTTTACCGTGACTGGAGTGGAGTCAAGAATTCCTATGGAAAACGTGACTGTCGACAGTAAGGGCAAATGGGTAACGGTGTTTTTCACCGAAAACCGACACAGGTCATTTGTATTCAGAATTTGTAAACCTGTTTTCCACATTAACCGGGAATAATAATTGGATTAGACTAATGGATGATATCACTATCGAACTTTTTCTCTGCGTGGGAAAGCAAAAGACGCCTTCCCAATAACAGACTATGATCAGTGATAATCCTGATCTGGCACTCGTAGATTTATTCATGGAATTTGCTATCTCGAAAAGCCATTGTTAAAATTTCACGGTAAATTACTGCTTTTTCCGCGCGAACCATTGCCTGTGGAACCGACTCACAGGAGGATGCTTACACGATTCCTTCAATCTTAACCATTTCAAGTCTAGCCCATAACGGAACCCTCTACCTCAAGTGGCCCCAGGGTGTACTTTACTGCAAAAAATTCCGTTTCGATGCTCTAGATTTATTGATTGACAGTTTTTTACGGTTTATCAACGTTTTGCATCTTATTTATAACCAGAAAATATTTTTTTAGAATTTATTGGAGATAATAATCATTAATTTACGCTAGTAATATTAACCTATTGCTGGAGAGAAAAGAACCTTATTCCGCCATACATTTACTCAAGCTCACTAAGTATATTGTTGTTTTCCTCTGTTCCTCTTACCTTCAATGTATCCTGTGAGTATCAGATTTTCCAAGCCTTCTTTTCTTATTATATGCTCTAGAAATGTCAACTGTCTCTTCCTGATGTTAAGTATAACTTTCCTTTTTCTTCATTTTCTCTAAAGCTTTGTCGTTTCTCACATATTCGGCCCATGGTATCCTCGGCATCTTTCTATTGAATCACATTGCTCTTGTTTCAAGTATCATTGGAAGAGGAATGGTGTGCTTTTGCAAAATGATAGGGCAAGATCTCAAATAATATTACGGTACTAAAAAGCAATCACAAAAAATGGTTGGACTTCCTTGACTACAGATATGGGGAACCTTTTCTGACTTGTGGGGTGCATGAAATATGATTCATCATAAGGTGGGCTACACAAATAAAAAAAAAACATCAAAGTAATTTTCCGTTGAAAGCGTCAATTTCACTATAGATCATATGCGTAATTGTCCGCCTTAGACACGGAAAAAGTTGATTTTTTTTTATTTGGAGAAAACTTTTTTCTATAATTTAAATATTGCTGATTTCCTGTAATATTATTATGAATAACATTGTAATTAACGCATGCCTCTGTATGATTTGTTCTGAATTTATTCATTTGAAATTACAAAAAAAAATATATATTTTTAAAAGAAAACATATATTTCTTCTACAGATAAGAAAAAGTATATAAACGTTTCCTGTTTCTAAAGTAACTTATTTTTACACGTATGAGCTTCCTTAATGTAAATTGTCAATTGTTTAAACTGTTGTGAACTTTACTTCCAATTAAACATTCTCCTTAATCATGGTTATGAATGTGGTTTAGTCAGACTTTAGAATCAGATTTTCCCAGCCTTCCTTCCTCATTACATGTCCCAGTAATTCCAACTGCCTCTTCCTGATGTTAAGTGTAAGTTATCTTTTTGTTTCCATTTTCTCCAAGACCTCGTCTTTTCTGAAATATTCGGTCCATGGTATCCTCAGCATCTTTCCGAGTTGTCGGTCATACAGCTCAATAAATCACAGCACTAATGTTGGCTAAATGATTTCATCGTCATTCAGCACAGTGACTGTTTTTTTTTAACAGGTTATCTACTCTTTTAGGGTTATTCAAAACATTTTGAATTGTAAAAATTATTATTTTCTTTTTCTTTTTTTGCAAGTGTATATTGCATTAAGCCTTTTTAGGATAACAGTGAATTTATTACTATTTAACCCACATCTGAGGGGAAGAGATGGACCCATATCTTTACTAAATGTGCTTGCGCGTAAGAGATTAACGAAATGCAGTGTAGAAATAGAAAAAAGGGCTTTGAAAAATGAAATAATTCGTCAATAGGAGCACCATGAAAATTTATCCAAGATTTATTGTTTCTGTAATGAATGAAATTATGCTGAAAGAATCGAGCATTTTGCCAAGCTGGAACATAAGCGACGAGAGATGTGGCACTCTCAAGCGAAACAATGTCATTCACTTTTGATTTTTAGAGATAGAAGAACCTTGGAGACATCTATAAATAATAATAAGAAAATATTTAATCAAGAGTCAAAACTTTCCGAAAGTAACTCCCGATATACAAAAGGAAGAAAAAATCGCAGACAGATAATTACAGAACAATGTTTGAATAAAAATCAATATAATTGTTGAAATGTTACTGCAAAATAGTTAAATTGCCATTGTGGCAAATATCAAAAGTCGAAACGAACAAGAAAGTAAAAGTGAAAGCAATACATTCAGCTGAGTCATAAAAAAAATATTTTTTTGTTTATTAATTCGCTTTGTTCTTTTTGCTAAGAGCATGTAGAACCCAAACATCCAGCTTGTTGATTTTCGCTATTTTTTCTAATTCTTGGCATATCGTAGATTATGATGTATTGAACATATTTCCTTATTTTCCAAGCATCAATCATTAAAAAAAATTAAACATAGCATAAGAACAACAACAAAAAAAAAAACTTGGAAAAAGAGAACAAGATGTGCCAGAGTTTTACCCAAGATTCTACAAAGCCGGAATCTACAAAACATTGAAGCCTCCGCTGTTCGTTTTAGGCTCCTAGACAAAATCCAGAGACGGATATGCAATGTGTTTGGTCCTGATCTGGCATCTCGTTTACAGTCGCTCTCTCACAGACGTGCCATCTTTTCTACAAATACTTTCACGGTAACTACTCCTACAAGCATTTTCCGCCAGTTCCTAAACTGCATGAATATAAACATACCACTAGGTCGGTATCTCACTCCCACCCTTTTACTATAGAAACGGTTAAATGTAGCCGTCTCTCCTACTACAATACCTTCATGTCTCGAACTTCCCATCTTTGGAACTCCCTTTCTCTTACTTTCTCCCCTGATAGCTATATTCCTTATCTATTCAAATGCAATGTCAATCGATATCTCTAGATGCCTTGATCTATTCCCTGTCCTTCTCTTCATCCTTTCCACTATCGCGCCTCTTTACTCTTGCTCGCACTCTCTGTAATCCCTTACATCCTAGTGGCACTCCCGCTTTGCTTGGGGAGAAAAGTTTAAAAAATAATGATGGCCGGGAACTGAGGAAAAAACGTAACTTGATTATTACTGGCTGTCAGCTCAATGAATGACGAATGCTACCGTACAAGGAAATAGTTAAATTTACCATTAAAATTAGAGATCAGTGGAACAGATATTATACATTGATCCCAGTGTGATGGATAGGGAGTGATCATAAGTGTAACTTGTGTCACACTGGCTGTTCAGTCAGTGATAACTGAAGAATTACTTATAACGTTACGACTGATATCATCATTAGCTTTAGAGATGAAAGGAAAAGGTATTACGCTTTGATCACCACCCGATGGATAGCTTATTATGATAAATGTAACATGAAATGCTCTGATTGCTCGGTGATGAATTCCGAATGTTTCCCTAAAAGGAATCGGCTAATATTGTCATTACCATTAAAGATGAGAGGAATAATAATAAGTGAAACACGACGTGCACTGACTGCTCGAACAATCAATACCGAATGTTTCCTTATAAAGAAACGGCTGATACTACCATTACCGTGGATTACTTTCCCCTACTAGATTCATTATCTGTTTTCATCCTCCAACAATATTTTTTTCTGAAAGAAACTTGTAACTCAGTGTCTTACTTGCTTGTCAGTTATGAGATATTCGTCAGAAACACATCGATTTTTCTACATAAATTTACTGGCAAGTTAAAACAGCTCAGCTTCAAATTGAAAAACGTGAACTTAAATTGATAAAATTTGAAGTCCAATTTGTGGTAAGCGGGATTTCAAATTGACAAAATTTTGAATTAACATTTCTTTAATTTTTTAAACCATTTCACCCCAAGGAAAGCATTAAAGCAACTAAGACGCATAGTTACTCGGTGTTATAGAATATGAGAAAAATATACAATTCAGGAAAGAGGACAATATAAGAACAGGTTTTTAAGTAGACAGAAGATAACGATTGACATTGCATTTCAATTTTTTATATTCAAAATTAACTAGGAAGCAAGAAATGGGAAGAGTATTCCACTAGCGAGAAGTGCGATAGAAGAAGCTGTTAGCATAAAACATACGCTTAAATCTATCACTTTCTACTGTATAATGATATCTTGCTACCAATATCGTACTGCGCTAAAATTCATAGATATTCTGTACCATAAAAGAAATTTCATCGGAACAATTATCATCAGTTTATGTATAGAAAAGGCAAAGAGAAACTACGTTAGGTCGTTGGAAAGGATTGAAGCCAAGATGCCTCGTAAAGACTTTGGATTTTATCAAGTTTGTCTAAATATATGGAAGGGATATTTGAATAAAGAGGAACTGTAAACGTGGAAGAATGGTAGACTCGTAAATATGTAAGATAAATTATGGCAAAAAAATTGTCTTGCACGATACGGTGAACCAATATACCTAGCAGCAGACCTAGCAATTGATTCGATATAATCTTTCCATTCATGTCAGTAGAAAACGTTAGATCAAGAATACGCAAGGGATTACTCTCTTAGAGGCTAGCACCAGACATACTAATGAAATGCCGAAAGGGTTCTGTCAGACAATTGATTGAGAGCAGCTTCGTTTTGGAGAGGTTAAAAGTAACAGACCATTTCTTGCCCCAGCTAATTACAGACAGTAGGTCATTATTTAGACCAGCTGCCAATTTGACATTATCGAACTGATCGGACTTACTCTTAAGACAAACTAAATAGCTGTGTCAACAGTATAGACACCAAGTTGAGAACTGATGACATCATGAAGGTCTTTTATGAAAATTAAGAACAAAGTAGGCCCAAGAGTAGAGCATACATTAGTATAAAAAGATCTAGAATACCGGCCGTTCAAGACAACTTTCACTTTATGATTTGATAATCAGTTCAAACATTCGCACCGAAATACCATAACCTTTCAACAGATGAAGAAAACCGGCATGTCAAACCCTGTCAAACGCTTTCGAGTTGTTCAAAGCAGCAGCTCGAGTTTCACCATTCCTATCTAAAAATTGATAGATTATTCTAAAAATAACCATTAGGGCATTAGCGGAAAACCTAGAAAAGCGAAAGCCATATTGTTTGTCTGAAAGAAGACCCTGCGATTTGAGATGCTTAACCAATTCGGAGTTCATTAAGACCTCTTGTAGTTTACCAAAAAGATGTACAATTTTTATAGGCCGATAGAGAGGTCAGATGGCTCATCTGATCTAGAAGATTGGCGGTTAAGGGCAACAAAGACTGAATCAGTTAAAAACATTCATCTGGAAATATAGCTTTTCACTTTGTATGCCAAACCCTGTCAAACGCTTTCGAGATGTCCAAAGCAACATCTCGAACTTCCCCATTCTCATCTAAAGCTTGATAAACTCTTAAAGCAATAATCGTTAGTATATCTGCAGTCGATCAAAAAAAGCGAAAGCCACATTGCTTGTCTGAAAGAAGGATCTGCGATTTGAGATGCTTAACCAATTCAGAGTTGATTAGAACTTCTTGTAGTTTACCAAGATGTAGAAGTTTTACAGGCGTTACAATTAATAAGCTATTCCTTGCCCCAGGTAGGCTACAACTTTGAGTTTATCGAACCCATCAGACTTACAGGAGTAAATAGTTGTGTCATTAGAATAGATACCGAGTTGGGAACTGCAGACACCAGAAATTTCATTTAGGAACAACGTCGATCCAAGGAAAGAACTCTTGTGAACGCCTACAACAAATCTGGAAGAGTGGCAGGATTGTAGGTGCAGGATTTGTACCCACGTTTCGTCCATGCCTTTTGGCACGGTAGGGTATATATTAGAAAATATTTTTTTTTTTGTTTTCATTCTCGCAAAACGGTGTGTATTTACGAAGAGAGGAAATCATGTTCGAAAGCAGGAAATTTTATTTCCTTCTCTCGTAAAATATTAATTCATGCAAAATGTTTGTGTGGCAGTTGTAAATTTCTAAAAAATTATGTTACTTTTGTGATCCAGTTTATCTTGATTTATTTACTTTTTACCAATATTTAGAAGAAATTGTTAATTCACTATGATAACACCAAATGTCATAAAATCATGGTTGAATCAAAATAGTTGCAATATCGGCAGCAAACATTCAGCATATTTCCCTGTGTATTTCATGCAATATTAAAGGTGCATCCAAGACAAGTTCCCTAGAATAATTAAAATTGATCGATTTGTCTATTTTTACGGCTTATCCACCCATTGCAGGTTTCTGTCTATATTTCTGAGATGAGGTATTATGTACATTATTTATATTATTCGGACTATTGTCCCCATCTTTTCGCCATATTTATTACAACGTTTTGGCCGTTGTATGCTCCGGCCTTCTTCAGGTGGTTGGAATGTCGAACTGAACCATTTATTTTGCTCACTGGGGTAGATTGTTCTAGTTCCACGTTCCATGTTTTAATGGATGTCAGTTATCAGTTATCTCCTGTTAATTTCCCTCTGAAAGTTCTCCAATGCCTTAACCGGGTATTGAACTCCCACTCTTTGGTCCTGTCACTGGATCTAACTAACACCTTTATCCACTGTGCCATGTGTCCTTTGCGGGTTATTTAAATCCAGAAGATTTTTTAGATTGTTATTTTCTTTCCAAGATATTAACAATTTTTACTGAAAAAATTCTACTAATTAACCCATAGGTGACGGAGAAGTGGTGTATTAATAAAAATTCCAAAGTTCATCTGCGCGTAAGTAACTATATCAAACCCCACTAGAACTCGGCTCCCTGATTTCCAATTCCGAACGGTTATCCATTACATCAGCCGCATATCCACGCTTACAGGATCTCAAGCAGTCGTCCATCATAGGTGCTGAGCAGAGTCGACGTTGCTTAACTTCGGTGCATGGTACGAGAACCGCTGTTTGTACACATGGAATAAATTTGGAGTTTATAGAAATCTGAAAAACTTTCAAACTGAAACTACAACTTGAGAAACTTTAAATACGCTTCAAAAATTGTAATTACTTCCAGAATTGCAGAATTCCCGACTGATATTTCACAGCGTTTACCAAATTGCTTTTAATCTGGAATGTTACACACACACGCATATATATACATACATACATACACACATATATATATATAAGATATCTATATCTATATCTATATCTATCTATCTATCTATCTATCTATCTATCTATCTATCTATCTCTCTCTCTCTCTCTCTCTCTCTCTCTCTCTCTCTCTATATATATATATATATATATATATATATATATATAGAGAGAGAGAGAGAGAGAGAAATATGTATATATGATATAACTATATATATATATATATAAATATATATAAATAAATATATATATGTATATCTGAGATAACTATATATATATATATATATATATATATATATATATATATATCAAGAGCCCTATTTGGGACTTCATCGGACTAAATTTGTTGTTAGAAGGATTACACATTCACACGAGCTTGGAGTGCTGGTTATTTTAGAATTTTTTTTTATCTAAACGAATTCATTTAAAGTTTTTTCCTTTTCTTTACATCACTTTTGTAAGTATATATATATATATATATATATATATATATATATATATATATATATATATATATACACACACACAAGCACACGCTCACATATATATATATATATATATATATATATCTTTTTATATATGCACACACACATACACACACACACAGACACACACACACACACACACACACATATATATATATATATATAATTATATATTTAAAAATATAATTCCAACACGCTGTTGGAACACACATGTTGGAATCATATTTTAAATATATAATTATATTTATGCTCTACTTTTGTATCGAGCACTATTTTTAAAAAATAATAACTAAAATACTAAATAACTTTGGATTACTAACCTAACTCGTTCTTTCCTATTTTCTATATATTTTCACACACAGCCGCATATATATATATGTATGTATGTATGTATCATATGTGCGATACACGTACGCCAACATGAAGATATGAAATCAGCAGGTAGGTTAAATGGCTAAAAGCAATTTGCTAATAATCTGAAGAAGTAAAAATATAAACAAAAAATAGTAAGACTGAAGAGATGAATGAAATGCAATTCCGGGTTTGAGAAAATCAGAAACTATGATAAATTTGGTATGGAATTATTCAGGTCTTCGGGGAGATAGGGAAATATGGGAAATCAGGGAAAAGGAAGATAAAAAAAAGGCCCCAAGTTTTATATTCAACAGAAATTCATTCACAATAGAGAGTCTCAGAAAATAAAGGACACCTCGATATGAATAATGAATTTGCTTCTCACTGGGTGCCCCATACGTCTGACCATGTTCCATATGTAAGCTACACTTAGTAAATCACTATACACAAGAGAAAAAATGAAGGAGAGAGAGAGAGAGAGAAAAGAGATGCAGATGAGAAAGAGAGAGATTGATAAGAATAGAGAAGAAATAGAGAAAATGTGAAAGAGAAATTGAAAGAGAAAATTACAGAGAGAAAGAGAGAGACTAACAATGAGTAATGAAGATATAGATCGAAAGAAATATAAAAAGTGAAGGAGAGAATATATTCGAAGAAAGAAAGAAAGAAAGAAAGAAAAAAAGTGAAAAAAAAACAGAAAGAGAGTAATATATTAAGGTTGATGCAAAAATAATGTCGTTTTCTCACGTATGTTACTATGTGAGAAAACGACATTATTTTTGCACCAACCTAATATAAAGTGACAAAGAGAAAGTAAGAGAGGGGGAGAACGAGAAAGAAAGGAAGCGAAAATATAGAAGGAAAAAGATGAGGAAGAAGAGAGAGAGAGAGAAATAGCGAAAATAAGAGAGTAAGACGACAAAAGAATGTTGTGAGAAACAGAGACAGAAAATGGATAGAGAAGGGAATTGAGAAAGTACAGAAGAGAATAGGGAAGTGTCAAAAGAGAGAATGGGCAAAAGAGAAACTAAGGTGAAAATGGAAGAAAGAGAGAGAGAGAGAGAGAGAGAGAGAGAGAGAATGTAAGGGTGATATATATATAGAGAGGGGGCAGCACGCTTTTTTACAATGCTTTTCTCTCCCTTCCTCAGATCTCGCGAATGGTTAACATTTAATGAATTTCAATGCTGCTTTTAAAATAAAGACAAATTCAGTTACGACTTTGTAAGAAATGAAAATTTCAAGCTTGTGCATTAGTACAACTTCGTGATTCATTGACTTGCTACTAATACATATTTATAGGAGAGTTGTTTTCACGAATGGTTACTCATTTGAATCTTATCAGTTACTAGACATTTAGCTAAATGCTTAGTGGGAGGACCAGACAAAATTTCAATTTCAATTTTATTTATATTTCTAACAATTTTGCTATTAATATTACTTCCCTAAAGATAGAAAGAAGGGCACGACATAATGGTAATTGTAATCGTGTTATTAGCCTGACATTTTATTATTATTATTATTATTATTATTATTATTATTATTATTATTATTATTATTATCTTTGATTTCTGTTGTGTACTCATTTCTTTCTGGCTCCCAACCGGAGAAAGAAGATCAGAAATGTCATCATGATAGTTTCAATGAAAGTTTTCACAAGAAAATAAAAATAAAACGAGCAAAGATCACACATTTTGCATAGACAATACACTTAGTAAGGCGTGATATGTACTTGAGAGAAAAAATATCTTGAATTTATTTAAGGCGGGTTCAACAAAGGACTCGTTTCCACTCAAACCGAAGATCCCTACTAAAACTGGAATTCTTGTTGTCTTCATGTGGCACATTTTCTATTTCAATATCTACCCTATATTATAGTTTTTGAAGATCTTCAAAGATACATTACAGTCTCCAGGAACTACGATGTCGGCAAGAAAGCACATTCTGTTTTTATCGTCTTTGATCACAATGATTGATTATTAGCTTTGATTGTGTGTATATTGTAAAGTCCCAGAAAATTATTGAAAGGTTCTATCTCTGTATCTGGGTGGTGTCAATACAAATTCCTTACAGCGTCATTTCCGTAAATTATGCACATTTTCTAGTACAGATACTGACTTACCCTGGCTTTCTAAGTTTTATATTGGATGGATGCTAATAACATGCAAGCTTTTACAAGATTGTCAATTGTATTCATAATCTCGGTTTAACAAAATATATCAGTATATTTGCGTCGTATTTTCTTTTAGCAAGCATTGATTCTGTGCAGCAGGTATAAGACTATTGTTATTGGGGAAATATGATATATATATATATATATATATATATATATATATATATATATATATATTTGATGCATGTTTCCTTAAATAATATAGACAAGTTTTGTCTATTTATTTTAAGTAAGTTCCTTTCATATTGTCTGATAAGTTTAATAACATTATCATTGATGGACGAAAGGAAATCGCCATATTGATACATGTTTAAATCAAATCTAAGCTTTAGACTTACATAAGCCATTATCAAAGATGACAATTACTTTTCAATATATCAACCAATAATTGGTGAATGACTCAGACTCAACATAGATGCCAACATAAAGTGCCTTGAGAAGGTAGTGTGATCTCGGTCAAAAGGGTGGCTGCTGGAAGAATCTATATCTGGCAACAGGACTTTGTACCATGGCCCACAAGCAGAAGAACTGAATCATGGCTGTCAGGCAATTTCTGCGATCATATCACCTTTTATATCTGGACAAACAGCAACACCAATGATTATTATGTTTGTGGAGAAGATGAGCGAATGATCAACAAAATTCATTGTAACACCAAATGTGAACTGAAGGCAAGGATTATGGCTGCATTCACTAAATTAAACAAGGAGATCGTTCAGACAAGTTTAAGGAGATTCTGAAGTAGTCTGAAGGCCGTGATTGAAGGCAATGACTGAGGTAAACAGGACAGAACGAAAAAAACTGCGACTTCAGACAGACTATCGAACATTTTCGATTTTTTTAGCGGCATATCAAACTCTCGGAATTATTTATTGTACTTTTGGTAATTCAACTATAATATGGTTGGTAATTTTTTATATAAAATGTATTGCTGGTAGCTTTTTTACTATAAAAATGTATTTTTATACTATCATAATATTTGTTAGGAGAAGGGGGACATTATTTGTCTATAGATGGGACCATAACAGATGCTACCACCCCAGTTAGGATGGAACTGAGAAAAACAAAAATTAAAAAGTGGTTCCACAATTTTCAAAACTTCCAATCTCTTGAACAGAAGTCTTGAAGCCGGATGTAGAAAATTAAACTGGTAAACTTTTGTTGAATTTAATAAAACCTTTATCGATATCTATCTATCTATCTATCTATCTATCTATCTATCTATCTATCTATCTATCTATCTATCTATCTATGTGTAGGTGATTGTGTCTGCCATTTTGTTTGTTATAGTGACCAATGTATTAGGGAGATAGATAACACATCTGTAATTTTGTCGATTACGACAGTTAATTTTTCGCTATCTATAATTTTAGTTCTTCTCTTTCGTCTAATCCTAACCTATTTGGAAATGCATTAAACGTCTTCGCCCAAAGAATTGGACAATATATAGTTCCACAAGAAAATTAGACCATTTTTTTTATTCCTCCTTCTTCAGTAGATATCAGTTTACACTGGCTTACAATGTTTTTCCCTTTCTTTATAGAATCGCATTAATTTCTGATTCTTCATAGAATTATTAAATTAATTTCAATGCAGTCATCAAAATAAATCTGAAATGTATTTTTTAAACAACTCTGTACTTTTGAAAATAAAATTCCTCGATTTCCTTGTACAATGTGGCTAATACCTTAAGGGTTCAAGAATTGTAATGGTAATTAAAAGACATTGGTTGTTCCAGAACAGATTGCCATCTTGACTATCATCAGTAGTAAATTCTTCTTGAATATCAAATAAATTTACACATCTTTGCTCACAATCCTTTATTTACATATGTCAAAAACAGTCTCCCTATATGCCAGTATGTGCTGGACAATCTCCTCAAAGATGAAGAAAAGTCTTCAGGCAAGAAAAAATGCGTTGAGAATAGCGTCGACTGAATGACTAAGAAATGACGAAGTTTCAGAGAAAATGGAAGCAAAAAGGACGCATACTTACCATCAGAAAGAGAACGTTGAATTGTCCATAATGAGGAAAGAAGGCTCGGAAAAATTGAATCTCACCGGACATATTAAAGGCAAGAAGAACATAGGAAAAAGGGCATAATCTACCTAACAAATTGTGTAAATGGATGTCAGAAGAGGATTTGGGAGAGATGATAAAAAGCCAAAATTTACTTAGAGTAACAGTCGACCGAAAATTTACACGGAGAGCCATGATCGCTAACGCCCTGAACGGACAGAGTATACAGAGGAAGAGGAAATATCTCAATTATTCCACCGGCAATGATTTAAACTTTGTAATTACACGCTAATAAATGTTTTATTGAAGGTTTCTGACTGTTTCCTGTGGGATAGACAGTGATATGATACTGTTGCTCATGACTAAGTTAATGGCATTTCGACTGCTCCAACATAGCCATTTTCTCATCCAATAATCTTCTGGTCCAGGTCAAAAATGTCTTTACAGTGATAAAATGGCCCTTTCATTATTAGGCGACTAAACCATTCCAGTAATCGATGAGGTGCCAATACTGTAGCAGAACACAGCTATCATTAAGATATAACAATATATATATATATATATATATATATATATATATATATATATATATATATATATATATATATATATTATGCAGTGTTACATTAGAACATGCACATACCCACTACAAAACTGCATATCTTGTTTCAACGCTAAAAAAATCATCCGATGGGATATATATATATATATATATATATATATATATATATATATATATATATATATATATCTCATCAAGGGCTACACTACAACATTTTTAACACGGAGACTAACTCTACACCTTTCTGACAATAGCTCATTTACCGGACACTATTCGGAAAATACTTGTTGACAACATTAATATAATAGCTTCATCTTCATGCAAAAAAGGCTAAAAATAATGGAAGCCTTATTAATAAAAACAAACAAACCAACACTTAATAATATTAACTTTGAACATGGACATATTTGCTTAAGGCCTAACCCCTTCAGCGCCATTTATTTGGGGAAAAACGTTTCATTTTCAGATAATTTAAAAAAAAATGTTTTTAATATAGTAACTAAGAAACTGAAGCACTTTGAAGTATCCCATTTATGATGAACACATCTACCAGACATATAAGTTGACAGTTGCATTTGTTTCAAACTCAGAATGACAGAAAAAGAATCAAAATCGACGTATAAACACGCCTGTAGGTGACTTGAAGGTTGTGCTTTGGACGTGTTCATTCGTCAGAGTTTGAAAAACACTTCCGGCAATGTATATATATGTTTACACCAGGGAAGGGATTAACGTCCTTTCAAATATGAAAGCAACGTTGATAAAAAGTCTTTGCTTGTTGACAAGTTTTGATAAGAAAAATATTCTGTAATTGATTAAAACTATTTTTTAGCTGAATGCTGACTGCACTTCCCAGGAAATAAGAAAATTTCAACAGAACGTAATGAAATCCTGAAAAATTCATCTTACTAACTTCAATAAGGAATTAAAAAAAACATTCTTGTTTCAAAAATATTCAAAACATAAGGAAATAAATTCTGTGGAATTATTTAAAAAAAAAAAAATTTCTCGGTCGTAATTAAATCTTGATTATGTTTACTTTAAATATGGATAATTAACACTCGATTAACTTTGTGTGTGCAGGCTCAATAATTTACAAGTTTTAAGATCACAATTTCTATGCACATTCAAGATGTAATTAGATTATCCAGGATCTATTTGAACTAGCTTTAATTTTTTCCCTTAAAGTAAGTTCGCAGTTTTCCCTCACCAAATATGGAATGGTTCTCACGATTTAAATGGAACTCTTTACTTTATTACCGCCATAGAACAATCCGATGGACAAATAAATTGTCCACCATTCACAGAATTGTCCATAAGAATCCAGAAACAAAACATTTTACCAGAAATTTTGGGCTAAATAAGGAATCGTCTTCAGTTCAAGATAAAAAAACAAATAAGCGAAAAATACTTCTGTTGTCCGCAAGACAATCAAGAATTCCACAAGAAACACGATATATAGAAAAAGGATCCGCGTTATTAATTGTATCGATCGAGTGATCTCTCACTGACAAGATAAGAAATAGTGCTCAGGTCAATGACATTTAATGTATAGATATGAGAATGTTTCATGTATCATGTCTATTTGATTCTTTTAAACCAAAGTTGGTATAATTTGAACCTTTCCGAATTCAAAGAGAGGCACATATGTTTAATCAATGAAATATCAGACAACACAAAATTTAAAAAAAATACCAGCATTTCTTTCTTCTTTTCCTTGATATCTCAATTTAATAAACATGATAAGTGTTAGAATGATAAACCTTTCGTATTTGCTCTTTATCTTCTGTCGAATTCCAATTCGTATTTAACCCCAACTCATATATATATATATATATATATATATATATATATATATATATATATATATATATATTTCCTAATCCTAAGGAGCCAGGCAAACCTACCTAGGTTTCACCTAAACGGACCTTCCGGGTAAAGCCGGCAGAAAAGGAAAATTATTGAACAGTATTTATTGCTAAAACCAAATATAACCATGACCACGTGACAAAAGAAAAAAAAAATCATAAAAAAGACAAACAACGGGGGTGGGGTATGTTCTTTGTTGAACAACCAACAAAATAAAAAAAAAAAAAACTATTCTAATAACCAGCTTTTCTTATGCCTACACCTACTAAGAATTTCAGATTTTTGGTTCAATAAATTTTTAGGTTCTTGTAGTTTTTCCTCCATATTTAAAGAACAGAACATATCACCTGTCTTATATTTATAACATATTTTTTAATATTTCCCATTTCAAAATGGTGTCATTATTATCTTCTTGTTTGATCGTCCATATATATATATTATAATCCACAGACAGTTTTGCTGAATCAGAGCTTTTGCATATGACTAAACGTCCGATTGCTTGCAGCTGCAGCGAAACCCGACCGGTTCAATCAGAGATCGTACCCCAAGGCTACCGTCGCACAGCAGCGAGAAAGAGAACTTTTAAGGTTTTCTATACAAAATACACCTGCTCTTCAGTTGAAGAGCAATGCGTTAATAGCAATAGGAGCCATTGCTTTTAAAATTAACTTTTATTAAGAGAGCTCAATCGGATTTCTCAGGGTCATATATATTGTCATCCACAGACAGACTGTATCACAGCTCTTCAGTGTGGCTAGACGCCTGGTTGCTTCAAGCATGGATCGAAACCCGGCCGCTTCGTCGTACGGCACAGAGAAAGGGAAAGTTTAACGTTTTCTATACGAAATACGCCGGTGGCCGGGTGAGCTCAATTCAATTGAAGAGCAATACATTAATAGCAGTAGGAGCCAGTGTTTTTAAAATTACATTTTTCTCAAGAGAGCTCAACCGGATTTCACGGGATCATATATTCATAAGATCGTATATAGACACACATCCATATATATATATATATATATATATATATATATATATATATATATATATATATATGTGTGTGTGTGTGTGTGTGTGTGAGTGCGTGTGTGTGTATATGTGTATTGCTATAATAGGAACGAACTGTCAGATTGATTACCCTTATTTATTTAGTATTTTATTTAAAAAAAAAACAGTGCTCGATAGAGAAGTAGAGCTTAGATTATAATTATTTAAAAAAATATAATTACATCGTCCAATAGTTAAGGTTTAATATTCAAAATTAAACCTGGATACGGATGGTAGTTTCGAAACATAATAATTTCTGTGTAGCGATGGAATAATATTTTTAAAAAATAATTATAAATATATATATATATATATATATATATATATATATATATATATATATATATATATATATAAAGTGAACATTGAAGTCAACATTTACAGGTTTACATGTGACAGGTTGTTTGATGCTAGACGCGATGACGATTACGTCTAGCATGAAACAGACCCTCGCCTCTGAGTGTTGACTTCAATGTTCACTTTTATTCATATTTACATACGCTCTATCTCTGATATTGAGCATTTTATCCAGTAAATATAGGACATCTTAAAACTATATTTATTCATATATATATATATATATATATATATATATATATATATATATATATATATATATATATTGAAATAATAACTATGAACACATATCTAAGGACACACACTGTTAGCTGATGATTGAATATTTTTTCAAAATTTTCACGTCAAAAAATATGATTTGATTGACTCATAGTAATAATTCTTCACGTCAATCTACTTCCATAAATCTTGTCGTTAATGATCTTGCTTGCAATCACTCGTGAAATTTTGTCGATTAAATAATTTGACTGAATTGCAACACTAAATGATTAATAGATATCTGTTAATACAAAGAGTTTAACGGTTTTAAATGAAATATACTTTATTCTAATGTTTTGTCATGTCCAAAATTCTTTAACATTTTAGACGGCATATCTCTCAGCTAAGCTGAGATGTGACATTTGTTATAAGCACAAGTACATTTGCATAGCGCACGCAGCTAAGGTAAAGAAAGTAAAAACAAAAAAGGAAATGTTGTCAGAAAGAAAGAAAAGAGAATTAAACTTCTAATATCTAACACTTTATATAGCAATGAATACTGGTAAATAGCCTCACAGATGAACAGAATAATAAAATATAAAGATAAATGCAAACTATTAAACCAACGGAAAAAAACTAATCATGGAATGTAGACATAGGAACAAATTCAAAATTACATAAGAATACATTTTAAGACATTTTTATGTTTTTACATTCTTTTTTATAGATACAAATACTTAAGTAAATGCTCTGTTTATAATAAACAATGTTAACAACATTTACCGCCTGAAAAAAAAATGTCTTAAAATAGTTGTCGAACAGAATATATATGTATATATGGGGTGTGTATGTGTACGTATAGTGGCATATATGTATGTATATGTAAATGTACATATATGTATATGTGAAGCTATGTACGCATATATAAGTGTGTGGGACAGCATGACTTATTCTACTGGGTGCTCTGGTGTTACTTAGAATCTATGAATATATCACTCAACTAATTTACTTTTATCTTAACTGCTTTGAGTTTAAATTCCCCAACACTTGATGCTTGTATAGGAAACGGCACATAGTAGGAATCGAAATTTGGCTATAAACAACGAAAGGTTTTAGCCATTAATAAACTCCAACCCCAAACTTCTTCCCAAGAAAAAGATAACTTTCGCTCTCCACCAATCGCATACACAAGCTCCTTCCTTATTAACAAGGTGTCTACCAGAGGAGGACTGACATTGAAAATAAATTTAAAAAATGCTTCGAGACAGACACTTAGGGGCTGATGATAGCTGCATATACACCAGATTGAAATAGACTATTCCCATTGTGAGGTAATCTTTTGTTGTTTGCTATATATATATATATATATATATATATATATATATATATATATATATATATATATATATCCGACTACACGTAAAGGTGGCTATATCACAGTTACTTTTTGTGAATTACGTTTTCATAGTTAAATATACATGGTCACGATGTATACTTAAATTAAGCATCGAGTTCACGTGATTTTCTTCCATTCGATCATGTGTGAAATTTTGTATAAATCTGGCGTGTTTTATCATAGCGCGTGTTATTTTGTTGTTGGTTGGTATATCATTGGATTCGAAAGGAACACTTACTCAGAATTAAATTTAATCATATTTATTATCACGGAATTTTCCTGCAGTTGAAGTAATTTGCATGGATTTATAATAAAGAATCAATCAACGATAACACCTAAATACATTCTCCATATTATGAGATCTTTTCATTCATTGACGACACCTTACCCGGATTAGTCTACAGAACCCTATGTGGGGAAAATACATATGATACTATGATATATGGGTGCACCTCAAAAATTCTAACCAGAGCTTAACAGCTGATATCCCGTCTGACATAACTTAAGTGGGAGAAAAAAAGTAGTTGGTCACATTCAAAGCGTGGAAAATGAAATTAGAAATGTTCCTTCATTAGCTAGAAGATACAGAATATTCACCAATCACGATGAACTTGTGTTTCCTCAGGGAAGCGCAGTATCTTGAGCGCTGATCGGGACTTAAACACAACCCAAATAAGTTCAACTTGTACATAAAATCCATCACTAAATCTCTGGAAAAATGACTGATTCACCGCACTAGGAAGTACCTGATTCATCTCAGATCAGACCGAAAATGGAAGACTGATGCCATATATAGGCAGGAACTGCGCAGTCTTCACTTTACATTCTCGATAGAATCTTAAATCTTCTCCGCGTTCTTGTGGGTGACAAATTATTTTTTACATTACAACCCCTTCCCCACAGACTCGCTGCTCAATCGCTATTTCCATGGAGAGTGTTTAGACTAAGTACATTCCTTAGTTCCACCAATTCTTAACATCGCAGCTGAGAGCCGCCATGCAAAGGACATTTTAGCAAGGCACCCACATTTCCTCTGAATTCCATTGAAGAAATGTAAATTCCATTCAAGAAACTTCTTTTCATAAACAGCTTCTTCGTGAAGAGTATGCTTCTACAATCTTAACCTGCTCAAGTCTATTGTCAACTATTATATTCGCTAAATACCCCATATACTATATATTTTACTCTTTATCACACTACCTCGGGTTGCTCTTGAGCCTTGTAGAGGAGGAAAATCACTAAAAATAACGTCCTGTTTTTGTTTTTTTTACTATCGTAAGTAAACTGATGAAGGTGCCAATTCTAAAAAACTAAATCCTCACTTGCTATCCTTCATTTTACCTATCAGAGTTCAAGTAATTTAAGACTATTTTGATGCTATTTCCCTTCAAAGGACATGAACAGGAAATTGTGGAGAGTCATGATCGCCTATGTCATGAAGACACCCACACATAGAAGAAGAAGAATAAGTTTGAGTGAATAGATGGCGGAATAGGGTTTAGGAGAAATAACGAAAAGACAAATTTATTAAGAACTCAAATAACAGGAAATTGTGGAGAGTCATGATCGCCTATTTCCTGAAGGGACTCATACATAGAAGAAAAATGAGTTTGAGTAAATAGATGTCGGAATAGGTTTTAGGAGAGCAAGCAAAAGACAAAATTTGAGAGCTGGAAAGGACAGTAAATTGTGGCAAGCCGTGGCTGCCTACGTCTAGTACATAAAGAAGAACTGATCAGTGGCGATCTCTTTATACATATGTATGTAAATGCACAGAGCATAGTCTAGAAAGAGGTAAATAGAGAAAAAAGTATTATAAAGATTAAGGTCAGTGACAGTTTTTGGATATGCATTTATTTTGTTATATGCTTCCGTTGTTGAATTGATCAACATGAATCCCATAAATTTGGGGGCCTTATCTAAGATTGCTTTTTTACACCTGCTTCCACGAATTACTTGAACAATCGAAATATATTATATCTCGACATGTTTTATTTAGTATCTTTTACCTAATATAAGGCTCAAGAGGCGCCCAAGGTAGAGGGTCACTAAATGAGGCTGTTGCATGGATGTAGGAGGGTAAAGTACTGGTTATGAGGATATGTAAGATAGATAACAGTTAACCCTAGACATGAAGCGATCAAAAAATGTAATAGTGTATTTAACACTGTACCACTGGCGGAGGTCCTAGCGACCTCTTGCGGAACCCTAGGGTCCGAGAAAAGTGCCTTATTTAAAATTCTAAAATACTGACGTGAAAATGTCCTCTATTTTTGATGTATACTGATTTTTGAGTCTATAATTATTATTGACTACAATGAGCCAACGATTATGGCGCCTTAATAAGAAACATTAGTGTTTCTCTTTATGTAATGCTTCAATTTTTCTATTTAGTTTTGTTTGTCAGCGGGAGTTTACAAAATGGCTTGTTACTAGCGTATTCACTTTCCATTTGATGCTGTTAAAATAACCCTAAAAACATTTCTGTTTCGTGTCTTCGAATATTCACGCTAATATCAAAAGGAAAACATACTGAGGAATTGAGTGCAGATCAAATGTTCTGCAGTATCCAGGAGATTTTGGCATCAAAATAAACCAAAATCTCAAAAATACCATAATATCCATATGCTATATTTTTGATATTCTCCGAAAAATATCTGATGATGACATTAGTCGAATACTGCTGTCACATATGGTCCGGTGCTCCTGTTGTATATTTAAAGATTCTTGATAAAATCCAAACAAGAATCAGCAATATTATTGGTCCTGACCTGGCATCTCGGCTTCATTCACTTCTCCGTGTCTTTTCTAAATAATTTCAAGGTAATTGTACGGCTGAACTCTACGCTACGGTACCAAGACTTTATGAATTTACGCGCAGTACTAGATTACCAGGAAGGTTTCATCAACTCACAGTTGAATTGGCAGCATGCAACCGTAAATTCTATGCTAGCAGTTTCTTTACTCGCACTTCTCGCTTGTGGGATTTTTTCTCTATTTTCTTTTTGATTACTCTTCTGTTGTTCTCGCTCCTTAATATCGTTTCTCTTTTTTCTTATTTTTTCATATTCGGTAACCCCTTGTGTCTTGGTCGTTTTACTGCCTTGCTTGGGGTGAACTCGATTAACAAAGTTACCACTAGTTCAGACCTTTAGAGCAATGATCCCAGTATACAACGCGTTTAGGGTCGATTCACCCATATTCCATTTATATTACAAGAGATCCTCCCCAAGACAAAATAATTTCTGTAACAGGCTCCTACGAAAATACATCCATATTTACTACAAAGTTAACTTCTTCAAGTTTTCAAGTAAATGGACTCTCCCGTCGGTTTTGACGTATGAGGATCTGACAGCTTAGTTGATACAGTTATAACATTTTGTGCGATAATCTTAAGTGGCACTGAAGACTCGATAGTGATTTACAAAGGAGCCCGGCTATGGAGAAAGAGTAAGGATTGTAGGATGAGATCATTGTTAGATTGGCTGATCTTTTAGATCTTGCTCTCGCTTCTTAAAGGTGATTCACACAAGCTGATTGGAAACTGCTGAGTCCATTAAAACACGTTAATCTCCATTCTACCCGCACCAAGGCTAAGCGCTCAAGGGTGTTATGACGTTTATTACAGCTGACAATATATATATTGAATAACAATATATATATATATATATATATATATATATATTATAATAATAATAAAAAGAAAGAACAGTAAGATATATAATCCGGTGTCCTTATTGATATTTTTATTTTTACAAAAGAGTGCTCAATGTAAATTTACAGCGCATAAAATATTATGAATTAACTGATTTAAAATATGGTTTCTTCGCTACACAGGAATTACTACATTTCGAAAACCGAAGAGTAAAACTTCAAATTTAATTATATAATTAAATAAAAAGCATTAGTTCTGTTTCATCTTCAAGGGAATTTTTGAATAAGTTATGTTTAAATCTTCCGAGTTTTAAAGGCACATATAATTCATAATTTCTTGTTTCCAAGGATACAGAGAAATCCAGTCATTTAGACAGGGGCGGTAGAATGTTCATTTTTATTAACTATTATTGTATCAATTATGAGTTACGTTCGAAAAAGAGGTTAAGTTTAAGGAGGGCAGGGGTGCATTTTCCAACGAAATTTGACCTCCGTTCAACGCATGTCGTTTGGATTTTTCTATTATCGACAAAAAGATTTTCGACATTTTTTCCATTAAATTCGTGCTTGTATACTTAAAGATTCTTTCTAAAAGGGGGGGTGTTTGGGTTAGAATACGTTATATTGAACTACAACTATAAAATATTATTTTTACTCTTAATTACTAATAGACTATATTTCTTTTTAAATCAAGTAAATGTAATGGAATTACTTAAATTATTTAAAAATTATTACATATTGAGTATGTATATTACCAGCTCCCATTTTTATGTCTTAATTTTTATTTTATTTTTCAATATTATTTAAGGAAAATTTTTGACAATGTCGGCAAAGAATAGCTATTTCATTTTTTTGATTCAGTAAACTTTTATTTTTTATAAACTTAGCAATATATAGTTTCTGATGTATGCACAAAGGACATGGGTCATTTAATGACCTACATATTCTAGCGTTACGTATTAATTTCCATTTTACTGTAGGTGTTTTATTGGTTTCTTTTAAGTGCCAGAAATATATATACATATATATATATATATATATATATATATATATATATATATATGTGTGTGTGTGTGTGTGTGTGTGTGTGTGTGTGTGTGTGTGTGTATATTGAATTGCCCCATATATATATATAGTGTTATTGAAAAAAATGAACCGATTTCCTTACGCCTTGCTTCAGTTCTCAAACATCGACATTGAATGAGTCAGTGACCATTTGAAAGAGGAGTTCTCTAAGATTTCAATGGGTGCTACAGGGGTACTGTAGTCACGCCGAATCTCCGGCAACGTTCAGTTGTTTGTTTACCCTCGGAATCACTAGTCTTCGGCAAAAGGCGTTCTGCGTTGCCGAGTTCGCAAAACCAAATACGGTTGTCACTGTCCAACGTCTTTTTCAAGGCATTTTGACATTAATCAGCCCTCTCCTAAGAACATTCGACGGTGGTTTAAACAGTTTCAAGAGAGTGGATGTCTGTGTAAAGGAAAAAAGTACAGGACAACCACGAGAGATCCGTGCTGCGTTTGAGAGGAGTCCACGGAAGTCCACAAATCGAGCTAGCCATCAGCATGCGGTCTCTGAATTGGCGTATGCTAAGATAACATTTGAAACTTTACAGTCTATGCCTCCAAGACCTTGCTCTCTGTGCTTGGCCTGTGAGATCCTCATACCTCACCTTGTGTGATTTTCCTTGTGAGCATACGTAAAAGACCGCTAATTACTAACGTCGATGACCTAGAATATTGAATAACAACAGCGATCAACTCAGTGAATGGCGATATGCTGATACGCGTCTGGAAATAATTCTCTTATAGCAATGATGTTTCATAATATATATATATATATATATATATATATATATATATATATATATATATATATATATACATACATATATATATATATAAATATATATATATATATATATATAAACTAATAAAAAAATTACAACAATAACAACAACATTTACTGACTATCGTTTATTAGTTACCTCACTCAGCTTCCTCCATAATTTACCTTGGCTTTCACAATCTGAAGGATATTAATGATCATTCTTAAATAAAATAAAATAAAATAAAAATTATATTTTTTACTTTTTGTCTCTAAATACATAGTTCAAAATATCAAATATGTAAAGTTCATTTGAAAAAATCCTATTAAACGAAAAACTGACAAATAAAACGTCAATTTGAACCTGCGAATTTGAACTCAGGGCAGAGGAAGCAGCTGTATTATACGTAATCTGAATATATATATATATATACAGAGTCCGACAATTTATTTATTAAAGATATTTTTTATGTTTAACGTTCTTTTTATAGATACAAGTATTTAAGTAAATGCTCTGTTTATAATAAACAGTATTAAATAACATTTACCAGCCTGAATGTCCGAGAAATTTTCATAGAACGAATATTTTCAAGGACGAATATTTTCTATGAAAATTTCTCGGACATTCAGGCCGGTAAATGTTATTTAATACTGTTTATTATAAACAGAGCATTTACTTAAATACTTGTATCTATAAAAAGAACGTTAGACATAAAAAATGTCTTTAATATATATATATATATATATATATATATATATATATATATATATATATATATATATATATATATATAAGGTCGCAGGTTCAAATTCACGTTTCATTTGTCAGTTTCTCGTTTAATAGGATTTTTTCAAATGAACTTTATATATTTGATATTTTGAACTATGTATTTAGAGACAAAAAATAAAAATATAATATATATCTATCTATCTATATATATATATATATATATATATATATATATATATATATATATATATATATATATATATATATATATATATATATATATTTGGCTGGATTGATGTGAGATTGTTAGCCTAGGTTTCACGCTTTTGTTTTTTTTAAATTTTGGATCAATACACGCAACCTACATAAATCCAAAATTTTAAAACATTTAATCAGTTTGTCTGACGATCGCAAAATCGTGAAACTCAGGGTCACAAATTCATATCAATCCAACCATATATGTTAGCTCTATCTTTAATATTGAGCGCTTTCTAAAATGCACCGCGCATATAATATATAAATAATGATATATATATCACATATATATTTATATTTATATACTCACACTTTTCACACACACACACATATATATGTGTGTGTGTATGTGTATGTATGTGTGTGTGTGTTATTGATCTTTTTCAAAACTTCTCTTGGAATATGAAATTTCCCAAGTTTCTAAAACTTTTCTTCTACCACGAAATAATATTCTTACGCCATTATTTTTTTATTTTATTTTGTCGAATGTTAACACAATTAATTCAATTTTTTATGACGGTTATTTTTTTTTTTATTTGTGTCGACATTCAAATTTCTAATTAAATAGGCGTAGTTTTAAGTCGGTCGGGTTTTTATGTAAGCGGATGTTTTAAATTTCCATATTTAAGTCAATTAGCAAAATAATTCTTGAGTAAGAAATTATATTATTTAGTTTAATTCCTTTTTAGAAGAGATTCACCATGTTGTGTATACAAATACAGTCAGAGAAGTAATTATTTGTCATCAATTATGTATATTCTTATCCATTTCTAAGAATATGAAACCCTCACAGAAGTTTCCTTCTACGAATATCTTAAGAAATATTTATAGACAAATTATAGCTTGGCTTCTCTAATCAATCCCACAATGCCTGCGTTTTATATTTCAAGTTTTTAAAATGTCTTTTTAAGATATTCCATTTAGAAAATCTATATCCTCCATTTTCGTGACATGCGGTCAGCAACGAAATTATACATACACCCATCAATTTTGAATATTTTTATTCATTTCCGAGAATCTAATGTCCGTAGGATGCCATTTTTTTTAAATATGTTAATAAGCACAAGAAAAGGAACAACAGGTTCAATACAACAAATTACAGATGCGAATTATACAAAATAGGAAAATACAAAATTATTCGTACAATGTGAAAAACAGAAAACATTGAAAAAATTAATGTTCAAAAACATGGCCTCTCATCTTTATAACATGCTGCAATCGTTTTTTCTAAAGTTTTTTCATGAGATTTCAACAAGTCTTTTCTTCTATTTTCTTCCGTTCTAACCTATTGTTCTGAAAATTGAGTTTTATTGAGTTTTATATTCTTTTTTTTTTGTGCTTATTACCATATAAAAAAACTAACGGCATTAGATTCTGAGAAATGGATAAAAATATTCAAAATTGATAGGTGTACGAAAAATTTAGTCGTTGCCAGTATGTTATCAAAATGGAGGATGTAGATTTTCAAATTGGAATATTTAAAAAAAACACATTTTATAAACTTGAAATATTTAACACAAATTGTGGGAGTGATTAGAGATGCCAAGCCAACACCTACAATTTGTACTTAAATATTGCTTAGATATTCGTAAAAGGAAATTTCTCTGAGGCTGGTAAGTATTAATATCCTAGATATTCGTAGAAAGAGGCTTCTGTGTTGCTAGCTAGAAATAATGCTAGACAGCAACACATACGTTCCCTTCTACGAATATCCAGGAAAATCATTCTAGCCATCGCTACAGAATTTACCCCCTACGATTATTTATTAAATTTTTTTAACTAAAACTACAGACATTACTTAATAAGGAATTACTTCTAGCTAGCACCTCTATATTGTACTGCGTTATGTCTATTTTAGTTTTGGATTTAACATCGGGTCTATGTTAAGCTTTTCTGATTTTCTTTTTGTTTTTAGGGGGAAGACAGCCCTAAAGTTCTTTTCTGTCACTGCTGTTTGGTCATGGATATTCAACTGATTGTATTTGGGTAGAAATCTTTCATTTATACATATTTCACCTTCATTGGAAGATTTTGTGAATACTTTTGACTAAACCCAATTAGACATCTTAAAGCCGGTTTAATTACAACCGTGAAATTCTCACATACACAGAATAGATAACATAAAACATTTAATGAATTTAGTAAATTTAATCACCTTTTCACCCCTAATATTTCTTAGGGGACTAAAAAAATAAAATAAATTCTAATTAAAATTAATCACCTTAATCATATAAGTCGATAAACAAATAAAATCAATGTTTCGGCCGTTGTACGCTCTGGCCTTCTTCAGCTGATTGGAAAATCGAACTGAACCCTTTATTTCGTTCACCGGCATAAATCACCCAGTGGATAAAGGCATTGATTATATCCAGTAACAAAACCCAAATAGTGGTGAGTTCAATACCAATCTACAGTAGTGGTGAAACAAACATTTTAAGTTATAGGGAAATAACTGAGATGTATGGCACGTGGAACTAGAATAATCTATCCCGGGCGACGAAATAAAGGGTTCGAATTCGAAATTCCATTCACCGTAAGAAGGCCGGAGCGTACAAATACCGAAACGTTCTGAAGATGGGAATAACAGTCCGAATAAAGTAAGTAATCATAATACCTCATGACTGAGATATAGACAGAAGCTAAATTAACATAAATATATTAAGAAATAATAATTTAACTAAATACAACGTAAAAATGCTATTGAAAATAACTATTAGTGTTAGCTGAAATGACTCAGAAGACATGGAAAATTTTCATATTCCAATAAAAGTGTACAAAAGATAAAAAAAAAAAAAAAACAGATAATATAAACGGAACTTCTATATGATAAAAATTAGTTTGATGGTAAAATATATTTATTGGAAATAGTGCTCAATATCAGGGATGGCGCTGATATAAATAATTGTGGAAATCAGGTCAACACAGAATAGTCAATCTTGATGGCCCGAAGACTGGGTCCAAAAGCGTCTCCGAATCCTTTTGGGTGATCAGTTATTTTCACACGCCGCAAGCCTCTAGCGGTTTCTATCACTATTTCCATGAAATGAATTCCGACCCACTAGATTTGTTAGCTCCACCAGTTCTAATCTTCACGGCTAGTACCCGCCATACCACGAAAATTATAACGAACAAAATCCCATTATTTTATTATTCCATTCCACTCGATCAGCCTCTTCCGACGAACTGCTGTTTTGTGGAAGAACAGACTCACAAGACGATGATTCCCTGATCATTACAATCTTAGGTAAAGTCCTCACCGTTATCTGCTCCAAATAATCCCATAAATTTTGCTTGTTACTCAGGAACCCCCTGCCTTTATTGACTCATGGGCATTGTACAGGGTGAGCATTATTGTGGAGCAAAATTGTCCTACTGATAGACTTGTTGCCAACCAAGATTAAAGAGTGTAAACTGCATTGTTAATAACAGCTGGGTGAGCAGAGAAAAATGTGTTCTCACCCTGCCAGGAATATTTGTGCACCGATAAACTCTACGCACACATCCAGTAACTTTAAGACCTACTTTAATATAATGTCTCAGTTTTCCAAAATGAGTATGGACTTTAATACATCATTTGAATCAATAACTATAGGTCAACTATACAGATAATACACATATAATGATCTTTATCTCAACAAATATGAGGGTTTTGATCCCAAATTTCACGTTATACATTCAGAAATCAGTCATTATTTGTATTACTTTATTTGTTGTTCTTTTTTTAAAGTTAGTAGAAATGTATGCACAAATTATTTACATTATTCGGACTATTGTCCTCATTTATGTCACCATATTTATTACAACATTTCGGCCGTTATACGCCCCGGCCTTCTTCAGGTGGTTGAAATGTTGAACTGAACCCTTTATTTCGCTCACTGGGGTAGACTGTTCTAGTTTCACGTGCCATGTTTAATGGATGTCAGTTATCAGTTATCTCCTGTTAATTTCCCTCTGAAAGTTCTCCACTGCCTTAACCGGGTATTGAACTCACAAACTTTGGGTCCTGTCACTGGATCTAACAAACGCCTTTGTCCAATGTGCATGTGTGCATGAGCGAAATAAAACTTTCAGTTCGACATACCAACCACCTGAAAAGTTGAAACGTTGTAATAAATATGGCGACAAAGATTAGGACAATAGTTCGAATAATGTAAATAATGTACATAAAATCTCATCTCAGAAATATAGATAGATATGTACAAATGTTCGTTCCTAAATCAATTATTTGATTATTTCTACTTTAAAAGATACAAAATAACAGAAAGCACATCACTTGAGGATTACCAAAAGCGGCAACAACTAAAATGGATAGCACATGTAACTCAAAGAGAAAATAATGGCATGGTGTTAACGTTCAAATAAAAGGTTAAGAAAGAGCGATAGCATCGACTTGATTCGAGAAACCTATTTTCCTGAAAAGTTCTTTTCAGAGAAAGATTTCATAAATTTCAACCGTGTTGTGTCGTTAAAAAACGACATTTTGCTGACACTTTGTCCATGTCAACGTAGACTTGCTAGATATTCGCTAATTGCAATGTAGTAGAGACTTTGTAATCGCAGACACCAATAATACGCCGTCGAACACTACGGGTGTCAGACGTCTTAGAATAATACTCGTTCGTACTAGTAGAGCATCTCGTATAGTGTGAAAAGAATAGCTGTCCGAATAGTACATATATATATATATATATATATATATATATATATATATATATATATATATATATATATATATATATATACACACACACACATAGAGATGTATACTTCGTGCTACTTCATATACACAAATGTACGCATACAAGCGTGTGGATGCATACATCCATACACAGCTAATATATATATATATTAAAGTCATTTTTTTAATTAGTGGGTTGCGCTGTATTTATCTGGCAATATGGGCCTGGGGGGTATTATTAACATCTTATATGGATGTTCCACATTTTTTAAAATTTTAAACGGTTTAATTGTATTCACTGCTTTCTGAAAGAGTCCTTTTTAATTCTCATTTATAAAATCTGTTACAATTAGCTGTACATTTGATTATCTTTCTACTCTCTCTCTTAGCTTCTTATGAAAACTAGAACATTTCTGTCCACAATTATGATACAGTGTTGCCACTCACTTATACAAGGTGTTGCGGCAAAATCCGACATTTGACAAAAAGAAAACGAAACAAGCAATTAAAACAAAAGTTGTATATGCGGAGACCCGAGAGTTTATATATCAGCAGAGCTACATACTACATTATTTTTCAGTGTAACTACGGCCGGCGGCGACGACCATCTCAAGTCGGGCGTGAAATGAGTCACACACTTTGGCGACCATGTACATAGCAGCTAACGCCTCCACGATGGCAGCCTTCAGAGAGTCGACCGTGTTGTTAGTGTGCTTGTTGATCTTGGCCTCGATTACGCCCCAGAAGAAATAGTCAAGGGGGTTGTAGTCAGGTGAGGAGGGCGGGCACAAGTCCGGCGACCAGTGGTGAGGAACATTGTTGAGCAGCCACTCCTGGGTCGTCTTGGCCTTGTGTACAGGAGCGGAGTCCTGCTGGAAGACGTAGGGTCGTCCAGCGGCGATCTTGTCCATCCAGGGCTTCAGCACGCTCCTCAGGACTTCCTGGTAGATATCAGCAGTGACGGAAGGAGAACTTAGGCGTGACGTCCTCCCACCTCGCTGCAGTGAGGCGGGGTATCTTGCCTCTACCAGAAGGTGCTGGGGAGCGTGCTGAAGCCCTGGATGGACGTACTTTCCCTTTTACTTTTCTATAAATACTTTATAATAATTGCTCTGATAAACTTTCCTCTATGGTACCTAGACTTTATGAACTTACTAAAATGGCGACTCTCATCATTTTACAGTTGAAATGGCTAACTGTAACCGTAAATTCTATGCAAAAAAAATTCTTTTATCGCACTTCTCGCTTGTGGTACTCCTTTCTGACTTCTTGCTTCCTAGTGAACCTTGATCTTCAAAAATATATCTGTAATATCATTCGTTTTCTTCTGACTTCTTAAAGCCTGTTCTTTTATTGTCCTCTCTGTTTAATAATGTTTTTATTTTTCTCATATTCATTCACATTCCGTAACCCCTACCATCTTAGTGGCTTTATTACCTTGTTTAGTGTGAAGTACTGTAAATGATATTTTATAAAACTTTGGTGCTTATTCATAATTGTAAGACAGACGTTGTATAGGAAATCCCAAATGGAGACATTCTTGAGTCAAAATGGTGAAGAAGTTTAACTTTGTTCTAATACGAATCCAAATTAAGTCAGCTAATTGCAGTTGTGCAAACTTTGATTTCCTAAAAGACTCAGGACACACCTAATATTTTAGTCAGTCAAATATACCTCCATATGTCTTCTTTCGCTTAAGTGCTTCGTCCCGGTGTCTTCTGAAGTTTACTTATAAATATGAGTCATATTGAAATACAGGTCTGTCTATCTGAAATAGCGGCGCCCGTAGTAAGAAACTGCTCAATCAAATTACTATTCTTTGGTGACGTATTTTGTAGTGTGTGCGGCACTTTGTTGCTTTGCAGCTAAAGTATGAAGTCCTTCGACGGCAAACGCTCATCTACAGACGCATCTCGCTAGTCCGTTCAAAATTGTCTTCAGAGACTTACGTCGACATTCGGCCATATTAACAAAAACAAAATTAGCTTAACAAACGGCAAAATCTGTCCGGCGACGCCTACAAAGACGAAACAGAAAGACGCTGCTGTAAATAGATAGACACTTTTTGTGGATATTATATATATATATATATATATATATATATATATATATATATATATATATATATGTGTGTGTGTGTGTGTGTGTGTGTGTGTGTGTGTGTGTGTGTGATTATATCTGAATATTTGAATTAACTTGAGTTAAAGTAGGCTCTGTTCTAAACAATCCGCCCTTGATGTTACCATGGAAATTTTTGATTTCAATTCTGACCATACTATTAAAACTCGTAAATTTCAGAAATAAGTCATTCCCAAAAAATTTCGCATGAAGATGGAACAGAGCCTACTTTAACTCATGTTAATTCAAATATTATTTTGAAGTTTTCGGCTCTTATTTTGAAACATGAGACCTCTTATGTAGCGAGTTGGAATCATATTTTTAAATAAATAATTATATATATATATATATATATATATATATATATATAGATGTATATGTACAAATTGATAATCGTTATATTCAAACTCGGTTTTCATGGTCGGCAAACTAGCTATCTATTTAAATTTCAGAGAGAGAGAGAGAGAGAGAGAGAGAGAGAGAGGGGGAGAAAGGAAGAGAGAATGAAATTTAAATAGATAGCTACTTTGCCGACCATGAAACCCGTGTTCGAATATAACGATTATCAATCTGTCAATATATATATATATATATATATATATATATATATATATATATATATACATATATATATTACATGAATCATTCATACAAAACAAGTATAGAGGTTAAAGATTTAAATGGCGAGAATACATCTTCGCAAACAATTTCAATAAGTTACACTAACCTCGAACCTGTATATGAATGATATGATCCCTGTTTATAAATTCCAGTTGCATAAGGTCTTTTTAATTTTTTAAAGCTTTCGTCTGTTCCTACAGACATCCTCAGGCATGGAAATAGATTTGTTCTTGTTTTTTACTTCTCGGTAATAAGAGGACAACGAAAATATAGATGTAATCCGAAAAAATGCTATGAGAAATGTGTTATTATTTTGGAACGTGCGGTCGCAACGCTGGGTTTGAATTTTAAATTTTAAGGTTGTGCGTTTGTATGAATGATTCATGTAATTATAAATTAAACTGCACCTTTTAATCGAAATTAAAATAACTGATGCAAGGTGCAACTTTCGGATAATAAGTGTGACATTTCTTTAATTATTGAACAATATAGTTCATGGCATATTGAGTGAAAACCTACAAGTATAAAATAATTCTCTTATTACAATATTTGTACAAAAACGCACAACCTTAAAAGGTAGGCGAGTAGTCAGCTTAAAGGGAAATAAAGCTTTGGTATAAGTTTATTTACTGGTTTTGTTTTTACTATAATATCTCCGGTCATCTGTTAAATCAATTTCCGGAACCTTCTTATATAATATTATTATGTTTAAAAAACGTCTGCGCCACTAAATTTATATAAACGACCATGTGTATATTTAGAAAGCTGAATATTTCAAACAATTAATATGAAATTTATATATTTCGAAATTTTATGTAAAGTCATAAATTTTAATTTCGGTGTAGTAAAAACAGAACTCGTTCAGAGAACACCTATATAAAACCGTTCTCTAAGATCAATGTTTAAAATGGCTTAAAGCGAATGAATGTTCGCGTTCTTAAAGAAAGCATTTCTTCATCTGATCATTTTCATTACAGAACCGGAAAGAGCTTTACTAACTAACAAAAAGACTTTCTACAGTAGCAACAACTAAAATGGATAGCACGTATAAGAAGTGAAAATGGTAATATAATCAAGATGGCTTTCCATAACACCCTGAACAAAAGGTTAGCAAGGAAACTTACATCGTTACTAGAAAGAGCGATAAGAACTAGTGGACTTCAGAAACCTATTTTCCGGCCAAGATTTTATTAAATATATGATTTTATAAATGTTTATATCGCTGTTAAATATTTCCTATATGTAATCGGTTAAACTTACCATCAACAATGGTTCCAATAATTATGATTTAATTTATTGTTTTATTTTCAGGTAAAAATTCAATTAAAATATCTGCATTTGTACTATTTACTGAGAAGGATCAAATGCAGCAACATTGAATACTTCTTGCAAAACAGAACAGTATTATTCCTGTTGACCAGTTGACATTGACATTTATCAAATGAAGTAATTACTAGAGAATAAACAGCGTTATATGACACAAGTCAAGAGGCCAAAATATTGAAAAATACCCAAATCAAGCATTGGAAATTATATACACGATGTTTATGTTAGTCGTTTTAATGTGTGGCTTCCACGTGAACTATTACGGCGTGCTTTCATTTAGATCAATTCACACTCGAAATCTACGGAAAGCATCTGTAATTAATCTAATAGAAAATGTGCAAAATACCATTGTTATAACTCTAGGTGAACTGTTTCTTTGGTTACCAGGAAAGACAAGTCATACCTTGGTTGGAAAGTTTTCACTCATCTGTTATATTCTTCAGTTACTGAGTTCTCGGATTGCCGTTTACTTTAGTCTTTGCAGAATAATTTTATTGAAAAAAATTCAATTCCATGGACAAGTTAAAAAATACTTGCAGTTGTCTTTGGTGATAAAGGCTAAATGTTCTGAAAATAGAAAAATATAAAGTTGCTTAAAAATAATGGAGGAAGAGTAAACAAAATGCTAAATATATTTTCCCGGAAATTTAAGGAAGAGTTTTTATTTTAACGTACCAAATTGGATAAAAATAAATGTTTGGTTACTAGATAGATAAATAGATAGATAGATAGATAGATAGATAGATAGATAGATAACATGGTTAAGGACTAGAAACTAGCGATCATCATGAAATGCTGATTGTCTACCCGCTTTATTTACGTTACTTAACATATTATCCCCGTATATACATAAAATTTTACCATGGACATATATATATATATATATATATATATATATATATATGGTAATATTCTCTCTCTCTCTCTCTCTCGCTATATATATATATATATATATATATATATATATATATATATATATATGGTAATATATATATATATGTATGGTAATATAAATATACATATATGGTAATATTCTATATATATATATATATATATATATATATATATATATATGTGTGTGTGTGTGTGTGTATGTGTATGTGTGTGTATATCATACAATTGGAATTAAGACACTAAGTGTTAGAATTAAGAAACTAATCCTGTCTTAATTCCAATTGTATGAAATATTTTTGCACTTTTTATAAACATTAAGCACTTTTGGTGAGTCATTTTAAACATTTAATATTTAATGTCAAACTTTCATATTGTGTTAATAGGATTCACTTGGATGATACCAACGGATTACTATCTGTATATATATATATATATATATATATATATATATATATATATATATATTATAATGAATCATTCATACAAAAAGTAGATTAGTAAAGTTAAATCCTTTCGCAAACAAAATTTTAAAGTTGCATTAGAGCGTACGAACCAGTCGATATGTTATGATCCTTGTTTTTAATAATTACAAGCTGTATAAGGTCTTTTTTAATCTGTAAGTACTTTCATCTGTACATTCTGTCATCCTCAGGCATGGAAAATATTTTGTTTTTAGTAAAATACAGGTAACATCAGAGACGAAAAATTAAATGCGTATCGAAATATATCTTTTTAGAAATGTGTTATTGTTAACGGATAAAACTTTTGGAGCGTGCAGTCGCAAGATATATATATATATATATATATATATATATATATATATATATATATATGTATATATGTATATATATATATATATTCTGTATAATTCAGGAGTATATTTTCATTTAAACTTATCTGAATAAACAATTTATACGTTATTCATTTTCAGTAAGATTCTTTCTTTGTTATTTATAAGTTTTCTAGTTTCATGATCAAAGACAGCAAGAAAGTTACTGTGGTTGTATTGATTAATTTTTATTTTTTCGAGTAATTTATTATATATATTAAATTGTGTATATTTAGGCATCAATTTTTATATATTTATGGTTATATTAATTCATTTTTATTTTTGCCGAGTAATTCCAATATTTTCCGGTATCCTCACCAAGGTTGTGTTGGCTTAGACAAATAATTGTTTTTCTCTGAAATAAATTTTAATACCTATTACGGAAAGTACTTTTAACTTGTACTACTGAAGTTTCATTCTTTGATCACAAAAACAATATTTATATACAACGTGATGGTGTTACTATGGGTTTAGTTCTGTATCCGACTTTTAGTAATATTTATATGGCTAACATAAAAAATAATACATTTAATATTTTTATGATATGCTCATCTTAGTAAAAAAAAGAAAACATTGATGAAATAACGAACTATGAAAAGAATTCTGAAAGGGTCTGTCCTGAAATTCACATATGATCTTAGCAATAACAAAATTTCTTTCCTTGATATATGAATAGAGACCAATAATAATACATTCACAAGCTCCCTATATAGAAAACCTAATAGTATAAACTCATGCACTCTTAATTATAAGAGTGAATGTCCTAACTATTACAAATTAGTAATTATGTAAAATTTAATAAACCTTTCAAAAACTCATCCACAAAATAGATTTTATACACTAAACTAAAAAACATTAATCAAGTTCTGGTTAATAATGATTTCCTTGACTACATTTTTGATGAACAAATAAAGCGATCTATTAGAACTTTTAATATAAATCAAATAGAACATAATATGTCCTCAAATAACTCGAATCATATCAATGTTATATCGTCATCAGATTCATTCTAAATATCAACAAGACGAGAAATTCCTAAAAAATCTCATAAATACTAACTTATCCGCCACTAATCCCAGAAGAAAAATAAAATTAATTATATAGTATACTAAATTCAATAGTACTAATTTGATCATCCACAATAACTACCCCACAACAATTAACGTATTGCACAAAAAACAGCATTATATATTAAGATTGCACTTCCGACAAAAAACAAACAAAAATCAATATATATATATTGGTTAATCACGTTATCAAGAAGGCTTACTTTACACATAAATGATTCATCTTCCTTTGCTCAACATCTACGAAAACATTTACTGTCCAGATTCACAATTTAGAAGAATATTAATAAACAATACCTGTATACTTCACCATGAAAGTAATAAGCAGAAACTAAAATTCTTCAAGCTATCTTTATTTAAAAAAAAAAAATTAAAACTAACAATTTACACAACTTTGAATATAGTACAAATATTCTGAAATACTTAGAGTATATTTTTAAATTCCTAAGTTACAAATAAACAGCTTAAAAACAAATAAATTATAATCATTAATAGATTCAATTATCAACTAAGTTAATACTCTTACATTAGTTTTTTTTTTAATTATGAAATTGATGTTATGGCCACGTGCATATTCGTAATTTTAATGTATCCAACCACAGAGAATTTATCCTACAACATCTTTTTTTCAAAATAAGTGTTTGGGACTTTGAATTGTTAACGGTATAACCACAAAAGGAAATATTTTTTCGGACGCACAAATTATCTATTTTAACCATCAAAATCATGATGATGATATTGGAAAATATTGAAATAATTTGGGGGAAAATAACAATGAATAAATATAAGCACGGTAGACTTCTTGGTGTTTTTAACCATGTAAAAAGAAAGCTTATATGTGTTTACGAAAGGTTTTCTTTTAAATACACGTGTAAATTGTTTAATCTGACATGTTCAAATGATATATATATATATATATATATATATATATATATATATATATATATATATATATATATATAGTTTATGAAAAACTAGGTAATCCGTATCAGTAAGAGGATAAAATCCAGAGAGCTCAATGTAAATCCAGAGCAAATAATTTAAATAAAAACAGACCCCTTTAAGGTTCCATGTATTAGGTTGGTGCAAAAATAATGTCGTTTTATCACATATGTTACTATGAGAGAAAACGACATTATTTTTGCACCAACCTAATTATAAATTATTTCACCACGGCCCTTTTAAAGGACTGCGGATCATCAGACTTTACTTCGAAACAAAAAATGAAAAGAAAATTTACACATTTTTGACGGGCCGTATTAAACATATGTAAATTAACGAAGTGAGGGGGTAGAGAGAAGACATGAGTGAGTTAGCAGATATTGACACATTTAAACGGTTAACTTAACGGAAGTTATATATTGATTTTGAAGGAGAAAAAAACATAAAAAGAAAAAGTGAGAAGGAAGTAGATAGATAAATAGATAGATAGATTATTAGGCCATTGTCAAACTTGCATTCTGCTGTCCCTGTGCGGATGGATAAGCAAGTTATGGGAAAGTGGTTTATCAATATACTAAATCACTTATTCTCTTCTCCATGACATTGTGACAAGATATTTTGTTGATATAAAAATTATTTTCAATGTAAAGAGCTGGAAAATAATTTCCAGAAAGAAAGAAGTTGATATTTTTAGGAAAACATAATGAAGAAAGGATGAGTTCAATAAAATCTTTAATAATTATACATTTATTGTCATCCATAGACAGACTGTTTTGCTGTAACACAGCTATGAAGTAATTTAGGAAAAGCTATTTCGTAAAAGTTTTATAGAAATAAATTTAAATCAATCAAGCCACTTTATATAATTTTATGTAATCTTAATAAAATATCAACATTAGCATATTTTTGTTTTTCTTTTTTCGTTATTGTAAGGCCAAAAATAAAAACAACTGAAATTTTATTCGAAACTTCAACTAGTGATACAAAAAATAATTAAAAAAAATGTTTTAATTCCTGAATGTGAAAATAAAAGAAATCTCAAAATATATTTTGTTTTGTTTGAAATTTATTTGATTATTTCTAATTCCCTGAACACTTTTGAAATTTTCTTATTTATTTTATTAATCACAAAATTTAAAGTTTAACAAAAGTCATTTTAATCTTTTTTAATCTTTTAATCTGGTATTGAGATATATGTAATTAACTTGCATGGAAGACGATTAAGGAATAAGAAAATTATTACTTTGGTAAGATTTGGCATTATTAGTCATATGAATTTTTGCACACAAAAAATATAGTTTTTTGTTTTTGGTCACCTCTATTTCAACACTCTGCTTATACATTATGAAGTCTAAGCAGACTTTCATGAAAGATAAAGTAATCTAAGTCATTCTAAAGAATATAATAAAATGTCTTCGAAAAGTGATTTTAAGTATACAATATTATTTTAATGCAATTATGTATTATTTTCTTGCAATAAAAAAAAACAAAAACTTCTGACGCATTTAAATTATTACATTGCAATTTAAAAAAAAAACAAAACAAATAAAAACCTATTGTACTACCTATCATTCAGAGATTCCGTGCTCTGTGCCTGTAGCGTCATGGTTAGCGGTTTGGGAGATGGAAATGGTGAGCTGAATTCAATTTCCAGTAAATTCACTTTCACAAAAATTATTTTGGGGCAAAGCAGGAATCTATCTCTTCTCTTCTCCACCCCAAATAAGGATTAAATAGTAAGGTAGACTGGGCTTTCGAGGTTTGAGTGGTACCCAGTCTAGGAATGATTGCGCTGTGAATTCAAAACTGCCAAATTACTCCGATTACTTTCCCAAGAAGACATGGCAATTCACATATTTTAAGAAAAACTAATAAGGTATATTGCTATAACAAAATATGCCTTCTAAAAACTAAACAGAGTAATAACAATAATTAGGAAAATTTGATTAGAATGTTCTGAACTACTACGTAATATCAATATTCCTATTAGCAATGAACACTGGATAATTTCTTCAAAGATTGGATGACTCCATTTCAAATCAAGTAACAGTTACAGGAGACCTTTCCAAAAATTTGCAGAAATTCACAAATTTTTCCTGATCAAATTTATTGATAAGCCCCGAATTTTAGATCTGTGTCTTTAATAATTTGAAAATCGGAACATCTTGAAATTTTACTGTATTTTTGTGTTTTCGTAAATATCATTCAACGAAATTTTGATATTCATAGATCCAATTATATTGCATATACAGATTTGAGACTTGTTGACAATAATTACTATTTACAACCATATAAACTGCTTAGGTGTGTCTTATATATTTTTCTTTTTATAAGGATCTAAAGATGGCCAAAATGCATCAAGATGCCGTCCCATTTGAGTGTTTCTTTTTTAGAAAGTATGTCGGATAAACCATACATTTAATTTAATAGGTTATTTCTATGTAGCAACCATATTGATTCCTGTTATATAATAATAATAATAATAATAATAATAATAATAATAATAATAATAATAATAATAATAAATTAGATTAAATAAATGTGCAAAAGTAACATTCAAGAAAGGTAGAATTACAGAAACACCCTCAATAGGTTTAGATTTTGTCACAAAGATTAGGGAATTGGAGCATGAAGAAGCATATAAGTACCTAGGAATTAGCGAAGGAGATGGCATACAACACCCCCAAATGAAAGAAAAAATAAGAAAAGAGTACTACAGGCGTGTACGTCTGATACTAAATACTGAACTAAACTCAAAAAATAGAATATCAGCTATAAACACATTGGCTGTCCCAGTGGTGCATTACAGCTTTAATGTCCTTAACTGGACCATAGCTGAAATTAAGCGAATGGACGCCAAAACGAGAAAGCTTCTAACTTGCTATCGCATGCATCATCCCAAAGCTGATGTTGATCGTCTGTATGTGCCCAGACCCGAAGGAGGCAGAGGATTAGTTCAACTAGAACTGTCCTACAAAACTACAACAATTGGTCTCCAAAGATACTTGGAAACTACAGAAGACTGGATGATGGTATGCGTCAAGGAACATGAAAGTAGTAAGCGTCTTTACTCCGTAATGAAAGAAGCCAACAAATTCAAAATGGAGCTTCAAATGGGCGTAGAGATGCAACTACAGCACAATACACCGGCTGAAACTGCAAAATACTTGAAAAAGACAGCAAAGACGAATGCAACCGACCAGATACAGAAGCGATGGCAAGATAAACCGCTTCATGGCCAATACTCTGCCCGTATCAAACAAGCTGATGTAGACAAAAGCCGTACCCATCAGTGGCTACGCAGTGCAGGGTTGAAAGCGGAAACTGAAGGTTTTATCCTTGCTGCGCAGGACCAATGCTTGCTAACTAGGAATTATCAAGCACATATACTAAAATATTGTGTCAGCCCAAAATGCAGATTCTGCGATAAATATCCAGAAACGATTGATCATCTTGTATCAGGCTGCACGATGTTGGCACCCACTGAATATAAAACCCGACATGACAGAGTGGGCCAATATCTGCACTGGAAAATCTGCAACTTCTACGGGAAGGAAACTGAAAGAAACTGGTATGAACACCACCCAGACCCGGTTACGGAGATAGGATCTGTTACAATTCTATGGGACTACACAATTCACACTGACAGAACAATCAAGGCCAACCGACCAGATATTGTTATTAAAGACCACAAACAAAAACGGTGCCTCCTTATTGATATGGCAGTCCCTGCTGACTGTAATGTATCTTTGAAGATATTCAAAAAGCTGTCAAAATACAAGGATCTTGAAATAGAAGTCTCGAAAATGTGGCATATGGGAACATCAATAATCCCCGTTGTAGTTGGAGCCCTAGGACTGGTTGGAAAAGATTGCAGTAGACTAATTGCAGGGATTCCTGGAAGCCCATGCCTCAAGGAGATACAAAAAATTGTTCTGACAAGTACAGCCCACACTTTACGAAGGGCTCTATCTATGTAATTTTTATTTTATTTTTTTTTTTATTTTTTTTTATTTTTTTTTTATTTATTTATTTTTTTTTTTGTCAGTGAAAAGTGTCATGATGCCATTTCTAACCTTAGGTCCCTGGGTGGGACCCGGAAAGAAATGTATAAACGCCAGAAATAAAAATAATAATAATAAAAGCAGAAAAAACGCTGAAAATACAATTCCCTACCATTATGAATTTCCTGAAAGCAGTGCTGGCATCCTACCAGCCTGCACCAATTCGCGCGAACCGATTCTTAAAATTATAAAAGCTTTACAACTGGTTGTTGGATTATCCGAAAATAATCTTATATATAAATAGCCGATATATAATAACTATAAATAGAATTAATATCATTCTACGGTTTCTGAAAGAAGGTTTTCTGTAATAAACATAGTTTATTCTGATAAAAGAAATCGTCTTGAAGTTAAAAATTTGGCAAATTTTCTAGCAATAAATTTTATTGGTCTTCCATTCGATCTTTAGCACTACAGCGATTGATGGCTCTTCACAATTTCCTGTCCCTTGCAGCCTGTGGTGGAATCCTATCGCTTCATGCGAATCGAATCTTAAAATTATAAAAGCTTAGTGAACCGGTTATTGGATTATCCGAAAATAATCTTATATATTAAAATGTTAGTTACGCTACGTTCGTGCGCGTGCCTAGTGAAATACTAATAAACATACGCTTGAAGTTAAAATGTAGCAAAACTTCTAGTCATAAATTTGATAGGTTTTCCATTCGATTTTTAGTTCTACAGCGATTCGGTTCGAATGCGACTTAGAAACCATAACACAGCTGATGACACTAGAGTCAAAAATCATAAGGCTTTTGAAGAGATATATGATGAGAACAGAATATCAATCTGCAAATATATTAATAAATAAATGTTTTCTATTAAATTAACAAAATGTTTTAATTCTTTTTGATACTATAAAGCGACTTCTTTCCATTTTCAAATTGAAAAGAAAATAAACAGGATAAGTTTCTAAAGATTACCTGCCTTTATAGAACCGGTTCCTGGAAATTTGGAATTTGGCCATTATGACTGAAAGCCATATTATCACACTTTTATTGGCATACATTTTTTGGAATTGAATTTTGCTGAAATTATTTAAGCTTACAATCGGGTGTATTGCACAAAATTAAAAAGAACGACATTACATAAATCTAATAGCTTGTAAAATTAAGGAAGAATTTAAGTGGGTATTTATTTTGTACATTGGAATTCATTATAGAATAATGGCCATTATATTAAGAATTATATAAGATGACGGAAATGGCATCCCTTGAAAACTTCCAACAGCTGCCATAACGAAAATGAACAGCACATTTAACAAGAGATAATTATGACATTATCAAAATGTTGACTTTCCACATTACTTCAAACAAAAATTTAGAAAGAAAAACCCATCAATACTGGAAAGCGTACTTACACCTTTTGTAAATGAATACGCTATTTCCCTGAAAAACTGTTTTAACACAAAGATTTCATAGATAGTATCTGTTCGGTTAATTAATATTGAATGTTTACTGCGGGGAAACGGTTAATCTTACTGTTAATATTTCTCGGGGCGTAGGCGATCAAGGCTTACCACAATTGCAGGTGCGTTGCAGCTCAAAAGAATTTGAGTCCTTCCGTTATTTCTAAACCTTGTTCCACCATTCATTTTCTCAAGGTCATAAAATATGTTATGCGTTGTTTTCCTCTGTCTCCCTTGCCTTCAAGCTGCCGTATGAGTAACAGATTTTCCAAGCCCTCCTTCCTCATTATGTGCCTCAGAAATTTTAACTACAAATAATAATCGTCTATAGATTGATGAGGTTTTTGCAGCTTATCAAGCAATTGAAGGTAATTCAAATCTGGAAAATATTCTTAGATTGTAAGAATTTTTGTAGATAATTATGCTTTAGGTATACAAATCTTACTTATTAATCCATAGCTGGGGGATATCTGGTTAGATCATACCTTTTTATAAATAAATGAATATAACGAACCCAAAAGGGAGCGGAACTGGTATCTCCGATTAACAATTCTGGGCCATTATCTACCATACCACACGCACATCCAAGCTTAGAGTACCATCTAGATAGCATCCAGGCTTGACGTAGCTTAACTTCGGTGATCGTAGAAGAATCGGTGATCGTAGAAGAACCTGTGTTTCAATGTGATGTTGCCGTAACAGTGTCATTTTGAAGGGAGCATAAAAAGTACCTTGTTTAGTTTGTCGTATTTTTTATTTTCTGATGTATTTTTCTTTATTTTTCACCTGTTATACTTTGTGACATTCATCTTGGTTGTTATTTCTCGCTGTCCAGCACAATTAATGCCTTGGTTTGATGGTTATGACCATGTTGAGTTCATGTTGACCAAGGTTCTCTGCTTGGCACTAATAATTATGGACGTTTCTCTTCCCACAATTGCATTCCGTTGGCGTCGCTGGAGTTTTTAACTTTGTTGACCAACAGATCCAGTTCTTTCTTCTTCGCGTGTAATTTCATGTCATTCATATACAGGAAGCGGCTAATATTAAATCTTGTGTTGGTTATCGCTTTACAATTTTTCAAGATAATATTTGCTGCTAACATGGCTACAATAAATAGCTTTCGCGACAGAGAGTCTCACCTGAAAAATGCCTCTTTTTTTATTTATCTGCAGTAAAAATTCTCCTTCGTCTTTCAAATTGATTTCCCAGGTTATTGTTTATTTTCTTGGACTTAGCTACTACTTATACAATTTATTTGTTAAACCAAAGTATAACATGCTTTTTTTATTTCTACTAGAATGGTACAATATATATATATATATTATATATATATATATATATATATATATATATATATATATATATATATATATATATGTATATATATATATATGAAGATGATGAGATACTTTTAGGGAAAAAGAAAGAAAAAGTGCGAGCAATAACTAAAAAAACGCTAATCGCCCCTTCTTCATAAATACAAAATCGTATTTATTTTGATTTGGTGTAGGCTCTGTCTCCTTTCAGAGCGATGAATGTCTATATATTCAAGGCGCGTGAAGATCGAATCAGTCTTTTCTTATTCTCTTAGGGGGAAATATCAAGACTGACATATAACAAGAGAATTTTCAAATGTTTATGTTCTTTCTGCAAGCCACACTTATGATAAAAGAAAATTTTAAGCAGTTGTATCTCTTAGATAGAAAAAAAAAAGATGTCTAATAAACAGGAAGGATTCGTTAACAATTGAAATTTTCTTCCGTGTTTGAAAAGGCAGAAGAGAGTCACTTACTTTTCGTTTCATACCATCCAAAAGAACAGAAATATTTTGAATAAGAGATAAGCTGTATGATCAAAATATATTCAGATCATAAGAATCAAATAAAAGAATTTAGATTACCCTCTTACAGGTGTATGGGCCCTCTTCAAGGTATATAATGAATTCTCGTACAATACGGCCAAATATTTGCAAGAGAAATTGAAAGATATTGTAAAATCTTTCATTGGAAAATTCGTCCTGGGTATTACGATAAAGTATTAGGTCGGTGCAAAAATAATGACGTAATAATGTCGTTTTTTGATGTATTTTTTAACGTCAAAAAACAACATTATTACGTCATTATTTTGCACCAACCTAATACATCCAGCAGCAAGGCCTCTGATCACGAGGTTTTGGGGAGCGTGGAACCACCTCTTATATGCAGATGCCCCTAGGTCAGCCCTGAGAGGAGGTGGTAGCACTTGTTAGAGTCCCAAACTGAGGTCAAAACACTATTAAAGTGTAAAAATAGGTTTTAATACCAGCAATACATTTTTGTAAATGGTTATTACCAGTAATACAATTTTGAAGAAAAAAATATTACCAGCAATACATATTTGGGAAAAAAAATATTACCAGTAATAAAACTCTTGTCGGCAATAAATAACCCATTGAGATTGATATACCATAAAACAAACCAAACCCAACAATTGGAAATCCTAGAATTGGATGGACATTGTTTAAGGGTCTATTAATAATGATGTGTACAAGTGCCGAAGTTTCTGTAGATGTGGGGCTGTAGAGCTATTTTCCTTAGTTTCGAAAGAACTGTATAAAAGAATAAGTAAAGAAAATATCTTTAAAGAAAATTATTTAGAATAAGTGTAGTAAGAAATCATCGGTACAATAATAAATGTGTGCAATTAATCTGATATTATTTTAATTAGAATAAATTTCGATTAAAATATTAATCTATTGATTATGTTAATATATGTTTTGAGTCCTTGTAATTCATTTGATACTTGGAGTATTGTGAATTGTTAAAATAAAATATTTTCTACAAATCATTCCAAACACAGGCCCATCGATACCTCTCCTTGTCTTCTTTAGTTTTAGTCGACACATTTTCTTCATTGTGATCATCAAGTCGGAAATGACAGCAAACACATATATATTTTATGGGTATTGTGCTTCGTGATTCTTTTCCCCCCGATATATATATATATATATATATATATATATATATATATATATATGTAAAGACACTTTTTATGTTTATACGGACTTTTTATATTATATAAGTGAGTGGTCTGTTTATAATAAACAGTATTTACAAACCTGAGTGTCCGAAGAATTTTCATAGAAAAAACTCGTCCTTCGACAGTAATCGAACCTGTATCCTATACGGAACCGTCTTTTAGACTGACGTGCCTTAACCGATCGAGCCATGGAGGATCGTTCGATTAACACGGTCGATTTAACTTCTTTTAAATTACAATCTTCCATGAAGCTATCACGTACATTCATATCTACTGAGAAATGTAACAAATGACGTCACACCTTATGAAATGGACAAAGTCCAACAATTATTTTAAGATATTTTTATGTTTATACATTCTTAAAAAAACAGATATGGCAGTAGCATCTAAAGCAGGTACAAATATTAGATGTATAAATATGTAAGATAGGTTCTGTCTAACACGACTCAGTGAACCAACTATCCTAACTTGAAACTTAACAATTGATTCAATATAGTCTTTAAACTTCATGACAGCTGAAAACGTTAGTCTGAGAAGGTACAATAATTTATTCTCCTGGAGTTTAGCTTCAGCCATGCTGATAGAAAATAAAAATAAAAATTGTTGTCTTAGACGTTTAAAAGAAATCAGTTTCGTTTTGGAGCTTAATTAACAATCCAACCTTGGACCATTTAAAACCAGATTCTAGGTCATTTTGTGATCAGTTGCCGATTAGACTTATTATTAAGACAGGGGTGAATATTTGTGTCATCAACATAGATACCGAGCTGAGAGTTGATGACATCAGGAATAAAAATTATGACGTCATTTATGAAAATTAGGAATAACCTACACCCACGGATATAACCCAGGAAAATATCAGCATTAAAGCAAAAGATCGAGAAGCGTGGCCATTCAAGACAACGTTCATTTCACGATTTGAGAAGAAATACTGAATCAGTTTAAAAATTTGTCCAGAAATAATACAACTTGGAAAGAAGATCAGCTTGTCAAACCCTGTTAACTGCATTTCAGATATCCAAAGTAACATCCTGAAAACCATTCTTATTTAAGGTTTGATGGATTCTTTCAACAAGTATCGTTAATACATCAGCATTCATTCTAGAGAAGCGAAAGCAATATTGCTTATCTGAAAGAAGATGCTGCGAGATGAGATGCTTAACTAATTCAGAGTTAATTAGAGACACTATTACTTTGCCAAAAAGCGGTAGAATGCGAATAGACCGATATTTAGAAACATCAGACGGAACGCCACAGTTCTTAAAGACTGTAATATAAAGAAAAGTGTTCGCATTTGATAGAAATTAAAATTACGATGTTCCGTCATGAGAAATCAAATTGGTCAAGAGAAATTTGAACGAATTAAATTAATTGCAACAAATATTGTCTTTATATTTATGAAAGAAAAACAAACAAAAAAACAATTGTCTAAGAAATGACTTGAGACAATTTATTAACCAATTTATGAAAATCCTTCTTCTCTCATTCTCTCTCTGTGTCTGTGTGTCTGTTTATTCCAGTGTATTAATTAGCTATCTATATATTTCTCCTCGTCGAAGTCTGTTTAACTTTCTGTTTCTCTGCGTAAATCTCACTAACATTTATTTGCCCTTTTCTAATATTTAAATCAATTTTTAAATGTCCAAACGATTTATAACATTTTTCTTACCACTTTTGTTTTTGCCCCTCTGGCCTGATCCAGAATTCATCAAACATATTGAGAACTTCATTACAGAATTAAAAACGTTTAGATTTTGGAGACAATTTATAAGAAGCTTCAATAGCTAATCAAGTATCAGTTGCTTTATTTTCAAAGTGGTTTTTATTTTGCTGGCAAACCACAAAAAGTAAAGTTTCTAAAAATAAGCAGTAAGAAATATAATGATAGATTTCTAATTTGAAAGCCGAAAATAAACATTTCCGTTTCTCGTAAGCCATCAAATGTACAGCAACAAAATCACTGATTACATGCACCCACTCCGCCATCGATTTGCGCTGGCAGTGTAACGGATATCAGCGTGCAAAGTAAAAGTTTGAATTCTGGACTAGTCTGCAGCGTTCTCTTTCGCACAAATAACCATTGATCCTGATTTTTTTTCTCTTTGTTTAATTTCATTAAACCTTCAGGACACTTGGCCCAGTGGATAAAGTCCTTACTTAGATCCAGTGACTAGACCCAAAGAGTTATGAGTTCAATACGAGAGTTGAGTTAAAGAGAAATAACCAGGATATCCGGAAGAGGCATGGCATGTGGAACTAGAACAGTCTACGCCGGTGGACGAAATAAATGGTTTGGTTTGAAATTCCAACCACCTGAAGAAGGCCGGAATGTACAACAGCCGAAACCTTGTGAATATGGCAATGAAGAGTAGGATAACATTCTGAATAATGTAAATAATGTAAGAGATCTTCTTGGCACCTCAGTATACTATTAGCTTGGCTACTAAATTTAATTTGTACTACTAGACTAGTTCTTCGTTTTACTATTGAAACTTACGTATATGGCCATATCAGAAGTTAAGCAAAGTCGAGTAAATAGGTGGCCACTTACGAATATCAGGTGTTGTAACCTCGGATGATTCGGAGATGTTATAAATAATGGTGCAGAATTGATCATCTGAGAACCGAGTTCTAATTTCATTTGGATTCTTTATACGCAAATATACTATAGGAAAGTTATGAATACACCTCATCCCTCCCGATATGTGTTAATTAGTATGTCTTATACCACTAAGCTATTATTATGTACAAAATTATTCTTACAATCTAAAAATATCTTCTGGCTTAAAAAACGAATCAATCAATGTTGAAATTGCTCTATTCTGGCCACTGGAATACTTTTTTCTGTTTCTTGCCTCCGTGCTACCTACAGTCAACCGACAAAAATATATATGCAACTTCTCAATCTATCCCATTTCGAGTAATCCCCTTTGCGTCTTAGTGGCATTAACTCATTGCTTGGACTGAAATGATTAAAACAAATATGTAGAAAATTAAGAGTCTATTTTATGCCAAACAAATTTAGTTTAGCAAAATATGTTTGTTGTTTCCTTAACATTTTTTTAAAACTGATCGTTCAAGAGTACATATGAACCCACATTGGCCCCACTTGGGAGAAAACAAATTCTTTTTCAAGAATAATGAACTGTTATATATGAGAATACATCAGTTCCTCTTGGGTGGAAGCCATCTTTTGACGAATAATTGAGAGTTATGTGTAAGAATATATCCTCTTGGGCGAGAATATTTTCTTTTCTTTTTATCAAGATTAATCGAGGTTTTTTTTTGTGAGAATGCAACGTCTCCTCATAAAATAAAATGACTTTTTTCAAGTATAACATCATTTGTATTAAGTCATTGTATTTCCGTTACTTCGATTGATGTTAAGATCGAGTATTCCGTTATTCTTCGAGCATATGTCTCGAATTTAAGAGAAAACATGAACAGAATCGAAACAAAAGTGAAACAAAAGAGAAATACTCTCAACAATCTTATCGGATCGAGCAATGATACACGAATCTTTATTTTTGCTTAGATAAGCAACAAGGTTCAGTGTGATATATAAGTGCTAAAGAAATAATATATATATATATATATATATATATATATATATATATATATATATATATATATATATATATTAGACTGCCATAGAAGTCCGTTATCTATGATAGCTCCGAGTTGTAAAATATATGCATAACAGAAAAATATCGATGTTCAATTCGGTATGTTGCCGATTGGTTAGATCGTTCGCTTTCCGACCTGGATATCCGTGTTCTCTCCAATATAGATTGGTCCGGAATGTATTTACGTTATCGGCCAGGACAGGACAATCCCCGGGTGCGGCACCTTTGGAAAGTGCATGAAAACCATACTACGGATTGATCTAAGCCTTGTGAGTGGAATTGGGTAGACGGAACTGTTTGGTGAGCCGTCGATAGTTGAGCTAGAACGAAGTCGAAAGTCTTCGTGACCGAGGGCCTGAAGTGTCTCTGTTAATATACCGTACAGGATTTATATAATATAATAGATTATGCGTTATATCCATGAAACTAAAGTCTGCTCAACATCGTTTCAACATAAACCACAGGTGGGTTCTGCACAAGTGTTGCGTAAACGCAAAATATGCCTGAGCTGGCGTCTGCAAAAAGGATTTGCTAGCAAACAGGCATATGGAGATACGGGTGGCTAGTTATTATACGGGGAACGATGGGTAAATTGTCGCTATTTTATATTTTCAATTTCGTGCAAGTACGTTATATATTTTTATTTTGTCTACACTGCACAGTATAGAAGGGTCAGTTGGGCAGCGTCTGTGAGAAAAAGAGCACAATGATGCAATTCATTTCGCCAGAAATTTGGAAACAACATGCTGTACTGCTTGGCATTCGCACTGGAAGCGATAATTCGAGCATTTCAGAGTGTTTGTGTGTCAATCTGAGGACAGTGCAAAGAATTCGGAAAGAGTTGGATGAGTCTAATAGTGATTACGAAGGTACGGCAAATCAGTAAACTCGCTCTAATTGTTCTACCTTGAGTGGGGTAATGCTACTCTGGGTCAAAATATTGACTGCTAGAACACCCTGTGTCTTACAAAATGACTCTGCACCATGTCACACAAGCAGAAGAACCCAGTCATGGCTGTCAGATAATTTCTGCGACCACATCACCCTTTACTCTCGCCATCTAACTCCCCAGACTGCAATCCCTTTGATTATTATGTGTTGGGTGTAGTTGAGCGAGAGCCCAACAAAACTCCTTGTAACACCAACGATGTACTGAAGGTAAGGATCATGGCAGCATTCACCAAAGAGACCGTCCGGAAGAAATGCAGGAGATTCCGAAATCGTCTGGAGGCGGTCGTTGAAGGCAATTTAATATTTGAAGATATTTTTGTTTAATTTTGGTAAATATATATGCTATAATGAGATCTGAGTGTTGTTTGTCTTTTGGCATCATTTAGACGACCATTTTTCCATATTTCAGTATTGAAGAACCTTTGTGTTAAGAGTTTGTGTTAAGTGTTTTCCCAGTCAAGTTCTAACGAGTTAAAATTAGAAAGAGTTTTTAATTTTATTTTGATATATTTTCAAAGGACTTCTCAGTATTTTTATTTTTACTGTTATTATGATCCTCTTAAATATATTTTGAAAACTAGTTTCATTTAATAACAATTTTGATTGCGTAACTACTTTTTTAATTTTATAATAGAAAGCAGTGGACATGTTCGAATCCTTCCGAAGATACCTTACTATGTATTTTAGACAGGCCGGTAGACGTCATACACACTGTTTAAAAAACGAGACGTCTACTGAAATAGGGTATCCGTTGAAAACAGTTTGAATTTACAAAAATGTTGGATTAAATATAAATCTATTAGTATTTTAAAATTAATTTTTTTAGATTTGGGAAACTCGAGGCGGTGTAACGGTTAATGAGCTTGTCTAGCTAGAACAATTACGACAGAGTAGAGAGGTCGACCCTCACCGGTTGTCCCATACTGTCGGCCTTGTGCCACAACTAAGCTACGCTTTGAAAATCAATATATTGTTTTAGACTTTGGATCCGAAACTCAAGTAAATATGGTCTGCAGAGAAAGTGTGAACGAGAAGATATGCATTCCTTAAAAGGATGAACAGAACTTTGCCAGGTTATGGAACTCACTGTGCCAGCGTTGTTTAAAGGACGCATATTCGAACCCAGCCGCAGAGCACATTTTGTTAACTAAGTTTTCTCGAGTACGCCAGCTGGTAGTCGTCATACAGTTTTTAAAAAGGCGTCAACTAAAGTATATTATATATATAGTCAACCACAGACAGACTGTTCCGCTGTATCACAGCTCCTCAATGTGGTTAGACGTCCGATTGCTTCAAGCCGGGATCGAAACCCGACTTATTTGACATTAGTCAGATCTCTTACCACCATTCCTATCTTTTAATGACCTGCGCAGAAGGGAAGGAAGGGTACTTTAACGTCTTTCACTATACGAAGCACAAACACATATGTGTATGTTTCTCATAATTAACCTGTAGAAAAAAGAAAATATATATAAAAGTAAAAGACATTAGTAAAATTGCAGTTTTGGCCGACGCGTTTCGTCCAATGTGGACTTTTTCAAGGCAAAAGCTGTTCTTCACAATACATTGGAGAAATATGCAGAAATTTAAAATATTTTCTTTTAAAAACATTTTTCTAACCTTTTGTTTGCTGTTTATAGATACTTTGTTTCAATAAACTAATTTCGTTTTTTTTTCCTTTAAAGAGTCATTGGACGAACGCATCGGCTAAAACTGCAGTTTTCATATTGTCTTTTTTTACTTTATATAGGGAAGAGGTTATAGTTCTTCCAACGAGAGAAATGTGTATATTTTAAAAAGAAGAGAAAAAACGGCAAACGTTTTTGGATGTAATATAGATTTTTTAAAAATATATATTATGCTTTATTTTCCATAATTTTGTTACACACGTTTCGCGTTTCGCGACCTTCTTCAGGCAAAAACTGGATATTTCTGCATATTATTAAAATGAATTAATTTACCTTATGTTTATCAATGTTAAACATTCTGTTTTTTGTGTTGTAGTGGCACAGATGTTTTTCTTGGACGGGCGGTGAGAAAGTTCTTCTGCTTGGACGATAATAAACCAATTAAGTTTGGTCCAGGAAAGGGTGAATAAAGTTATCTGTATTCTTATCTTTTAATGACCCCAGTGTGGTGTTCTTAGATCTATTTCATTTTTGTGTATAGTGTGTTTAGTTGTTGTTAGTATATATATATATATATATATATATATATATATATATATATATATATATATATATATATATATATGTGCAAAGATATATATATATATATATAAAATGTGCAAAGATAAAGATGAAATAGCGAATTATATATATATATATATATATATATATATATATATATATATATATATATATATATGAGAAGTAATACAAAGTAAAATTTTTGTTGCTTAGTCGATTGATGTTACCTTTAGCATCTCCACAGTAGATTTTCGTAGACGGCCACGTCCGTTCATTCGTCAGGGGGTATGAGCAACTGACTGCTTCTACTTTTCGTTCTTTTTTTATATGCACTTATCACTGGTGTGAGTTATTTTCATAGTGTATATGTGCGTGCGTGTGTCTATGTGTCCTCGTTCGCGTGTGTGCGCCCATCCGTCCCTCTGTGCGGATATGTGTACGTGTAGGATAGCGTTGTTATTTGTCCTTTTCATCGCTTTTTAACACCGCTTTACACTCTCCCCTTAATGTTTTTCTTCTTTTTCTCTTTTTCCTGTTTTTCTTTCAATTGTTACTATTAGTGATATTAAGGATAGTGTGAAGCCAAAAATTCTGCCAATTAGTGGAATTCTAGATGAAAAGATATTTAAGTCAAGCAGCCTTTGCAATAAAGTGCTCGATATCAGAGATAGACCATTAATAGGATTAATAAAATTTAAAGGTTGTCATTTAGCGGATAGATGTTACCTTTTGCATCCCAACATCGTAGTTTCGTACTCCCAGACGAGTGAAGGAACTCATTGCCGGAGTCTCCGACTATAAGATGCTGAGTGTCAAAACTTTCTCTGATTCTCTCTGTCTCACCCTATTTTCCTCTACATACACACACAGATATATATATATATATATATATATATATATATATGGTGAACTCTCCCATTGTATTCAACGTATCAGGGTCAAGAGACTCAGTTCCTGGGAATTAACAGCCAAACACCAACACATATGATTTTATTAAAGTGGTGAAGGTTTTGTGCAGAACCAAACACGCTTTATGAAGGGCCGAATACAGAGACTTGGTGCACTACGTTCCACAAGTTCCCCAAACGACCCTCGGCAGGTTTTGACTTCAGACTTGACCTTCTTCTAGACCAGATGCCATCCAAGGCTATAGCATCCAGTTTATCCTGCTATTTACCCATAGCTGGGGGGAGAAGAAGAGGATTAATACCTTTCCCAATGGTATTAGCCCGTAAGTGAATGTAATGGATTCGATTGGAATTCGAACTATGCTCTCCGATAGAATATATATATATATATATATATATATATATATATATATATATATATATATATATATATATATATATATATATATCTTCTTTATCAACAGTCAGGTTCGGACATATAATTCATAGTACCTTGGCAATATAAAAATCTTTTATTCCATTAAATATATACAACTTTGATTTGTCAGGTTCATTGCGTTTTCAAATCGTGCTTCCAATGGAAAATTTACGAGGTGTCATTTGAAGAATTTTGTCAATGATATATTAAAAGACGTGCATTCCGAATAACCAAAAAAACAAAAAAACAAAATATCTATTTTACTATTGATTTATCAAAACTACCGAATGCATTTTTTCTAAAAAGAAAATATTACTGCCTCGACAGTTCATTTCCTGATTTCTATTAACCAGTTTTACGTTAACTTTGACCGAATGTTTGGCATGAGTTGAGTTTGTCTTTGTCTTTGTATGCCATTACATCAAATCCCATAAGATGAAAGACTTGTCAGAAAATACACTTTTTATCGACAAAACTTTTTTACAAATTGATTGTATCTTTTATTTTGGTGAGAGATACCATCTGGTTCAACTTTCAAACTTCCTTTTAACCTTTGTAGAAATACCCGGTTATTTATAAACAACGTTTTACAAAACAGATTTCATTGCGAGTAAGCAAAGTAATAAAAGAATATAAACCCTTTTCTTTTATTAGAAACTATACGCGAAATGGAGTGGGGACTATATGATGGCAGAGTTTATGCGAAGTTTAACACTTACATCTTCTGAGGCCAAGATTTGATTTTCCGTCATTTTCCTCTGTGTTTTTATCGGTGCTTAATAATTCTGCGGTCCGAAACGTTTCCTTGTAATAATTATTGAGTTGGTGAGTAATCCCTGACGCATTTAGAAAGCAGAAAGAAAGGAACCAAATTTTATAGAGCAACACCAATACTTATTGTTCAAAATAAAGTCTATAGTTCTCGACTATCTTCTGCCAGTGATCATCCAGCAACCAAATTTGTATCAGATACCAGCTAGTTTTGAATGGAAAAATCTGTAAATAAGCTTCCTACAGTTCATAAAAACGTGTTGAATGAAGTGTGCCATTGAGCGGATTAGATCATAGTCACTCGAGACTGAATGGTGGATGTGGAAGAATCTCAAAACCGTCTATCCGTTTGAACGTCTCGCTGGTCAACCTGGTGGCCTCGCATTGTCTCGCAGAAACAAAGCCCAATCTCGATTGACCAAAGCAGGATACTCTTTCTTTAGTTTGTCGAACACGCCGTCTAACTACTGTCTATATAGTTTAGAGTTTATGGAACCAGCTCGAAATTAAATACACCTTAGAAATTCAACGAGACATAAATCAAGATTTGATATTTTTTTTCTGCATCCGACGTGAGTCAGAACTTTCTGGCCAACATAATATTTTTTAGTTTTCGTACAAACATCTTTTTGACTGTTCTTTGTGGTTTGATGAATATTGCTACATCTCTTCTACTTATTTTCGCATGTTTTAATCAACCCCGAACATAATTTTGATCTTTTCACATTTTAGACCACCGCAATATCTTCAACTGTCTAGCGGTTTTTTTTTTAAAGTTACAGCAAAATATTTTGATCTTCTGCAAATACTTCGCTTCTATTGACCAACAATAAAAATAATTTTTTCTTTTATAATTTATGAGAAATTGTTTTTTAATTTAGTCGAAATCATTTGTTTCCAAGGAGAATATTGAACAATGCTCAGTTAGTCAGTGTCTCAAGTCAATCTCCTTCTTTGTAGTTCAAAATGTGGTTGAGTTCCTTACATTTACTTTCGTACTAATAACCTTGGAACATGTATGATTCCATCTATTCTTCTTCTCTCCAAGATATAGGTTAAATTGTAAGACAGACTGGGCTCTTTAGTCTTGGTTGGAAACCAGATTTAGAGAAGGAAAACTCTGAACTCAAAACCTTAATAAGACTGTTTGGAGACATTGTGATACGATGTGCACCAGTTTTCTATTATCAGAAAATTGTGGCTGCTTCTGCAAAAGCCATAATCCCTATAACGAAATCGGATGTGTTGGTTTTCTAGCTTTTCAATTTCAAGAACTGAATTGTTATGCCATCATACATTTTGAAAACGGCGGGAGAGCCCTCGCACATTATTAGCAGTTGTTGTAGTATCTGTATATGCTAAGATTTGTAAATATTTTTCAGTTTTCTGCCAGAAGCATTCTAAGTACGAGTCTATGAAATGCACATAATTTGGAGGTCAATTTGTCTTTCGATATTGTACGGAATGGTTCTCGTTTTGAAACAAAACGTTTAATCTCCAGTGAAATTCATTCCCAAAGTAATTCGGCCTTCAAAATCCAATCAGCTTTTCAATATAAAATAGTGTACTCTCTTTTCATATCTGTTAGAACATTTTGTGGGTCGGGGGTACTCGACGTGGTGCAATCGTTAACAAGCTTGTCTCGCTAGATCAATTTCTAATAAGTAGTGAGTTCGATCCTCACTGGGTACTCCATACTGTCAGGCTTGTGCCAGATCGAAGCTACGCTTAGAAAATCATTAGGATACTTCGACATAGTGTAATGGTTAACAAGCTTGTCTCACTATAACGATTACTAAGGAATGAGTTCGATACTCACTGTGTGCTACATACTTTCGGCCTTGTGCCACATCTAAGTTACGCATAGAACACCATTAGAGATCTTACGTGGTGTAATGTTTAGCCAACTTGTCTCATTATATCAATTATGAATTTCAGACATTCGCCCTTGTACGAAATTTATGCTGCATTTAGAAAATTACCATATTTCTTTAATTCTCATGTTTGGAAATCATTAAATACGAATATCTTCAAAAGAAAGAATCTTTTGTTTCCTTTCTCATTTCAACTGATACTGCATCATGTTGAACTCCATTGAGGAGAATTGGTCATATTTTCCCGCCTTATTTTGACGCCATCATTCTGTCTTTGTGCATCTGTCCTCCGACACACATATTCATTTTCTAGGTCAGTTATTGAAAAGGAATAAATCTATAACAGTGAAACTTTTCCCATTTTCACCAGAAACCGAATTAAAAGCCAATGCCTGATGTTATAGCTATTTTCGGATGCTGTATTGGAGAGCTGAACAAAATTAAAAACAACAGCTAATTTCTATAGTCAATGTATATAACGGATTATGGAAGCTTTTAGTCGAAATGTCTTACAAGTTTGGGTAATTGATCTTTAGAGAAGACAAAGATTTTGTCTTGGATGTATGACGTTTTTGCTTATTTCACATTTACATCACGGAACATCGATCGAGTTCCAGAAGTACTTTTATTCACCAGGAGGAGAAAATGACAGAGAGGAATTATGCATTAATCTTAACCAGAAAGCACTCTTGATATAGTTTTCTCCTTCATCTAGCATTTAGTTGTAAATTTCTTATTCTAGCGTAGGATTATGCAAGAGAATTTGACATGATTTATTTGAACTTCTAGGAAAAATAGATCTATTAAAAAATATGCTAAAATAACCCAGGAGAAATCTGGCGAAATTCGGATGAGAAATTAATTGTGTAGCTGCACAAAAATAGAAAGAGGCGTGAGGCAAGGATGTGTCTTCTCCCCAAAGTTATTCATCCTCTACAGCGAGCCTATCCTCAGGGAACAAGAAACTCTATCAGAATTTATTATTTGTGGGAGTAATCTTAACAATATAAGCTACCCAAATGATGCTCTGTTGTTGGCGGACACGGAAAGAAAACGACAGGAGCTCTTAGACAAGATAGTAAAAAATGTGAAAAAAAATGGACTACATATCCACTGCAAGGAGACAGAAATTTTAGTCATCCACAAAAGAAAAACACAAGATGCGAGTTACGAAATGGAGATGTCAACATCAAACAAGTAGAGAAGTTTAAATAGCTAGGAAGGAAGCACCCCCATTTTTTCTCGAAAAAAGTGCATACTATAATGAAAAAGTACCTTGATAAAGCCAAAGTTTTATCATCAAAATATTTATGCTATTATTAAGTGAAAAGATCAAAGATTTTTTTAATTATTTTAATAATTTTTTAATCCTTTCTAGCAAGTTCGAATTTTTTTGTGTCAGCGGTCGGCCAAAGTTTAGTACGGATAATTTAGAGGCCTTTTTTACTGGCAAAAACATTGATATGGAAATACTTCAAAAGAAATTAAATAATTGTCAGCTTTTAATGAAACATTTTTAGATCACTTACTTAATTTTATGAAATTTCGAGTAATTAAAAATTCAGCCTTTTCATATTTATATTACTTAAAAGCAAAGTCCCTCCTTGGAAAATTTAAATCATCAATTTTCTCAAACAAAACCCCTATTTACCGAAAATCTGCTCTGAATCATAAAATAAAAAAATGTAATAAAACTATGAGATTATTAAATTAGAAAAATCATCAATTTCTTTTATGATAAGATATATTGAGGACAATATTATCTTTAGAAAACAATTTCGATGAATAATTAATTTTTACAAGAATTATTTTCCTTTATTTTTATTTTAATTAGAAATATTTATTAAACTAAATCTTTTAAAATTCTGTATTAATTTCAGTCATTTAGATTATATTATTAAGCGAAAACTCTATTTATTAATCATAAATGATAAATCCAGTCATCGAACAGCAAGATTTTTTTAAAGAATTTTGAATTTTTATGTATATAAACGTGGTCATTTTTTAATGTATGGGTGACTATACACGACATTATCAGAAAATAAGAGCGATGACACTAGTAAATTTAAAGTCAACATTTTAAAATTAGATTACATAGATTATTTTCCAACATTTTTAACATTACTGATCAGGGGCGTATCGAGGTAAAGTGCCACCCGGGGCCCGTATTCATAATGGCACCCACTGAAATACTTTTAAAGGCATTGATTAGTACTTAAAACTAACAAATTAGAAGATTTGCTGAACAAACGTTATTATATTTTAACCTTTCGAGCTTTTACAGAATCAAAGTTCCTAATAACTTTGTTAACGTTTATTTTCTCCACGGTTTCATGTTCAACGGGACAAATTGGATAAGCGATCTTGCGACATACTCAATCTCAAGTGACTTTTAATGGACTTAAGTTTTAAGAAGCTTCTCTCTGCAGTAGCAACAGAAAGTGTGAACGTCAAAAACCGTCGTAGAGCAATCACAATATTTGTCAATGTTTCTTGAACTTGCCATCGTTAGATCTATTTCAGCCATTTTATAGCCGATGATTTGGTAATCATGGTCATGCCACATTCCACTTTGTAAGCTGCCGCTAAAAAATGGAGAACTTCCAAAGGCGGCCTAGATACTTAAATTTTCACTCTTCAGGAGTAGTATGGACTTTCACAGCTATCTCCACCATGGCCATCAGAGTGAGGAGAAAGGGGATAAGGAGAGAGGGTGACGATCCAGATTCCAGGGTTCGAGAAAGTACCGACGATCACCTTGTAGGAAGGATTAGCTAGCTAGTTAAACAGTTACTAGAGGGGTTGAGTAGATCGTCACCTTGTGCTCTACACAGTACCAGACTGATTCCGGTCTAGACTTTGTCGTATAAGGATGTTTATTTCTCCAGTAATGTTTGCCAAGCTAATCAAGTTAGACTTTTCATCTGTACTGATTTTGTTGCTGTTATATTTTAGAAATTAAGTTCTGAGACATATTTATACTTTCTAGGAATTAAAATAATAACTTCGTTTGGTGTTATATTCCGTCTTAATAGGAATATATACTTGAGAAAACAAGTTGGATAAAATAATTAAAGTTTTATTGTAAAAAAACAAACAGTAAAATAAGAATAAAGTTAACAGTTATGCACAACGTTGTCGCAAGTCAATCTAGTAGTGACTGCTATTGTTGGAAAATCGGTAGTACTCGTGTACGTTTCAGTCGTTTAACGTGGGTCATCCGAGCCCGTAGGCTCGGGTAAAAAATCCCCGTAGACCGCACATAAACGGGATCAGGTCAGTCTACCTCCCCGAACGAGACTCTGCCCTTCGGCATAGCCTCGTCCGGGTTCCTCTCTCCCCGAAGGCATGAAGTTCGACCGTCTAGCTGGAACAGATCCCAGCTAGTCAATATTTACTAGGCAACACCCCCACCCCTGCCAACGAAGATAGATGTTGCATAAGGCTGAGTTTTACGCGGGAAATCCAAGCCCTTAGGCTCGGCCAAAAATTCCCCGTAGAACCCGCATAAACGGTATCGGGTCAGTCTACCTCCCCGAACGAGACTGCTCTTCGGCATAGCCTCGTCCGGGTTTCTCTCTGTCTGAAGGCAGGGAGTTTGACACCACAGCTAGAATGGATCCCAGCTATTTTGTATTTACTAGCACCCCCACGATGGTAGATGTGGCACAAGGCCGAGTTTAACGTGGGTATTCCGAGCCCGTAAGCTCGGCTAAAAATTCCCCGTAGAACCCGCATAAACGAAAGCAGTGTTCGATCGTCTAGCTGGAACAGATCCCAGCCAGTATATTTAGCTACCCACCCACGAGGGTTGCATGTGGAACGAGGCTGGTTTAGCGTGGGTTCTGCCAAAAATATTCCATTTTGAACCCGTATAAACGGGTTCAGAGGCAGTCTACCTCCTCGAAAGAGACTCTGCCCTGCGGTGGAGCCTCGTCTGGATTGCTCTCCGCCCGAGGTCAGAGAGTTCGGCTGTTTAGCTGGAACAGGTCGCATCTAGTCTCCGTAGTCCGTTGACTTACAGAGACTTATAGTAATTTACTACCTATATTGTTGTTAGATTATCTGAAAATAATCTTATATATTAATAGCCGATGGTCGAGGTAAAATATTAGTTACGCTACGTTCGTGCGCGTGCTTAATGAAATACTAATAGACATATGCCCCTACCGTCTTAAAGTTAAAAATGTGGCCAACTTCAAGTCATAAATTTGATAAATCCTCCATTACATTTCTGGGACTGCAGCGATTCAGTTTGAAGGTGACTAAGAAACCATGATAGAGCTGATGATACTAGAGACAAAAAGCATCAGACTTCAGAACGGAAATATCATGAGAAAAGAATTTCAATCTTGAAATATCTTAATCAATGTGTTCTATTAAATTATCAACACGTTTTAATTCTTTTTGATACAATAATGTGATTTGTTTCCATTTTCAGATTGAAAAGGAAATAAGCAGAAGAGGTTTCTAATGATTACTTGCCTTTATAGAAACTGTTGCTTAAAATTTCTGATGCCAGCACTGCTTGAACTATGTAATTCTTTATTTCTAAACCATGCACCGCCATATTGAAAAGAAATTTCGTCGTCTGATGGTCGTGGTTGGCCAATACCTATTTTTGTTTGTTATTATTAATATTATATTACTACTACTACTACTACAGGTCTCTCTTCGTTTCGTTTACTATTTTATTTTCTTTATTCTATTAGCTGGTTTTTATTAATGGAGGTACAGTTTTATTTTCTTTGCCGGCTTTATTCAGGAAGATTTTGATTTTGTACTTACTGTTACAAACTTGTTTTATTCTGTTATATATATATATATATATATATATATATATATATATATATATTTCCCATCGCCGTAATATAGGTCCCTAGACTTTAGGAATTTAAGCGCAGTACAAAATTAGCGACAAGGTATAACCATTTTATATTTGAAATCTTTACATATGTTCGTAAGTTCTATGCTAACCGTTTATTCTGTCTGACTTCTAATACATTTTCAGTGAGAACTCTCATTGCCATCATAGACCGTCTTATACATACAGGGTTTGTGTTAGACAACGCATACTTCTTTTATACTGTTTCGGTGAGAAAACACATACTGTCTTATACTTATAATATTTCAGTAACAAAACATATCTTCTTATTCTCCTTTTTCTATTTTTCTGCATTGGTTTTAATCGTTTTCTAGCTGCATGCTGTCTGTTCCAGTAAATTTGATGGGTTATGCCATGTCTTAGTTGCGGGGAATACAAAGGAACCGGTTATTCTCTCTCTAAAGTCAAATCTGACAGAAGAATTTGTAAAATCGTATTTTATGGAGAGACTATGGCATGAATATTGTTGATAATTTGTGAATGAATACAATAACAAGAATGGTGAATAAACTGCTGAAAAAAACAATGTGTACATTATGCTATGATAGCTCACACGAACGACCTAGTTTAGGATTGAATACCGCATTGGATTCTTTGTTCTGGAATGAATAGACATTAGTTTTAAGTTTCAAATGTACACCACCCCTTAGGGTGCAAAAACGTGCTGCTGGTGAGTTCGATCCCTGGATCAAGCCCCGGTGAATCTAACGAAATGAGAGGAGAAGGAATCACAAAGAAAAAATTTAAAAACAAACGTATTAACAGTTAATTAATGCTAATTAATTTCTCTCTCACAGGCAATGGAACTCGAAAAATCTAGCCCCAAAGATAGAATAAATGTTTCGCTTCAAAAATCTGAAAATAAGATAATCACAGGAAGAAGACCGGAAGGACTAAAGTCTAAATTTCCCGACAAGAATTCCTCATATTGGAATAAAAGAGGAGAAAATTACAAATGGTTTGTGTTATGGTTCTGTTCCTTGTAACACGGTGATAGTCCAATGTAGAACCAATAAAGAACTCGTAGGCGGATATAGAATAACACAGATATATTACAAACAGGAATATATACAGAGAAGTAGAAAGTGTTAGTACGAACAATCAGGTTTAGTAGTAATTATCTGAACGCGACTGTTTCGGACTGCCTCTGACTCGACTGACTGACTGATTCGGTCGCTCTGACTGACTGACAGACTCCTGACGGACTTCACTCCAGACTTCAGACTGAACGGTATTTAGTCACCAGACCACGAGGGCATCATGTGGCACAAGGCCGGTTTAACGTGGGGTTTTCGAGCCCGTGGGCTCGGGCAAAAATATGCCCTTTGAACCATTATAAACGGATTCAGGGTCGGTCTACCACCGCGAAAGAGACTCCGCCCTTCGGCGTAGCCTCCTTCGGGTTCCTCACCGCCCGTAGGCAGAGAGTTCAACCGATCAGCCGTCAGCCGGTCGTCCGACTTCGGGCTGAACGGTATTTAGTCACCCCCCCACGAGGGCATTATGTGGCACAAGGCCGGTTTAACGTGGGGAAAAAATATGCCTTTTGAACCCGTATAAACGGGTTTAGGGTCGGTCTACCTCTCCGAAAGAGACTCTACCCTTCGGCGTAGCCTCCTTCGGGTTCCTCCCCGCTTGTAGACAGAGAGTTCAGCCGATCAGCCGATCAGCCGGTCGCCCGACTTCAGCTGAACTCCCTGCTTCCTTTTGAGGCGCAGTATTTATTACGTATGGAATAGTCCATTATGTTATTATGGGTAAGGTCCCATAACAGTTTGGTAGGTTTAGACAATTCACATATCACTTTGAAAATCATTGTGAAGGGTGTGCTTATTTTAAAAGACTTGCTATTACGTGATCGCTGACTACTTCAACCAACTACTTTTGCCACTAGGACGCAAGGGGTTACAGAAAAATTTGGAGCAAGATCAGATAGGAGTGACAGAAGAAGGGATGAGGAGAAGGGTAGTGGATAGATAAAGGCAACAGGAGATACATAGGCCAGAGAGAGAGAGAGAGAGAGAGAGAGAGAGTACCGGGAACCCCTTCCTAAACAAGAAGCAAGGCGTAAGCCTCTACTCATGTCCAAGAGAAGGGCGAGGAGTGTTGACCGGGCGGTAGGAAAGCCTACCTACTCCTATTACATATAACACATAGAACAACAACCAAAACAGAGGGAACGATGAGATGGGGAGGTAGTTTGCAAAGAGTCCTGGCTGACACTTGGATTTACCCTTTCGCAACATTAAGTTTTAACTTAGTATAAGTCCCATTAACTAATCTAAAAAGAAATTGAAGTGACGAGACACTTTCGCATCTAGCCAAAGACATTTAATTTTCCCTTTTTTTCTGATTATTCTTTCGAAACGAAAAATAAAATTTAAGGATTAAAAAAAAAAAAAAATAAATAAAAATAAAGAATTTACGAAATTATGAATGGTATGCGTAAAAGAATCATCACCTTGACGGTGCGACAATCTCTTCTCTCTGATACGTGTAGCTAGTAGAATTTATTAGTAAAAAGATGCCATTAAATATTGATCAGCCGAGGACACGTCTTTAATGTCTCCGGCATAATAGCATTCTCTTTACAATCGCTTCACTTAACCAAGATGGGAACCTGTCTGCATAATCGAAAACTTTTCTGCAATCTATAATAAACTTTAAATTCAAGAAACATATTTAGACCAACTACACTTCATATTAAAGTTTACCGAATACAAGCCTCAAGAGCCACTCAAGGTAAATAGCTACTGAATGAGTTGTGTGATATAAACGTAAGTAGAAGTAAAATAATATTATGAAAATAAAAATATTAGGTAGTGACTGACCATTGATGTAAGGGGTTAAAATTGCAATATTCAGGTAAAAAATTCATTTATAGTTTCTGTCACAACTTAGCTCTTCTAAGGAAAAAGTTGAGTTGAACTTCTTCCTTACAAGTGGAATACAGAGAAATGGTTTAATTCCATGGATGTAGCATAGTTATTCATAACCCTAAAGTTCTGAACTGTTGGAAATAAAGAATGGAGCTAATATGAACACTTTCCATGGAAATCGTGATAGGCTTGCAATGTTGCATCTGTGGATAGCCGAAAATGTAGTGTCGAAAATTAATAAATGCAAATGATTTTAAATTACATCAAGGCCGGAAAGTTAGAATTTGGCAGCTCCAGCTCAGACATGGAAGCAATAATCCATTTTTGGCCTATTCTGATTATTGTACCGATAAAGGATGGTAGAAAGAATCAAGCAATTTTTTGGAGCACTACAAGGAGCCGATCATTTTCCCAGCGTCTGTATCAGTGGATCGTATATATGAGTTTTAGTTGTGGTCTGGGTTGATCTTGCATCTCAATAAACGTCCACGGATCCCAGCTTAGTGTGCAAGTTTTCATTATGACTAACGGAGTCTCAAAATCAAATTGGTGATTATAAAACTTTAGTTGACTGGTTTTGGATGTACTAAAAGTTACAAGCTACTCTTCCTCACTGATCTGTTTGATAATATAAACAAAAGAACAGGTTCTCTCACCCTATGGTTCAATTTACCTTTAGATGATTGATTGATCCAAAAAGTGACTTGACCCAAAGAGTTGTGAGTTCAATCCCTGGCCTCAGTGAAAACAAAATTTGGAGAGTTATCAAGGTGAATTAACTAAAACTGAACTATTCAAAGGCATGGTACGCGAAATTACAGCAATCTACTCTCGGGCGCTAAATAAAGGTTTTGGTTCGAAATTCCAATAAATATCCCTGAAGAAAGCCGGATCGTACAACGGCCGAAATGTCGTGAATGTAGCACTAAAGATGAAGACAACAATGTAAATAGTCTAAATTGTTCGTTCCAATTTAACTAGAATGATGCAAAAGTCTTTCCCTCCTCAACTTATAGGTACAAACACACAAAGTCATGCTGGAATTACTAGGTTGGTGCAAAAATAATATCGTTTTCTGACGTATTTTTTAACGTCAAAAACGATATTATTTTTGCACCAACCTAATACTTCACATCCAATTCTTCGTTTGTGAATATTTAGCCATTTGCCTTGCATACATTGTTTCCCTGATTTATATTATTTTTACCCTATGTTGTTTTCTTTTCCTTTTCTTTGTATTGCTTATTGCAAAACATTATTAATGCTTATGTAATTGGGCACTTCTGCCATCCAATTATATTTAACCACGGCCACTGACTAGAGATTATGAGCCCAGAAAGAAAGAAAACTTAATGAACATCAGTTTAATTTTAACATTCATAAACAACTGCAGGTTACCATAAGATAAATCTTAGTAGGTAATACTGTAATCCTAAGAAAAGAAGGACTTTATATATAATGCTTTCAGCCAATACGAACCTTACTCTATATGACGCCAGTGACATGAAATAACACTTAATTTCATACAGAACGGATTATAATTATTACTACTTTGACAGAATCAAACTTAGAAAATAAATAGAAAAAAAAAAGGTTCCCTTAAAAATTACTTAAGAATTGCTCGAAAGGTGCTTCAAGTAATAATCACTACCGATAGGCTACATACTCCCCCTTAGTCTTCATCAAAGTAAAACTATACGAACATTAGAAAAACTATATATATATATATATATATATATATATATATATATATATATAGAGAGAGAGAGAGAGAGAGACAGAGACAGAGAGACAGAGAGACAGAGATAGAGACAGACACAGAGCGACAGAGATAGATTTAATAGAACGGGGAATAAAATTTGAAGAATAAAAAGCCAACAAAATTACAATATTGGCAAAAAGAGTGATGATATTTATTATATATTAACGTTTTCACGAAATTGAAGCACGAAGATTTAATATATAATATCATCAATCTTATGGAAGCTCACCACATGAGCATTTTTGTTTTGAATCATATATATATATATATATATATATATATATATATATATGTGTGTGTGTGTGTGTGTGTACATATATACATATTTATATATATATATATGTATATATATATATATATATATATATATATATATACCCATACATATACATAGTTATATACATATATATATTTTACATATATATATATATATATATATATATATATATATATAAAAGACAAAAGGAAAAAGTATCGTTTCTTCTTTTGAGCATACTCATATGGTTCTTTTACAAATATACTCTATCTGAATTTTATCACTTATATGTATATATATATGTGTATCTATGTGTGTGTGTGTGTGAAGTGGGACGTTTATAACTCTAACATGTTTTAATTTTATTAAAGCTTCATCCCAGTATGAGATATGGAGAAAAAATATAGACGCATGATTCTCGTGCATTTCCAACGTTTGCATGAACTTAAAGCTTCAAATAATAACTGATTCCAAGCCTAACTAAAAAAAAAAGACTCAAATATTTCTTTATATATATATATATATATATATATATATATATATATATATATATATATATATATATATATATATATTTCTTGAATGTTTCAAATGGACACAGGTGTGGGGTATGATGGTCCGGTGGTCGTGTGATGAAGCCGGAGTTTTGAAGCCGAACTGCCTGTTGTCGGCGTGGTTGATTGGTCGTAAGGCCCGATAATATGCGTCGCGGGTTGTTACCAAAATATCTCCGTTGGATTCTGGTCGAATGAGAGAAACGGGGCCGTGATGGTGACGACGAGAGAGACTTATAGTTCACGGTGGTGAGGACTAGAGAGTCCTGGAGTGTATTAATGAATTATAAATTCAGTGAAATGTCACTGTTGGATTCTGGTTGAATCAAACGAAAACGAGGCCGCGATGGTAACGACGACAGCGGCTTGGAATTTACGGGAGTTGAGGACAAAAAAGGCCTGGGGCGGATTAGTTAATCTTGATCGAGCGGAATATCTCTGAATGGATTCGGAATGAATAGGAATTATTGAAGTTTATTACCATTACAGTGGATTGACGAGAGGAGGCGGTCATGGTGGCGACGACGAGACAGAACGCCTCTCCGCTTGGTACAGTGTCGCTCGTTTCTAGGGGCTTTATTCTAAGCAAATATGGTAGCTCCCAGTTTCATTTTGGTAGAGTGGGGCAACATTCGGGATTAACTATATTATTTTACATTTTTTCGGGGATTTGTTTTGTAGACTAGATCGGAGCACTTGCACAGAAAAGTTAATCAGAAACATCTAATATCAGCGTTGTATAACATTGGCTATAAATGTTTGCATTGATGGTCCTTCAAATTTCCAGTAGCTCGTAATAGACGATACATTCATCTTTAACTAGATTCAAAACAAGGACATCCGCGAATAGAATCTTTTGTTGGCGTGTTCCCTCTATTTTCACACTTGCAAAGATCTGCAGATTGTGTAACCCTGTGTTCAGCAATCTAAATACAAAAGTATCAGCTGTGAAATATGTGTTATTGCCAATGTCATTTCGCTTACGCAAGGTTAGTGTTCTAGAGTGCGTAGGCTAGCCAAAAACGACAAACACTACTGTACTTGACAGAAATCTGTCGGGGTGGTTTGAAGTCTGTACGCGTAAAATCCTGGCAGCAATGGGCACTCTTGGTTTAATTTTCAATATAAAAACAAAAAACAAAAAAAAACAAAACGAGATATAGTCTGTAGTGTTTCATAAATAGAAACTCACATTTTATTAAAGTGCTCAGATGAAATACATTCTTCCGTTTCGCCAGTCCTAACGTTTACGGCTAGGACCCGCCATGTCACTCACAATGAGGCAAATCACCTTAATACCCATCCTATTCCACTGGCGAGAAGTAACTTCCACTCGAACAGCTTCTTGGCAATGCTCTTGGGAACCGATCGCCAAGAGATCATTTCCCCGATCACTACAATGTGTTCAAGTTTAGGTTAACCGTTATCTTCCCCATCTATCCGCATAAAATATGCCTCTTACTCTTTAACCCTCTACCTCGAGTAGACCCCGATGCATTGTACAGGGTGAACCTCACTGAAAAAATGTTAAAACCTAAAAAAGGTTACTGAATGAGGAAGAACCAAAACGGAGGTTCGAAATGTAATGGTAATCTTTATAACATCAACAAAATACAATACTCGCCAGCGACGTGAATAGGTAAACCACTGCTAGTGGTGGACTACATAGACAGCCCCATTTACAATAGTGTCCAACGTATTTATGAGGATTGGGATGTACCAGTTAATGTTCATAGGTACGTTATATAGCACCCCCTTTATAGATTTACTCTTCGAAGAGTCAATAAATTTTCCTATTCGGATTAATGTCAATTCTCTTTGTATCCCTTCTTTTCCTATTACTTTGTCTTCTTTGGATTTCGTAAATAGAATTTATTATCATTATGTTATGGTTTTATAACCTAGAAAGGGTTACTGAATGAAAAATAACCAAAGCGGAGGTTGGAAACTAAATGGTAATCTTTATAACATCAACAAAATAAAATACTCGCCAGCGCCGTGAAGTAGGTAAACCACTGCTAGTGGTGAACTACTTAGACATCATATTACCCCCATTTACAATAGTGCCCAATGTTTTTATGAGGAATGGGACGGTACCCATTAATGTTCATAGGTACGATATATAGCACCCCACTTTTTAGATTTACTCTGCAAACAGTCAATCTCTTTTCCTTTTCGGATTAAGGTCGATTCTTTCTGTATCCCTTCTTTTGCTCTTATTTTGTCTTTTTTTTTCTTTCATAAATATAACTTATTATCATTATGTTATGGTGTTGTAACCTAGAAAGGATTACTGAGTGAGGAATAAAAAAAACGGGGGTTGGAAACGAAATGGTAATCTTTATAACATCAACAAAATACAATACTCGCCAGCGACGGGAAGTAGGTAAACCACTGCTAGACAACATATTACCCCACCTCATTTAGAGTAGTGTCCAAAGTATTTATGAGGATTGAGACATACCTATTAGTGTCCATACGCACGGTATACAAAAAAAAAAAAGATTCCTTGGCGTGTTGTGGCTTAAAGAGTGTGAAGCAAGCCAACACGTTGTGATATCAAGTTATTGGCCAAACTGTTGGCATCCATATCTTATATGTCTCCTGCCTTTTCCTTCCTCTAAAAGATGATGCTCCAACAGCAATTCCCATTGACATGAGAGCGGGGAATATAAATCGTTGTTCATTGTCTGGGAGGCAGTGTTAGTCCCTGAATTAATTCGTAAATTCCACTAACGCATATAAAAGCTGGGAAATATTTACGAGAATTTATTTCAAAGTAAAAGGAAAGTTTTATATATTTCATGAAATGCAATAATCACTGTATTACAGAATATAGGAAAAATAGAAAAAATAATTAGGAAAATATGTTGTTTGATAAATTGCTAAACATTTTGACATTAACCTTTACTCGGAAATCGATAAATTGCGTTAAATTATGTCCGCCATGTTGTTCAAAATATTTTCAGCTGTAAATACCAATTAAATGAAACCAGAAGAGGGTAAAATATCAAGCAAAAATTTCGAAATTCTTCTATGTCAGTTATGTGCCATACATGATATACGCGTAGGCGATCATGTATATTTCGATACATGACTGACGAAATAGATATTTAGGTTGTCATTTCTTTCTGCGGTAGACCAGTTGCCATTCTACTTTTTACCCATAGCTGGTGGGGAGAATAAGAGAATTCTTACCTTTCCGAATGATATTAGAACGTAAGTGAATGTAATGGATTCGACTGGAATTCGAACTCGGCTCTCCGATTCCTCAATCCGAGCTGCTATTCATTACTCCACCGTACCTCTTCTAAGTATTCTATCAATTCAGGAAATGGGCGATTATCGTTCTCCACAACTTCCTATCCTTTGTAGCTCTTATCAATATTTATCTTTTTATTATCCTTCCAATTCCCTGTTTTGCAATTCTTTTACAAGTGCTTGTTAGGTAGTTTGATGATGGCTCTCCACAACTTTCTATTCTTTATTACATCTTTGGCACGTTGGTAATCAAGAATTTATAGCTCTTAATAAATTTTGTCCTTTTCTTACTTTTCCTAAACATTGTTCCGCCATCCGTTTACTCAAGCATGACAGAGAGGTTTTACATTGTTTTCATGATGCCCTCAATCAGTTTTGTGAGTATCCAATTCTCCAAGTTGCCTTTCCTCGTTACATGCCCTCGGAATTCTGCTTCCATTTTCTATGAGTACTTCGTTGTTGCTTAGATGTTAGTTCCAGGATATTCTTATCATTTTTCTGTAGGACCTAATTTCTGTTACTTCAAGTCTCTTCTTCATTTGCGAGGATAAGCAAATAAAAAGAATATGGGACTGTTATGTAATATCAGTCTTCCTATACGGCAGTGAATCCTGGGCAATCACCTTCCAGCTGAAGAAGTGACTTGAAGCAACATGAATCTGGTTCTACAAAGGCATCTTGAGGATGACATGGACTATACATGTGAGTAACGACGAAATTTTAGAGAAAATTGAAATAAAAAGACACTTACCACCAGGAAGTGACAGTTGAAATTTCTTGGGCATATAGTAAGGAAAGACGGCTTGGTAAATTTCATACTCACAATACATTGTAGTCAAGTGAGAAAACAACGCAAAACTTACTTAACTAGATTGAGTAAATGGATGGCAGAGTAAGGTTTAGGTGAGATAACAAAAAGACAAAATTTATGAAAACCTAAAATGAACAGGTAATTGTGGAGAGCCATAATCACCAAAGTCTTGAAGGTACACAGGGTCTACAGAATGAAGCTGAAAATACGATGGACTAAACATGTGGGTAATGACGAATATTTTAGGGCAAAAAGAGAAAAAAAGGCAACATACGTTGCATCAAAAAGGGTTTGAATTTCTAGCACACATAAGAAGGCGAACGTCGCAAAGAAAAGCAGCGAACCATCTACCTCACGAGCTTGTATAAATAGTTGCTGGAACGAGGTTAGGAGATAGAAAATATATAATAGAAAGAATATCCTTATATTAACTAATTTTGACTTATATGACACTTCCATATCTATCACAATGCAATCATTATTATTAGGTTAGTGCAAAAATAATGACGGTTTTTTTAATGTCAAAAACTGTCATTAGTTTTGCACCAACTTAATATTATTAAACAAACAAAATGATTGACATAATTCTTCCAATATTTTTCAATACGTAAAAGTAAAGCGCGATTTAAGAAAAGAAAAAGAAAAGAAAAAGAAAAGAAAAAGAAAAGAAAACACAGTGTCTGAAAATGTTAAACAATATTTCGACAATATGTCTGTCTTCTTCAAATTATATATTTTTTTTTTTTCAAATTTTCGAGAATAAAAATATATATAAATCTCCAAAAAATTATAAATCTTTGTACAAAGGTAACCTGTCGAAATATTGTTTAACATTTTCAGACACTGTTTTCTTTTCTTTTTCTTGTCTTGTAATGGAAAAACGGCTGTCGTGTTAATGAACTAACGGAAAATTCCAAGCTAAAAAGATCACCACCATATTACACACCTTTCAGTTTCATGCCTTCACGCTGGCGGTGTTTCATTCGTTTTGACGCAATCATTACCAGGACATTACTTATAATTTTTCTGTAGATTTATATATATATATTTTTATAGTTGAATATTATTTTTAATATAACTTGAACAAAATCGACATAATGTCGAACTATTGTTTAACATAGTCAAACACTTTTTTTTTCTTAAATCACGCAATTCTCTTAAGTATTATTATTAATATTATTTTTATTTTCTTTGATTTCTGGTGTTTACACATTTCTTTCCAGGTCCCGCCCAGGGACCTAAGGTTAGAAATGGCAGCATGACACTTTCCACTGACAAAAAAAAAAAAAAAAAGAAAAAGAAAAAGAAATTACATAGATAAATCCCTTCGTAAAGTGTTGGCTGTACTTGTCAGAACAATTTTTTGTATCTCCTTGAGGCATGGACTTCCAGGAATCCCTTCAATTAGTCTATTACAATCTTTTCCAACCAGTCCTAGGGCTCCAACTACAACATGGATTGTTGATGTTCTTATATCCACATTTTCGAGATTTCTATTTCAAGGTCCTTGTATTTTGACAGCTTTTTGAATATCTTCAAAGATACATTGCAGTCAGCAGGGACTGCCATATCAATAAGGAGGCACCGTTTTTGTTTGTGGTCTTTAATAACAATATCTGGGCGGTTGGCTTTGATTGTTCTTCAGTGTGTATTCTGTAGTCCCATAGAATTGTAACAGGTCCTAACTCCGTAACCGGATCTAGGTGGTGTTCATACCAGTTTCTTTCAGTTTCCTTCCCGCAGAAGTTGCAGATTTTCCAGTGCAGATATTGGCCCACTCTGTCATGTCGGGTTTTATATTCAGTGGGTGCCAACATCGTGCAACCTGATACAAGATGATCAATCGTTTCTGGATATTTATCACAGAATCTGCATTTTGGGCTGACACATTATTTTAGTATATGTGCTTGATAATTCCTAGTTAGCAAGCATTGGTCCTGCGCAGCAAGGATAAAACCTTCAGTTTCCGCTTTCAACCCTGCACTACGTAGCCACTGATGAGTACGGGTTTTGTCTACGTCAGTTTGTTTGGCACGGGCAAAGTATTGTCCATGAATCGGTTTATCGCTTCTGTATCTGGTCGGTTGCATTCGTCTTTGCTGTCTTTTTTTAAGTATTTTGCAGTTTCAGCCGGTGTATTGTGCTGTAGTTGCATCTCTACGCCCATATTATTATTATTATTATTATTATTATTATTATTATTATTATTATTATTATTATTTCCTTTGGTTTCTGGTGTATACTCATTTCTTTCCGGGTCAGAGGCCTAGGGTCAGAAATTACATCATGACATTTTACACTGAGCAGTTTTGGAAAAAAATCACATATTTTGCATGAATAAAGCCTTTCGTAAGGTGTGGATTGTAGTTATGAGTACAATGTCTTGTATTTCTTTAAGGCATGGGTTACCGAGGGCTCCAACTACAACTGGAATTGTTAATGTCCTCATGCGGGACATTTTTTGAGATTTCGATTTCAAGGTCCTTATATTTTGATAGTTTTTTGAAGATCCTCAAAGATACATTGTAGTCTAGAGGGACTGCCATATCAATAAGAAGGCACATTTTGTCTTTACGGTCTCTAATTACGATGTCTGGGTGATCATAGCAATTTATTGCAGTTACCTTTCTGTAAGTGTTGCATATTTCTCATAGTAAATATTGGCCTATTCTATCGTGCCGTGTTTTATATTCAGTGTGTGCCAATACCGTGCAACCTGTTGCAAGATGGTCAATTGTTTCTGGATATTTATCGCAAAATCTGCATTTTGGACTAACACATTTTTTTTAGTATGAATGCTTGGTAATTTCTAGTTAGCAAGCATTGGTCTTGCGCAGAAAGAATAAAACCTTCCGTTACAACTTTTAACCCTGCACTACGTAGATACTGGTGTGTACGTCTTTGATACAGGCAGAGTATTGACCGTAAACCGGTTTATTTTACCACTGTTTCAGTATCTAATCGGTTGCATTTGTCTTTGCTTTCTTTCTCTCTTTCTTTCTTTATTATTATTATTATTATTATTATTATTATTATTATTATTATTACTCAGTTGTTACAAATATTCAGCTTTTGGTAATTTTGAGCTCTTATCTTAAAATGATTTTCAAGGCCGCTAAAGCTGTTCGCTGAATTCGAGACGTTGATGAAATGAAATAAGATCAAAACTGCTCTTTCAAAACTGCTTTCAGCATTTTAAAAAATGGATGGCATCAATTATCAAATATAATCCTTGAAAACACTGGAAAGAGAAGAAGGCGACTTCGAGAGATTCGAAATTTTCTAAATGGCTCGGAATGCAAAACGACAATATAATTTATGTTAATGGTAATGGCGAAATTAAAAAATTCCATTAAAGAAACTTTCAGCATTCATTGCGTGACTGTTGGTTAAAATTTATAAAACCTTTTTTCTTACAACCTTCATTATTTTTTAAATTAAAATTCAAAAGTTCAATAATTGTTATCGTTCTTTCTAGTATTGATGGGAGTTTCCTTCCAAACCTTTTGATTTTGGTTGTGTTGAAAATAAGCTTTTTGATTATATCGTTATTTTGGTTTGGTTTGGTTTATTTTGTTTTACGGCATATTAACCTCAATGTGTTATTTAATGCCGACAGCCTATTTAGGATCGATTCGTATGAATAGAATATGTATTCTTCGGTTTAAATTGGTTTAGTTTATTTTGTTTTACGGCTTAACAACCTCAATGAGTTATTTAATGCTAAGAACATGTTAAGATAGATTTGTATGAATAGAATATGTATTATTTGGTTTAGATTGGTTTGGTTTATTTTGTTTTACGGCCTATCTAACTCATTAGGTCATTTAATGCCGACAATTTTTTTATTGTTGGTAATATTTTGTTTTGTCAAAAATCTGTTTCTGGTAATATTTTTCCTTCAAAATTGTATTACTGGTAATAATTTTTTTCAAGAATGTATTGCTGGTAATAGTTAACTCTTTGCCCATAGCTGGCAATATCGTTATTTTCCATTGTAGTTACGTATGTAAGCCATTCCTGTTACCGTTGCTACTGTTATTAATGGTGTTGTTGTTGGAGGTCTCAAAGTTATGGACTTTTTTATTTAGCTGTTTCATTGATTATGTAGCGCCAGTCTATCAGATTTAGTGGGTGATCTTCTTTAAGATCTAAAACATTCATTTCTGTGAAGCCATTTTAAATCTTTCATCTAAGAAAGCATTTCTATATAAATGATAGTTGTTGATGGAGTTTGACGTCATGCATTTTATCCATATGTAGAGAATTATAAATAAAGTCGAAGAGGAAGGACCAGACTAAACTCGATAAACCCTCGAAAACACAAACGAAGAAATGGACAATGATCTACACTATCTCAACAGCCAAACCGGCAAACGAGGGCAGAACTTGACAGAACGAGCATCCGATATCCTGATGCAAACACGTTTGCAAGATCTGAATTCCCCTTTGAGACCCGAGGCAGGTGGTTCTTGGCCAGGTGTCTGGGCTTCTCCGACGGGCACAGTTGTCCACCAAAATCAAATTCATACGAATGGCCTCGTTGAAGTCTTTTTTATTAATTCATAGCCATCTCCATCACCAATTGTAGCAGGAGAGAGAACGGGAATAAGAAGAGAGGTTTACGATCCCGATGGTCAAATAGGAGCGGTTGCCGACAATGACGACATAATAAAAAATTACAGTGTTATCAAGACGTTGGTCTTAAACGAAACAGTAATCTGAAAGAAACGTTGAAACAAACTCCATTCAAATATTCAATATACTTTTGTACGATTATTGACAATAAAAAATATAATTCTATAGAGTGCCATCTTCTGCCATAATTTAACTGACGGGACAATTTTAATGGCGATTGATTCTAAAGTCATTCTGCTAAAAGAGTTTGGGTTTGGCAAACGGAAATTAAGACAGCAGTACCTACGGCGTTTTTCCCCCTCGTGCCAATGAAAGTGATTGTCTACTTTTGTTACCTGCTGTGCCTCCCTCCTGTTTCCCCGTTGGCATTTGAAGCGCTTGAAAAGAAAGTGAAACACAAAAACCGACAATCTTTTGGCTCTGACAAAAAAATAGCAGTATCAAGAGCAAAAATTGACTGCCCTGGGCTGAAGTTCCGTATTTCCATTGTGTATGGTTCAATGGCTGTCTTCGTAAAACGTTGCACTGGACAGACAGATAAGATTCAATAGAAAAGTGGGAGTAGTATAAACAATGGAAAATAGTTCGTTGGCAAACTTAAGAAAACCGGTGAAAATCATTTAAAGTATTAATGATTTTCATCAATAACTGTGGCTCAATATATTTGGCAGGCTGGTTTGCTGGTAGTGTTATGGTCATCGTCACGGAAACAGAAATCGAGTTAAAAATACTTTTGCGTTCACTTTCGCGTGTATGTCATTAGGATTAATTTCTTCTCCCTCTAAAGCAGGATAAAGTGTGCTCTCTAGCCATGGATAGCAGTGCCAATCGAAAAAAAAAAAAAAATAAACCCTCAAAAAACACGCTAAGTTCCAAAGACAATGACAGGTAATGTTCCCATTTTCTCTAAAAATTTGTTCCTTCTTACGGGATAGGTACGTTACTCTCGGCATCCTTCTGTAGAACCACATTTCTGCTGATTCATTTTGTTTTCCCGTCTGTGAGATGATGGTCCAGCATTCACTTACAGTATAGATATCAGGTAGTAATCCTGAACTTTCTCGTGACATTGCTTAGCTTTTGGGATGCACCTTTTGAGAGTCCAGTGTGTCTTGAGATTTTGGCATCGCATTTTTCATCCTCTCTTAAACCGTTTCCCAGATATTTAAACTTCGGTACCTGCTTGATATTTTATATCTGTGATCTATAACTCGCATCTTGGGCTTTTTCTATTGCTGAGGACCATTTAGTCCTTTTTTCTCGGTTTCTTCTACCACACTGTCCAGCGGGTTCTGCAGTTTCATTCCCGGATCGTCTATCAACACAGTGTCCTCTGTTAAGATTACGCCTACCGATAATAAATTTTGGTGAGTGTTCCGGTTCCCTTAGGATGGCGTCACTGTAGAGGGTGAATAAATCCGGCGAGAAGAGGTATCCTTGTCTCACACCTCTGTCTGTTTTTGTGTACCTACTCAATTTATTATCTATCCGTGTGCAGGTGGTCTGTTCAAAGTATAAGTTCTGGATTATTCTGATATCTTTTCCAAATAGATCGAGTTTTCCTAGCTTGCCAAATTCATTTGAATAATCTATATAACGTAAATATGTATCCTTCTGGATTTGTCTGGCTCTCTTCGATCATGAATATCCCATTTCATTCTTCCGTGCCCTCGACAAAGCCGCAATGTTCTTGTCCTATTTCCGGTCTAATTATGTTCCTCGCTCTATTTCATCAGGATTCGCATCATTAGTTTAGTTATGTGTCTCATTAAACTGATTCTTCCATGGAGTTCATTTGCATCAAATCTCTTAGTTAATGTTACGACGATGGATTTAGTGAGTTCCCCCGGCATGTGGCCACTGTTGGGTATTGCGTGTATTACTTCTGTGATGTTGTCGTTGCCGTCTAAGGATGAGAACATTTCTGATACGATCCCATAAGGCCCTATTGCTTTGTTCAAGTTCATATTCATCTGTGGGAATTATCTCCCCCTTAGTTCTCTAATTCTTCACCAGGTGTCTCTCTTCCTATACTATAAATACTGGGAAACATCTTAACTGTTCCTCTTTTTTCCCTCGGGTCTTGTTCCCATTCCACCTCGCGTGGAGGTGAGGTAAATCTCTCTTTCTTCTTCATTTTAGCAACAAGATGTAAGCTCTTAGAAGATTAGCGTTTCCCATTTCTGGGAAAACACTATAAACATTACAAACATACGTACGTACGAACATTCACCGCAATACGAACAGTTACAAACATTCACCAAAGAACACAATGTTCCCTCACACACAAATGTTATGACTATTTGCCTTGTAATTTGTTTAATACATATTTTTTGACATATATATATATATATATATATATATATATATATATATATATATATATATATATATATATATATATCTGTTTTGTTTGTCATCTTCGGTTGGACAGATTAAGTCCGCCAATTTTCCTGTAGTTGGGTCTTTTAATATTCTGCCAGGAGTTACAAACATGTCTCTAATACAACAACATGTAAATACACACACGCCCTCAATACGCCCTTCTCCAAAGCTGATCTTAATTCAGCTTTTAGTATTTTCTGGCCTTTCCATATTTTTCGCATCGTGTAAAAGTTCTGTGATCTATTCGACCCAGAATTATTTTTATTTTTCTGTCATTCTTTGATTTTATAGACAAGACTTTTGGAACTGGTTCTTCTTTCGTCATGCTAATTCTTTTATATTGTGCACTAGCCTTATAACCAGTCTTACTGTGAATTTTTAAGTTTAAAGTCAACCCCCCCTAAAATCAATATTGGTAACAAAGACTACGTACAACTAAAACACTTCCCCAAATGGGGGGGGGTGACAATCTGAATGGGGGCGTTGATCTTAAAAGGGTCGTTTTCGCGTTCATAATCTTAATTCAGCCTCACGGGCAGCAGCGTTTGAAGAGGCGTTTCTCCTCAGCCGTTGAGTTCTTTGATCATCATTTTCAGCCTCGCGCGCAGAAGCGTTCGGATGAAAACTGTGGAAACACATAAACAACACCCGATCATAACAACACACACACACACACACACACATTTTAAGAATTATAGATATAGATAATATTATTGTAATAATTTAAACTATTTATTTTTATTAAAGTTTTTTATGAAAGATATATATCGAAGAATAGATAGTAAATAATAAAACGTTGCTAAGAGTTATAATGGATAGGAAGTAGTGGAGAGCCATTGTCGCCCACAATTTGGAGTCAAAACTATCATTGAAGTATTATCTTCGAAACCAAAGAAATTTAATGTAAATCAGATGAAAACTGTGAAATCGCATGAACAAAATCCGATCACACACACACACGCACATATATACAGACACACATAAACACACACACATACATACACACACATATTTTGAGAATTATAGATATAAGATACTTGCTGTAATTGTGTTGCACATTCTCTGTTGTTGCACAATTTTCCTTGATCCATTCCTCTTTAGCTCGCTTATATTTCTTTTTTTATTTCCGAGATTAGTGTTCGGTATTATTTTCCATTTGTTGGCATTGTTGTCACATTTTCATCATCTCTAGAATTTCTCCTGTCGCTCATTTTTCTTTTCTTGTCTAGTCTTCTTTGGGATGATCGCGTTTGCCGACATCAATGGTGTTTCTCTCCGCATGTTCCACTTTGGCTTCATATTCCCGTTCAGTTTTCATTCGTTCATAATACAGTTATTCTGTGTTTCCTTGCAAGGTGGATCATTCAGGAGTATGTTGTAGTGTAGTTTAGGTGCTGCCTTGGCTTTCTTAGTAACCACAGTTTTACTCTGATATAGCACACTACTGGAAGATGGTCGCCGCTGCATTCGGCATTTGGGTATGTTTTGCAATGTAGAATTGCGTTTCTAAATGTTTTACTGATAGTTACATAATCATTCTGGTTCTTTAAGTTCTCCGCTACACCACTGGACACGTCTCTAACCGTGTTCATTTCGGGATCCTAGTCAGAAGTTGCCGACTATTTGGTCTTATTGTTCGAAAAGAAAGAAATAATAAAATAAAGAAAAAAAGAAAGAAAGAAAGAAGTATAAAGAGTATAAGCAAAGAAAGAAAGTTGATGAAGAAGGTTCGAAAAAAGAGGAAAATAACAAAGATAGAAAGAGAGAGAAAAAGAAAGAAATAAAGAAAGACAGAGGAAGAAGTACGAGCAAAAAAAAAAGAAAAAAGTTGAAAGAGAAGGTTCAAAGAAAAAAAGAAAGCAAGAACAAGGAAAAATAAGAGGCAAGAAAAGAAAGAAAGAAAGAAAGAGAAGAAGAAGTGTGAACAAAGAAGGAAAGTTGAAGAAAGAATGAAGTATAAGCAAAGAAAGAAAGTTGAAGAAGGTGCGAAAAGAAAGAGGAAGAATAAAAATGATATATATATATATATAGAGAGAGAGAGAGAGAGAGAAAGAAAGAAAGAAAGAGGAAGAAGTACGAGCAAAAAATAAAAAAAAGTTGAAAGGGAAGGTTCAAAGAAAAATAGAGAATACAAGAACGAAGAAAAATAAGAAACAAAGAAAGAAAGAAAGAAGCAAAGTAAGACATAAAGAGGAAGAAGTATGAACAAAAAAAGAAAGTTAATGAAAGAAAGAAAGAGGAGAAATAAGAAGTAACGAAAGAAAGAAAGAAAGAAAAAAAAAGAAAGAAAGGAGTATAAGCAAAGAAAGAAAGTTGAAGAAGGTTCGAAAAAAGAGGAAAATAAGAAAAGCAGAAAGAGAGAGAAAAAGAAAAAAGAAAGAAAGAGGAAGAAGTACGAGCAAAAAAATAAGTTGAAAAGGAAGGTTCAAAGAAAAAGCAAGAAAGCAAGAAGAAGGAAAAATAAGAGGCAAGAAAAGAAAGATGAAGAAGAAAGAAAGAAAGAAAGAAAGAGGAATGTTTGAACAAAGACAGAAAGATGAAGAAGAAAGTAAGAAAGAACGAAGTATAAACAAAGAAAAGAAAGAGGAAAATAAGAAAGGTATATAAAGAGAGAAAGAAAAAAGAAGGGAAAGAAAGAAGAAGTACGAGCAAATAAACAAAATTTGAAAGGGAAGGTTTAAAGAAAAAGAGAAAACGCAAGGACAAGGAAAAACTAAGAGGCAAGGAAAGAAAGATGAAGAAGAAGGTTCAAAGAAAGAAAGAATGAAAGAAAGAAAGACAAATAAGAAGCAAAGTAAGAAATGAAGAGGAAGAAGTATAAACAAAGAAAGTTGATGAAAGAAAGAAAGAAAGCAAGAAAGAGGAAAAACAAGAAGCAACGAAAGAAAGAAAGAAAAAAGAAACACGTATAAGGAAAGCAAGAAAGTTGAAGAAGGTTCGAAGAAAGATGAAAAGTAAGAAGTAAAAAAAAGCCAAGAATGAAAAAGAAAAAATGAGAAGCAAAATTTCAAAGAAAGAAAGAGGAAAAATAAGAAGCAAGAAGCAAAAGAAACGTATTAGAGAGAGCTGAAATTGCAATTTATTAAAGCTGAAAGAAAAAAATGAAAGTACCTTTCCTGAATGATGAGCAAATGTCAAAGTTGCTTTGCTACACACATAATTCAGTCTCTGCGAATATCACGTATCCTGGTGTTTGCCACGTGCCATTTTAATCTAATGTTGTTTTTATTGTTTTGTTTTGTTTTTTCTTTATAATAAAAATTAAAAACATTATTTCAAATCTCATCTTTTTTTTTCGGGGACCCTTTTTTTCAGCCAGAAACGAAACGTAAAAATGTTTTTGTTTTTAAGATAAAACCGGTGACAGGATTCACCTTATCATCTATGTTTGCTTTTTCCGACACATACCAAGTGCAAAATATTTCACTTTCAAAGTGTGAAAATACAGAAGGTCAAATAAATTGTCATCCGAACCCTAAAAAGGCGGTCATGGAAGGAGAGACAAAAAACGAAGATGGCTGCTGTAAAATCGTTGTTACTTTTTTCTTTTCGCCATACAGTTATACGTTGTTTCCGAAAGCGTGAAATTGAGATTAAAAATGTCCTAATATCATCCAAATAGGAATAACAATAATATTACTCGGTTTAAAAGCATAGCAAAGTTGAAATGGACATTTTTTTTAAGCGTTTCACCCCAAGCAAGGCGAGAAGCCATTAGGACGCAAGGGGTTACATGATAATTTGGAGCAAGATCAGGTAGGAGTGATAGAGGAAGGGATGAGGAGAAGAATAGTGGATAGATCAATGCAACTGGAGATGTCGATTGACATTACATTTGAATAGTTAGAGATTATAGCTCTCAGGAAAATGGAGTAGGGAATGGAGTTCCACAGGCGAGAGGCGCGAGACATGAAGCTATTGGAGTAGAAGAGACGGCTACATTTAGGGCAGTGAAAGGGTAAGAGCGGGATGCCAGCCTCGTAGGGCGCTTGAACCAGCGAATGCAGCTCCTCGGAGCAATTGCCATGAACGTATTTGTAAAAAAGATAGAGAGAGAGGCGACGGCGCGTCTGTGAGAGATTGACTGTAGACGAGATGCCAGAACAGGACCGATTATATTGCATATCCGCCTCTGAAGCCTATCAAGACTCCCGAGGCTAACAGAAGGGGCTCCAGACCATATATGGCAGCAATACTCGAAAAGTGTAACAAAATAAATAAAAGGTTATCAAGAAAATTACTATTCATTTTTAACAATTGTAGTTCTGACCTGCTTCTGATGTCAAATATGTAAATAATAATAATAATTATTATAATAATAATCCTTTATGTTACGCTAAGTATGTCAAGAGTAGAGTTTAAGTAGCGTGTTCTAACGATAATAAATAAAATATCTGTAGAAATTCCTCTGTCGAATAGTTAAATATTTGAGCTTAACAACTTAGCAACAAACTATTTCAATGACAATCAAGAATATGAATGCTGGTTGTTATTTTAAGAAGTAAGGGGGTACAAATGAAAAGATTTGAAATTGTCGAGTTTTTCTCTTTCACCGAAACAGATGTTAAACAGTTTTTCTTTCTTTCTTTTTTTCATTGAAACCAAGTAGCGTCTTTTATATGTCTTTTGTCTTCTCATTCTCACGTGATCAAAACGGAATTGTCTTTTATTTATGAGATACTGACATGGCGTAATGGTCGTGCTAACTAAGCAACTAACGAAGGCCAGGACAAGCACAATTTTTATATAATATTATTATTATATATATTAACATATATTTCTTCAATTTAGATGATAAATCCACTTGTTTTATTATAAGTCGTCATAAGCAGGAATCGCCAAACAAGGATTTAGGAAAATTCATGGCCGTATTTCGCTTTTGATTGATCTATAGTAAATGACTGAAAACCTAAGCTAAAACATAGTAAAACAGCAAAATATTTACGGGTTTTGTATCTAGTGACTTATTATTTTTTTACAGGAATATTCACCATGTCTCAAGGCCAGGGGGACACTCGAGATAGAGGGTTACAGATTAAGAGATATTATTTAGGTGACTATGTGGGGAAGATAAATGTTAACTCGAGACTTGAACAAGTTAAGATTGTAGTGATCGCATAGCAACAGTTCATGGGAAGAAGCTGTTCGGGCGGAACTCCTCCAAAATGGAATGTGGAGAGAATGGGTGGTCTGCTACAATCTGCGTAACATGCCGAGTCTTAACCGTGGAGGTTAGAACTGGGGGAAATAAAGAATGCACTTCATCTGACCACTTTCCATACATGTAGCAATAGAGCACTGAGAGGCTTGCCATATTTTGTCTGTCAGGTAGGGTTTGTCGGGTGACGAATTATTTTTCACCCACAAGGACGAGGACACGATTTAATATTCTACCGACACTGGAAAGGGAAGACTGGAGAGTTCCTACCATATACGGGGGCAGTATTTCGTCTGATCTGAAAGCATAGCAGGAGGAAACAGGTATTTACTGGAGTGGTACATTTATAGGGATACGTGGGAAAGATAACGGTTTCTCCTAGGGTTGAACAGATTAAGATTGTGTTGATCGGGAAGGTATTCGCTTATGAGTCGGTTCCACCAATTATCGGTTCTTGGGAAGATGCTGTTTGATGGTAACTTTCATCATCTCAATGAAACACGAAGAGAATGAAAATGATTTAGTCGAATGTGCCTGGCGGGTTCTAGCAACAAAAGTTAGACCTGGTGGAAACAAAGGACATAGTTTATCTGACCACTTTCCATGTAATTAGCAATAGAGCACCGAGAAGCTTGAGACGTTTCGTCAGTGAGAAAGGAATTGCAGGGTGGAAAATAATTCATCAACCACAAGGACGCGGAAAGGCGTTTGGGCTCTATCGAAAGTGGAAGATGAAGGCTGGGAGCCTCCTGGCAAAATATAACAGCAGTAATTCATTTCCGGTCTGATCTGGGACTTGTAGGTACAGGATAGCGGGAGGAGCCAGATACTGGGGCGGTACAGGGAACCGAAGTTGTGGATTGCATATACGAGATCCACTTGAGGTGAGAGTTGAGTTTATGCCTAATAGACGATCAAAGCACGGAGCCTCCCTAAGGGAACTCCCATTCATCGTGATTTGTGATACTTCAATCTACGATCGGCATAGGCGATGATGGAATGTAATTAGTCTGCTTTTCGAGGCATAGAATACAACCAACCATTTTCTACCGCCACTGGATGTTATAGGGAGAGATCAGATGTCAGTCTCTGGTCATCTACTTACGTTTTCTCCGCATCTTTTATATTTCTCAGCAAAGAAATTTTTTTCGTGCCTTTTACAATCTTCCAGGAAACATTTAATTTAAAACAGTTATACAGTAGGCGATGATAAGTTTTGAGCCATCCTTGTTTACAGCGATTTTGGTTTGTGTAATAACGTATCTTGTTTTTTCTCATAAACTACTGTCAAGCTACTCTCAACTATGAACGATGGTGGACTTATATTTTGCAATGAAATTCCGCGGAAGTAAGTAAATTGGAGAATTTCAAGGAAGGTAAATAATAGGATGACATCAGTGTAGCAAGTCAAATAGAGAAATTGCTAGGTTTTTCCAGGTTAATCATCAATCGGTTAATAATATTGTCAAGAAATGAAGAAATCCATTGTCATGTGGAACAACGTTCAGGAAGACCAAGCATCGTGTCTACGCGAACGAAAAGGGTGCTGAAGATGGAAGTCATCAGAAACCATCGTCAGAGCGCCAGTTTTGTCGTCAACAGCATGGAAATGTCGCCATATGCAGCGAGAATGACTCTGAAAGAGCTAGGGTATCAAAGAATAGTTGCAAGAAAGAATCCCTTGATTTCAGAGGTTAACAGGAACAGGCGTATGGACTGGGCGAGAGAATCCGAGAGCAAAGATTATGAATTTTTGCAGTTTGTAATTTGTTCAGATGAAAGTAAATTCTGACAATATTCGAATTCGAGATTGTTTGGAGAAATCAGAATGTGACTTGGAACACTAGATATCTGCAGACAACCGTAAAACATGGCGGGATTGGAGTAATGGTGTGGAGCTAATTCGATGTAGTTTATTTCTCCTGGCTTAAAGCTTTTCTTAGGCCAATGTATAGGCATTTGAACAAAACACAATCCTAAACTGAAAAAAAAAATGAATATAGTGTTGATTTGCCAGCCAAAAGGTTACAAAATAAATTAGAAAAAAGATTAAATAATACATATTCTTCATTAAATAAATACACTTTTCTTATAATGCTTACTTTTCAAAGTGACAGAGATCAAAAGTGTTGTGGGTGATTAATTATTTACCACCTTACAATCCCTTTGTCGCAGACGAATCGGTAATTAGCCTCTCACTGCTCTATCGCTATTTTCATGACAATTGTTCACACTGTTCCACCAGTCCAGACCTTCAAAACTAGGACCTTGCATGATGTCACGTACACCGGATTAAAAAACCCAATTTCCATCGGGTAATAATGAAGTTCCATTCGGAAAGCTTCTTCCTGAGTCCAGCTACTTTGTGGAAAAGATTTCCGAGAGGACGCTTTCCTGATCACTACAAACTTAACCACTTCATGTCAAGAGTTAACTATAATCGATTCTACATATCGTTGCTTCTTCCTGTTAGGCCCATACAGCCTCATTCAGTAAACCTCTACCTTGAGTGGCTTTTGACACTTGTATTAGATGTGCATCTATTAGTAAAAAGTACCCACTTTGAGTTATAGTACTTTATTCATAAACCGTGTAAAATCATTTGTTTCAATTGTATTTTACCCTTTTTTAAAATAAAAAAGCGAAACGTGCTGACAATATTTTCTAAGTTTGAAATAAAAAATATCTTCAAATCTATGGATTCAAAAAGATAGAGTATAAATGTTCTTAAAAATGAGTTTTACACTGGCATTAGAGAAAGAAAATACTTCAGATATGGAACGAATACGTCGGAGATCTTTTTCCACCGCAAAAGAGAACAGCCGGCCAATGCACAAAAACCTCGAAGGACCAGAAATATTCAAATCTCAAAATCGAATCAGCACGTTCCAAAGGGAGCAAAATAAAAGCATCACCGCGAGTCACAATTGTAAAAGAGATACTGTCAGACTTAAATGATTTCGGCATTGACAAGATGACAGAGATAATAAACAAAATATACATCAATGGTAAAACCCGAATAGATCTATTTTCATAGCACTGTCTAAAACGTCAGGTGCAAATGAATGTCAACTCCATTGGACATCAGCTTAATGAGCCACATAATAAAAATCATCAGGCGAATTCTAATTAATAGAGCACGTATCGTAATTAGACCAGAAATAAGACAAGAACAGTGCGGGTTCGTCAAAGACACTGGAACAAGGAATGGCAATATTTATGCACAGAAGTAAATCAGAAAGAGCAATGAAAATTCAAAAGCCTGTACCATTATGCTTTATAGATTATGCAAAAGCATTTGGTAAAATACGTCACAACAAATAGTTGGAACTATCTGGTAACCATGCAAAATTTTGGAAAGATATTAAAATAAACCACAACCGATACTAACAGCAAATAGTCTGCATACGAATAAAAAATGAATTTAGTAAATATACAAAAACAGAAATCAGTGTAAAACGAGAATATGTCTTCTCGTCGGACTTATTCAGCCTATACAGCGAGACGATTCTGAGATAATTAGAAGTCCTCTCAGGATTCATTATTAGCGGCCACAGTCATAAAAACAAAAACAAAAACAAAAATATGCAAATTAAACTGAGATGATAGGAAAAACAGAAATTAAACTGCAAGAATTGATAAAGAAGCTGACGAAGGGAAGCAAAAATAAAAGATTAAAAATCAATTGTAAGAAGACAGAAGGCATAGTTGTCAAAAGAAGAAACAGCTCAACATACAAATTTAAAATTTGAGATCCTAAAATAAAACAAGTACATCAAATATCTGGAATGGTTTTAACAGAGGACGGAAAGTGCGACACTGATAACTAAAGGTGTATTGGGATAGCCAAAAATACCTTACTAAAGCTAAGAAAAGTATTAAGAAACAAGAAAATATCGTTAGAAACAAAAAAAAAAAGAGTACTGATGTGTTACGTAATATCAGTTTTCCTGTATGTCAGTGAATGTTGGACAATCTCCTTACAAATGAAGAAGGGACATGAGGTAACTTTAAGTGGTTCTACAGAAACATGATGAGATGACATAGACCGAACATGTGACGAAGTTGTAGAGAAAATGGAAATAAAAATTACATTGATAGATAACATCGGGAAGAGAAAATTGAAGTTTCTAGGACACATCATGAGAAAAAGGGGTTTTGAAAATGTGATACTCAGAGGAAAACAACGGATAACCTACCTAACGAGGTTGAGTAAATGGATGGCGGAACAAGATTTAGGGGAGATAAAAAAAAATATTAAGAGTAAAAAAGACAGGAAATAGTGAAGAGCCATGATCACGGCACAAAAAAGAAGAAATTTGCATCAATCGGATTTACACGAATTCGCTTCATTCGACTTTTACACGAATACAGACGGTAACCAAGACTGACTAAAAAATCGGAAACACAATATTTGCCTCGGTTTTTCTAATCAAAATAATTGCTTACGGCGCTAGCGCTGCAGAATTACCTAATAACATGCAAACGCCAATCAAATCTTCAACTGGAAGTGCTAACCCACACCGGAAGAGCTAAGCCTACGATAGAAAATTAATTCTCGTCTGATGACAAATGTATTTTTCTCTATAGTAAAGCAAATGGCCGGCATTACACTGATTGCAAACACGAATAGAAAATGCAAACACTGATTGCAAACAGGATAATGGTGGGAATTAATTGTGTGTGCATCGAAGATGGCGAAATGTGCCTCGGGTCGATTAGCTCCAGACCAGACCGAATAGGGATTTCATGAAAAAGGAATGGTCGAATATCTGAAAGGAAATAATTGGAAATTATACCATTCAAAGAAAACTCGAGAGATGAACTGCAATTTGAAATCTATTATGTTTCAAATATTCTATTTTAGTTTATATCCGAACAGTTTTCCCGGTAAAACTTTTATCTTATTTCATAATGATTTCCTTCTTGGTATATAACAATCTTATTGAGATTGATGGCAATGGAATACATTTTGAATGGTGAAGCTGACACTGAGAGGACTTTTTTTCTATGTGCCGTGTCATGTTCTTCACAATTGTCGGTTCTGTGTGGCTCTTAGTAAATCTTGTCTTTTCACTGTCTCGCATAATCCCTATTCTACCATCTATTTACATAAGCTCATGCTTTCCTCTGTTACTCTGGGCTTCAATATATCTTGTGAGTATCAAATTTTTTTAGCCTTCTTTCCTCATTATATACCCTAGAAATTCCAACTGTCTCTTTCAGATGTTATGTGTAAGTGTTCTTTTTGTTTTCCTTTTCTCTAAAACGTCGTCATTGCTCAGATATTTAGTCCGTGATATTTCCTGCATGCATCTCTAGAAACGCATTTCTATTGCCTCAAGTCTCTACTTCATGGGTTTGGAAACTGTCAAGCATTTCTTGCCATTTCAAAATCTGCATAGAGTATTAAGAGCCAGAAAAAAATCTTAGTTAGAAACAAAGAAAATATTATTGAACTATTGCATGATATTTATATGGTAGTGAATGCTGGACAATCTCCTCAAAGATGAAGAAGAGACCTGAATTGCCGAATGTGGGAGAAACGGCGAAGTTTTAGAGACAATTGAAAAGGAAACTTATACTTAACACCAGTTGAAATTTTCTAGGACACATAATTAGAAAAGAGGGATTGGAAAATGTAATACTCACAGGACAGATTGAGAGAAAGAGGGACACAGAAAAACAAAGCATAACCTCTGTAGTGAGGTTGAGCAAATGAATGGTGGAACAAGGGTTAGGAGAAATAACAAAGAGACAAGATTTATTAAGAGCTATGAAGGAAAGAAAGTTGTGGAGAGATATGATCGCCAACGTTCTGAAGGGACATGCACATATAAAATAAGATGTTTAAATCAGCTAAAACACTCATATCATCATATAGCTTTTTATACTGGAGAAGTAAACTCTCTTTGATCTGAGAACTTTTCCAATGGATAACATTGATGTTTTTGGTGCCATAACCCGAGGTTTTCATCAAATTTAGCATCGGATTCTCATCTCAGAAGACGATAAACAAATATGATGGTTTACCGAAAATATAATAAGTTATGAACCTAGGTTTGTTACCAACTACCATCGCTAGTAGCTAGCAAGCTCGTCTGGTAGATATCTTAATTGTGAAGTCAAACCATAATTGACATTCCGTCAGTCTATTTTAGTTTCAGCTACTATAAGTATTGTAGAGAACGAACTGCTAACACTCAGTTATACAAAGAACTGATACACCTGTTTTTAAACGGACCGTTCTAGTAGGAATATAAACATCCATGGTGGTGTTTTGTGTCACATCTTGCGTCGTGGAGAGGTTGGGTAAATACAGCTGGATTTCCAGCTTAGGCTTGAGCAAGTATTACGACGTCGAACTCTGCTTTAGAGCAGAGAGGAACCCAGACGAGGCTATACCGAAGAACAGAGCCTGGTCTGGGGAGGTAGACAAACCTGAATCCGTGTGTGCGGGATCGACGGGGAATTTTTGCCCAAGCCTATGGGAACTGATTTACCCTATATAAAAATTAGCTTTCTGCCACATCCTACCTTGTGGGGACGTTGGTAAATACCGGCTTTGCTTTCCAACTTCAGACGAACTCGTGAATATTTATTTGTAACTTTCTTGTTTAAAATAAACCCTTATTGTTTTGTAAGTCGCCGTTCGGGTTATTATTTCAATTACTACCCCAGGACATAACAAAACTAGCGACGAGTTAACTTAAAACAACAATTCAGCTTGATACGAAACGTCTGGTTCTTCGAGTTTACAGCGGACATTTTTTTTGTTTTCTTCCTGAAAGTTCTCAAGCAAGAAGCACTTGGATTTTCATGGATCAAAGGTTTTATTTTGTGATGCACCTACAACCGTTAATGGTTTACGCGTCTAGCGTTAGATTTATATGAATTATTTATATTAATATTTATATTTATTATATTTATTTATATTAATATTTATATTTATTATTTAATAAATAATAACAATAATATAACCGAGAAAATACTTAAAAGATTAGCAGAACTTCGGCCAAAAATCATTCAATAGATAACAATAGTTATACTATTAAATAAAGAAAAGTTGAAATTTTCTTAATTTATTGATTATTATATCAATCTGAGAGTAGTGACCCAAAATAAACCATAGCATTTTCCGTAAAAAAAAAATTAAAAAAAAAATGAAATGGGATAGTTCTTTCCTTCTCCACTATCATTAATCTTCTGAAATATTCACATTTTGGTTACGTTTGGTCTGTTTTACGGCGTGTCAGCGTCAATGGGTTATTTAATGCCGACAAGTTTTTTATTGCTGATAATATTCTTTTTCAAAAATGTATTGCTGATAATATTTTTCCAAAATCTATTTTCATAGTGTTTTGAACCCAGTTTGGGGGCTATTTGCCCATAACTGGGATCCTAACAGATGCTACCACCGCGGAGTAGGGTGAACCTGGGCACACCAGCAATTAAAAGTTGATTCCACGCTCCCCAGATTCTCATGATCAGAGACTTTGCTGTTGGATGTAGTTTATCGTATTACCCAGGACGCGGATGTAGTTTATTGTCATACACAGGACGGCACATTTTGGATTAAAAAAGTTGCATTCTTTTGGAATTTAGATAAACATGATGCTTCATGACATTTATTCTAGTTCCATACCATTCTACTAAAAATAACAGAATTCCTATGGCCTTTGTCTTGAACAAGTAAATCGTATACTCCTGGCTTTCTCCATGAAAAACTGGAAAATTATCCTAACAATCAAAGGAGAATTATTACCATAGATAAACAAAAACAAATCATTTTTCATATTCATATATATATATATATATATATATATATATATATATATATATATATATATATATATATCAAGTGTTATTAATTGAAGATATGATAACGGTAAATATAATCTTGAAAAATGTAACCATTCTCCAACACAAGAAATGATATCAGGTTGCTGTATATGAATGGCATAAAATTAAATGCAAAGAAAAAACAACTGCATCTCTTGGTCAACTGAATTAAAAACTCCAGTGACGAAAACGGAAGGGAATTGAGGAAAGAGCAAGATGCAAAGCGGAAAACTTAGACCAACATGAACTCAATAAAGTCAGGACAGTTATTCAATTGGATGGCCTTAAATGTCGAGGTATTTGAATATCATGAAATAAAGCAGGAGGAAAAGACATAAATCAGAAAATACCTTAAAACTATGATGAGAAAAATATAAGAAAGTAAATTAGATTGTTTTTAATGCTATGTCCTCTTCGCGAATTCATTATTTTTTATTTGGTCGACCTATTTCGGACATCCATAACTCTGTCATGCCTACCATCACGGTCCTACATCAAGGCCGGAAGAACATTAAGGTATGACTAAATTTGACGAGGCTATTTAATCACATGACCCGAGTTCTTAGGCCAGTGTTTCCCAAACTATTTTTCTCTGCACCGCATTTTCTGAATTAAAATTTGCTCACGCCTCACCATATTTTACGTGTTAAAAATACATTAAAAAAACAGAGAGAGAGAGAGAGAGAGAGAGAGAGAGAGAGAGAGAGAGGAAGATAAGAGCAGATTCGAAAACAGAACATTATCATTAATAAATCTCCCCTACAATTTTCGGACCCCAGTTAATATATCCTTAATACTTGATATAATGCAAAAATATCACTATGATAGAATCAGTCAATAATTATACATAACTATTTATACTGGGGCTCATGCATTGATCTGAGAAAACGGTTGTTTATAGCTGCATAGTTTAGACATTTCTGGATGGGTTGGAAGCTATGCGTGACATCTATATGAATAAAATACCTTTAAATTAGATATTAATGGAAGCCTGCAAGTCATGTAGTATTTGATAAAGTTCTTTCTTTGTGATTCTGTAGAGACAGTTGACAGAATCGATAAAGGGAAGTTTTCTTCAAGACCCACGAGGTTCATTTGCTTAAATCCATTTTATCATTGAGATGTGAAATCGGTTGTAAAACAATGTAAAAAAAAGTGAGTTACCCACTTGATATTTTGTTTACTTTTGAATCCAATTTTAATTCGAATATTTTTTATTCTTTTTAATTTCTTTAATTTTTTTATTTCTTCGCCTTTCGAATTCAATTGCATAAATTATTACTAATTAATTCTAATATTTTAGGCAGCAATAATTAAATAAAAAAGATTCTCACAGAATTTTGTATTAACACCACGAGAACGCGAAGTAAGAGTCAGATTGTATTTTCACCTGAAGATTGCAGCAACTGCATGAAACTTCGAGTCTTCCTAAAGGTGTTGGATATTATGTATAGTGACTAATATATATATATATATATATATATATATATATATATATATAATATTTTGAACAGTAAAATATATTTAAAAAAATTTTTTTCAGACACACTGGGTTGTATATTAATATTTTTTATTTTATTATTTCAGTTTAGTTCCTCAACTAGCTTCGGCCAGCATGGCCATCATCAGGAGGAAAAATATCCTGCATGTAGAATGAATGACTTTTTGAAGAAAATGAACTTCATCTATAGATTTAATTTATTTTTCTATCGTTAATTTTGGTCAGGGTTTGTGTTGGTGAAACGGCCTCTTTTAACTTATTTTAAGATAGATGCCGGAGAGCTTTATTTTGAAGATTTTAGTGGTTGCCGGGAAAAGAATATGTGTGTGTTTTAAGTGTATGTTATCATTTAGTTCTTTCGTGTGTGTGTATGATGTGTGTATATATTAGTATGGATGTGTGTATAAGTGTGAGACCTCAACACCTGCATAAGCATATCTGTCTTGCGTGGGTGAGAATTGTGGGTAAGGCTTGATTTATGGGGCTATATATTAATTCTATCTATATTTTTAAATTTGTGGTTAAGCCAGTCTGAGCGACGTGTTTTGACGCGCAAAATCAATTTGTTTTCATGTTCCTCTAAAATTTTTCTAATGTTATCTTTTCTGTCTATTTCTATTTTTTCAATTATAATGAATTTTGCATGGGTTTTAAAAGTGTGTTTTTCTATGCGGATATGTTGTTCTACAGTTAATAATCTTCGTGGGAGCCGACTTGATTTGATTACGATAATTATTAATTCGGTAGCGAAAGGGACATTCGGATTTTTCCACATACTGTTTCTGGCATAGTGTGCATTCTAATAGGTAAATTATGAGATTTGGAAAGTAGATTTAGTGACTGAGCTAGTGAACGAATTGTATACATATATATATATATATATATATATATATATATATATATATATACGAACATTACAATACTTTATAAACATATCTGGGAGATTAAAAACAGAACCAAATCAGAACAAAAATATCATGGATAAATACGTCAAACAACATCAGCCTATAATAATCAATCCAAAAACTGTAAACTTTACTATGGAGGGAAAAATAGCTATAATTACCTTCCCAGACCACACAACAAGCTATTAAATAGACGATTAGAGTTAATCTCAAAATGCGGACACGAAAATCAATTTTTGCAACGTTACTTAAAAATCAAAAACTCAAAACGAAGAAGAATAAACGAAAATAAAAGCAAAAATAAAATAAAACAAGTAAAATAAATCATTCTAACAAGTATATAAGTAAATAAACTAAAGCAATAATGAACAAATTAACAAACCATGTATAGTCAGATGAACACAAGAAAATGTGATAAAAACAATCAACAATAAAATAATCAATAATAAATTAAGAAAGTTAACTGACAACACTATAGTTAAAAATCTGCATTCGGATCCACAATTATTCCCACTCAAGAGCCCCTAGAATTATTCAAAACACAACCGTTACTAACCACCAAAATAACCGTCAGAATAACACAATAGATTAGCTACAAAGCAATATAATAAACTAGACATACGGTATCACTGACCTATATATATATATATATATATATATATATATATATATATATATATATATAGTTAAGCAAAAACACAACGCTCAAGGCCTGGAGATTTCCTTGACAATATCTTTTACCTATGTGCCTGACGGATTAAGTCTTGCGTAGAGTACAAATTAAATTTCATTTTAATTAAAGTTCATTTTAATTTTTCTAAGTTCATTTTAATTAAAGTTTATTTTAAGTTCATTTTAATTTTTCAAAGACTGCTATAAATTTTAAGATAATTTATTTTCGTTACATTACATTGACTGTATCGGTTGCAATTTTTGTATATTTTTATTTTCAGTTTTATTTTATTCTATTCAAATGGAAATAAGCGCCATTTTTATATTAACGCCCTTTTATTTAGTTGTCTTTTGTATTGATTTTACCTTTTCATTTTGATGTAAATGTTTAAGTTTTTCTTTTCTTTCTTAAAAGCCCCGGACTTTAAAAAACATTTTTTTTAAATTTTATTAGCCAGTTTAATTTTTATTTTCTACTAGAATTTCTGTCATTTTTTTTTATTATTATTATCATTTTTTTTTCGGCTAATTTTTTTCTTGATAGGTGACCATTTTTTTTTTTTTTGCTACACTTGCATTTAATTCAATTTTTTCAGTCTTCCTTGCTTTTAAATATTTTGTATTGATTTTGTTATTTTTCATTGTTTAATTTAAAATACCCCCCCATTTGTCTTGTTTTATTGTTCGTGTCTTGGAAGTAAATTTCTTTTATTTTTACGCATTAAACTGTTTTGTAATTTCCAATTTCTTATTCTGTTCGTAAAACCAGTAATTTATGTTCCGTTTTAATATTTTTCATTGTTATGATTTGGTACGTTAAACTAGTTTTATTTTTCTCCATACTTTAATTTGTGTCGCAATTTGCTTTTTACTGTTTCTTTTTTTCGTTTGGTTAATTATTTATTTATTTAAAATTCAAGTTTTGCCTGCAAGAAAAAAAAGGCGCAGTCTTCTCAAAAATGACCGACAAAAGGCGATTCGTTAAAAATAACTGCCGGATAAGCAAGTAAAAAAAAAAAAAAAAAAGGGTGGATATTAGCATCGACAACAAAAATAAAAATGAACAGAGTATAGTGGCTACAAATGATCAAAATTCCGAAACCGGAAAAAATGCACCAACCGAAAATAAGACAACCGAGAATGGAAAGGTCAAGAACAACGACATCAACAACAGCATAATGATAATGTAGTGACTGGGGAATCGTCATCTTGCTGAAAGCCTCCACACAGAAATGCATAATCAAAATTACGGAGTTCCTGGAGACAGCCAAGAGTTACGTACCTCTAAACAAAGAAGATAGATTCTTGTTAGAGTTCCTATAAATTACAGATGGTTGAAAGAAGAATTGTGTCGACAAGCGTTCGCGCAAAATTTATCGCTCCACAAAAGACATCGTGATAAAATCATTTTATGTCCCTGGGGGTTAAACGCCAAAGAATAATCAAGAGTGGGATGAACTATTGACCCCGTCTTTCGAATGCACAGAATATGTGGCCTTGCGAAAGTCCGATATGTCAGCATACGAGGTTCCTCCCCATTTTTTAGGATGGCACTTGGCCGCATTTCTGTCTGGTATGTTCAGAAGACAACCTGAACGGGGGATGGATGCTTCTTATTCTCTAAGCATCAGCTTAACTCCAAAATCAGGACAGAAAGGCGACGACTGCTTCCATCAGAATTTAGCGGAAGGTGGGTGAGACTTGAGCGTATCTGTCGACGGAAAGGAACCACCTTAGAGTGGCATTTTGATGCCGGTTAGACACCAGGATATTAGGAGCCCTGAATTAAACATTGGCAACCGCGCACAAAATAGGTTAGTTTAGGCTAGTTTGCTTTTAGTTCTTATGCTGTTAACTTAGTTAGGGCATCTATACTCATTGACCCCTTTTATTTTTGTCTCCATTTTTTTTAGCTTAATTCCCCACTCCTTCCCCTTTAAGCGACCGGAAAGTGTATTTTTTTCGTAAGTGTTGTCGTGTCTAAATGTGTATGTAGTTGGTCGAATGACTGGTTTTCCCGCATAAATCATTTTGTCCACTTAACTGATATTGTACATAGGGCATTATGTATTGTGTAATTATTCATCAGAGATTTCATTTTAAAAACAAAATTAATTTTAATTCGCCACTCGCCACTCCCCTTGTACCTTGTACTTATGGGACAATTTAGAGTCTTTGGAGTATTATGGTAAATAAGTATGGTAAGTAAGAATGGAAGGATGAAAACCAGCATTCTTTATTCCTGCTGTTGGCCTCGTGCCGTATTTTTTGTTTGGTACAAAAATAATGTCCTAACAATTACGCTTAGCATGAAACAGCCTGGCGCCTCTGGGTGTTGCTTCAATGTTTACTTTTATATTTACATACTCTCTATCTCTGATATTGAGCACTTTACCTCATAAATAAAGCATGCCTTAAACCTATAGCTTATCATATAAATAGAAGATTTTGTATATGAAAAGATTACAGACAAAGGGAAAATCGTAGTTATCTTTATTGATAATAAAGAGAAGTACTACGTAATAATCAATAAAGAAATATACCTTATATAAATAGACGCATACTAATGTAATGTCATATATTTACTAATTTTAGGGCAGTCTCGTTTCGTGAGAAATAGTAAAGAAAGAAAATAGTTTTACGCCATTCTTTGATTGTAGACAAGTACTACGCATTTAAATGAACAGTTTAAATTCCTGTATTGTTCTTGAATTTTCAGAGCTATCCAGGAACTTTTGAAGATATGTTTTAAAGAGAGTTTTATGAAAATTAAATAGGATTAACATCCTGACATCCTGGCATATAATTGAAATGTCTTATTTGATCCATTATTTGGTTAAAAAAAAGATATTGCCAGGAATATTAAAAGAAATAGAAATTTTTCTTTCTTTCATTCGAATAATTTCTCTTTTTTTATTTCTGACTTCGCGATAAAATGTGCAAAAGTTCCTCACCAAAAGGGAGATAAGCAAATATTTTGGTTCTCAAGGTCTTTAATTGATTTACGAAAATGTGATAAATTGGTTTATTTTTCTTTCTTTCTTCCTGGAATATACAAAAAAAAAATGGATAAAATAATCGGATATAAATCTGATTTGTTCATTAAGTATAAAGAAAAGTCTCTCTTTATTAGAAATCTTAAATAATGTCCGGATAATTTGTCTCTTTTTTGGTTTCTTCATATTCCCATCTGTCAACATTGAGGGAAATGACCTCAAATTCATATTTATATATTTAAACTTCCACAAAAAGAAATGTACTCCATTTCTTCCAAAATATGTAATGTCAAAGACAATTACTGGGCAGGCAAAACACACAACGTTTTATAAAATATTTCCTTAAGCATTTGTCTATGTTTCTGCGAAGATGTATGCACGCTATTTAAATCGTCCGGACTGTTGTTTTCATCTTTCTTGTCACATTCCTGACGTTTGGGCGGTTGTTGGCCCCGGCTTTCTTCACGATATTTCTGAGATAACGAATTCTAACTATTTACTTCGGATTTTGCTGTTGTCTTCATCTGTATAGCCATATTCACGACGTTTCAGCCATTGTATGCTCCGGTTTTTCTTCCCGATATGTCTATATTTATGAGATGCGTTGTAACTACTTACATCGTTTTGACTGTTGTCTTTATCTGTATTGCCATATTCCCATCGTTTCAGCCATTCTCCGACCTTCTTCAGGTGTATTCGGAAAATATAACGTTCTTATATAACACTAGATATATACATAACAAGATCCATACATTGTTAAAATTCAAAAATAAAATCAAATCTGGCTAAAAATATAGCTGAAAACGCTCGGACATACGGAACGCTAGAACAATTTGTACATAATTTATGCCCAGAAAATAAGAGAATTATAAGATCATAAGAAACAATTCAATAAAAAATTTATCTATCACAGTATCTATCTATCTATCTATCTATCACAGTATGTACATTTCTATCTATTTACCCTTCTCTGTCGCTCTTTCTCTCTCTCTCCATATATATATATATATATATATATATATATATATATATATATATATATATACACAAACGTGAGACACATTTTAAATTCAAATATCTTGGATTATAAAAATATATTTATTATATAACTGATATACAAACCAAAAAGCAAATATACAAAGCAAAATAAATATCGGATACTTGTAAGAAATAGCAAAATCTTAGATAACATGTTGAAATCTTTATTACACTTAAATATAATTGTTAGTCTAAGTCATTTTTATAATTCAAGATACTGACATTTAAATTGAGTTCCATCTATGTGACACTATATATATATATATATATATATATATATATATATAAACCACCCATAAATGCAAAGAAACAATCACCTAACCTATCAGCTATCCTCACCTCCACCAAATATCTAAACAATAGAAACCAATCAGAAAATTACAAATGTAACAAACCTCGTTGCTTAGTTTGCAAACATTTAATAATAGCTAATATATTTTCTGTATCCAACACCAATATCAAGATACAGCCACCTAACCTCACATGCGATAGCCATAACGTAATCTATTATTTATTCTGCACCTTATGTCCTAATAGTGGATATATTGGTGAGTCTGGAAATAACTTCAGATTTCGTTTCAATAATCAAAAGCAAACCATATATAAAAACAACCCTCATTCCCCCATAGCTAAACACTTTAATCAATCAGGACATTCATTAGAAAACTGCAAATGTTTATTGATAGATTTCGATTTTAGTTTCACATACACACGCAGAAAAAAAGAAACATATTGGATTTTAAAATTAAATACACATAAACTAGGGTTGAATAGGGACTTGGGTGTTTTAAATCTTTATAAATATTTCAATAGTTAGGCAATTTAATTTTTAAATATAGTTAAAAAAAAATTTTTTAAACAATATTTAAAATATTTATGACAGTTAGATTTAAGTTAGGAAAATCCGAACAGTGACGTTCCATAACACGTGACGTCCGCGTCTCGTGAAGGACGCTACTTGCTAACAAACAGTAATTTTAATTTATTTGTAACAAACACTTATTTCTGATGAAAGATTGAGGACAATTTGAAATATCAAATATATATAAAAATAAATAAATACTTTCATAAAATAAAACATAATTTTTTTTAATTTGCAACTTTTTCGATATATATATATATATATATATATATATATATATATATATATATATTATATATATATATATATATATATATATATATATATATATTGAGCAATTTAACTCATGAATAAAGCATACATTAAATCTATAGTTTATCATATAGATACATAGAAGATTTTGTATATTAAAAGAGTAGAGACAAAGGGAAATTTGTAGTTTTCGTTGGAAACCTATAGCAATATATATATATATATATATATATATATATATATATATATTATTATTATTATTATTATTATTATTATTATTATTATTATTATTATTATTATTACGGCGCGGCTCTACGTTCGTTAGGAACGACGAACGTACGCGCAAGAAATAAAAAATGACAAAAAAACAAAACAAGAGGATCCCAGGTGTAAATGAAATAATAAAAATATATATATATACACGGTGGGGGACTCCTTCTTAAGACACCGATAAATGAGAGAGAGATATATATAAAGAATAATGAACGCCATTGGGAGATCACAGAAAACAACAAGAATGACAGATTTAAATTCACAAATATTTATTTACAAATTATACAAATAGCAAAACTGGCAAAAATAAAATATGTACTTAATTGTGGGGGAATAGAAATTTCCTAAAATAATCTATATGTGCGACTAGCGAGCATATAACACCTATACATATTAATCAGTTAACAAAGCAAATACAAAGGTATTCACTTACATTAGAACAAAGGGGTGGAGTCGTCAGCTTAAAGTTCAATGTAAATACAAAACAAATATTCTCTATAAGGGAATATAATATACTAATTCAGAGTCTCTCATTCTTTCAATTATGACAGCGGCAAATATTTTGTCTCTCGGAAGCTGGGGAAGTAATTAACTCTTTCTCATGAAGAAATTCATTGACTTAGGTTTCTTTTTTCTATTCTCTTTTGTTTTTCTTCTCGTTGTGTTCTTCTTCAAACAATTTTTAATATTTGCTGTGAAGTTTTCCGCGGGCATTTTTTTCTTCCGTGAAAACAAACATTTTTTTTTTGTTTTGTTTTATATTCTTCAAAATTTTCAATATACATTGTAAAGTCTTTCGCGGGCATCTTTTCTTCCGTGAATACAACTAGTGGTTTTTCTTACATACATCTATGTTGCAGTATTTCCTTATGGGTTTGTCATCCGTGGAAGTACACCGTATCTTTCCTCCGATACCCATATGTACGGAGACTGAGTTTAATACGCGTGCTCTGGTAGATGTAAAATGCTGGAAAGAAAGTTCCCATTTCCGCGGGAAAGTTCGAACAGTCACGTGATGTAGCCCAAGAAAGGTTGGACGTCACGTGGCAGGAACTGAAGGTCAGATACCAGAAGGCCACGAAACAGGGGCTGATGGGTGGGTAGGTGTAAAACCAATGACAATATGAAATCTTCAAAATGACACCGTGGACAATGATGAAAACTAAAACAATTTTCTTTTTTCTGTAGTCTGAAAACTAAAGTGAAAATATAAAATAAAAAAAATGCATCTACATCGCTGGTTGCAGATTTTATATACTTGTAAAATTTTATATACTTGTAAAATACACGACGTATTTGTAATACGTCACTATATATATATATATATATATATATATATATATATATATATATATATATATATATATATATATATAAGGAGAAAGAACAGTAAGATATATAATCCGGTGTTCTTATAGATATTTTTATTTTTACAAAATAGTGCTCAATGTAAATTTACAGAGGATTAATATTATAAATTAATTGATTTAAAATATAGTTTTAGATCAATTAATTTGTAATATATATATATATATATATATATATATATATATATATATATATATATGTGTGTGTGTGTGTGTGTATGTGTGGGAGTGTGTATGTGTGTGTGTGTGTGTATATAATTCTCAAAATGTGTGTGTATGTATGTGTGTGTCTGTAATCAGATGTTGTGTATGCGTTTCCCCATTTTTCATGCGATTTCGATGATTTTTTTTTGTTTGATAGATAATTCTTCAGTGTCGGTTTTGAGTCCAAATTGATTGGAAAAATTACATCCTTAAAGGTGAAAAATCGGAAAAAAAACACATTTGCGCATAAAATCAAAGGCAAAATTTAATGTCTATAAAAAACATCGTACAATCAAGTTAGAGAGTTGAAATCTAATGCAAAAGATTATTAGAATTATAAAAAAAAACAAAAAACAATTATATTATAAATAAAAATTATCATATGTTATTATTATATCAGTCCAAAAAAGAGGTTCCTTCCTTGCAAATTTGAGAACGCAAAAACGACCCTTTTCAGCACCCCCCCATTCAAATTGTTACCCCCCTCTATTTAGGGATGTGCCTCAGTTGAACCCAAATGTTACTAATCGGTTGACTTTAAACTTAAACTACTTCAATTGAACGGTAAAAATTCCTAGTAATGAAAGACCTGGCCGAAGATGTGTCATACTACTAGTATATATATATATATATATATATATATATATATATATATATATATATATATATATATATATATATATATATATATATATATATATGCGTGCGTGTGTGTGTAAATGTATATACATATTCGATAAAAAGTGGTTATGTCATTCTATAAGACTGAACATGGTGGAACTCAGGTTAAGAAGTAGAGGTCTGTTTCAATATGTTTGAATTTCGGAAATTTTGGGAGAATGTTAAACGGCATTAATAAAAAGATTTTAATTTTGTAGGATAAAAATATTAAATTTGCTTCGATTCTATGTTTTTAATGCTAAACTAAACTGAAATGTGATAATTAAATTGCAACTTACTTATAACAAACTAAATATATCATCAATAAATCATAGGAAAAATATTAAATTGAGTTTTCTTTTTCCCCCCCAAAATGGTATTTTTAAAATAAAAGTAGCGTGAAAAAGTGTTCAAAATAAAACTCTCTGTTAGAAATGAAATATTAAAAAAAAAAAACTTATTCAAATTAAGCTCCTTGGAAGCGACTAGGAAGCGACTTGGTAATATTTGTAAGATAAAAAGATAAAATGACGACTTGGAGTTAAAAATAAGTGTTCGAGAATTTCTCTACACGCTACTGCATATAAAAGGAGACAAGCAAGTTGCTATATAGGAATAAAATCTCGCTGCCGACACAGGAGTTTGAACGCAGATCACCAGTGAGGAAACGCAGGTGATTACTATTTTAAATAAGTAGATCACGTAATGGAAAATGTATACATGAGAATTAGCGTGTCGTATAATTGGTCATCATTTCTTTTCTATCTTCTATTACTATACGCATCACTATTTTTACTCTATCTCTATGCTATTCGCTATACTATTTCTCTATGATGATCACTATACGGATTACTATTCGGTGGTTACTTTCCGAGCGAGTATTATCGAGCAAGTACTATTAGTGCGAGTGTTATTCGAAGGCGTCGGACACCAGTATTGTTCAACGGAGTTACTATAGTTTTATCTGGGATTACAAAGTCTCTACTATAACGAGCATTATGAAAGTGACAACGGATATTCATTGACATTAAAAAAGTGGTAATGAGTGTTAGTTGATTTCACAAAACAAGCTAAAGTTTAGACAGGGGACAGGCATATAAATTTGTGGACAGGGGACAGACAGATACATTTGTGGACAGGGGACAAACAGATAAATTTGGGGACAGGGGACAGACATATACATTTGTGGACAGGAGACAGACAGATAAATTTGTGGACTGGGGACAGACAGATACATTTGTGGACAGGGGACAGACAGATAAATTTGTGGACAGGTGACAGACAGATAAATTTGTGGACAGGGATCAGACAGATACATTTGTGGACAGGGGACAGACAGATAAATTTGGGGACAGGGGACAGACATATACATTTGTGGACAGGAGACAGACAGATAAATTTGTGGACAGGGGACAGACAGATAAATTTGTGGACAGGGGATAGGCAGATACATTTGGGGACAGGGGACAGACAGATACATTTGTGGACAGGGGACAGACAGATAAATTTGTGGACAGGGGATAGGCAGATACATTTGTGGACAGGGGACAGACATATACATTTGTGAACAGGGGATAGACAGATAAATTTGTGGACAGGGGATAGGCAGATACATTTGTGGACAGGGGACAGACAGATAAATTTGTGAACAGGGGACATACAGATAAATTTGTTGACAGGGGACAGACAGATAAATTTGTGGACAGGGGACAGACAGATAAATTTGTGGACAGGGGATAGGCAGATACATTTGTGGACAGGGGACAGACAGATAAATTTGGGGACAGACAGATAAATTTGTGGACAGGAGACAGGCAGATAAATTTGTGGACAGGGGACAGACAGATAAATTTGTGGACAGGAGACAGACAGATAAATTTGTGGACAGGAGACAGACAGATAAATTTGTGGACAGGGGATAGGCAGATACATTTGTGGACAGGGGACAGACATATACATTTGTGAACAGGAGACAGACAGATAAATTTGGGGCAAGAGACAGACAGATAAATTTGTGGACAGGGCACAGACAGATATATTTCGGGACAGGGGACAGACAGATAAATTTGTGGACAGGGGACAGACAGATAAATTTGTGGACAGGGGACAGACAGATACATTTGTGGACAGGGGACAGACAGATAAATTTGTGGACAGGGGATAGGCAGATACATTTGTGGACAGGGGACAGACAGATAAATTTGTGGACAGGGGACAGACAGATAAATTTGTGGACAGGGGATAGGCAGATACATTTGTGGACAGGGGACAGACAGATAAATTTGGGGACAGGAGACAGACAGATAAATTTGTGGACAGGAGACAGACAGATAAATTTGTGGACAGGGGACAGACATATACATTTGTGAACAGGGGACAGACAGATAAATTTGTGCACAGGAGACAGACAGATAAATTTGTGGACAGGAGACAGACAGATAAATTTGGGGACAGGGGATAGGCAGATACATTTGTGGACAGGGGACAGACAGATACATTTGTGAACAGGGGACAGACAGATAAATTTGGGGACAGGGGACAGACAGATAAATTTGTGGACAGGGGACAGACAGTTAAATTTGTGGACAGGGGATAGGCAGATACATTTTTGGACAGGGGACAGACAGATAAATTTGGGGACAGGGGACAGACAGATAAATTTGTGAACAGGAGACAGGCAGATAAATTTGTGAACAGGCGATAAACAAGCTATTACAAAACGCAATGCATGTACAAGTAACTAAAGAAAAGATAAAATTCGATTATTGTTGTATAAAATGATTTTCTATGCTGATCAAGAATAGGAAATATCTTTAACATTACAGAATGTCTCTTAAATATTCTTTATTACTTGTGCTCAGTGAGTATTTATGTTAAAAGTAACGGGTGGCTTTCACTAGAGAAGAGGTGACAACTGTTCTCCTAAATTCTACAGATTTTTCGTCGTGAGTTGAGCTGATTTTAGCAACCTGACTATTTTGACCTTTCTTCAGACTTCCAAATTTTCCAATTTCGTTGTAAGTCACTTCAGAAATATTCCAAGCACGTAAGCAATGATAGGTTCTAATGACATTTTCATATTCTGTTACGTCGGAAGTTCCATCGCAATATATTTGCAAGTTTTTCATTTTCTTTTAGTTTCATTCTGCGGTCAGCTTGAGAAAGAACATTAGCTAGAATATCTTATTTTCCGTCATATTTGGGTAACCTCGTCTCCGGAGGTGAATCATCACAATTATTATTGGCCATATTTCTTTTACCACTGGAATCCATCTATTGGATTTGTGCAAATTTGTTTATGGCGAAATAGCTGTATTGGAAATCCGTCTGAAGTTGACGGTTGACGATGAAGAAATTCCGTTCAGCCATTTGTTTAGTGAATGTATCCCAATTGCCTTATTTGATTTCGATTTGGAGAACTCAGCTTGTATCGATTAAATAAATCAATCTATTTGCTATATTTGTTGGTCGGCCAATTTCGGAAAATCAATTTTTAAAATCGATAAAGACATCATAGGCTGAGATATAAAACAAGGTAATCTATTCCGACGATAAATTGCCGGGGATTTTCTCAAATGTAACGAAACCAAGTTACTCTTTGAAAATAAATTATGTGTTAGGAGTAATCCAATGTCATTCCCAATTTAAATTAGAATTTGTTCACTAATAAAACACGAAATATTTTATTCATTAGGACATTTTCTTCGAAGATTATTTTTATCCAGGTTGTTTCTATAGCATAATTTTGCTGTCACTGGCGAAGGATATTCAGTCCTCATTGACTGGGCAGTTACCATTAATGTTTTTTGATATTAATAGAAGTTCATTTTAAATAGTTTTTTCAGGATATAGGCGTTTCATGTCTTTCCTTCGTTTATGGCTGTGTTCAAAGTCAACGCCATGATTTTCCCCTTTTTGTTATATTTACTGCATATTTTAGTTTTTGCAACTATTGGGAAACTTCTAGTGACGTGGTTTTGTTATTTGCTAATGCTCTTCGTTTATGATTATGTAGCGCCAATCTCATGAAGGAGAGTCATCTTTAAGACTTAAGGGAATTATTCGCTTGAAGCTATTTTTAAATCGTTGATTACAGTCACTAATTACATGTAATCACTGTTTTTACCCGATCATGCGAAAAATGTCTCTTGCAATTAAAATTATTTTATCACATCTTACGAGATAAATAGAGAGATAGAAACACACACACACACATACACACACACACACACACACACACACACACACACACACATATATATATATATATATATATATATATATATATATATATATAACATGTAAAACATAATACAAAAATATAAATAATATATACAAAGAAACGTCATAGACTCGATGTCATATCAACAGAAATATAAACAAAAATTGATTGAAATATGACAGAGTGTATTGAGATAGATAGATACATACATACATACATAGAAATGTACATAGGTAGATAGATACATAGATAGATAATGAATTTTAAAATAAGATAGATAGATAGATATGTACATATTGAGATAGATCGAAATGTCCATAGATAGATGGAAATGTAGATACTGAGATAGATAGATAGATAGATAGATATGTACATATTGAGATAGATAGAAATTTCCATAGATAGATAGAAATGTAGATAGATAGATAGATAGATAGATAGATAGATAGATAGATAGATAGATAGATATGAACAGACTTGAGTTTGGTTGCATTTGGTAGGAGATCATAGGTAGATCACAGGAGGAAGGATACTGCCAATAGCTCCATTGCAATTAGGTTATTCCATGATAGCTTCATTGGATCAATATCACTCCATGTTGTTAAAGTACATTGTCTGAACTGAGAAATAGCAGTAACTGTTCTTCAATCATCATGCCTGGTTTATTTTTGGGACCCTATTTGGAGAAAAACTGGTTGCTCGTGCTGCCTATGTCAGCTCACTTATTTTGAGTCACGCCCATAAACAACTTGGTTCGTAGTCTGGATTCTGTTTCTTGGATGGCTTCTACTACAGACTATTAGGTGACAGTTTTGATAACTGGCCGTAAACTGCGGACGACCTCATCGGTCGAGTCCCAGATAATCATGTGAAAGGCGTACCTTCCCGGCCTTGATCACCTCTGTCAATGAGGAGATAGGGATTTGCTGGTTTCTGGCATTGGTATAGAGTACCAGCGTGGAGGAGAATCGGAGAACCCCAAACCTCTTGCGCAGATTATTTGTTCATACACTGCTGCTTCTGCTGAATGCAAGACAGAAAAATATCATACACATGGAATGGCATCAGAAGCCGAATAAGCAACCTATGTTATGTTGGTATGGGTTCTATCAATAGATACAAGTCAATCTAGTTCCACTTTCTGTATTTCTTTAACTCGGTGACGATCACTCAGTGGAATTTCATACAGTTGTCTGAGGCTCTTCTCTGGCTTCTCCTTAATTGACGGGATCATGTCACCCCAAGTTCAGAAGTGACATAGCCTCTAAATAATGATAAGCTCCATGATTTCTTGGGCTTAAACTTCATTATATGTAAAGGAATTATGGTAGCTTTCCAGCAGTCCATCAGAAACAGCCTTAGATGGGACCAGAATTGTAATGTCATCCATGAAAACATCTGTAAAAAGGAAAGGGCTTCTGGTCATTACTAATTCTGTGACGCTGCAACTCGTAAAATAAGTTCCACTGGAAAACTGTTTTATAACAAGAACAGTATTAATATTTTATGTATATCAAATGATATTCAGTCATAATTGATCTCGCGAGACGAGCTTGCAAAAAAGTGAGGCAAGTTGAGGTTCCCCAAAATGAATTTCGAAGCATAGGTTAGATTTAGAAAAAAGACTAATATATGCCGTATTCCCTGATGATAGAATTCAATATTCAGTAGTAATTGATGAGAAAAGATTGCTAGAGATTGAGGTACGTTGAGGTTCCCCAAAATGATTTTCAAAGCATAGGTTAGATTTAGGACAACGATTAAGGATCGAACTCATAATTCAGTCCTAACTGATCTAGCGAGACATTTTTGCTAATGATTGAGGCAAGTTGAGGTTCCCCAAAACGATTTACTATGCTTAGGTTAGTTGCAGCACGAAGTGTAAAGTATGCTGTACTTACTGAGGATCGAAGACACTATTCAGTCGTAATTGATCTAACGCGACAGCTTTACTAATGATTGAGGCAGGTTGAGGTTCCCCAAATCGATTTACTATGCATAGGATACATGTAGCACAAAGACCAAAGTATGCCGTACTAGGAGACGATTGAAATCACTATTCAGTCATAATTGACCTAGCGAGACAAGATTGCTAAAGATTGAGGCACGTTGAGTTACCCCAAAATGATTTTCTAAACAAAGGTTAGATTTAGGACAACGGCTAATATATGTCGTACTCACTGAGGATCGAACTCATTATTCAGTCGTAATTGATCTAGCGCGACAACTTTGATAATGATTGAGGCAAATTGAGGTTCCCCAAAATGATTTTCTAAGCATTGGTTAGATGTATCACAAAGCCTAAATTATGCCGTACTCGCTGAGGATCGAACTCACTATTCAATCATAATCGATCTAGCAAGTAAAGCTTGCTAAAGATTGAGGCACGTTGAGGTTCCCCAAATTGATTTACTTCGCACAATGACTAACGTATGCCGTACTCACTGAGGATAGATCTCACTATTCAGTCGTAATTGATCTAGCGAGACAAGCTTGCTAAAGATTGAGGAACTTTGAGGTTCCCCAAAATGATTTTCTAAGCATAGGTTAGTTGTAACAGAAAGACTAATGTACGGTTTGTAGCAACGTCTCTTCATACTGAGGGAACCGGGTTGGCAGTTTTCTGCTTGCTGTTCCCGACTGGTAGTTAGGAGACCGAACTCTTGCGTAGCGTCTTGAGAGGCTGCTCTGATCAAACAGTTAGATAATATAGGGGTTCTTGCTGTGCTATGTCACGCATAGAGTGATGTTCCTGCACGCACCTGCGGTTGGCAACTCTGAGGCCATATTATGTTGCAGTCTGCGCCAGTTCGTTTCTGCCTATGTCACATATGATAACCGTCTGCTCCTATTACTTTAGGCCTTTTCCTTTCCAATATAACTCAATATGACCATAGACAATCAAAAATATAAACCTAAACCAGACAAAAATCACCTAAACCCTTTAACATTTGAACATCTTTCGCATTCGTACCAACTTCTGCAGTGTGGAATCGTTCCTCTTCATAAAATTTCTTGATATACTAGCTTTCTGCTATGATTTTTCGATTATCGGCTACCTTCCTATCCTTAGGAATCTAAAATCCACATGCATGGCCTGAGAAATTGCGATCATCTCCCGCTGACTAGATAATATTCCGACAATTCGTACATGTCTCCGTCAATCTCTTCTCAATTCAATAACCTCTCTCTTATTTCTCTCTCGTTCCCCTTCCTCTCAAGACAGCGGTGTACTCGATAGCTTTTTCTATAATATAGACAAAGCCCTCACTCTACTTCCATTTACGCATATATTTGTGTTCAGTGATTTTAACGCCCACCATTCGATATGGGTTGACCTGGCTGGCATCCAAACCCTTAACTTTTCAATCACTCAGTCCCTCGCGCAAGTGGTTGACCTTCCTACACGTTTTCATAGTAACCCATCTTGGCTTATTTAGATATTATTATAGGCACAACGTTTCGACTAAATTCTTTCTGGTCATCACCAGGTATCCATTGCTTAGCAGATATGGGATATATGTTAATTATTAGGATATTAGTTATTGTTCATTTCTGCTGAACTGGTGCGTCACTAACAGATCCAAGGATTGAACTCTTGATCACTAGATGAAAGTATGATATGTATAACCAACACCGTCCCGAGGACATTGGTGGTGTATTTTTGGAGGCTTTTATATTCAATGTCAGATTTTCTTTTTAAAATTTGGTTATGACGGTTCGTTCGTAATTACATAATTACTCATATCAAAAATGAAATACGAAATTTTCGCTTTTTGTTCACCTGTACTGCTCGCTTGCTTTTTTATATACAGTAAGGTTTTCTGCTATAACTGAAGTACTTTTGTAATGTTTTGTAATGGACTGTTAGCACTATTTAATAATTACATTCTAAAACACCATTTTATTCAATATGCCTTATTTTATTCAATATGTCAGGCTTCTTCTGTGTTTTTATACGAATATTCACTTAATACAAATCTAGAGATTTACTCAAAATAGAGAATTAATGTTAAAATTATTATGATGATTGACGTATGTGATATGGATGAAACAAGAAGAGATAGAAAGTGAAGATTATGAGCTCGGGTCAAAAATGATAGGATTACGCACAAAATCTTTTAGTTTGAAATCTGGCAATGTTTGATTGAAAAATTAATTTACCAAGTTTCAGGAGTGAGACTGTGTGGTGGGCATGGCATTCAGAATAAAATCCTGCTTGGATGCATCAGGAAAATAAATCTCGCTTTTACAGACACCATAAACGATTTTATCTACAGTTATTATCCGAGAATTCCCTGATAAATTAATAATAACTCGGCCTGTCTTAACAGTTGGAATTTTATGCTGATCAAGAACGCTCTCCAACCTGTCTGGCGACACAGCCGCACCTTTTAAAGAACTTTCCCAGTAATGCATCATCAACTGATTTATATATTCTGTAGTCAAACTGAAAGACTTCGTTATCAGACAAGGACATATTATTAAAGTCGTGTAAATAAGCAGGCAGAAATAAAAGGCGCTTAATTGCAGTAGGTATATTTATTTACTTGCCTTTGGTACGAACAGCAACAAGGACAAAATTATATTCATTCATCTATAAAAATGTTTTAATGAGATCCAATGTTAATATTAAGAGACGGGTTCGTTAAGTCTTATTTTAACGCAGGCGGAGTTCTCTGTGTTTATCGATCTTGAAAAATCGATAATCCATGAGATTCCGATGAACGTTTGTCTATTTGACAGGGAAACGATTCAAAATATATAACTAATTTAACGAACCTTCAGGAGCCTAGTTATCTTCGTAACATAGTGATAAATCTCTTTTCGCTAGAACACAGAAATCTAAGGTTCGAAGCCTCACTATGAAATCCCAATAAGTTTCCATGTGTGGACGTATTAAACTAAAAACACAGGGAGATATATTCACATCGCTTAGAAGAAAGAAAACATCTTTACGATATTTGCTCAGGTTAAAACAATGATTTTAAAATCACTGCCATATCAAACCCATTGCAAAATTTCTTGACTAATTGACATTGTCATTATAAAATGATTACAACTTGTCCTTGTTTCGGTGTCGATTTCTAAAGTTTTTGAGATGGAAATCTTTCACCGTTCAACTGCGAGTCAGACTTTGTGAAATGTTGACGTTTTTTTCTACAAAAGAATACCTTAAAGATGGAGGATGAAAAGTTACACTTTCGCCATATTAGGAATCTCGGAAATGAGTAAGCGTCGGAACTGCAATAAAGAAAAAAAAACATTCAAAAAGTTTATTTGTATCATCCTGAAGCTCTTCAGACTCTCAAAGACTTTGGTTCGAAGATTTTGTCGGTGATTTTAATCTAATTAAATTAACCACGATCTGAGAGACATTCTGAAATTGATGAAAACGCTCACATTGGCATCATGAAGAACAAACCGAATATTATGACGGAAGATAGAGCTAAGACTTTCAATTTTTCATCTCTTTATCACTGTTTAAAGAGACTTGGGTGCAAGAAAAATGTCCGATTTTGGCAAATCGAAAAGGTGTCATTTTCAACCAGGACAACACAAGACAGCATTTTACAAAAGAAAAAAAAAACAAACCCTCCGGCACCAACCGTATACTCCTTACTTGTCTCCTTCGGATTTTCATTTGTTCTGGTCACTACAGAATAATTTAAATGATAAAACCTCCAGTCATTTTTTCACAAACGGGATCTGGCTTCTCTCTGTCTTTTCTAAAAAAATATTTTCATTGCAATTTCTTTGACGAGCGATTTTTACTGGTGGCCAAATGCATAAATTCAAACATGCAACTAAGCTAGCATCTCGCTCCCACTCTTCTACTGTTGAAACAGTTAAATGTAACCGACTGTTTTACTTCAACAGATTTTTCTGTCGCACTTCTCGACAGTGGAACTCCCTTCCAGTTACTTGCTTTCCTGATAACTATAATCCTCAAAAATTTAAATGTAATGTCAACCGACATATTCTGATGACTTGATCTTGGTCCCCGTCCTTCTTTTTATGCTTTCCTCAACCCCTCTTTACACTTACTCTCACTCTCTGTAACCCCTCGCTCTTTACTCTTAAAATCACTCTCTGTAACCACTCCCTCTTTACCCTTACTCTCACTCGCTGTAACCTCTCCCTCTTTACTCTTACAATCACTCTCTGTAACCTCTGTCATGCTATTAGCGCACTCACCTTACTTGGGATGAAATGCTTAGAAAAATAGTCGCAAACTACCTGAAAAACCTTTTTCCAACAACAACAACCCCCCCACCAAAAAAAAACACGAAGTTTCTACGAAAATGGCATCAAAAAAATTGTAGAACGTTTAGAGACGGTTGTTAAAAGTAATGGAAGCTAAGTAATTGGCAAATAAGTTTTGATTTTTTATTATGCAATATATATATATATATATATATATATATATATATAATTTTCAAAAAGGGTAGGAACGTTTGCAATGGTCTAGTAATTAAATCTTAGCATGTAGAGTATTAAATATTTTTTCCTAATAATGGTAGTCGTCATTGTTTGATATATATATATATATATATATATATATATATATATATATATATATATATATATATGTGTGTGTGTGTGTGTGTGTGTGTGTGTGTGTGTGTGTGAACATTACATATCATTCTTGCACCGTTGCAATATAACCATACGTTCTTTTTTTAGATAAAAATATTTAACTAAAGTCTCTGTTTATAATAAACAGTATTAACTACACTAATGAGATTATTTTTTATCTTCGTCGCCATATTTATTACAACGTTTCGGCCGTTGTACGCTCCGGTTTTCTTCAAGTGGTTTATTTCGCTCACTTTATTTCCACGTGCCATGTTTAATGGATGTAAGTTATCAGTTATCTCCTGCTAATTCCCCTCTCTAAGTTCTCCACTGCCGTAACCGGGTATTGAACTCACACTCTTTGGGTTCTTTTTATTGGATCTAACAACGCCTATATCCACTGTACCATGTGTCCTTGAGGATAGATCACACAGAGGGTGGTGATCTCCCTTATCAGTCTGTATTTTTTCACTTCCCCTCGTGTTACAGCTTTCTGGCGTTCTTGAAGCCTTACCTTAAGCCCATACCCAGAAATTCATACACAAATGAACTCAAGGACAATTTCTTTTTATTTGTTAAAGTCAATTTTGTGTTTTTAAAATCTTTATGGACAATTTAGAATTATATTTCGTATTAGATTTGATGAAAGTTATTTCAATACATGTAGATTTGTATCTGTGTGCTGGTACGTGTGTGTATAGTTAGTGTATGCAGGATTTGGTTGATAGTGTGTGTGCATCTTCGCGTGTATGTAACGAGTGGGAATTCTATTTTTTGTTTATTGTATACGTGATTGAGGTATGTTTTGTGTGGGAGTCAAAAAATTTACGTTACACCGGTTGTGGTTGTAGGTAATCAACCTAAATTTTTTCACTCCCCCCCACACACAAATCACCCAATCCCATAGAGAGAAATGAAATTCCTATATGTACAAAATATCTGTAGTTGCAAGCATACAAATATTTCGGCATTGAATATCCCATAGAGGTGTTGATATGCCGCCAAAAATATCAACCAGCCAAGCAACCAACATGAAAGAACGCTTTCATGACATTAAGTCATATAATATCTTAGAATTTCTTTAAAAAATCAAACTTGTATTCAAAAATATAACTTCAACAAAACTACAATATAAAACACATATATCACCACGTCTAGTAACAATGTCCACACAAACATGCATATGCACAAAAGCTGAGTATTATCTACCATGTGTTCAATTGTGAAAGCAGAATAACATATATGATATTTTTTTACTTCAAAGCTCCCAAGAAACTTAAATGTTACAATGTTTCATTTTGAGAGCCAGTATCACCTTGCCGTTAATAGTACCGTGATATAAGATCTGACCCGAAGGAGCAACAATTTTTTTGACTTTTTTTAAAAAAGAAAACTTTTCACCTCAAGCAAGGCGGGAGCGCCACAAGCACATATGGGGTTACAGAAAGTGGGAACAAGAGTAAAGAGGCATGAGAGAGGAAAGGGTGAAGAGAAGGATAGGGAATAGATTAAGGCATATGGAGATGTCAATTGAATAATTAGAGACTATAGCTGTCAGGGAAGCAAGTAAGCGGGAAGTGAAGTGAGAGACATGAAGCTATTGGAGTAGAAGAGACGGCTACATTTAACCTTTTCGACAGTGAAAGAGGGGAACTATGATGCCGACCTAGTGACACGTTTAAATTCATGCAATTTGGGAATTAGCAAAAATAGCTCGTTGGGCCAGTTACCGTGAAAGTATTTGACAGAGTGAGGCAACAGCACATCTTTGAGAGAGTGATGTAAACGAGATGTCATATCAGGGCCAATCATATTGCATATTCTTTTCAGGATTTTGCTGAGGACCCTAAGACGAACAGCAGGGGCTTCAGACCAAATATGACAGTAATATTCCATGCAAGAAACGAATGGTTGCCTTGAATTTGAAGAATGGAAAAACATTCTGGCACGGCACAGAGAACCAACTTTCTTTGCAGTAGATGAATATAAGCACTAACATATTTTTACTGCCTCCTGGAATTCCAAAGGAAGCATTTTCTTGTCTGTCTTTACTCACCTAATTGTTACAGTTCCTAATATACCCAAGCGCTTCCCCATTAAATAATAACCAATTTCAATGATACTTAACTTTGGTGACCGAAATGGAAACATTTGTAAATAGGCATTAGATTAGGTTTTGGACACTTTTTATATCTTTATTAAACAAAATTGTAAAAGTCAGACTTGAATGTTGAGAACTGAAATATTCTAGGTAGAAAGATCACATTTGCAAATAGAATTTAGGTAAAAAAATTATTGATATGTCTTTACTATAAAAAATAAATAGATGCATATTTAAACCGAAAAATGGGCCTAAGAATTTCCATCCTGAAAAGTATTAATTCGAATTAAACATTTAGAAGTAGAAATAAGAATAATTCGAGATATCTTTGCTATATTTACCGTGTTCAGTGAATAGAAGCAGATTTAAAAGAAAAGGTAAAATGGCCTTGATTATTTAAATTTTGAAGATTTTAAAATTTAACAAAACTTAAAAAAAACAAAAAAACAACTGAGTTTTTAATCATGTTGACAATTTTGATATCTTTACCGTCCAAAGTTGATGAATTCAGATGTAAAACCGACCAATTGGATTTTAAATAGTAAATATATTTAAGTAGATTTGAAGCTGCTTAGTAACCTCGAGAGATCTGGCTTGGATTTATAATAATCCAGAATCTATACCAGAAGTAATCTGCCGACATGCGGAAAGAAAATGAATTCTGTAAATATACCAAAATTGAAAAGGGTTGTACCGTATTTTTTCAATCTATAGAATGAAGGGATTCTGGGTGAATTAACAAATCCTACTATGATTCATTACCGGAGGTCACAATCTTAACAAAATTATTTATGCAGATGACACTGTGTTGGTAGCAGACAAAGAAAAGATACTACAAGAACTAATGAAGGAAAGCAAGAAGAAAAAACAAAGTATCAATTGTAAAAAGACATAATGCATTGTAGACCCTTAAAGAAACAATCCAACATGCAAATTACAAACTAAAAATAGTAAAATCAAGAAAATACAACAATTTAAATATTTGGGAAATGTTTAAACGGGAGATATAAAATGCGACACTGAAATTGGAATAGCGAAAGATGCCTTTCAAAAGCTCGGTAACGTATGAAGAAACAGGAAAATTTAATGATTTATCAAGAAAAGAGAACTTAAATGCTACGTAATCTCAGACCTTCTACAAAGCAATGAATGCTGGACAGAATGATGCTGAGAATATCATGGACTGAACATGAGAGCAACCAGGTAGTTTCAGAGAAAATGGAAACAAAAAGAAAACGTATACTTAACATCAGAAAGAGTTGAAATGAAGAAAGAGAGCTTGGAGCATTTGATACTCAAAAGACATATTGAGGGTAAGAAGGACATAGGAAAATAGTGTATAACCTAGCTGACAAACTTATGTCAATGGATGGCATAACAAGATTTAGAAGAGATAAGAAAATGACAAAATGTTCTAAGAGGTACAAAGGACAGGAAATTGTGGATAGCCATGATTGTCAACGCCCTGAAGGGTCATGACATGTAGAAGAAAAAAGTAGCAATAAACAAGTATTTAATGAAATTGTTAGAAAATGCATAAAAGTGTTTACATTTTTCTTACATTTACTCTTTGATGTTGGATACAGATTTCTAAACAAGACAAAGTATTGAAGACTTCAGGCTGGAATCTGAATATTTGACAAATTATTGGTCAAAAATGTTCAATTTAAGAACAAGAAATATTTCAATCTTTTCGGCACTGTTACCATCAATTTATCTCGGCTAATGTCATATTCGATTCTTTATTCTTCTCCAAAGATTCTGTTTTTAAAATCTATTCAAAGGTAAAGAAGGAACATGTTTTCTAAATCTACTAAAAATAAATTTGCTCAGACGAAATGAGATGTTTTGATTTTGAAATCATTTCGCCCCAAGCAAGTCGATAAAGCAGTTAAGACGCAAGAGGTTACTGAGACTGAAATAAACTGAGAAAACGTGACTGAGGAGAAAGGGCAACAAAAAAGAACAGATTTCATGGAGACAGAAGTTGATGATTGACGTTGCCTTTAGATATTTGTAGATTGCAATTGACAAGAAAGCAAGAAGTTCGAAGAAATCTTTAGAGACAAGAAGGGCGAGAGAAGAAACCTTTAGGATAGAACTTACGGTTACATTTAGCTGGTTCAACAGTATAATAATAGGTCATAGCTCCCAATGTCATAAACTTGAATTCAGGAAGTCGGTACATCAAATACGTAGATACTCATCAAAATGATTTCCATAAATATATTTGTATATTTGTAGAGAGAGGAGATATGTTACGGCTGAGGGGAAAAGATTGAAACCTAGATGCCAATTCGGGAACAATGTTTTGGCATATTGTCCAGATACATAGCCGGAGCAGCAGACTAAATGTGCCAAGACGGACTGGAATAAGAAAAATAGCCCAACAACAACTTTCTTAGTAGTAGACTTACCAAATGATTCAATATAACCAATCCAATTCATATGAACAGAAAATATTAAACCAGGAAGGTGCAATGTGTTAGCACCAGCCATACTGCTACTTGCTGATTTTTTCACGGGTTATTGACCTCTGTGATATATTTAAAGCCGAAACATATTTCAAATTCTAGAGGGTTGTTTACCTAGCAGTCCTACATCTCTGGCCGAGCCATGTTAATGGAAGTCGGAAAAGTTTAAGATTAAGAAAGCTGTTTCGTTTTGGAGATATTAAAATTAACAAGCCATTTCTTGCCCCAGTTAACAACATATTGTAAGTCATATTGATCGCCTGTCCACTTGATTTTTTCGAAAGTATCAGCCTTACTTTTACGACATGAGTAAATAGTTGTCATCGATAGAGATACGTGGTTATTTGATATACTTGTTTGATAGATCCTTAGATTAAACATTCTCAATTTAAATTCTATGCTATAGCACTGTTAAAGCAGAATATTAATATACGACACATGAAACAAAAAGAAAACCCGTTTAATAAAATTCTTTTATGCTCATCATGACGACGTATTTTACTGTACATTTCTCAAATTGGACATTTTAGGTGCAAATAATTGGTCATTCAAATAATTGCTCATTATTGGGACAAATACAAGTTTTGCTCAAAACGATAAAGCATTTTTCATCGCAACCAAATGACAAGAAACGCTTGTAGGAAAATATCATGCGATGGAATTATTGTTCAAATATAATCTTCAACAAATTTTTCACTTCGTCAAATTTAATGATGTCTGCGGGGATTTTGATGATGTTCATTTGAATGTACCTTAACCATTAATTGTCCAAAAGACAGTGTAAATGTTTTCGTTTTGTTCTGCATGATATTTCTAAATTCCAAATTATTTAACTAATTGTTCTTTCTCTACGAACATCGGATAGTCAAAAAAAATATATATATATTAGGTTGGTGCAAAAATAATGACGTAATAATGTCGTTTTTTGACGTATTTTTTAACGTCAAAAACGACATTATTACGTCATTATTTTTGCACCAACCTAATATATATAAATAAACCAAGTTTATGGTTGACCGACCATTGGGACCCAATTGCCTGATTTAGAGTCAACAATATTTTAATAAATGCTTTCATCAGTTCATATAGTGATTTTCTAAAGACGAAAGTAATGATGATAGAACTTACTACACTGTAATAATGAATATGGCAAGACAAACTTGGTAACTAATAGATCAAGTCAAACTGCTCAAAATGTAATTTACTAAGTAAAGCTTGTGGCACAAGGCCCAAAATAAGGAGCACCTAGTAAGTATCGACATCACTATTCAGTCGTAATGGATCTAGCGAGCCAGGCTTGCCAAACATTACACCTGGTCGGAGAGACCTGGTGTCTTTTTTTTCAGCGTAGTTTACATGCGAAGCCTAATTGTGTAACAAAAATAAGGAGCGCCTAGTGAGGATCGAACTCAATATTTCGTCGTCATGGATCTAGCGAGACTAGATTGCTAACGTCGGAGAGACCTGGTTATTTTTTCAGCGTCATTTAGATGTGAAGCCTAATTGTGCATCAAGGTTGAAAATAAGGAGTACCTAGTGTGTATCGACCTCACTATTCAGTCGTAATGGATCTAGCGAGCCAGACTTGCTAACCATTTACACTTCGTCAGAGAGACCTGGTGTCTTTTTTTCAGTGTAGTTTAGATGTGAAGCCTAATTGTGTTAAGGCCCAAAGTAAGGAACATCTAGTGAGGATCGAACTCCCTACTCAATTGTAATTCATCTAGCGATACAAGCTCAAAGTGTCCTGGTCAATCCATATAGATATCTCCCAATAACGAATCGTTATTAATGTGATGTTCCATATAATACAGCCTATGACAGCAGTAGAATAAACAGATCACAGTTGCCAAATGAGACAAATATAATACACGCCTTCTTCAATGCAACTTCACGTCCTCGAATAATGATATGTTATTTTTTTATTTATAGAAAATTACAGAAGCCAAGTCTCGGTTCATTATTATTGACATTGTTCAGTAATTTTTATTTACTGTCTATGAGTTCAGATATCTCTTAAAATTTGGTTAAATTTTGATTGTCTTCATCGATACTCATTGGACCGTCATTGATCTATAATGAATACTGATAGGTTGTTTTTCTGACAAAAACAAGAAGAGAAAAATATTTTCGATTTACAAGAACTCGTCCCTTCTCGTTGATACGACAAAATAAACCCGGTGACTTCCATGTAATCGCCAGAAGAATGACAATGTTATAGAGTAAATTAAGTTGATACTGTCATTATATTCAACTTGACACAGAATTCAAACATTATCTGACCAATGCTCTTAAATTTTGCTTTTTTTTTCTCCTCTCTTTTCATTTTAAAGACATTTATACCGTTTCTGTTTCTCTTTAAACTGCCATTTTTATCTTATTGAAAAATGGTAATCGTATTTGAGGAGAGAGTTTGTTTTCATTCCGTCCGAGCTTCCATACCTTCCAATTTGCTGTTTGTTGAAAATAAGTTGATCGGCTAAATAACGTTCTGCTTTCTAATTGGCCATTGTTTATCGATCAATCTTGTGTTATTCATCGAACATAAAAAGAGGTTTTCATTCTTGTTACACTTTGTGATTATAAATCAAATGAAGTTTATACGCATATTTGGCAAAAGTCAACAAACAGCTATTTAAAAAAAAAACAAACTTTTATTCGACCTAACTAAACAAGACACTGGTATCTTCCTTTGCAAAATTTCGTTTCTTTACTATTTTTCGTCTTATATATACACTGAGCCTTCAAAATCATGACACTCCACAATATCCCGTCCTTTTTTAGCTATAAGCAATATTTATTGTTCTACTATCCATCCCGTTCCATATTCTCTTTATCATTTGTACTCGAGCAAGTTCAGTAAGTTAATCGTTATATATTTCTGGCCTTCAATGCAAAATGAATGACAGCAAAAGTGTCGAAATTGAAAAAAGGTCTTTTTCAGTATGAAAGATCTCAATTAGTTAAGCTGTTAAAAGTAACTGATGTATAAGCTTACCCAAAATCTGTCGCGACAAAGTATTTCTCATCATTTAAATTGGTGCCTCTACTTGCAGCTGCAATTAAAACTCATCCACTCTGATATGGATAAGATTCTGCAGAAACGGATCATTTCATTGACAAATTACCTCAATATTCTGAATAATTTCTATTATCAAAGACTAACATGATGACATGAAGAAAAGGGAATGCGCCACTGCAAAAGTGATACCAGATTCAAAAAATCTGACATTTCTTTCTATGTGTGGAAAAATAGCGAAGAAAAATAGGAAGCAAATCAAGGAAAACGGCTAAGTGTGTATCGAAAGATACATGATCGCCTAAGAGTGTATCCAAAGATCCATGACCGCCTAAGCGTGTATCGAAAGATACATGATCGCCAAAGCATCTATCGAATGATACATGATCGCCTAAGCGTGTATCGAAAGATCCATGACCGGCTAAGCGTGTATGGAAAGAACCATGATCGCCTAAGCGTGTATTGAAAGATCCATGATCGCCTTGCTTGACGAAACACCATTTACTAACAACGTTTAATAATTGAGAACAGGATCTATACAAATTATAAAACTGTCCCGTTTGTATATAGCGAGAAAAGTTATAAGATTGCCCACAAAAAATGAAATACTTACTAATGCAATTCTCTTATCAAGAGTATGATTTCTTTAAAGAAATACATTATGGTAATTTAAAAATTGTACTGGGATTGTCTTTGTATGGCTAAAAGGGTGTTCTTTCTGTTATATGTTTTCTGTTGATAAATTGGAAAGATGAATTCTTTGACGAAGTTCCTGTTTTTTGTCTCTGAAATGTATTATTTCAATATGAAGCGAATACATGGGATTATTATATTGCCAAATATATATTTTCCAAAATTATCGTTTGATTCTCCTGAAGTTAAGAATCAACACTAAAAGATTTGATATTATCTGAAAATCTTGTACAGCTCTCATTAGGTTCCAATATTAAAAATTCACATTTTTTTCAAGTCGTAAATAAATGTTCCTGACGAAATTAAAAAAAAAAAATGACATTCATTCAGAAAAAATATCTACCAGGTAATTTTTGATTTTAAGTTTCCACCATTTTACATATAATGGGTAACTTACCAAACAATTCCCTTAACTTTGTGTTTCTATTAACGAAAATTTGTTTTAACTATTATTAAAACTGTCTGCTGGTAATATGTATTATTGTATCAGAATGAAATCTTTTTTTTCTCTCTGTAAAACAAATGTAAGCAACTGCAGATGTGGCAAAGATCGCATAATTAAATTTGTAAAAATTACCAATGTTATTGTTTCTCTGAGATTCATTATGATTTTTTTCAAAGCATTTTCAAACTTTGTTAAACTTGCTTTCCTCTTCATTATACAGCTTATATTTTATATGCTTTTAATCAGTTAATCTAAACAAACTGGTTCATTACATCTAAAATATCATCAAAAATTCTTCTAATTTGTAGTGAATAAAGTGATTTTTATGAGTTTATCATATGAAGGAGGTTGATTTTGTTCTTTCTTTGTACATTTGAATTTATGGAAATTAGTCAATAAATATTAGGTATAGCGACTAATTAAATAATTACTGGATATTAATAACACGTTCTTTGCTACAAATGTTCTCTGTAACTTCTATTTATTAGTAATTTATATTCTACATATCCGTTCCCAGTCACGGCCATGCAGGCTACCAGGCCTATTATAGATATCGTCGTGGAATATATGCTTGAAATGTCATCTGGCTCTCAAGATCCCTCCAAACCTCAAGTGGATCTCATATAACCAATCTATTGCTGAAGCAGCTGGAAAATGGTTGGTTCAATAAGTAGCTTACTTCTACCATACTTTATTTTTACAAAAGTCAAACAGAGTATTGCCGCCATATCTGGGCTGGGGTTGCCTAATCATCAATTTCTAACCTTGGTAGTGTTCAAAATTGTTTACCTGGTCTTGTTATTTATTTTTAAATCTGCATTTTCTTTATCACAGACTCAAAGTTGCAAGATTATAACTAACCTGTCTTTTTCCATGTCAAACATTCAGATTTTCTCCATTGTTTGGTTCCAGCAGGACGTACCATGCCATTTGTACGGAGTCGAATTTCCTCTGTAAAATTAGATGAATGTTTCACTCAGACAGTTTTCCAAGAACTGATACTTTGTGGAAAAACGTCCTCTGGTCGCGTTTCCCTGAAAACATTTTAAGTTTTTCAAGTGCCAATCATTATCTATCCCTCATATCCTCATAATTTTTAACTTCTGCTGTCTCCAATTCTATTCATATCACACTTCTCATTCATCATTTCTATTTTGTTGACAGTAACCGTCTGCTTTGATTGGCTCTCATAATAATAATGGGGTAAGATTAACAACTAAGAGTAAGATTAACTTTCAAATGCTAACATAGTCAACATAGAATACTTCATGGTAGAGGTCACAGATATTATACTGATCCTTGAGCACCGACATACCACACTGATCTTTGGCAGAAGGCACTGATAATACACTGATCCTTGATTGGGGACACACTAATCCTTGCTCGAAATGCCGATCAATATTTAAATAATCCCATCAATTTTACAAGCACTGTTTGTCAGTTATGTGCCGTGCTTAGACGATCATGTATCTTTCGATACATGACTGTCGAAGCAGATTTTTCCGCAGTAGGGTGCCATTTCTTCTGCAGTAGACTAGTTGCCATCGAAGGCTATACAAACCGGTCTGTCCTGCTATTTACCCTTAGCTGGGAGGAGAAGAAGAGGTTTCATACCTTTCCTAAGGGTATTAGTACGTAAGTGAATCTAATTCGAAATCGGCTCTCCGATTCCTCAATCCCAGCCGCTATCCATTACGCCACCATAATACTTAATAAATTACATATCAGATTTAATTAGTCTTGATTATAGTTTTGTATATATATAATTTTTCTTTTTACGGGTGGGTGTCTTTAATTCATAGTGTTATTCTCTCCTTGAAAAAATGAAAAGCTCTTTGAAAAAATGTAGCTGATGTCCTCGTAACTGTTTGCCATAGCTTTCTTTATTAAATGATTCATTTATGATATGTATTTCTATTCTGTGCGAATAAACAAGAACATGAAACATCTGCACAATGGTTTGTCACATTGATTGGATAAAACTTGTCACACCTGACACCGTACAATAGAAATATTTTTATTTTCTCGCCTATTTGCTTGAAAACATATTTATGCGACTGGAATCAACGCGGGTAGAATTACAAGAATTTCTTTCTCTTAATTTTAAAAACTGGATGAAATCTAGGTTTCCAAATTCGGTGTCATGGAATCGTCCTATATGACAGTGTATGCTGGACAATCTCCTCTGTGATAAACAACAACGTTGTGAGGTACGTTTCGAACCATGTCTCTGGGAGCAATTCCTATTACTCTGGTTGGTACATTTCAAATAAAGTTACATGATGATATTTGAAGTTTGTCAAATGGTACAATTAGAAAAATTTCGGATGATGCTATTTGAAACAGGTTCAATGGTGTAATCTGACACATGTTGCATTATGATATTGGAAATTTGTCAAATGGTATGATTCGAACTATGTCGAATGATTCTATTTGAACCAAGTTAAATGGTGCAATTTGACCGACATTGCATGGTGAAATTCGAACTTTATCAAATGGTACGATTGTAAGCATATCGGATGATGCTATTTGAACGAGGTTCAATGGTGCAATTTGTCTTAGAATGCATGCTGAGACTTGACCCAGGTAGAATGTTGAGATATGAACCAAACCGAATATTGATATTTGAACAAGGGAGTTTGGTGCGATTAGAAAAATGTCTCATTGTCGCTTTGGTAATACATCGGATGTTGCGGTTCCAACAATGTCTGATTTTTCTATTTAACCCTGCCAGGTCGGTGCATTCGAGCCAGTTTGTATGATATGACTCAAACAGAGCTAAGTTGTTGCTGTTCGAATTTAGTGCAATTCAACCGATTACGCACAGTGCAATCCAAACCATGCAAGATGGTGGGATTCGAATCTTGATTGGAACGCTATCTTCCTTATCCCTCAATCGAAGGTTAACAATTTTTATTTTCCTCTGTCGTTTCTTTTCGTTTTTCGTTTTAAAACAGCATTTCTATTTCATTTTATTATTTTTCAGCCGCTGTCTTTCTCCCATTTTTCCTCAACACACAATCCGTGTTGCATACACAGAAAAAAAAAACTTAAACACCTTGCGTGGTTACATTTGCAGAAACAAATATGTCTAGCTTTAAAAATGTACTTTAATTTCTGAGTAACAGGCAAGAAGAACTTATTAAAAGATTTTTTTAAACTGAAGTTCTTCCATATGATTCGGAACGACTGATTGAAATATGTGAAAAATAAACATGAAAAACCATTTAAAGGATTGATTTGATTGAATTAATATTTCATCAGAAAGTCTTTTACTCCCATAGCAGAATTGAATATGCCAATAACGAAGTAACAAATAAGAGAAACGAATTCTTGAATAGAGAAGAGACGCGAGTTACAAAAGAAAATAAGCGAGTCAAAGAAAAGGGGAAAATTTCTATAGAAATGCTGAGTTGCTTAATTTAGTATTTCGTGACGAGATAAAATGCCAAATGTTTGGGAATCAAATTTAATATAATGTCTTGCACCGCTTCTCTCAGACATAACGATCAGTGTCAGTCTTCGACATTTGTTCTGAGATTGATTTTGGCCAACATATCTGCAACGGAATTTCCTGCATGACATTCCAAAAAATATATTTTTGAAAAAAATTCTTTAAAAAGAATAAAAAATGAAGATTAAAAAGTATGAAAACAACAACAGAGAAAAAAGGTGTATTTTTTTTTTCTGTAGATTAATTCAAATCCATATCAATGAGGCATATATTCAATAATATTTGTCTAAAAATCTGAGGAATGGCATTACCTACAACAGCGACATTAGTTAAAAAAATAGAGCACACAACATCGCGCCTCTTTAATTGTAAATTTTCTAATCTTTTTCTTCTTAATATTAGTAATCATTTTACAGAAAGCAAGGCGGTATTACCAAGATACGCAGGGGGACACAGGGAGTGAAAATAAGAGAAAAGACGGAGTATAAAGACGATTAAGTAAAGGACGAAAGATGAAAGGGAATGCCACTAGTACGCAGGGGGTTAAAGGGTGTGAAAGTGAAAGAGAAGACCGAGAATAGGGAGGATTGAGAAAAGGACAAATGAAGAAAGGGAATGCCAAGAGTACGCAGGGAATTACAGGGAGTGAAAGTGAAAGAGAAGACTGAGGATTGAGGAAAGGATAAAAGATGAAAGTGAATGTCACTAGTACGCAGGGGGTTATAAGGAGTGAAAGTGAATGAGAAGCCTGAGAATAGGGTGAATTAATGCCACTAGTACGCAGGGGGTTACAGGCAGTGAAAGTGAAAGAGAAGACTGAGAATAGGGAAGATTGAGGAAAGGACAAAAGATGAAAGGGAATGAAACTAGTAAGCAGGAGGTTACAGGGGGTGAAAGTGAGAGAGAAGACTGATAACAGGGAGGATTGAGGAAAGGAGAAATGATGAACGGCAATGCCACCAGTACGCAGAGGTTATCGGTAAACGGAAGGAAGTTCCACGGATGGGAAGTGAGGGAAAAGTAGCTCTTGGATTAGAAGTGAAGGTTGCATTTATATATTTTAAATGTTAAAGTGTGGGACCTAAATGCCAATCTAGCAGCACGCTTAAATTACTGTAGTCCAGACACCAGGGAAAAAAAACAATTCATCAGTTGAGATGCCATGAAAATATTTGTAGAAAATACAAGGTTTAGTCATGTCGGTGAGAAAGTGACTGAAGTCGAGACGCATGGTCAGGATTGATTACATTACAGAAACATTTCATCGATTACATTACAGATGGCTTCGATATGACAGAAGAATCACCAGATCATTTATGGCAACAGTCTTCAATAAACGGACAAATGTGCAAGGTGGACTTTGATGTGATTTTTTTCTGTTAGATGGATTGTCATCCAGCCCTACAGAATCTGCCCTGTAATTTAATACACATGGAGACAAGATAGATTCCCAAGGTATTTGAGCGATAAGGAATGTAACGAACGCGACAAGTATTCGAACCCGGCAAATCACGTTTCCGGTATCAATTATTGGGGAACGCGTACTGAAGTTCCACGTGGATACACAATATGTGATTCGGCAGGTCTAGATTCAGTTTTTAATTGAAATTTAACCCTCTGCTAAATAATTCAATAGCCAGGGATAAAGAACCCACAGTGGGACGAGAGAAGAGATCGAAAGTCTTCGTCAATATTAAGACAGAAGAACCAGGAAAATAATTCTCCATTTCAGTATGTAGCAGACGTTCCAAAATGAAAGACAGACGAGAGAAGCGGTCGAAAGTTTTTATCAATATGAGGACAGAAGAAACAGAAAAATAATTCTCCATTTCAGTATGTAGCAGACGTTCATAAATGGAAGACAGAAGAGAGAATAGATCGAAAGATTTTGTCAATATTAAGACAGAAGGAACAGAAAAGTAAGTCTGCATTTCAGTATGTAGCAGACCTTCCTAAATGGAAGATATTCGAGATAATGGATCGAAAGTCTTTGTCAATATTAAGACTGAACAACCCGAAAAATAATTCTCCATTTCAGTATTGAGGAGACGTTCCTAAATGGAAGACGGATGAGAGAAGAGATCGAATGTCTTTGTCAATATTAGGAGAGAAGAACCAGAAAAAAATTCTCCATTTCAGTATGTAGCAAACGTTCCTAAATGGATGAGAGACGACAGAAGAGATCGAAAGTCTTTGTGAATGTAGGACGGAAGAACCAGAAAAATAATTCTCCGGTTCAGTATGTAGCAGATATTCCTAAATGGAAGACGGACGAGAGAAGTGATCGAAAGCCTTTGTCAATATTAGGACAGAAGAACCAGAAAAATAATTCTCCATTTCAGGATGAAGCAGAAGTTCCTAAATGTAAGACGGACGAGAGAAGGGATCGAAAGTCTTTGTCAATGTTAGGACAGAAGTACCAGCAATATATTTCTCCATTTCAGTATGTAGCAGACGTTCCTAAATGGAAGACGAACGAGAGAAGAGATCGAAAGTCTTTTTTCAATATTAGACAGAAGAACCAGAAAAGTAATTCTCCATTTCAGTATGTAGCAAACGCTCCTAAATGGAAGACAGGCGAGAGAAGAAACCGACAGTCTTTGTCAATATTAGGACAGAATAACCAGAAATATAATTCTCCATTTCAGTCTGTACCAGACGTTCCTAAATGGAAGACGGACGAGAGAAGTGATGGAAAGTCTTTCTCAATATTAAAAGAGAAGAACCAGAAAAATAATTCACTATTTCAGAATATAGCAGACATTTCGAAATGGAAGACGGACGATAGAAGAGATCGAAAATTATTGTCAAAATTAGGACAGAAAAACAAGAAAAATAATTCTCCATTTCAGTATGTAACAGTCGTTCCTAAATGGAAGACGAACGAGAGAAGAGATCGAAAGCCTTTGTCAATATTAGGACAGAAGTATCAGAAAAATATTTCTCCATTTCAGTATGTAGAAGGCGTTCCTATATAGAAGACGGACGAGAGAAGTGATCGACTGACATTGTCAATATTAGGACATAAAACCAGAGAATAAATCTCTATTTCAGTATGTAGCAGACGTTCCTAAATGGAAGACTGACGACAGAATAGTTCGAAAGATTTTGTGAATATTAGGACATTTCGAAATGGAAAACGGACGATAGAATAGATCGAAAGTCTTTGTCAATATTAAGAAAGAAAAACCAGAAAAATAATTCTCCATTTCAGTATGCAACAGACGTTCCTAAATGGAAGACGTATGAGAGAGGAGATCGAAAGCTTTTGTCAATATTAGGACAGAAGTACCAGAAAAATATTTCTCCATTTAAGTATGAAGCTGACGTTCCTAAATGGAAGACACATGAGAGAAGAGATCGCAAGTCTTTGTCAATATGATGACAGAAGAACCAGAAAAATAATTTTCACTTTCACTATGTTGCAGACGTTCCTAAATAGAAGACAGACGTGAGAAGATTTCGAATATCTTGGTCAATATGGGACAGAAGTACCAGAAATATCATTCTCCATTTCAGTATGTAGCAGACGTTCCTAAATAGATGCAGTCGAGAGATGAGTTCGAAAGATATTGTTAATATCAGGACAGAAGAACCAGAAAAATAATTCCCATTTCAGTATGTAGCAGACATTCCTAAATGGAAGATATTCGAGAGAAGGGATCGAAAGTCTTTGTCAATATTAAGTCAGAAGAACCAGAAAAAAATTCTCCATTTCAGTATGTAGCAAACGTTCCTAAATGGATGAGAGACGACAGAAGAGATCGAAAGTCTTTGTCAATTGTCGGACGGAAGAACCAGAAAAATATTTCTCCATTTCAGTATGTAGCAGATATTCCTAAATGGAAGACGGACGAGAGAAGAGATCGAAAATCTTTGTCAATATTAGGACAGAAGAACCAGAAATATAATTCTCCATTTCAGTATGTAGCTAACGTTCCTAAATGGAAGACTGACGACAGAATAGTTCGAAAGATTTTGTGAATATTAGGACAGAAGAACCAGAAAAATTATTCTCCATTTCAGAATATAGCAGACATTTCGAAATGGAAAACGGACGATAGAAGAGATCCAAAGTCTTTGTCAATATGAAGAAAAAAAACCAGAAAAATAAATGGAAGCCAGACGAGAGAATGGTTCGAAATTTTGGACACTATTAGGATAGAAGGACCTAAATGTACGACAGACGAGAGAAGCGATCGAAAGTCTTTGTCAATATTAGGACAGAATAACCAGACAAATAATTCTCAATTTCAGTATGTAGCAGACGTTCCTAAATGGAAACAGACGAGAGAAGGGATCAAAAGTTTTTTCAATATGATGACACATGTACCAGAAAATTATCTCTTCCTTTAAGTATGTAGCAGACGTTCCTAAATTGAAGACAGACGAGAGACGTGATCGAATGTCTTTGTCAATATTAGGACAGATAAAAAGTTTTTGTCAATATTAGGACTGATGAACCAGAGAAATTATTCTATATTTCAGTATGTAGAAGACGAACGAGAGAACTGATCGAAAGTCATTGTCAATATTAGGACAGAAAAACAGAAATATAATTCTACATTTCAGTATGTAGCAGATATTCCTAAATAGAAGACAGACAAGAGAAGAGATCGAAAGTCTTTGTCAATATTAGGACAGAAGAACCATAAAAGCAATTCTGCATTTCAGTATGTAGCAGAGCTTCCCAAAATGAAGACAGACAAGAGAAGGGATCGAAAGTCTTTGGTAATATTAGGACAGAAGAACCAGAAAAATAATTCTCCATTATCAGTATGTAGCAGATGTTCCTAAATGGAAGACGGATGAGAGAAGAGAACGAATGTCTTTGTCAATATTAGGACACATGTAACAGAAAAATATTTCTCCATTTCAGTATGTAGTAGACGTTCCTAAATGGAAGACAGATGAGAGTAAAGACCGAAATCCTTTTGCAATATAAGTACAGGAGACCCAGAATTATGTCTCCATTTCAGTATGATGCAGACGTTCCTAAATGAAAGATATTCGACAGAAGGGACCGAAAGTTTTGTCAATATTAGGACAGAAGAAGCAGAGAATAATTCTCCGGTTCAGTATGTAGCAGACATTCCTAAATGTAAGACGGACGAGAGAAGAGATGGAAAGTATTTGTCAATATCAGAACAGATGTACCAGAAAAATAATTCTCCATTTCAGTATGTAGCAGATGTTCCTAAATGCATGAATGACGAAAGAAGAAATCGAAAGTCTTTGTCAATATTAGTACAGAAAACCCAGGAAAATATCTCCATTTCAGTATGTAGCAGACGATCCTTAATGAAAGACAGAATGGATCGAAATTTTGACAATATTAGGACAGAAGAACCAGAGAATAATTCTCCCTTTCAGTATGTAGCATACGTTCCTAAATTGAAGACAGACGAGAGACGTGATCGAAAGTCTTTTTCAATATTAGGACAGAAGAACCAGAAAAATTCTTCTCCATTTCAGTATGTAGCAGACCTTCCTAAATGGAAGACGGACGAGAGAAGAGATGCAATTTTTGTCAATATTAGGACCGAAGAACCAGAGAAATAATTCTCCGTTTCAGTACGTAGCAGACATTCTTAAATGGAAGACGAACGAGAGAAGAGATCTAAAGTCTTTGTCAATATCATAACAGAAGAACCAGAAAAATAATTCTCCATTTCAGTATGTAGCAGACGTTGCTTAATGGAAGTCAGTCGAGAGAAAGAATGGAAAGTATTTGTCAATATTAGGACAGAAGTACCAGAATTAATTAATTCTCCATTTCAGTATGTAGCAGACGTTCCTAAATGGAAGACTGACGAGAGAAGAGTTCGAATGTCTTTGTCAATATTAGGACAGCAGAACCCGAAAAATAAGAACGAGAGAATAATTCTCCATTTCTGTATGTATCAGACGTCCTATATAGAAGACGGACGAGAGAAGTGATCGACTGACATTGTCAATATTAGGACATAAAACCAGAGAATAAATCTCTATTTCAGTATGTAGCAGACGTACCTAGATGGAAGACAGTCGAGGAAAAGATCGGCAGTTTTGTCAAAATTGGAACAGAAAAACCAGAAAATAATTCTCCATTTCAGTATGTAGTAGACGTTCCTAAATGGAAGACAGACGAGAGGAGAGATCGAAACTCTTTACCAATATTAGGACAGACAAACTAGGATATAATTCTCCATTTCAGTATGTAGAATACGTTCCTAAATGGAAGACAGACGAGGGAAGAGACCGAAAGTTTTTGTCAATATCAGAAGCACCAGAAATATAATTCTCCACTTCACTATGTAGGATACGTTCCTAAATTGAAGACAGACAAGAGAAGTGATCGAAAGTCTTTGTCAATATTAGGACAGAAGTCCCAGAAAAAAACATTCTACATTTCAGTATGTAGCAGACTTTACTAAAAGGAAGACAGACGTGGGAAGAGATCGAAAGATTTTGTCAATATTTTGACAGAAGTACCAGAAAATGAATTCTCCATTTCAGTATGTAGCGGACCTTTCTAAATGGAAGACAGACGATAGAAGTGATCGAATGTCTTTGTCAATATTAGGACAGAAGTACCAGAAAAGTAATTCTCCATTTCAGTATGTAGCAGCCGTTCCTAAATGGAAGACGGGCGAGAGAAGAGATGGAATGTCTTTGTCAATATTTGGACAGAAGTACCAGAAAAATAATTCTGCATTTCAGTATGTAGCAGACGTTCCTAAATGGAAGACGGACGAGAGAAAAGATCGAACGTGTCTTTCAATATTAGGACAGAAGAACCAGAAAAATAATTCTCCATTTCATTATGTAGCAGACGTTCCAAAATCTAAGACAGGCGAAAGAAGAGATCGAAAGTCTTTGTCAATATTATGACAGAAAACCAGAATATAATTCTCCATTTCAGTATGTAGCAGACGTTCCCGAACGGAAGAAGAACGAGAGAATAGATCGAAAGTGTTTGTCAATATTAGGACAGAAGTACCAGAAAAATAATTCTCCATTTCAGCATGTAGCAGACGTTCCTAAATGGAAGATGGACAGAAAAGAGATCGAAACTGTTTGTCAATATTAGCACAGATGTAGCAGAAAAATATTGTCCATTTCAGTATGTAGTAGACCTTCCTAAATCGAAGACGTACGAGAGAAAATATCGAAGATCACTTTTGAATATTAGGACAGAATACCCAGAAAAATAATTCTGTACGTAGCAGACGTTCTAAATTGGAAGACAGACGAGAGAGGAGATCGGAATTCTTTGTCAATAATAGGACAGAATACCTAAAAAATAATTCTCCCCTTTAATATGTAGCAGACATTCCTAAATGAAAGACAGTCGAGAGAAGGGATCGAAATTTTGTCAATATTTGGACAGAAGAACCAGAGAATAATTATTATTAGCACATATTCCTAAATGGCAGACGGACGAGAGAAGATATCGAATGTCTTTGTCAATATTAAGACAGAAGTATCAGACAAATCATTCTCCATTTCAGTATGAAGCAGACGTTCCTAAATGGAAGACGGACGAAAGAAGAGATCGAAAATCTTTGTCAATATAAGAACAGAATAATCATAAAAATAATTCTACATATCAGTATGTAGTAGATGTTCCTAAATCGAAGATGGACGAGAGAATTGATCGAATGTCTTTGTCAATAGTAAGACAGTAATACCAGAAAATAAATCTCCATTTCAGTATGTAGCAGACGTTCCTAAATGGAAGGCAGACGAGAAAAGAGATCGAAAGTCTGTTAATATTAGGACAGAAGAACCAGAAAAATAATTCTCAATTTCAGTATGTAGCAGAAGCTCTTAAATGGAAGACAGTCGAGAAATGTGATCGAAAGTCTTTGTCAAAATTAGGACAGAAGAACCAGAGAATAATTCTCCATTTCAGTATGTAGCAGATGTTCCTAAATGGAAGACAGTCGAGAGAAGGGATCGAAAGTCTTTGTCAATATTAGGACAGTAGAACCAGAAAAATATTTCTCAATTTCAGTATGTAGCAGATGTTCCTAAATGGAAGACTGACGCGTGAAGAAATCGAAAGTCATTGTCAATATTAGAACAGAAGAAACAGAAAAATAATTCTCAATTTCAGTGTGTAGCAGACGTTCCTCAATGGAAGACGTACGAGAGAAGTGATTGAAAGTCTTTGTTAATCTTAGGACAGAAGAACCAGAAAAATAAGTCTCCATTTCAGCATGTAGCAGACGTTCCTTAATGGAAGACAGACGAGAGAAGAGATCGAAATTCTTTGTCAATATTAGGACAGAAGAAACAGAAAAATAATTCTGCATTTCAGTATATAGCAGACATTCCTAAATGGAAGACGAACGATAGAAGTGATCGAAGGTTTTGTCAATATTATGACAGAAGAACCAGAAAAATATTTCTCCATTTCAGTATGTAGCAGATGTTCCTAAATGGAAGACGGACGAGTGAAGAGTTCGAATGTCTTTGTCAATATTAGGACAGAAGAACCAGAAGTCTCCATTTCAGCATGTTAATGGATGCTGGACGAGAGAAGAGATCGAAAGTCTTTGTCAATATTAGGACAGTAGAACCAGAAAAATATTTCTCCATTTCAGTATGTAGCAGATGTTCCTAAATGGAAGACGGATGAGTGAAGAGTTCGAATGTCTTTGTCAATATTAGGACAGAAGAACCAGAAGTCTCCATTTCAGCATGTTAATGGATGCTGGACGAGAGAAGAGATCGAAAGTCTTTGCCAATATTAGGACAGAGAAGGACCTGAAAATAATTTTCCATTTCAGTATGTAGCAAACTTTCCTTATTGAAGAACGTATATCATCTGAAGAAAACCTGAATATAAATCGCCTGTAACGTCGTGAAGATGACATTATTGATGAGAACATCAGTTCGAATAATTTAAATAGTGTAAATATCTTTATTATATTATTATTTTTTTATTATGTTACAGTAGCAATCCATTCATTTGTTGCTGTTGTTACCTACGTCAAATGACGTGATTGTTTTTATTTGGTATTTGTGATTATGTAGCGCCAGCCACAAGGTTTGAAGTAGGATAATCGCCGATAAGACCTACGGGCTTCAATTGCTCGAAGCTATTTTTAATCATTGATCTGAGAAGGCTTCTGTATACAGTTCAGATATTTCTGAATTTAAACAAATCAAGCTATACTGCTTCTCTATCGCCTGGATTGATCCTGACCTCGTTTGCGAAACAGGAGGAGAGGAATGCCGGGTTAAAACACTGGCGCTGTCAAAAATTGCCAGAGAAACAACAAAGTTTAAATGACGATAAACAGCGTTCAGAATATGCTGTTGCATGACGGGACCTATAGTTTGGGCTCAGGTGCGTTAACAGATCATCTCGATTGATTCTGCTTTTTAAACAAAAATAGTCAGGTTTGTGACGTATTCAAAAATGTCTTAAGAACGGAAAATTATAATTTATTAAAACTGGATGTTCAAAAATAGTTCAATATGGCAACGCTGGCGATGTAATCATCAAATGCAAAGTTACGAATCGATTACGAATTTAGAAAAATATCTTGTTCACATTTGTTATGTTGTAAATTGATATGAGCTGATTTGGAATTTGATATTTTTAAATAAACTTTAAATAAATTTTAGATAATCTTTAATTTCCTTTCCTGTCTATTTATATTTCAGAGCAGAAATCAGTATCAATAATGTCACCAGGGTGCTGTTTTCTGAGCTAATCGCCAAATCTCTTGCAGATGGTTTGTTTTTATATAAAATTATCTTCCCAACCAAAAGAGAACACATGAGAAAATCTTCTTATACCAACACGATTCGTTTGTTGAATAATTTTATCAAGGAAAATGTAGAATTTTCATTTAGTCATCATGAGATCGACTTGACTCAGCAAATAAACGTGATTTCCTAGGATTCAACCACTTTGTAAATATCTCTTATTAGTCATTTTCAAACATTTATAGTCTTTGCTAACAGACGAACGTACTGCAAGTCTTCCAAGCTCTTTTTTTTCTAATAATGAAGAAATTTTAATGATAGTTCTTTAAATATTGTTGATCAATGTGTTTACTATGGTTGTTCGTTAAACATCTATGAATATTGTTACTCGATTTTATATTGATGACAAAACCGCCGCCATAATATTTTCTATTTGCAAAGCTATTAACTTGTTCAGTAACTCCGATACTAATATAATTGTATTTCTTTGATTTTGTTTTGATGTGGACATCATGTTATAATTACAACGTCCTGGGCCAATAATTCTTGCTTTTCCATTTTCGTGACTCTTTTAATATTAAATGCCTCCATAGTAAAATCTTTATATGCGATTGGGGGCAAATATAAAGTTTTTAAAAATAAATTACCCATCTGTTAAGGGTTGGCAACTGAGCAAAGCAACACAGAATTTGTCATCGTCATCGGCTTACATCGTATCCAAGGATGTAATTTCTTCTTTACTGATCGCTTCCTTTATGATGATGATGATGATGTTGATTACTAAATTCCCGCCAATGTGCAGGTACAGGACTTGAAGCTTCAATTTTGACCAAAAACTGCTTCCATCATCTATTTCTTATGGCCTTTTACCTTTGAAAGAGTAGATTGAACGTAGAAGTAAGTGCTGATGATGTGTATTTGTTTAATGTGGATCTCAAATTTCCAGGAACTGATCCACAATTTCATTTCCTGACCTTCTTCTACAGCACATATGAAATGAGACATGAAAAATCCAGTTAAGAGAATGCAAGGGACTGCCACTGACTCCATTATGATTTTGAGTGGCGTCTTCTGTAGCATGTCCGTCATGCGTAGCCCTCTTCATTCGCTGATTCAACCGTTGAGATCTGTTGTAATCGTCATCGCTTTGTTCTACAGTTGAGGTCCTTAGGTCAGATCAAGTTTAGTCTGGGTCCTCGTCTTCGGCCATGCTGCTAAGGGTGGCCCTACCGACGGCATCGTTCTCAGAGTCAATGGGCCACACAAGCCTCTCCACCTCAACAAGAAGCAACCATCAGAGGTAAATGCTCCACCAAGACAAAAGTAACGTGAAGAAAAAAAATAAAAGTATTCGAATTTTGAACTAGAGGATGCTCTAAAATATTCTAAAACTTATATTGTAATTGAATGTATGGATGACACTAAGTGTCATAATTGAAAGCGTTATTAAAACCGAACGACAAGGTTGGTAAGATGAATAATTTATATTTCCTAATCATTTTTTTAAACTACCCAATGTTGTTCGAACATTTTCGACCAACATTAATGTTATCATTTACAAACGAGAAAGGTTTTTCATATATTTGCATCCTGTGATTTTTGGAAATTCATTATAATTTCAATTGTAATGCATGAATCCAGACTATAAGTGACATCATATGAAGAACAGTTTAATCAGGGGTTGATATTTTTTTTTATAATGTTTATTTTGTATTTTTCTTTATAATGTTTATTGTACCTTATTTTATTATTTTCTACGAATATCTTTCTGATGCTAATAGCAATATTGTGGTTTCTTGTGGTAATTTGAACAGTATGTGTATGAATTGCATTAAGATTCATTAAGAGACAAGTAAACCTATGAGATAGTGTAGTGGTTGTATGACCAATAAAACAATTTATTTCTCTTTGTTTTAACATTAGTTCTGAAGATGCAAACTTTTGAAGGCCTCAGCCCGAACATAAAACTATTCCAAAATATGTTTTATCTGTTTTTATTATTTCAGGACGTGTGGCTGAGTTGTTAGAATATTTGTTTTCCGACCATGCGATCCTGGTTCGTGTTTTGATGAAGATTAAATGAATGTCTAACATAATAATTTCTAAACTTTTCCTATTTGTCCTTTATCCTATCATATATGTCTCAATATGTAATAATTGTATATATAAATAAATATAAATAAATAGCTTAAAACCCGCTCTATCGGGTTTTATCTAAGCTAGCTCCTGTGAAAGACTCTTCGTTTGGCCATCATCACAATAGCTAGGGATGAGGAGATGCGATAGGCATCAATAATTTAAAGAAGAACTCAAAAATCTCTCTTTTATGGAGATTTCCTTAAAAATGACTGCGAAATAGATGTGGTTAATATTTTAGATAATTTTTCATGTGTTGAATATATTTTTCTTTTCGGGACATAAATTACATTTATTTTTCGAAATGTTTTATATATCCAAGCGCTTTCGGCTATAATTTTAGCCAGTATCAGGGATTAATTTAATTTTATTTTTGACTGAATATATGAATTGTTTTATATGTCTATGTAGAGTTGTACGAAGGTTTTATGTTCCGAACACGGTGAGTAAATTTGTGGCCGTGTTCATAGTTGATATTAATTAGTGTTGGCTTTTTCTTTTCTTATTAATAATACTTCCATTATTTTTTATCTATTTTTACATGTGGATGATGATATTATATTATCAACGAACGTGTTACAGATGATGTTTGGTGGATCTCTATGTGTATTTAAATTAGACCTAATTGAGCTATAGTCAGAGAAATGTAGTGTGAGTGTTCTTGTTAGGCATGTTGTAGTATGTCCTATATAATTATTTACAAATTTTCGTCCTTAAGAGACATGTGATTTCGTAAATAATATTGGTTGTACGCAAGGTTAAAATGTGGTCAACAGTTTCATCAAATTTATGGTATAGGCAACTTATCGGAGTTGAGCCATCTTTGTTGATTTTAGCTTTCTGGGCATGTCTTGGAAGACACTGGTCTAGTCCTACCATAATAAGGCCTTTCGAAACCCCCTTAAGACTTCTCTTACTAATCCAATGATATCAGGTTCATCCAGACGCTTTGTGTACTTTCCATACAAGGGTCTAGATTTCCATTTTTGTTCAAGTGTCTTCATATAAGCAGCTTTCACCAGAAAATTAAATTTTTTTACTGCAGCGGTGGGAGTGTCAGGATATTTCTCGCCTTGAGTATCTGTTACATCTCAGTTTAAGATATTATTATTTTGTTTCCTTTGATTTCTGGTGTGTACGCATTTCTTTCTGGGTCCCGACTCGTGACCTAAGGTTTGAAATGGCATCATGGCATTTTCCACTGACCAACTAAGAAGAAAAATACACTCATATTTTACATAAGGTAAGGTGTCGGCTGTACTCGTGGGAACAGCTTTTTATATTTCTTTAAGGCATGGGTTTTCAGGAAATCCTTCGATAAGTATAATGGAAGCTTTTCCAATCAATCCAAGGGTTCCAACTACATCAGGGATGATGATGTCTCCATGTGCCACATTTTTGAGATTTCGATTTCAAGGTCCTTATATTTTGATAGATTTTAACGATCTTCAAAGATACATTGCAATCTACAGAGACTGCCATATCAATAAGGAGACATATTTTTTGTTTGCGATCTCTAATAACAATGTCTAGGCAGTTGACTTTGATTGTTTCAGTTTCCTTCCCGTAGAAGTTGCAGATTTTCCAGTGCAGATATTGGCTCACTCTGTCATGCTGAGTTTTATATTCATTGGGTGCCAATACCGTGTAACCTGATAAAAAATTGTTTCTGGGTAATTATCACAGTATCTGCATTTTCGGCTAACACAATATTGTAGTATGTGTTCTTAATAATTTCTAGATAATAAGCACCGATCCTGTGCAGCCAGGATAAAACTTTCCGTTTTAGCTTTTAACCCTGCACTATATAGCCACATGATGGTTACGAGGTTTATCTATATCAGCTTGTTTGGTATGGGCAGAGTATTGGCCATGAAGCGGTTTATCTTTTCATTGTTTCTGTATCTGGTCGGTTGCATTTGTTTTTGCTTTCTTTTGTAAGTATTTTGCAGCTTCAGTCGGTGTATTGTGCCTTGTATTTCTGCAGCCATTTGAAATTCTATTTTGAACTTGTTTGCTTCCTTTACTACGGAATAAATACGCTTATGTTTCATGTTCCTTGAAACATATTATCATCCCGTCTTCTGTAGCTTCCAGGTATCTTTGATGGCCAATTGTTCTAGTTTTGTAGGACAGTTCGAGTTGATCTAATCCTCTGTCTCCTTTGGATTTCGGCACATACAGACGATCAACATCAGCTTTGGGATGTGCGTGTGATAGCAAGGGAGAAGCTTTCTCATTTTGGCGTCCATTTTCTAAAAGTCCGCTATGGTCCAATTAAGGATGTTAAAACTATATTGCAACACAGGGGAAGACAAGGTGTTTATATCTGATATTCTGTTTTTTGAATTCAGTTCGGTATTCGGTACTAGACGCACACGCCTGTAGTGCTCCTTTCTTACCTTTCCTTCGTTTGGTTATGTTGTATACCATCTCCTTAACTGTCTACTTATAGGCTTCATCTTGTTCCAGTTCCCTAATCTTTGTGACAATGTCTAAATTTATTGCAGATGTTTCTGTAATTCCCCCGTACTTGAATGTTACTTTTGCACATTTATCTAATCCGAAGTCTATACCTATGTCGTCACTGAAACATTTTACAATATTGAGGCGGTACTTTAACTCATTGTCATTTTTAGCAAAAAGTTTGAGATCATCCATGTAGAGTAGGTGATTGAATATTTTATGTCTAGTGTATACCATAGCTACTCTTGTTTAGTTCAGGCGCAATGAGGGAATAAGGACCCCCCCCAAAAAATATGTGACAGGTAGTCTCCTTCAAAGGTTCCACAATTCGGATGTTCAGACGACTGGAGATGGCAGTGCCTCTGGTGTAATTTAGATATAGTGTGGTATTTCAAATTTCCAGGCTGTGCTTAGGAAATTTACTACCACACGGGAGACTTTGTACATTTCCAAAGTCATAAGGATTTAATAGTGTGGCACATTATCAAAGACTTTACGATAATCAATCCACGTTGCGCTAAGATTTCTACATCGTCTCCTGCAATTTTCCAGGATCATTTTGTTTATCAGTAGTTGATCTTTGCAACCATATGGACCCCTCGTGTATCCCTTCTGTTCCAGTGGAAGAATGTTGTTTGCTTCGAGAAAAGATTAAATACGTGGAGGAGAGACATGTTATTGGTCTATAATTTTTCGGATCATCTGTTTCACCCGTTTTTGGCATGAGATATATAATACGTTTAGTGATGCATTCCGGGATTTCATTGGGATAATTTACTCCATTTGGCGCTATGAGATGTATGATATGTAAGGCCACTTGATGCCTGCTTGAATCGTCATCAGCAGCCTGTACAATGTGTTCTTCGTGGTTAGGCGTACGAGCGGATCTCGGTCTTCTTCGATCCATAGTTTGTTTTGCCACGCATCTTGTGACAGTAACGGAACGATAAACTGCAGCAAAAGTTCGATGTCTCGGTTGTCTTCGGTCTGGAAACGCAAAAACTCGAATTGATAGTGTTTTTGCAAGGGCTTTATGGAGATGATAGGTCCAGAAATTGGGAACCTTGTCATTTGCTGGGGATTTCCATTTTGGGGATTTCGTTAAAGCTTGCCTAACATTATTTATGGTTTTATTTTTCTCACCCTTGCAGAGGTGCATACAGCATTCATTCTTCTTCACGTTGGATCCATTCTGCATTTGGATTATTCCCTTTCGAGTGCTCCAAATATTATCACAAAATGTCTGCACATTGTCATTAGATTGTGGCTTTTCAAAATATATAGGTGCTTTCCTAATTTTCCTGAAAAATGTAAGGACTGTTTAGAATATTTTCTTTTGGAGATTGAACATACAATGTTTTTCGTATTGTCTTCTTCTCTGTGCCTTTAACTGGGGATTCTGTTTCAGCATTTTCTTGATTGATGTAATTTCAGTTACGGATTTAATTTTATATTTTCTCTTGATATTCTTGCACTTGCGAGATGTGGTATTTGGGTTTCTGGTGAGCTCATCTAATATAGAAATCTCTCATCTCATTTCCTTTATTTGCTCGAATAATTTTTGCCTTCCAAGCTGGCTCTCTATGTCTGTTATTATTTTTTCATTGTCTTAACCCCAACATTCCTAGTAGCTGCTAAAAAGCTCTTATGTATATGACGTTGTTAACTTCTGTAGAATCGTCTCAACTGGTTCCTTTCTTAATTTCCCAAAGAGGCTTTCACACACATTAACAATCCACTTAATTTTCTGGCTATTTTTTAGAAATTACTTTAGGGAAAATATTTTCGTATAAACACAATTTATGACAATGTCATCTAGATATACTAAAATGTATTTTTGTTATATAGAGTTATTAATTATGTCTTTAATTTTGTATCAAAATTTTATGCAATGAAGTCATTCTAAATGTGTTCTTTTTGGGTTCTTAACTGAAGAAATAAAACGTTTCACAGATTTGAAATAATTTTTATTTAATTCTTCAGACCTGTTAAGATCTACAAATGGAGAGAAGTGAGAAAAATTAATAATAAATCGTTGAGCCTTTTCGTTTTTGGGATACCAATTCCGTTGCTTTCAAGAAAAAATGTAAAGAAAGAATCTGTCGCCATCTAATTAAGCAAAAATCTAAAAGACTTGAATTCTCTCCACGTTTCTGGCTAAACTTTGTGTCTTATGCAATAGAATAAAAAAAAGAAAGACATTCGACAGAAAAGAGAATTCTTCTCTTTCCACTAAAAACAAGTCTGCGCAAATCAGGCGAAGCGAATCAATTGCTTCTCTCACTGTCCGTTTGATAATTGTGACAGAAACGAATATGGAGTTTATTCCTTGTCTATTCCTCAGTTACAAAGCGTCGGGGTGTCTTGTCGCAAAAACGAAACGAGTCTTGGTATGAATTCCGAAATATACAGCCAGTTCCAAACAATAGCTGGTGGATTTGTCACGCACCAGACACTGATTCCTTCTTTGGAGAAGTGACACATTCGACACGGAGGTACATTTCTCGAAATGACGTGGCTATAATCTCTACAGGACAAAAGAAAGAATGGCAAAACTCAATTACTCTTTTCGTGAACAAAATACAGAAAGAGTTAGTTTTTTAATTTCTTTGAAAGAGTTTTTGTTATTTCGATTTATTTTTAAAATAGATCTGAACTGAATGCGATAGATAGATAGATAGATAGATAGATAGATAGATAGATAAAAACGGACTTATATATGAAAAATGACATATTTTAAATACATGTGTAAGCAGTAACTATTATTCCCATTGTCAATACACATAAACGCATATATATATATATATATATATATATATATATATATATATATATATATATATATATGTGTGTGTGTGTGTATGTCTGTGTGTGTGTATGTCTGTGTGCGTGTATGTATGTGCGTATATGTATGTGTGATAGAGAGATAGAGTCAGTGTGTGTGTATATACCTGTGTGTTCCAGTCAGTGTGTGTCCTTGTGTATTATTATTATTATTATTTTTATTTTCTTTGCTTTCTGGCGTTTACACATTTCTTTCCGGGTCCCGCCCAGGGACCTAAGGTTAGAAATGGCGTCATGACACTTTTCACTTACAAAAAAAAATAAAAATAAAAAAAAAATAAAAATTACATAGATAAAGCCCTTCGTAAAGTGTGGGCTGTACTTGTCAGAACAATTCTTTGTATCTCCTTGAGGCATGGGCTTCCAGGAATGCCTGCAATTAGTCTACTGCAATCTTTTCCAACCAGTCCTAGGGCTCCAACTACAACAGGGAGTGTTGCTGTTCCCATATGCCACATTTTCGAGACTTCTATTTCAAGGTCCTTGTATTTTGACAGCTTTTTGAATATCTTCAAAGATACATTGCAGTCAGCAGGGACTGCCATATCAATAAGGAGGCACCGTTTTTGTTTGTGGTCTTTAATAACAATATCTGGGCGGTTGGCCTTGATTGATTTGTCAGTGTGAATTGTGTAGTCCCATAGAATTGTAACAGGTCCTATCTCCGTAACCGGGTCTGGGTGGTGTTGGTACCAGTTTCTTTCAGTTTCCTTCCCGTAGAAGTTGCAGATTTTCCAGTGCAGATATTGGCCCACTCTGTCATGTCGGGTTTTATATTCAGTGGGTGCCAACATCGTGCAACCTGATACAAGATGATCAATCGTTTCTGGATATTTATCACAGAATCTGCATTTTGGGCTGACACAATATTTTAGTATATGTGCTTGATAATTCCTAGTTAGCAAGCATTGGTCCTGCGCAGCAAGGATAAAACCTTCAGTTTCTGCTTTCAACCCTGCACTGCGTAGCCACTGATGGGTACGGGTTTTGTCTACATCAGCTTGTTTGATACGGGCAGAGTATTGACCATGGAGCGGTTTATCTTGCCATCGCTTCTGTATCTGGTCGGTTGCATTCGTCTTTGCTGTCTTTTTCAAGTATTTTGCAGTTTCAGCCGGTGTATTGTGCTGTAGTTGCATCTCTACGCCCATTTGAAGCTCCATTTTGAATTTTTTGGCTTCTTTTATTACGGAGTAAAGACGCTTACTACTTTCATGTTCCTTGACGCATCCCATCATCCAGTCTTCTGTAGTTTCCAAGTATCTTTGGAGACCAATTGTTGTAGTTTTGTAGGACAGTTCTAGTTGAACTAATCCTCTGCCTCCTTCGGATCTGAGCACATACAGACGATCAACATCAGCTTTGGGATGATGCATGCGATAGCAAGTGAGAAGCTTTCTCGTTTTGGCGTCCATTCGCTTAATTTCAGCTATGGTCCAGTTAAGGACATTAAAGCTGTAATGCACCACTGGGACAGCCAATGTGTTTATAGCTGATATTCTATTTTTTGAGTTTAGTTCAGTATTTAGTATCAGACGTACACGCCTGTAGTACTCTTTTCTTATTTTTTCTTTCATTTGGGGGTGTTGTATGCCATCTCCTTCCCTAATTCCTAGGTACTTATAAGCTTCTTCATGCTCCAATTCCCTAATCTTTGTGACAAAATCTAAATCTATTGAGGGTGTTTCTGTAATTCTACCTTTCTTGAATGTTACTTTTGCACATTTATCTAATCCGAAGTCCATACCTATGTCGTCACTAAAGTATTTTACAATATTGAGGAGGCCTTTCAACTCATTGTCCTCTTTGGCAAAGAGTTTGAGATCATCCATGTATAGTAGGTGATTGAATATTTTCTTATTTCTTTTGTAACCATAGCTACTGTTGTTCAGTTCATGTGTAAGAGGGGTTAAGGATAAACAAAACAGAAGGGGTGACAGAGAGTCTCCTTGAAAGATTCCACGTCGGATATTCAGACGGTTGGATATGGCAGTGCCCCCGGTGTGCCTAAGGTATAGTTTTGTGTTCCACATCCCCATGCTGTGCTTAAGAAAGTTTAATACCACAGGGGAAACTTTGTACATTTAAGTCTTAAGGATCCAAGAATGTGGAACACTATCAAAGGCTTTACGATAATCAATCCACGCTGCACTGAGATTTCTGCGTCGTCTCCTGCAATTTTCCAGGATCATTTTATTTATCAGAAGTTGATCTTTGCAGCCATATGAACCTCTACTGCATCCCTTCTGTTCAAGCGGGAGAATTCTGTTTGTTTCGAAAAAGGAGTAAGTACGGTTCGTCAGTACAAACGTGATCAACTTATACGTTGTGGAAAGACATGTTATCGGTCTATAATTTTTCGGGTCGTCTGTTTCAGTTGTTTTTGGTATGAGGTATGTAATACCTTCAGTAACCCATTCCGTGATTTTATTGGGATTATTTACAAGCGTTGATAATTTTTTTGCAAGTATGCCATGGGTAGATGAGAGATGATACAGCCAGAAATTGGGCAACTTGTCATTTCCTGAAGATTTCCATTTTTGGGATTTCGTTAGTGCTTGCCTAACATCATCTGTGGATATATTTTCCCATTCTTGCAGAGGTGTATCCAGCAGTCGTTCTTCTTCACGCCGTATCCATTCTGCATTTGGGTTACATTCCTTTGGGTTGCTCCAAATATTTTCCCAAAATGTCTGTACATTATCAATCGATGATGGCGTTTCGACATGTATAGGTGTTTTTCCAATTTCCCTGTAACATTTCTTAAGATCTGTTCGGAATATTTTATTTTGGCGATAGAATCTACTACGTTTCTCGTATCGTCTTATTATTATTATTATTATTATTATTATTATTATTCTGTTGTGGACAAAATTATTCACCAAAATCCCATAATCTTATATGTAAAGCACAGTGTACATGTGTGCGTTTGTGCGGGTGAGTGTCCAAGCAAAACCTCCTCTCCCACTGGTCCGATTTCAATGATTCATATCTCATTCAAAAGACCTAAGCGCATAAAACGATTTTCGTTGAGCACAAAATCAGGTTTTCTAGATTATGCGAGGTTTAAAATATATATTAGTATATTATACTAGCCATTATCGTTGCTTTCATGGCTCAAGCGGAGGAACTCTTATTTTCCTTTTGTATCCAAAATTTCAGCTAGCTTAAAATTTTAAGCTATCTTAAAAACCACCCTATGGGGCGTTATTTAAGCTAGCTCCTGTGGAGGACACTTGCTTTTGCCATCATCACAATACCTAGGGAGGAATAGATGCGATAGGTATCAATAAACTATAGAACTCAAAATTCATTGCTGCATTTAAGTATTGAATTAATGTTTAAGTTTACTTTTTTTTCAACGATAATTCTTTTTCTACCACTTAATTTAAATATGATTTGATGTATATAGATCCTTATTTTCCGTACAAACATTTATCTTTATTTTATGGGTGACTGAACAGGGGACAATTTATAAGATAAAATTAATATAGTTTAAGGTGAGAAAATATAAATTAGAATTAGTCATTGCTATATTTCGTGCTAATAGGAATATATACTTGAAAAACAAGGTGGGTAAAATAAGTAAAGTTTTATTCTAAAAACCAGTACAATAAGAATAACGGTAACAGTTATGAACACGGTCGTCGTAAGTCAATCCAATTGTGAGTGCTACTATTGGAAGATCGGTAGTTCTCGCGTAATTCTGAATCGTAATCAACAGATCTCAGCAAGTACATCTACCAACCCCACAACGCGGTCAGATGTGGCACAAGGCCGGATTTAATGTGGAGTATCAGAGTCCGTAAGCTCGGCCCACAATTCCCTGTATATCCCGTATAAAACGGGATCGGGTAGCTGTTTCCCGAGACAAGACACTACCCTTCGACAGGGTCTCCTATGGGGATCTTCACTGCCCGGATATAGATAGTTTGACCAGGACAGTTGAAGACGAATCTATAACTCTAAAAGATCCCAGCTAGACGGTATGTAGCAACTGCCCCACGTAGTCACATGTGTCACAAGGCCGAATTTAATGTTGGGTTTCTGAGCCCGTAGGCTCGGCCAAATAATCCCCGTAGACCCTGCATAAACGGGATCGGGTCTACCTCCCCGGACAAAACTCTGCCATTCAGCATAGACTCGTCCGGTCCCTCTCCGCCCTAAGGCAGAGAGTTCGACCAGCATAGCTGGAAAATATTCCAGCTAGATTCCGTCGTCTGCTGGCTTACCGATACTTATAGGTAGCTACTACCTATAGTGTAGTTACTCATGGGGGTGACACTTTATTCCATAACATCAGTTATACATTCAACATTTGAAGAGTTACCAAAACATAATAGCTAATTAAGTAAAAACCATGTTATGGAATCTATATGAATAAATCCGAAACTGGAACTGAATTTTCCCACGAATTCTGAGATTTAAAAGACCCACCTCTATTTTATAGTAATTTAGACACTAAAAGATCAGTTACATTGTTTTGATTTTCATACAAAAAATAGTTCTGTTTAAGAATATAGTCTTATATAGTTTTTCCATCTACTAGCCGAATGCTGGCCCTTGATTCGTAATAAGCTCATCCGCCGTTTCTCAACCCTATCAAAGGTGATTTAGATTCAGAGTTTTCCTTCTCCTAGACTGGTTTCTAACCAAGGCGACAGGACACACTCTGTCCTGATATTTACCCATAGCGGGGAGGAGAGATGGATATTATGGATTCATATCACGGGTATTTGCACGTAAGTGAATGTAACGGACATGACCGCAATTCGATCTCAGCTCTCCAACTTCACATCCAAAGCCCTTATCAATTACACCAACCACATATCCAAGTACCTGCCATTTTTCAAGCTGTCATCTATCTAGGCCAACTTCAAAGCTGGTTAACTTTAGTGAACGAATGAGGAAGGATGCTTCAACGTGATAGAACCATAAACACACACACACACACACACACACACACACACACACACACACACACACACACATATATATATATATATATATATATATTTGATATCAGATGAGTTGAATCCGCTACCTTGGTTTCAACATAATGGTATTCTAAGGCGATGTTTATCAAATAGAATCTTAACACTTTATTTCTGCGAAAAAAAATAATGATCGCCATAGTATTTTTAAAAAAATAAATCAACAAACGCACGACGTTGAAGGTAATAGAAAAGGTGGAAGTGGATGTGAAGAAGAAGAAGAAGAAGAAGAAGAAGAAGAAGAAGAAGAAGAAGAAGAAGAAGCAGCAAGGTTATTATAAAAGTGTCGGTGGGGATGGGATAATTGAAATGTACATTTTTATCCAACCTCATAAGTGCTTAAGAGAAATTTCTTAATATATATGCAAGGAATCAAGACTTCAAAAATTAAAAAAAATATATAAAACGTTGAGATTTCAATTGATAAAATCGCCTGAGGTTACAGTAAGGTTGAAACGAAGGTAGCGGATTCAACTGATCTAATTTTTAAAGTTTTTTTTTTTTAAAGTGCATTGAGCACTTTTTAATACTACTGTTTCCTGGTCTGATTCAACTTTGATCATATACCTTTTATGTATTTTATATAGGTACCTCCACTTTTTCGCGGGAAAACAGCATAGCGTAATAAACAAATGCCACAAACTTACCGAAAATAAATTTTTATCGTCAAAACGCTTATGTTATTATTAAGATGAAAGACCAAAGTGCATTTTAATTATTTTTTGATATTTTTTAATATTTTTTAACACGTTCAAAATTTTGGTTAAAGTTTTCTTTTTTTTACGTCATCGCGGTGCTGTAAAAATAACATTGTTTTTTTTTGCGCTTTTTTCCCGTAGAAAACCCATTGATTTGGAAATTCTTGTAAAATTAAAGTAATTGTCCGATTTTAATGAAATTTTCAGGACTTATTCACCAATGAATGAAATTATTTTTGAAATATTTCTTTTTAGTAAATTTTAGTAAAAAATTTTTTTTTTTTAATATGTTACACCCCACTTACTTATTTTCCCGAAATTTCGTTCAATTCTTTTTATTTCCTTACAATTTTTTTTTGTTTAAAGTAAGAGTCATTGGAGATGGTAAATCAACTACTTTTTTTTTCTAATTTGTTCCAACTTTTGTAAAATGAGCTTTGAATAGAAAAATAATGAATCCAATAAAACTATGATATTACTTAATTAGAAAAGCTTTTAATTGCTTTTGTAAATAAGTAATATTAAGGTCATTATTGCCTGAAGAAATAATTTTTTTCTGATGAATAATTAAATTTTACAAGAATTTTTTATTTGTTTTACATTTTGATTATAATAATTTATAATAGTTTAAAAATCGTGCAAAACTCTGTATTAGCTTATTTCCTTTTGATAATTAGTAATTAAGTAGAAACAAAATTTACGAGTTCAAAATTGCCAAGTTTAATAAATTTAGTGATTCCACTTTTTTTTCAAATAATTTTTTATGTTGTATTTTTCTACTTAATACATTCCTTATTTCCATGTACGGTAGACTGAAATTGCCATTATTATAAAAAGAGTTTTGTCCCTTTATTCTAATAAATAGACATAACAGTAAAACTAAAAATAAAAGGGTTCACTCAGATTTCTAGTAATTTTCATTTATGGTCATCCGTACTAGCTGTCATCACTTGTCAATCAACACATGGATCAAGTATCGGATCAAAATTACGGTACCAATCGTTAATAATTCGTTGTATATTTCTTTTTTATGCTATAATTAAGTAATATTTTTTTTAAATCAGATTAATTTAACATTAAATTTTCTAATTTTACTAAAATGACGTGTCAGAAATTTTTTTAAATATTTTTAAAATCGATAAATTTGTGTTTGTTTACAAATTTCTTAAAATTAAGAAAATGGCGGGTTTTTTGAAAATTTAAAATTAAATTTGACATTCCAATGTATATAGTTTCTATCTGAAATATACCAGAATTGTTTACTTAATGGAAATAATACATTTAATGATTCAACTTTCAAGTAAAACTAAAATGAAATATTCAAGCATATTTTTTCATTTTAAAAAATGCATTTTAAACTTAGGTATCGATAATTTATTCCGAAAAAGTGGAGGTACCTAATTTTATATATATATATATATATATATATATATATATATATATATATATATATATATATATATATATATATTGAGATCTGTATATATTATCTTCTTTATAAATAGTATTGCTCTCAGAAACACTATAAAGAAATACACAAACTCCGTCCGTGAAATATTTATACGACGGTAATAACAACGGCTAAACATAACGAAAGCATGAATATTAAAAAAAGAAAAAATAACACTCAATAATATTGGCTATGAACCCGGTCACAATGTTCTGACCATGTTTGGAATATATATATATATATAAATATATATATATAAAAATCTACATATTCAGGTAAAAAAAAAAAATACTTGATAATGACTAATTAAATAGTCGAAAGTACTTGAATATACAGAACATTTTGAATCGTTTTTACAAACTTTATATTCAAAAGAAGAAAATATATCTACGGACGCAATACAAATTGAATAAAAAAAAAATAATTTGCAAGTCTTCTTCAGAAATACTTGCATAAAAGAGAGGCGGTTGCCCAAATACACAATTATATATATATATATATATATATATATATATATATATATATATATATATATATATATATATATATATATATTCACTCTTATGATATTTAGCTTGGCGTGTTTCAAACGAAATATGATTATTTGTATAGAAATAAGATAACAGTCACAAAAATCATATATTTGTTTAAAACAATATTTGTATGAAGCGTCAACAAGGTGGCTGTTGGCTCGGAGCAGGAATTACAGTCAGCGAAGAGTGGAAGGAATCTAAAGCTAGAGAGGGCTGATATGACGAATCAGATATATCCATTTGTCGAAGTTACACACGATGCCACGTTTTACGAAGAAGCCAACTCCTTTCAAAAATAACTTGATGTTTATACACAAAGAAACTCTATCTTATTTGCCAAAGAAAAGTCAACAACACTTGAATAAAATTGGTTTCGAAAACACTTGCTTAATACTGTGGCTGGCTTGTTCGCCCGACAGAAACCTGAAAACTTACGAAGCTTTTTCAAAATAAATATTTACTAGCAAATATGGACATTACATGCTATTCTGGATACAGTGTACACGGTTTTATATGAAAAAAACAACAACATATAATTGCTCAAAAATCAATATAGAAACTAAAACTAAAAAGTAGTTTTAAAATATGGAGCCACAATGTATGAGTAATATGTACTGATTTATTACTTAAATGCTTTATTCGAAATATCTTGCATATTTATAGAGCAAATATTTCCAAGGTTCCTTTCGTTAATTTTCTAAAATATAAATATATTAAAATTTGTTATATTTATAGGGAAAGCGCTGTTTCCCGCCCTTAATGATCGGTTTGTGCCGTGAAACAGTCACTATACATAATTGATTCTGATGTTCGCAAACAAACACACACACACACATATATATATATAAAGACATTTTTTATGTTTATACGTTCTTTTTATAGATACAAATATTAAAGTAAATGCTCTGTTTATAATAAACAGTATGAACAACATTTACCGGCACGAATATCTGAGAACTTTTCATAGAAAATATGCGTCCTCCGACAGGAATCGAACTTGTATCCTATACGGAGCCGTCATATAACCTGACATGCCGTAACCGAATGGGCCACAGAGGAACGTTCGGTTATCAAGGTCAACTGAAGCTGTTTTTAAACGAAATTCTCCATGCTTTTATTCCATTCTTTCATATGTGTTCAATTCGTATCCAATGTAAACAGAGCATTTACTTAAATATTTGTATCTATAGAAAGAACGTATAAACATGAAAAAAATGTCTTAAAAATAATTGTCGGAATTTGTTCATTTCATAATATATATTATGAAATGGACAAAGTCCGACTATTATTTTTAAGACATTTTTTCATGTTTATATATATATATAATATATATATATATATATATATATATATATATATATATATATATATATATATATATATATATATATATATATAGCCGGCAACTCCTATACGAGGATACCCGTATACTAGTCAACCCCAATTGCAGACGCAAGCTCAGGCACATTTGTGTTTGTTCAACACCCACATAGTCCACCTGTGGTTGATACTTCAACTATGTTGTGCAGACTTTAATTACAGTTTCTAACATGATCAGCAATCTGAACAAACTCACATTCAAACCCTCGCTTATGATTACTGGTGATTACGTGTTATCACAGCTATCAACGGCCCGCAGGTGTTACGTCTACCCATTTTCACTAAGATGGCTTGGGTCAAGCCGTGGCGCATGGTTTTCAGGCATTTTCCCTCTCCAGACTAATAATATCAGGAAGTATCCTTCCAGACAAATCAATCGTAGTGAGATTCGAACTCAAGTGACATGGTCAGAAAGCGAACGATATATATATATATATATATATATATATATATATATATATATATATATATATATATATATTGACACATTCACACACACGCACGTACACACCCACACACGCATATATATATATATATGCTCGAAAAGCATGGATCCGGAAGAAAGTTTCATATGCGAGAAGTGCAAAAGAAGAAACAGTTAGAATCGAAAGTACAGTTACATCTATGGTTACATTTCAACTGTAAGAGGATGAAACTTACCCGCCAATCTAGCACTGCGTTTCAATTGATAAAATCTTAGTACCATCGAGGAAAGTTCAGCGAAATAATTACCAGGAAAAAAGTATAGTAAAGTTCTCAGAAAGTTACGTTAAGACGGTGCAAATGTGAGAGAAACTGAGATGCCAGGGCAGAACCGATAATATTGCAGATTCTTTGTATTTTATCAAGAATCTATCAATATATAGCAGGAACACCAGGCCAAATGTGGCAGTAATATTCATAGCAAAGTCGAATGGCAAATTATGAAAATTAACTTATGCGCAATGTTTTATTTTTTTTATCATTTCATCCCAAGCAAGGCAATATAGCCACTAATATGCAAATAGTTACTGAGTGTTAGAGAATATGAGACAAAATATACTATGAAGGAGAGAGAACAATGAGAGAACACGAATTAAGGAGACAGAAGATAACAATTGACATTGCATTTAAATCTTTGAAGATCAAAGTTGTCTGAGAAGCAAGAAAGCTAGAAGAGAGTTCTATAAGTTGTGAAGTGCGATAGAAGAAACTTTCAGCATAGAACTTACGGTTACATCTCGCCATTTCCACTGATGAGACCTAACCGCCAATTTAGCACTGCACTTAAATTCATAAATAGGCATCAAAGCGTAAAGTTAATCAGAAAAATTATAGCGAAAGTATTTTTTAAAAGAACTAAGTTAGGACGGCGGGAAATTGTATGAAGCCAAGACGCCAAGTAAGGAACAATATAACATTGCAGATTCTTCTTTGGATCTTATGGATCGCGAATGCCATAAGCCATCAGGATCGTAGAGGCACCACATGGGAACATCACACACTCACACAAACACACTGTTTCTTGGGCAAGATAGCATGAAGGAGCCCGACCCTCTCCAGGACGGGCTTTTGAATCAAGAGAGCAAGGCTTTAGAACCCAGTCTGTCCTGCTATTTATCCATAAACATATAGGAGAAGAGGATTCACACTTTTCCCAAGGGTATTAGCACATAAGTGAATGTAATGGATTCGACTGGAATTCGAAATCGTTTCTCCCATTCCTCAATCCGTGTCGCTATCTATTTGGATCTTTGCAAGAATATCTAAATACATTACAGAACCAACAGACCCAGATGTGGCAGTAACATTTAAAGTATATATATATATATATATATATATATATATATATATATATTCTTCTTTTTCCCAAACACATTAGTGTGAAGTGAATGGAAAATGAAACTCTACCTGATGTTCCAGTTACCAGCGTCGATAAACACACATGCGATTTACATATTTTAAAATCATTTATATAAAACATGCCTATATTTAGATTTTTAATAAGCTTAAATCAGTCTAGAATTATGGAGCGCCCAGTGAAGGTGGAACATTACATAATCCTACTGAATTATTACACGTATTTGTTAACCAAAGTAGCATTGTGCATGGAAGGAGAATATGTTACGTTTGAGTGTAAAAAAGAAAAGAAAAGAAGAGAACGTTTAACTAATAAAAGCCATACACGTTGTTGCAAATATATCGTATTTCTGAAATTTCGTTTCGGAGTGAATGCGGAGATCTGAAATTTATAAACTTTCTTGCTCAATTCTCCCTAAAATGTTAGTCGGCAGACAATAAAAATAGCCAATACAGAGTTGTGGTACTTAACAACAAAAAAAAAAAAAAAATTGCGAAAAGATTATTCGATTTTCAGTAAGAGGCAGAGACATCCTTACTTTGAAATATTGGCCTGAGAATGCTGCGAAGATTAACATAATTACACAACATACCCAGCCAACTATGAAAAAAATGGCAGGGGTCACCAAAATACGCTTTCCAGCTACATAGTTAATTCCACTTGATGTGATAATGTCGCACTACAATGTTACAATATGATGTGGTCTCAAATTTACTATAGGTGAGTTACTCGAAGTTTCTGAAATGAACTGAAGAAAAATATTATTTTATGACGAACATTTTAATTTCATCTCCATAATTTAGTACTATAAATCCTTGAGGTATACTATATATATATATATATATATATATATATATATATATATATATATATATATATATATATATACATATATATATACATATATATATATATATATATATATATATATATATCAGATCCGTTGTATTCTTGTCAATAATGGCTTTCCAACTCGTATTGTGAACCGCACAATTGAACGAAAAATAGACAACTTTAATCTTCCCCCACCTAAATTTGGTCTTGGTCTATGTCATGTTTATCTTAAATTACCTTGGCTTAGCAGGAAATGCAAACTTTTAGGTGACAGAGTCTCTACTATTGTCTCTGCCACTTTTTTCGGCCAAATTACGCGTTATTTTTGGCACTCGCTCGATTTTACATTCATATCCTAAAGACCATGTACCCGATCAGAATAAAAGTTTGCTTATTTACAAATTCAAATGTCAGTGCGAAGCTAAATACATAGGACGGATGAGTTTCAAATTAGAGTCGAGAATAAACCAACATGTTCCGAGGTATATTAGATGACTTTCTCGTAAACATTCTCGTGTGTCGCAATCAGCGCACGAGTCTTCAATTAGACAACATCTATTGGATAATGAGTCATGATCGTCTTGTTTTTCGACTGACTAGTTTTCTATTTTGCATACATGTTGATCAAAACATCATTTAGTAATGTTGGAAGCTTTATGCCTAAAATTATTCCAGCCTGTATTATGCATGCAGAAGGGCAATTTTGAGATACGTGAGCTTTATTCTTTCCTTTTTATGCTCCACTGGATCAAACATATTTTTTCTTTATTTACGTATTTCGTAATTTTAAACGTATTCCAGTACTATCTCATATCAATGCAAATGTGTTAAAAGTTGCCAACGATTGGTCCCGGATGATGCGTTAGCCGAAAAGCAGCCTAGGTCCGGATATTACAAAAGATGAACATAAAATTATGTTTATTTAAATCAATATATAATGTTTGCTATATATATATATATATATATATATATATATATATATATATATATATATAGTAGAAGTCCTCATATATGAATAACCTCATATTCGAACTTCTCAGTGTTGTCGTTTTGATATTGTAGGAATATGCTACATTCTACTATTTTCCATTCCATTGCAGATAATTGTTAGTAACTTGAAATTTCTCAACCCCTCATGTCTTGCACAGAAGAAACTTCAACCGGAAGAAAAAGGAAAAGAAATTCTTTCACATGACGTTAGAAATTAGAAATTATTGAACTACTGAATGAATCTCCTAATTCGTTGAATTTTCAAATTAACAAACAAGGATTGCAGAATATGAACGAAACACTGAAAACTGCAACTTGAAGATAATCCATTGTGTAATCTCACTTTGGATAACTGAAAAGAATAGATGAATGATGACTCAAAAGAATTCAACGGTAGAATCACTTCAAAATGATTTGGATTGTCAAGGGAAAGAGGAAAATTCTAATTCTTTCGATAATTGTGAAAATACGAAGAATGATGAAGAAGACTGAAATTCAGAGAAAACTCTTGATAGTGTCTTCAAATTCATGGAGAAAAAAAACTTTGTTCATTTGAACAGAATATACAAGTGCACGTAATTTTCAGAAATACCTTTTATTTTAAAAAACTAAAAGAGCAAAAAATAATAATGAGAAAAGAAATAAGAAAGAGAAGACAAAACGTATCGAGCATTAAACATTGCAAATTAATAGTTATTTTCGTGAGACACTTGATTTTTCATACGTTGAGGATAAGTTCTTTGGAATTGTTAAGTTGTATGAACACATACCACATTATATCTGAGATACAATGGAATAGTATATATATATATATATATATATATATATATATATATATATATATATATATATATATGAAGTGTGTATATATATATATATATATATATATATATGTGCAATTTATTATATATGTTATTTATATATTATATATGTGTGGTACTTATTAGAAAGCGCTCAATGTCAGTGAAAGAGCCAACATATTTAGTTGGATTGATGTGATTTTTTGACCCTGAGTTTCACATAAATCAAACTATATATATATATATATATATATATATATATATATATATATATATATATATATACAGGGCGTCCATAAAGTTCGTGTGCACTTTAAAACATTTATAACTTTATTTGTATTTGTGATAGAAATAATTTGTAAGAAGGATTAGAAAGAAGTAAATCTATATTTTTGAAGGTTTAATTGAAATTTTATTTAACTTTCCACATGTCCTCCATCATTAGCAAGACAAAGGTTAATACGATTTTGCAGTTCACGGAAAACATTTGCCAACTGATTTACAGTAATGCCTGAAATCACATTAGTTAATTTAGCTATACTTAAAACTAGTTACATTAAACTTTATAACATTTTTTTACAGATTATTTCTATCGCAAATACAAATAAAGTTATAAAGTTTTAAAGTGCACACGAACTTTAGGGACAGCCTATATATATATATATATATATATATATATATATATATATATATATATATATATATATATATATATATATATATATATGCTACATCCTATATATACTATATTATATATATATGTATATAGATGGATAGATAACAGTAGACGTCCTCATACTCTGAATATCGGGTATGAGGACAACTACTGAATATATATATATGGCAGGATGTGTGTGTGTGTGTGTGTGTGTGCGTGTAACGAATGCACGTCCGCAATTTTCGACGGATTTGCCCAAAATTTACATGCACATGCCACAAGTTAGCGGGAAGGCCAAGACCGATCGATAGTGGACCATCTCCCATCGATAGTCGAAATAATCAATTTTTTTATTATTCTACGGCAGTTTTCATGTAGTTTGTGGCCATTTTCTACTGGCCAGAGTGAGAGCCTATAGCTGGCTGCCACGAATAGGCAGGAAGATTCTAATGGCCAGCGTGGGAGCCAACAGCTGACTGACACGAATTTTAACTAGAATGGTAGCATTCAAAAAATATCGATAGCTGCATTCGTCACAAGTGGGAAAAATTTAAATCTGCATGGCACTTTTGCTGCAATTGGCTCATTCGGTTGCTTAAACTCAACGTTGATTCTGATTCCGCAGAACTGGGTTGCGTGTGAAAATTATTTGTTGTTAAGATTCTTTTTTCATTCGGTTTTTCGAGTTACAAGTCTTTTTTTTAAAGCTGATGGTTTTGTGTTCATTTTGTTTATTTCTTTTTTCGTAACAGATTTAATGTTTTGTATAGAGCTTAGAAAAAATTCGCAAAGACGACACATTATCGCTCGCGTATTACGAAATGAATTGACACAAGATGTTCGAAAACGATACGAGCCGTCAACTCGCGGACATGATCCCTGAACAGGCTCAGCTGAGGACAGTGGTAAAAGGCGTGCGCAACCGTTTTCTCCATACAAAGTTTACACCGATGACAGTCGTTTATATCTGATATCCAGGGCCAGAAAGAGGGCAACTCAGTCGCCGATAAGCTGAGACAGAGTGGGTCTGATTCGAACCCATTTCACTAATTTCCGATATAGTGTCCTGCTATGCCGTGAAAGGACACTGGACCGCTGAGTAGCACGCAATGCCTTTCGACACTCTTGGAAGAATTCGGATAGTTTTCGGGGCTTACAACAGCATTCAACGAAAGAACTAGGAGAAGTTATGGTATAGCTAGGGAAAGCAGCCCTAACACTCCTCGTCCACAGCTAATCGTCTGTCAACCTCGAGGTATGTTAATCAACATGCCTCGAGTTTTACAGATTTAGGACACTGACTTCTCTGCAAACCTTCGGCTTGAGTCCACACCACTAGAGGTAGAACAGCAAGCGCTCGAACGGCTTCAGAGAGTGAATACTAACAGCCAATAAAAGACGAGGGAAAAGACGTACACGGGGGCACACCTCCTCCCTACCCTTTAAGGATCACCTCCTTCGGAGCCAAGTCCGGAGAGCCGCTCCAACCTTCGCTACTACCTCCGACCAATTCTTCTTCAGCTGGAGATCTAGCCTGAACCACATGCCAAGAATGCGGACTGGGCCATCAGTCTAACAGAATGGCTCCGAGAGAGCAATCCACTTCCAAGAACTTAAAAGCAAGCCGGCAACTTTTCGCATTTAGTCTTGGCCTCCGTGAATTTCTAGTAGCGTTCAAGCACCTTCTGCACCACCTCAATATCGCTGCGGCACGACGCGAAAATGGACATGTCATCGGCGTACGCGGAACCCTGGCTCGAACTCCACCAGCGACATCGATTCCACATACGACCAGTTTGCGAGCCCTGTTCCTCAGCCGGCGAAGGAGAGACTCCAACACTAAAGCGTAAATTTGGGGCGACTGTGTACAACCCTGACGAACCGACGCTGACAGCGCAAAAGCACGCGACCGCTTCCCGCTCACCTCCACCACAGCAATGGGGGAGTGATACAGTAGGCTGATCCACTTGCAGAAGTCCGGTTCGAATTCGGCGGCCTGTAGAGCAGCCAGGTACTGATCGTCGACCCTACAGAGAGTCTTGGAGTGATCCAAATTGAGAAGCGGGATCCAGCGTCGTCTTTTAAACTTTCTAGGATTGTGTATCAGCTTCAGATTGCTCTGAATTGTTTGACCCCTCACAGCACGTCTGTTTCTGTCCCAAAATAATTTTTGCAAATGACTGCAAACGCTCTGTCAGAATTTTGGCCAAAATCTTTAACTATTTAGTATAATTATGGGCATGTAATTGTCTAAATACTTCCCACCATCTCAACACTGTGGTCTCAACCCTGAATATCCGGTTGGGGACGGAATAATTTGTTGACAAAATCGGAACAAACTTGTGCGATAGCCTCAAGTACAATTTGTAGGGCAAACGCCAAATGGACATTGTCCTCTGTGATCTCACCTTCGCAGCCAGCCGCTTAAGCTGAAGAGGGTCGAGAAAAGTCGGCTTAATAGCTACGTACTTCAGTCTCTTTAGTAAATCGTTCTTGGCAATGTAGTCGAAACGTCTCACACATGACGTTAGTCAAACACGCGTGGCTTCCATCCGGGCTAGTTACCGGATACTCAACGTATTTCCTTGCGCAATTCTGCGCCCATGTTCACATCTTTGTGACATATCTTCTTTAACCTACTTTACCCGGGTAGTGTTTGCTGGCTTATCGCTCCAGAGCCTGCATATCTAGGCTTAACTCTAGGGAATAACCCCCAGCCTTCACACGGGTAAGACTCCCTGTTACTGACTTCACCTTCTTAGCCTTATCTAGAACGAGTCGTTGGTTAAATTCGTAAATGAAAATCCTTAAGCCTCTTCCACTACTTCTACCTAATAATCGCCGCCACTACCTGCCGCTGCACTAGTCAGCTGTCATTGGAAGTCCCGCCTGTTCAGTAAGGACGAGTTGAATTTCCAGTGTCGAGTCAGTCTAACATTTTACCCAAGTAGCTGACCAACAGGGTTGATGGCTACTTAAGAGCTCATGTCTACATCTACCTCCCCGGATGATCAATTTGGTATCTTTCGACGAGACCAAATTTGCCAATAAGATGGAGCAGGCTACGATCATTCATCTTCCCGCTAGCTCCCTACCACTAGGAGGGCATTCCAGACCCCATTAAGATTGGGCGCACCGGATCCACCAGGAATGGCCCTAGCTAAGAGAAAAAAGAGATCCATTCCGTCCAGTCGCTAGGCGCATACAGCTCAACGATCCGAGATGAACTACTCTTCAGGGCAATATCGACCACGATCAAACGCCCAACCTACATCGACATTGACAACGTCCACTCTCACGCCCAGGGTATGCTTCATCAGCAAGGAAACTTGTCTGCTAGTCCCCGTATTCTGAATAGACAACAAAGTCGCTAGGCAACATACAAGCATCGACATTGGAAACAAAGGGAGTCTCCTTGATCGCGGCCACATTCACGCCGAATAAAAAGAGGTCACGACTCAGATGGGCAGCCTTACTCTGATCCCTCAAGCCATTCTCATTAAAACATGCCGGCTTGATAGACATTTTTATATACTCACTGGTCGGAAATCTGCTGGCAAAAAGAATCTGTCGGACTGTCCTAGGCTCCCAGACCCTAGGTCGAGCGTAATCTGTCCGTTCAGAACAAACACCCTCGGACGTCCATAGGGAAAATTAGTTTTAGTGTCCTATATAAGGATGGGTGAAGAGAAAAAAGGGGCCCTCAAAGAACACGATTTTTTTCAGTTTATTGAGATCGGGTGATACAAATTGGGCCATCTTGGTTTTGAGGAACAAGTCCTTGAAAATCCCAAACCTTCAGTTTCCCGCCAAAGTTCCTTATTAATGTGATGATTCATAGACCTTCCGGGAAATTCCTGGGGTCTTCCGTCGGCACAGGGAAATTTGAATAAAGGCTTCAAGAGAGCCTTCTTCTGACAGGAAAGGTCCCTCTCACTGGTCTGTCTGTCAATATAACAAATAGCACCCCCTTTGGTAACGGGGTGTACGTTTGTCGCTCTTGTTTCTGATGCTGGTGTTGTTGCTGCGTCCCTGCCTATGGAATATCCTGCTGTGGAGGATGGGTTAGAGCTTTTGTCTCCCTCCTCTCACCCTCCCTCCAATCACCAAAGCCTTCGAGTGTCCTGCCAGATTTCTTCCTCCTCACTGCTTTTGTTGGTGTTCCCGGTTGAGGATGTGGCGCCGGTTTCTTCCCAGGGAACCCCTTAGATAGATTCCCCGCAGTGCCACAGGCCCAGAAATGGGGTCGCCAGCCTTCTGCAATTATCAACATTTTGTGCTGTCGGCACGTCAGTGTGTCGGGGATGTCCAAGAAAGACTTTCAGACCATTGTCATCTTCAAGACTTCCGGTGGTAATGACGGTCTTGCTCATTATCGGGGAGACATCACCGAGAAGAGCATATTTTTAAAAATAGTCGCCCAGCCGATCCTCGTGCACAGTCACCCTCGTCCTCCGAGTATCCATGTATTCCGTTTGATGTCGCACGGATTTGAATATTAGTAAACTGTTTGGTCTCCTCTTCTGTTGTCAGCAGAATGTCCCAAATGAGATTAAACCGTTTGTCCAGAATTTTAGTCCTATATTTAGACTCTTCAGAGCCATCTCCATCGTATTCTGCTGACCCTAATCAATTTTCGAGTTTTCGCGTAGGTGGTCAGTAGGTAAACCGTCCTGGTTGCTACAGTATCTAAAGCCTCAGGATTAATTAAAACTTATTCCCTGTCACATAATATTCGCCTATTGCCTACACCTATTGCCTACCACTACGACGAGGTTACAGTAGTCAAAACCACTTTACTACTTCGAACAAATATATCCCTTTTCGGGACATATCAATTTATTATCGGATTTGCTTGGCTTAGTTTCGAATTATGTGGCATTCAGTTTCTCCAGTGCCATTTCTATAAACACTTTCATGGTAATTGTTCTGATGAACTTTTCGTTATTGTAACTAGAGTTTATGAATTTCAGCCCACTATTAGTTTGGTGCGGAGATCTCATCGTTTAACAGTTGAAATGGCTAGATGCAACCATAAGTTCCATGCTAATAGTTTCTTCTATGGCACTTTTCGCTTTTGAAACACTCTCCCTACTTCTTGATTTAAATGCCATCTAAATCATTATCTTCTATTTTCTTAATTATTGTTCTTTTATTGTCATCCCTTCTTCATAGTAGTTTTGAGAATATTCTCTAACACTTGCGTCTTAGTGGTTTTATTGCCTTGCTCGAGTAAAATGATTAAAAAAACTACAAAAGCTTGTTAAACATTAAGACACTGTGAGAAATTTAAATTTATTCTTCTTTGTTTAAATTCATTGTAAACATTTTTTAAGCGTTTCACCCGAAGCAAGTCACTAGGACGCAATGGGTTACAGAAGATCAGATAGGAGTGATAGAAGGGATTATGAGGAAAAGGGTAGTGGATAGATCAAGGCAACTGGAGATGTCGATTGACATTACACTTGAAAAGCTGGAGATTATAGCTCTCAGGGAAACTGGAATAGGGAAGGGAGTTCCACAGGCGAAAGATGCGAGACATGAAGCTATTAGAGTAGAAGAGACGGCTACATTTAGGAGTTTCGACAGTGAAAGGGTGAGAGCGGGATGCCAGCCTCGTAAGGCGCTTGAACTCATGAAGTCTGAGAACCAGCGAATTCAGCTCCTCGGAGTAATTGCCATGAAAGTATTTGTAAAACAGATAGAGAGAGGCGATGGTGCTTCTGTGAGAGAGTGACTGTAGACGAGATGCCAGAGCAGGGCCAGTTATATTGCATATCCGCCTCTGGAGCCTATCAAGAATTTGGAAATATCTTATTTAAAAGCGCATAAAATCTGCATTTATTTAACATAATTTTATTTGTGATAAATTACTTGAATGCAAATATTCTTGACCAGTAAATTACTCAAACATTGTCCAATCTATATATATATATCCACGGGCAAAGGTGTGTGTGTGTGTGTGTTTGTGTGAGTGTGTGCGTGCGTGCAAAGGTTGAAGAGAGATGGGCGTACCTATATCCCTCCAGAGCCGGGTTTAATGATTAAATAAATTTTAATTAATATTTTCGCAAGTTAATAGTCGGTCGATGTAATAAATGAAAAAACGTCAAAATATGTTTGAGTAAAGGAAAATAATATATATTATTTCAAAAATATTTGCTGTACAAAATAAAGATTTTTATCACATTATTAATTCCAAGACATAATCATATGTATACGCACATATACATACACACACGCATATATATATATATATATATATATATATATATATATATATATATATATATGTGTGTCTGTGTGCGTATATATATATATATATATATATATATATATATATATGTATTCGAAACGCATCGGCTAAGAAAAGTTTTCCTTCTGTCTTTATACACACACACGCAGACACACACGCACATATATATATATATATATATATATATATATATATATATATATATATATATATACACATATATATATATATATATATATATATATATATATATATATATATATATATATATATTATGAATTAACTGATTTAAAAATGTGGTTTCATCGTTACACTGGAATTTTTTAATATAATTGAATTTGAAGTTTTTGGTTTCTGCTTTTGAAACATGGTAATTCCTGTGTATCGATGAAACCATATTTTTAAATCAGTTAATTTTATAATATTTATGCTCTTTAAATTTACATTGAGCACTGTTTTGTAAAAATAAAATAACAACAAGAAGACCGGATTACATATCTTACTGTTCTTTCTTTTTTACTATAATATATATATATATATATATATATATATATATATATATATATATATATTCAAAATGCATCGGCTAAGATAAGTTTTCCTTCTGTCTATATATATATATATATATATATATATATATATATATATATATAGGGGTATCAAAAACACTTTTACAAACTTTGGATGCAGGTTCCTGACAACAAAGCAAGGACAAAAGTCTCCATACACATATGTTCAAAAGGCCATCATGGTATCTCAATACAACAAATCATCCCATAGCAAAATACTTTCCGCTTGCTTCTACATGCGCAGTATTTACTCATTCCCCCACGAAAATGAGATGTGACACAATGTCGGTTTAATGTGGGGACCCGAGTGCGTACACCCGGGAAGAGCCAAAAATTCCTCTCAGTCACCGCAGCCGTCGGTTGCGTTGGCCTCGGTGCGAGCACCGATCTCCCCCTCTGGCGCAATGGGAGGGCGCGGCCACGGGCAGCTGTTCCCCAGGGCTGGGCACCTCTTCAGTATAATTTTCTCAGTTGCCCCTCCGTCCTTAGACAGAGAAGCCCCTGAGCGCACTCTGTCCAAGGACAGAGACGCAACTGAGAGATGATAAATGATGCGGGTACACACCTCCAAGGAGGGGGAGCACGGCGCTGATAGCTTAGTTGTGGCACAAGGCAGAAAGTATGGGGAACCCAATGAGGATCGAACTCATTACTCAGTCGTAATCGGTTGAGCGAGACAAGCTTGCTAACCATTACACCGCTTCGAGTGCTTCTACATGCGCATGCACCCGTCGGATCATTGATTGGCGGACCCTTTCAGATATTTCCACATGATGTCGAATGATTTTGCAGGCCCCATGACACGTTGATGAAACGTCTTTGCATTATTAATGTCTGTTGCATACCCTAATTGCTTCAGGTGGCCAACATAATGAAAATAGAACTTATCTATCAATCTCTTATGGTAGATGCCATTACATCGCGAACAATGTGACTAAAATGTGCTGGAGATCCATTTCTCTATTAGCAGAGGAACGTTTTGCACACATATACGTATATGGACTTTTGTCCTTTCTTTTGTGTGAGGATTCCTCTCCCAAATTTACTGTAATGTCTGAAATCACATTAGTTATTTTAGCTGTACATAAAACTAGGTACATTAAACTTTTTAATATTTTTTACAGATTATTGCTATCGCAAATACAAATAAAGTTATAATTTTTTAAAGTGGACACGAACTTTATGGACACCCTGCATACATATATATATATATATATATATATATATATATATATATATATATATATATATATATATATATATATGTGTGTGTGTGTGTGTGTGTGTGTGTGTGAGAAAGAGAGTTTGTTACTTTATTTTGCTTCTTCCTATTAGTATTGGTATCACTAAGTACCCTCCTTCTTCTTTACTCTTTGTTAGTGTTGACTTTTATAACTACTGTATTTTTCTCAATCTTATTACTGTTGATATTTGAAGATAAGGTACAAGCTGATACCGCATTTAATTTTTAGTTGTGATTTAAGACAGTGATCAAGATTTCTCTCATCCATCACATTTTTTTGCCGTAAATTTGAGCGAACGTTAAACTGCAAATTTTGTACATTTTATATATATATATATATATATATATATATATATATATATATATATATATATATATATATATATATATATATATGTTTATTTATTTATTTATTTTCACGATTACATTGAAAGCGCTTATCATTCTCTAATAACGGCTTCTTTTCCGACTTTCTCGGAAACTGCCTTGGGTTACACGATTCCAACTAAGCCAGAATGAATCATGTTCATGTAAAGACAAGTTAACTGCATGAAATATTGTAATATCCTGTCCAGCAGATCATAGGGATGACACTTGAAAGCCTTAATGAAAACATCAGGTATGAAATCCAATCTTGAACGGGTTTTTCTTTCCGCTTACAAATGCATGAGATTTAATTTCAAATTACGTTCGATCTTTCACTTTGGCGATTGGATAATAAAGATAATAATCTGTTAAAATCCTACAACATTTTATCGATATGTGATTATTGTATTCAAGGAAATGCTGTATATCATTCGAAGGCTGACTTGATTTCTTCGTCTCATGTTCCATCAGAATCACTCTTTTGCTATCAGCTCATATTTTTTTTTAACATTCTGTAGCCTACTAAGACTCCATATCTATTTACATGGATATATCGTTCTCAGTTTCATTGATTTTCGTCTACAGCGACTATTCTTTATATCTATCTATCTATCTATCTATCTATCTATCTATCTATCTATCTATCTATCTATCTATCTATCTATGTCAGTCTGTTCAGTATCTATCTCAGTCTGTTCATATCTCTATCAAAATCTAGCTATCTGGTTTTGTTCATTATCACAGTCCGCTCATATCTATCTATCTATCTATCTATCTATCTATATATCTATCTATCTATCTATCTATCTATCTATCTATCTCAGTCTGTTCACTATCTGTCTCTCTATCTATCTATCTATCTATCTGTGGCATTCTATTGATATCTATCTATCTATTCAATATAATTGCGTATAACTTGTTCTTATCAATCTCATTCTCTATCCCAGTCTTTTCATACCTGTCTATCTAGCTATCTATGTGATAGATAGATAGATAGATAGATAGATAGATAGATAGGAAAAGATTGCGATACATATATAGATAGCTAATGAACAGCCCGATATATATATATATATATATATATATATATATATATATATAGATAGATAGATAGATAGATAGATAATGAACAGATTGCGATAGATAGATAATGAACATATTGCAATAGATAGATAGATAGATAGATAGATAGATAACCCCCACACACACTCTCCTAGCTATAACTAGGAGCAGGTACTGCCTTTTGGAGGGGGAAGTTTCCAAAAATCAGCTCTGACAGTAGGACCGAACATTTTTACTGTAACATTCTCGTTTGTATAAGTTTGTATTACTGTTTCTGTTAATATATTTGTTTAATTCAATTCCTCACTTAGTGTCTTTATTTCTGGCACTAACAAGGCCACAACACTATATCAGTCAGTTTATCTGTGCATTTATCTGTCTTATTCTGGTCATATCTATCTATCTATCTATCTATCTATCTATCTAATACATACACACACACATATATATATATGTATATATATATATATATATATATATATATTCGATATAATTGCATAGAACTTGTTCATATCTCTTTATGTATCTATCAGTCATTTTCATCTTTATCTCACTCTTTTCATATGTATTTATCTATCTACTTATCTATGTTAGTCACTATATCTATCTATCTATCTATCTATCTATCTATCTATCTATCTATCTATCTATCTATCCTGTAATCAAATTGGCAAATCTACAAATCATGTTTCTTTTGCTGCTTCTTCGTGCTAAAAGCTTTTTCTTTGGCTCTTCATTTCGCTTAATTTTCTTGTCGCGAATTCTAACAATGAAGGATTAAGAGGAGCACACCAAAGTTTCTCAGGCATTTCTGTAATTTCAAGACTTCTGCAACCGCCAACCTTTTTAGAATCTTCTTTTTCTTTCTACTCAACCACGAAACTGATGTGTTCAGTCATTAATTTTTCTCACGGTGAAAGTAATAACAAGAGTAACCAGACAAGAGTAAGATGACACTAGATGACAAAAGAGTGAAAAGGTCAACCTTCCTCGTGTATCTTTTATAACACAAAAAGGGTTGATAATCCGTAAAATGAAATTCCATAACCCGCAAAGGGTTGATCAGACGTAAAATGAAATCCCTAAAACACAAGGAGTTGATAAGACGTAAAATAAAATCCATAAAACGCAAAGAGTTAATTAGATGTAAAATGAAATTTTATAATACGCAAAGGCTTGATAAAACGTAAAATGAAATTCTTTAACACACAAAGGATTGATAAACCGTAAAATGAAATTCTATAACATACAAAGCCGTAAAATAAGCCGTTGATAAGCCGTAAAAAACAAACAAATCAATCTCCACTATTTTGATTGAGATTAATTGAATTCTTTTTACGGCTTATCAACCCTTTCTGTGTTATTTAAAGTTGAAACTTACTTTGGGTTTTAGGAGCTTGCTTACAGTGCCCGATGTTCCTATGCGGTCCCCATCTATGTACTGTCCGATTTCCATGCTGCTTAACTTCGGTGATCGTTTGTTAACCGATGTTGTTAGCATGATTCAACCGTAGGCAAACCGTGGAGAAGGCAACGGGTAACCACACCCCACTATTTCCCACGCTGCCACGTGAATTCAGATATAAACAAAACAAAGGAAACAGTGGGGAGCGATCATTGGTTTCGTTATGAAAAGACATGGCATAGATCGAAAAAAAAACATTACCAACCTCATCCTTATTCTCTTAATTAAGAAAACTCTGACAATAAAAAATGATTTTCTCATTATATGTTAAGTGAATTTAGCTAAGTTTGACACATGTTTATAAATATCACGATCGGTGCTTGCGAGTGCTATATTCGTGATTGATAATACGAGTATTAAATCTATAAAAAGTTTTAAGAGAAAATGAAACCATTCAGGGTTTCCTTCGCTCGGTCTTGGTTGGTAGGCACTAACATTCGGGACATCTTCTGCTATGTCAGATTAACAGATCAGCTATTCCCTTCAAGTCTTCCTCTGCCGATCACGACTATATCACTGGCTGGCAATTCCCACAGTCGGCATTGTAAATAATCTAAGACAGTCTGTGACTCGAAATCGGCGAACCAGAACCATCTGTCTCAATGTCAACTGTGTTAATATAGACCAGCAAACGGAAGTCATCGATGTTCGACTTGTAGTCGCTTGACCCCCAAAAAATTCGGTCAAGCGAACATCGCTTAGTCTTTGCTATGACTCAAGACAGACATATTATTTTATCATTATTCAGTCAAGCTAGCTCGGACATTCACGAGTCTATCACACCAACCATTACGGTTCTGCATTAAGGTCGGAAGGACATCTGATCAATGTGGGTGGTTGCTAGGCCACCAATCCGTCAACTGCTATAGCTAGATGTCCAGAGAAATATGTCAATCGCAAGCCCTTCTTTTATTTGCTATCAGTGTCCTGCAAAGCGCATTCTGCGTTCGCGTAACATTGTAGACGTATCAGGAATGAGTTTGTGATTTAGTTGGATGTTGTCTCCAGATGTGAAGCAGAGCTCACAGCTTCCGAGTATTGGTTCCATCAAGGTTAGACTAGGGTTTTAGTTAATGTTCACGCAGTAGCAGCATATATTAACACCGCCTTTACACTGACTCGAAAAACTCTCCACTTGAGGTTGCCTGGTCAGAATTCCAGATTACACCCATTTATTCTATACAGCCCACACTTTAGCTAACAAGCCTAGGTTTGCATAATGATGACCAAAATAATAAATGAATCACTGTAAATATTTCTAAGCAAAAGGAATAAGATAAAATTTAAATAGTTATTGTATAAATATATCTTGAATATTTTACCTAAGACCAATTTTCTTATGGAACCACTGACATAATAATAATAAACAGAACATTTTCTGGCAATTTTTATGTAGGTAGAATTACAAGCGTGTTAAAGTAGAAAAGGTTTCCTTTTCGAATTATCTACTTCTAAAAGTACAGGTTACATTGGCTTATGGTTAAGCATTTAAAGCGCTAAGTAATTTTAACCCTTTACAAACCCCTTTCTCCTTGTTCTGATATGTTGCAATTATGCCCTGCAATATGTTTAAATTCTGATCTTTTCGATGTAATCAAATTGACAGTAAAATCTCTAGCTGCGAAAACGATGTAAGTAATGATTGCGAATGTACGGCAGCTCAGAAAAACCTGATCGTTCTGGTAAGAAAAGAAATACCGAATCTTTTCGTAATGACCTCAGACTCAACACGGATACCTACAGTATTAAATTCAGGCCGGTAAATGTTATTTAATACTGTTTATTATAAACAGAGAGTTTACTTAAAATACTTGTATCTATAAAAAGAATGTTAAACATAAAAATGTCTTTAAATAATTGTCGGACTTTGTCCACTTCATAATGTGTGACGTTATTAGTTTACACCATGAGTAGATATGAATGTACGTGAGAGATTCATGGAAAATTGAAGTTTATAAGCACTAAATTTGACCTTGCCAACTGAACGATCCTTTGAGGCCGAGAGGTAAGGCACGTCAGGCTTTATGACTGTTCTGTATAGGATACATGTTCGAATCCTGTCGAAGGACGAATATTTTCTATGAAAATTTCTCGGACAACCAGGCCGGTAAATGTTGTTTATTATAAACAGAGCATTTACTTAAATACATGTATCTATAAAAAGAATGCTAAACATAAAAATGTCTTTAAATATATATATATATATATATATATATATATATATATATATATATATATAAAGTCTAGAAGAATCCTCACTGAACGGCCGTTTTGTCCTGTTTATTTTTATTTGATTGTTTACTATTTGCCTATAGCCTGGACCTTACAGGAGCTGTGGTCGGTGTTGACATGGGAACAACAGCAGTTAAGAGTTTCTTCCACGCTCCTCAAAACCTTCGATCTCCTGATCAGGTGCCTTGGTGTAGTTTATCGTCATGCCCAGGTCGATATTTCGTTTGAAACATGGGAATTGTTTGCCGATATATGTTTGACAAGTTTATGAGTAGAAATAAAATTTGTTCGTTATTCTCAAACCAAGTTTCTTTCTTGCTTTCAAAATAAAATCTTTTTTGTGGTTATTTAAGTGACGCTGATAGAGAAACTAAATGCTGATAACTTTGGTATTGTAAGGAAAAAAATCCTTCTTCAACTTTTATATGTTATCTCCTTGCAAGACGCAATAGACAACGGCTTTTCATGATTTTCTCCCCGGGGTTTCTCTTATCTTTTGTCATTGTTCTGCAAAATTTCGTTTCGATTTCGTTTCACACTGTTTCTTTTGCCTTTAAGATGAGAGTTAAAGAATCTCTACACAATAAAAAGGGGGTTTGTTTGTTTTTTCGTTTGCAACGAACATAATGCTTTTGGTAGTAAATCCAGTTCTAACATTGAAGAAGCCATAATGTCAACGCTAAGCAAGTTATTTAAAGCTCTATTATTATTATTTTCGAAGCGTAGCTTAGATATAGCACGAGGCCAGAAGTCTGCGACACCTAGTGAGGATCGGACTCACCATTCAGTCGTAACTGATCTAGCTAGACAAACAGGCTAACCATTACACCATGTCGAAGTGCCTGAATCATTTTCTAATCATAGCTAGATGTGGCATAAGGCCGAAAGAGCGGAGTTAACAGTGAAGATCGAACTCACTACTACAGTCTTAATTGATCAAGACAAGCCTTGCTAACCATTACACTATTACAAAGTATCCAAATCATTTTCAAAACTAAGTTTAGATGTGACACAAGGGCGAAAGTACAGAGTCTGAAGTTAGGATCGAACTCACTATCTAGTCTTAATAGATCAAGACAGACTTGTTAACCATTACAGCATTACCGAGTACCAGAATCATAGATGTTGTAAATGCTCGAAAGTGCAGAATCTCCAGTTAAGATCGAACTATTAGGTTGGTGCAAAAATAATGACGTATTAATGTCGTTTTATGACGTATTTTTTAACGACAAAAAAGACATTATTACGTCATTATTTTTGCACCAACCTAATAATATCCAGACTTAATTTATCAAGACAAGCTTGTTAACCATGACACCACTACGAAGTTCCCGAATCATTTTTTAAACATAGCTTAGGCCGAAAGTTCAGAATTTTCAGTTAGGACCGAACCCAGTATCCAGTCTTTGATCAAGACAAACTTGTTAACCATTACACCACGTCCGAGAGCCCTTTCAGGCACCTGCTATCTTTTGGAAAACAAGCAGATGTTGCTTTCTAAAAGTTGAAGGTGTCTGTTAGCAAAATCGTCTTTCTGAGTTTGAAAATATTGATTTATAAATTTGTAATCGAAATGTCACCGGTATTATTTTGAAAAAAAAAAAATAAACATTTTTTTTTATGATTTTGAGTTTAATTCAATATTTGGAAACTTTCGCTTTATTCTGACAATTTTTCTCTGGCTCGAAATAAAAGACACAACAAAAGTAATCATTATATCAATAATCCTGTAAAGCTGAATTGATTAAAACAATAGAACTGTGTAAATCTCGAAATAAATCTGTTTGACAGCAATTTTTCTCACCAGATTTGATATTACAGATTTCTAAGTCTACCATTCATCCATGCATTGAATATTGCTGACACATTTGCTTTAGTGCTTTTGTTCTATATCTACTGGTTGTTCACAAAATCCAAAGAATTTGCAATGTTTTTGGTTGTGATCTGGCACCTTGGATTCTGTCCCTTCCGCGCTGCCGTAACGTAACTTCTCTTTGTCTTTTTTTTTTATATATCTTCATGGTAATTGTTCAGATGAGCTTTCCTCTTTAGACATTGGGGTTCCTTTTTCAAAATGTATTATTATATCCCCCCCCCACCAAAAAAATTGTACATATGGGGGCTAGTTAGGACTCCATAGAGAATTTTTAGGTATTATAGTGGCTAAATGATAAGTGAGAATGTGTTTTCGTGCAAAGAATATTAGAGTTATGTTGAGTAAGTAATTATGTCATACTAATTTTAAGTTAAGACCAGCCTCCCCCTCCAATCTTTGGTCTTGTAGCACATTTCCTGTATATTACCAGGAATAAATAAGTCTTTCCTCTTTAGTATATCGACTTTATGACTATATCGTCGTACTAGATTGGCAGTTAGGTCTCATCATTTTACTGTTCAAATTGATAGATGACAAGTTCTATGTTAAGAGTTCCTTCTCTTGCACTTCTACCTTGTGGATCTCTCTTCCGGCATTTTGCTCTGCTGTTAATTACGATCTTCAAAAATATAAATACAATGTTATTCGTTATTTTCTATATCCTTACTCCCTGATTTTCATTGTTCTCTCTCCTTAATTGTGTTTTTGCCTTCAGATTCTTTCACACTAATTATCCCCTGCATCTTTGGGGCTTTTATCGCCTTGATTAAACGAAAATTATTTTTTTTAAGTGAAAGAAATCAATCCATGGTCTAAAAATATATTCTTGTTTTTGGTATAAAATGGTTTGAAACTGTTTCTAAATCTTTGTCTTTTAATCGTTCCGCCTCACGTGCTATCCTCTTTCACCTCTCCTGCTATCCTATTTCGTTGCACCTGCTATCCTCCTCCGCCTCACCTGCTATCCTCTTCCACCTTACCTGCTATCCTATTTCGTCGCACCTGCTATCCACCTGCGCCTCACCTGCTATCCTCTTCCCCCTTACCTGCTATCCTATTTCGTCGCACCTGCTATCCTCTTTCGCCACACCTGCTATCCTCTTCCACCTCACCGTCTTTCCTGTTCCACCTCACCTGCTACACTCTTCCGTCGCATCTGCTATCCTCCTCCGCCTCACCTGCTATCCTTTTCCACCTCACCTGTTATCCACATCCACCTCACCGTCTAACCACTTCCACCTCACCTGCTACCCTCTTTCGCCGCACCTGCTATCCTCTTCTACCTTACCTGCTATCCTATTTCGTCGCACCTGCTATCCACCTGCGCCTCACCTGCTATCCTCTTCCCCCTTACCTGCTATCCTATTTCGTCGCACCTGCTATCCTCTTTCGCCACACCTGCTATCCTCTTCCACCTCACCGTCTTTCCTGTTCCACCTCACCTGCTACACTCTTCCGTCGCATCTGCTAATCTCCTCCGCCTCACCTGCTATCCTCTTCCACCTCACCGTCTTTCCTGTTCCACCTCACCTGCTACACTCTTCCGTCGCATCTGCTATCCTCCTCCACCTCACCTGCTATCCTTTTCCACCTCACCTGTTATCCACATCCACCTCACCGTCTAACCACTTCCACCTCACCTGCTACCCTCTTTCGCCGCACCTGCTATCCTCTTCTACCTTACCTGCTATCCTATTTCGTCGCACCTGCTATCCACCTGCGCCTCACCTGCTATCCTCTTCCCCCTTACCTGCTATCCTATTTCGTCGCACCTGCTATCCTCTTTCGCCACACCTGCTATCCTCTTCCACCTCACCGTCTTTCCTGTTCCACCTCACCTGCTACACTCTTCCGTCGCATCTGCTATCCTCCTCCGCCTCACCTGCTATCCTCTTCCACCTCACCTGCTATCCTTTTCCACCTCACCTGTTATCCACATCCACCTCACCGTCTAACCACTTCCACCTCACCTGCTACCCTCTTTCGCCACACCTGCTATCCTCTTCAACCCCACATTCTAGCCTCTTCCACCTCACCTGCTACCCTCTTTCGCCTCACATTCTATCCTCTTCCACCTCACCTGTTATCCTCTTCCACCTCAGATGCTATCCTCTTCCACCTCACCTGATATCCACTTTCGCCGCACCTGCTATCCTCTTCACCTCACCTGCTATCCTCTTTCGCCTCACCTGCTCTCCTCTTCCACCTCACCTGTTATCCTCTTCCACCTCAGATGCTATCCTCTTCCACCTCACCTGATATCCACTTTCGCCGCACCTGCTATCCTCTTCACCTCACCTGCTATCCTCTTTCTGATTCAGATCTTTTGGTTCGATAGGGAAGCATATGTGTAATGATAAAGATGAAATAAGTCAGAGAAATCGATTAAATGTCAAATGAAGTTTCAAATATCACCCACGTGACTACTTGCAGATAAAACTGGCAAACCTTTTGAAAAGTGAGAAGCGTATTTTTGTTAAAGCGACAATATAGATAAATTCAGTACAATTCATTTTTTGTAGACCATCCTAGAATTTTTTTTATCTACTAATTGGAATTCGTACCCTGTGAATGATCAAACATTGAAACACGATTGTTTCTGAATTTCAATATTCCGATCGCTAAAATTAACCAAGGAATTTAAAATTTTCTTTTTCATTGCCATATGCATTTTTTCTATATTTACTAAGGTAGGCGACTTTAAAACAGTGGATAGTCACGTGGTTCTCAGTTTTATAGCCAAATCTAGAGCTCGACTCGCATTACAAGTCATATCTTCTGTTCTGGATTTATTCTGCGTTTTGTCATCACTAAGAAGTTATATATCTGAGATGTGGTTCGTGCTTGAACTTTTTCACTACAAGCAGCAAAGAGCTGGTTTATTTCTAACTACGTGGATCGAGCTGAAAATATACAAGATTTCAAGAGAAATGCTGGTGCCATCTATTTGATAACTACGAAAGCACACTGAAGTAAACAAAAAAAAAGATTATGGTGGTTTCTCTTTATTAGTAGAGTCAGTTACTACTCGATGCATATCCTAGTGCCAATGGCTGCGAGTTAAATATACTCGTTTGCAAGAAAACATTTTCTTTAAAATCACTTTTCATCACAAATTGAGGAAGACCTGAACGGAAATTAAAAGCATTCTTCGTCAGTTGTAAACGGATTTTTCTGATGGTTTTTCAGGGATCTTAGAGACTATTTCCGACTCTATTTCGGAAAGTGTAGAAGAGAAGGAAACGTGATGTCAGTGCTAATTTGGCAGCCACAACTGGTCAAGTTTCAACGCCAATAAAGTTAAATGATTTTGTCTGTTTGGAAAAGTTGATTGTAAAATCACTCATTTTCTAAATCAAATGAAGGAACTTCTGAAGTTCTCCATCCGAGAAATGAGAAACCACAAATAAATAAGAAAAACTTATATAGAAACTGCAAATGTTTTTCTTTCTTCGACGATCACCTGACTCAAGTGATAATCAATGATTTATTTTGTCATCTAGAAAAAAAGGACATTGTATGTAAGACAATGTCCTTAATGATAAATAGAAGACTTGAGGCAAGGGAGATGTGCCTCTAGAGCTGAGAATAGACAGTGTGTGTGAGAAACAAGGAGGTTTTAAGGAGAATAGAAATAAAGCGGACACAGTCAGAAAGCCAAATTTGGAATACGAAAAGAAGGCTAGGAGAATTTGACACACACATGGTATATTGAATCCAAGAGGGGCATAAATCCATCTAACGAGCTTCTGTAAATGAATGACAGAATAAAGACTCTGAAGGATAGTAAGGAGGGAAATATTATCTAGTACTTATTTTTTACAATAATGTCCACCCCTGTACACGACCCCAGTGCCATTCGAGGTAAAGGGCTAAAGAGTAAGAAACTCAGATAATGGGGATATGTGGGGAAGATAATGGTTAATCCTAGACTTGAGAAGGTCATGATTGTAGTAATAAGGGAAGCATCCTCTTGGGAGTCGGTTCCAAAAATAGCAGTTCGTGTGAAGAAAGTGTTCCAGTGGGACATATATCTAACCAGTGGAATACGAAGGGAATGAGACTGGTTCACTAGAATGTTCGCACCTTGGGTGAAGGTCTGAACTGGTGAAACGAAGGAATTTAGTCCGTCTGGATCATTTCCATGAAATTAGTAGCGAGAGGTTTGTAGCGTTTCGTTTGTGGGAAACGAGTTGTAGGGTGGAAAATAATTTATCACCCACAAGGCTGCGTAGAATCTTTTAAACTCTATCATACAGGAAAGCATTTGCCGATTTATGCCAGCCGTACTACAAAAGATAGGAAGTTGTGGAGAGCCTTGACCACCATAGCCTGAAGGAAAACAGCTCATATATTCGTTTATCTTTTGTTTCTACTCTTTCCTTGTCTTATGTGAACGTTTTATCATTGACCTTCTTTGGCAATTTATTAAACGTAGCTTTGTGCGGCACAAAGCCGTATATACACAGGTAAACTAGTATATATATATATATATATATATATATATAGATAGATAGATAGATAGATAAACCTAGTGAGCCAGACAAACCTACCCAGGTTTCACCTAAATGGATCGCTACCACACACACACACACACACACACACACACACACACATACACACACACACACACACATATATATATATATATATATATATATATATAATTATTTATTTAAAAATATGATTCCAACTCGCTACATAAGAGTTCTCATGTTTCAAAACAAGAGCCGAAAACTTCAATATAATTATTTGAATTAAATTAAATTAAAGTACTTAACCTCTGTTCCATCTTCAAGTGAAATTTTTTTTAGAATAACTTATTTCTGAAATTTACGTGATTTATAAGCATATTCATTATTAAAATCAAATTTTCTATGGTAACGGCTAGAGCAATTGTTTAAAGAAAAAGGGGCGCAAGGTGTTAATAATTTGTATCAATATCTCAGTTACATTCACAGATGTCAAGTCAGGGTAAGGCTGGGGTGTCTAAATTTAATGCGGAAGATGACAATGTTCGTCTAATTTTTCACTATTTTTGTCTAATTTAAGTGTAGGGTTTTATTAATACTATTCAGGCATGGGGGTTTGTTCAGGATATTATTGTGTTTTTTATTATACTTTCTAGATTTTCAGTGCAGCTGTAACTTAATTTTAGGGTGTTTTTATTAAATATTTTACTAAGTCTACTATTGGTAGGAAAGTGTTTTTCAATTAAAGCTAGGAATTTCTGTCCTAGATAAATACTAACCATTTGGTTGAACGGAGGGGTATACCAAATGATTTTTCTTTTCCTGTTTTTTTCGGGTTAGTACAATTGTTTCTATAATTGATGTTAGCATTTTTGTATTCACTATTTTTTAGGGCTGCGTTATAAAAGTTACTGTGTTATTGGAAAATTTCTTTGTTAGCGGAGTTAATGCTGATTCTATTCTCTATTGATAAGGGTATATGTTTAATTATGAATGGAGGGTGGTTTGATTTCGGGTGTATATATAAGGGGTTAGTATTTGTTTTTTTATAAGGTTGGTATGTGTTGTTCGTTAAATCTAGAGTTACATCGAGGAAGATTACGCTTTTAAATTTAGCACAGACTGTTATTTTTAAGTTTAGATTTTTAAATTCACTAAAAATAATCTTTCTAATTTTCTCTATTTTAAAATTAGTGGAACTCCTCACTACCATGAGCCCGTCATCTCTATACAGTCCGATGTCCTTAATATCTATTTCACGGTGCGCGGTCAAGTTGTACAGTATTAAAAGACCAACAAGGTCAGAAGACTCTGCAGAGTCTAGACATCCCATGGTGATGTCAAAAAGATCATTATTGTTTTTATACATTGGTCCCCATTATGAATGAGGACAGATTTTTTTGCACTGAGAATTATATCTATTTCTGCCTTTTTCAGGTTAGAATACACAGCAGCAAACTCCAGGGAAATCGTGAATAGATCCTTCGATATTGACGGGTAATAATCCACAATATCGAACTGTAATAGGGTGAAATCAGGTTTATTATCAATATTGGTAAACCTTTTGATGACATTTTTGGTATTGATCCATAATTTTAATCCAAGGTGGTTTTTAATTAGGCAAGTAATTCTTTCCTGGATTCTTTTGCTGATCTTACCGATGTCGGGTTGGGTAGGGTTAATTATTCTAGTGGTAGGGTTTTCCATAAAATCTTGATTGTGGTCTTTAAGACTTATGTAACATTCCTTTTCAGCAAGTTTGCCTACTCTATCGCTAATTTTTAATTTATCAGTAATTTTTTTACTAGCTCTGTTAATACTATTAACCATATTTATGTTGTTGTTGCAAGCTTTTTTATAAGTCCTGGTTAAGTTTTTTTTAATTAAGTTGGTGTAATCATCTGCAGCCAATTTGTAGAAGTTGCCAGTTTTGTCAGACTTAACTAGTATTTTATCAGAAACATTTATGCTTTTAACTATTTGGTCTAGATGTTTTTAGAAATGGCTTTTCTTTTTTTTGAAATGAGATGTTATTGATAATGTTGAGTTGGTCTTTTTCAAATTCATATAGCTGTTTGTTGAATGGTGCAACTTTTTTTTACTTTTAAAGCCGTAAACTTCTCGTTCTTTATCAGATGAGTTATTCCCGCGAAAGTAAAAGTATGCTTTCCATCTCATTCTTCTAATTAATTCCTCTGTTTTTTTTTTGTAAAAGTTTAAGAAAATAATTCCGTTAGTTTGTTGAATGTTTTTCAGAGAAATTCCGAAATTTTATATATAAAAATAAAAGACATTTTTATGTTTATACATTCTTTTTTATAGATACAAATATTTAAGCAAATGCTTTGTTTACAATAAAAAATATTAACAACATTTACCGGCCTGAATTTCCTAGAAATTGTCTGTTCTCCGACAGGAATCGAACCTGTATTCTATACAGAATCGTCATTTAGCCCGACGTGCTTTTACTGATTTCGCCACAGAGGAGCGTTTCAGTTAAAAAGGTCGATTTTACTGTTTTTAAACTGCAATTTTCCATGATTTTCTAACGTACATTCATATCTGCTAGATGTGTATCCAAATGTAAACAAATGACCTCTCACATTATGAAATGGACAAAGTCCGACAATTATTTTAAGATCTTTATATGTTTATACAATTTTTTTATAGATACAAATATTTAAGTAATAAAATTAGATTTTTATAATAAACAGTATTAATAACATTTGTTGGCCTGAATGTCCAAGAAATTGTCATAGAAAACATTCGTCCTCCGATAGGAATCGAACCTGTATCCTATTACGGAACCATTATTTAGCCTGACGTGCTTTTACCGATTTCGCCACAGAGGGGCTTTTAGGTTAGCAAGGTCGATTTTACTATTTCGATTCCTGTTGGAGGACGTATATTTTCTATGACAATTTCTCAGAAGTTCAGGCCGGTAAATGTTGTTAATACTGGTGTATTAGTTAGGTTAAGCCAGTTTGTCACGCTGGATGAAATATATTAGATGAAAAAAAAAAGAGGCTACATATTTTAGTACTGTTCACATGTCTCGTCGGATTTATTATGTCCCAGTTCCTCTCTGTCATTGGGCAGAGTGCGACACAGTTGTGGGTCTGTTGGCGGACAGAGGCGCATCTGAGGAAAATGAATACTCTGAGGTGCACGGTCCCGTGCAACATTTGCCCAAATTTGACCACCCTCACCACGCCCATTGCACTAAAAAGCGTGGATCTGTAGTCATACCGATGCAAGCGCATCCGATGGTTGCGGGGGTTGGTCAATTTTTGTCCTTGGCCCGGGTGTACGCAAGTGGGTTCCCCACGTTAAACCCAACCCGTCTCAGTGGGAGACAGGGTTAAATAATCACATGTCCAGTTAGGTATATTCTAACCTATACTCTAGGCTGGGTTAGAATATACCGAACTAGGCTAGATATTGTACACTCTTTTTTTCATGTAATGTATTCTATCGACAGATGAAAATCGAAGATACTATTGTAGTGATACAAAAGGGGAATATATGCCTTTAGTGGAGATAAGACAAATGGGTCACCTGACAACTGCTTGGTAACGTAACTACACGGCCCGATCAGAGGCTAAATCTGCCTCCACAGCAGCTTATAAGTCCTAGGTACCGTTACCATTTGGGGATATATATTTCCCAGATAGAGAATGAAACTCCAGCTCAGAGACCTCAATTTGTGAAAAACCAAGACTCATCGTTTCCCGTTCGTGGAATATGTCCCTCACCAGGGATGAAATCCGGCCCATTTGAATCTGGATTCCTCAACAAGCTTTCTCTAAACACAGGAAGTATCTCCATAATAAATGTAAGACCCTTCCATATTGTTTCTTCTTACTCTCTGATCACTATGTATTTATATGTGATATATTGTGTGTATATTAAGGTAGCAATTTTTCATTAATGCATGTATCATTAAATAATATAGACAAGTTTTGGCTATTTATTTTTAGTAAGATCCTTTCATATTGTCTGATAATTTTAATCCCATTATCGTTGAAAGACCAAAGGACAACACCATATTGATACATGCTTAAATCCAATCTTAGGTTTCTGCTTACACAAGCCATTATGAAAGATATCAATTTGAATAAATCAAACAACACGCGAACGAAACAACAATGATATTCCGCCCTTGCATATATATATATATATATATATATAGTTTGGTGTCGTAATATAAAAGTCTCTCTGAGAATAAAGCATCGTCCTTTTCCTTTAAGCCATTCTGTTCCGTCCGTGAATCAAGGTATTATTATATCACAGATCTAATAATTCCCCTAATGGGGGAAATACAATGGAAGCATAAATCATTTTTCTATAGAAACCTCCTTTTATAGTATGAATCCTACTGTGTCAGAATTCCGCAGAGATTTCTAATGTGCATTCTGCAGTCTTTAATTTTATTCCGATTCCTCAGTTTGGAAGATAGTATGACTAACTTCGGCATGTCTGATAATTCTGGCCAATAGCATTGAAAGATGGTCATTTTGAGGATTGACCACTGACATTTGTGCATTAAGCCTACAAGCTACGAGTTTATTATGAACAAACTTTTATACACCAAGGAACTTTAACTTTAAACAACAGTTGTATCAATTGAACAAGATTATTTCTTTTAAAGAAACATCAAGAAATGATGACTGTTGACCGAATTCATATCAGCCATTATTTCAAGTTTGTAGACTTGAACCTTCGCGTAAAACTTTCATCAGGAAAACAAACTGTCGATGGTAATAGGAAAAGTTAGTTCAGAGAAGGCTATTTTATAGGTATAAAGTAAGCTAGACCTAGTTAAACCTGATATTGGTATTCTCGGGTACGTTAAATAAAATCCATGTATATATTCTACGGTTATCGGGTTAATCTGGACTGCCACACTATCATCCACAGGAATCCGTTATTTTTTGAAGCAGCGGTCTAATTTATATCTGAAGCCCCCAAAATATCTCCTTTTTTTCAAGTTTTCTGCTCCATCCAATCATCGAAAAATATTCATTAGGAAGCGTTTCATGGGCGAGATACAGCCAATACACTTTTTAAAAATAGACTTTTGGTTATCGATCAAAGTTTTAATCCGGTTGGGTATTGGTGAAAATAGCTATAACTAACTATTTATTTTTTTTTGTGGCTTCTTAAATGTCTTTCTTATTTGTAGTTCAAATCGACCTGATGCATCCAGAATTAATTCGCCTCTGATCGATCCGAAAATATCGATCTGGGGTGGGGAATACGTGATTACTCGTCAACATAACAAGATTTAGCAAAATGAAATACAAGGCAAAAGACACACACACACACACAAACACACACACACACACACACACACACACACACATATATATATATATATATATATATATATATATATATATATATATATATATATATATATATATATATATATATATATATATATATATAGGTAGTAATTCGCTGGTATATAATTTAACTGAATCCTATTAACACATTATAAAATATAAAATATTGAATATTAAGACAGATTCAAAAATAGACCTCAATGTTTTTTATAATATACAGAGCAATATATTTCATACAATCGGAGTTAAGATACCATTATGCAAATAATCATTTTAACCTTGGAAAATTAAATTTACAGGATTTTTTTAAACAGTCAACGGATGATAATTTTTTAAATAAAAAGAAGACAAGTATATTGTCTGTATTTTTTAATTTCAAAAATCTATTGTCCATTATTTGAAAAACCCTGTAAATTTAAATTTACAAGGAGAAAATGAACATTTTACATAATGATATCTTAATTCCGATTGTATGATATATATATATATATATATATATATATATAGAGAGAGAGAGAGATAGATAGATTTAATGGATTTATTTTTAATCCGACATTCCCATTACTCCAAACGTTATTTTTATAGTCAATAGACATGTTTAAAATAGGCGCCTCGTTTGGTTTATTCCCAAGACATTATTATGTCATACAGATCTAAATGATTTTATTGTATGTTAAAAAATGACTTAACCCCCGAGTATTTTAAGCTTAAATACCAATATATATATATATATATATATATATATATATATATATATATATTTATGCTACCTGTTTCTAAAATGAACAAACATTTTGATATCTGTTGTTTGTTTATCTATGTCCTAGATAATTCAGCGTAAATAATGTAAAATTAGTTATTGTAAATAATTATTCACCCCCCCCATGAAATGATACGTTTTAAATCAAAGATTGTTTGATTTCTAACCTTTTTCTAGCACTCTTTTGGAATTGCAAATTTTAAATTAAAATTTGTTCAGCTTGCCTCGCAACAACTTTAACCCTCAGAATTAAATATTACCAAAAAGCAGGGAGTTATTCACATTTCGTAACCGTGGATGATATTCGATTTTATAAAAAAAAAAAAACATTTAAAAAATTTGTTTTTGGCTTGTTAATTGAAGTAAGAGCGATTGTAGACCCGACTCTAAGAAATATCTCCCACATTTAGCTTGTTAGCAAAAATCAAACTGGGGTGCAATGGAAAGGCCTCACTCTGGGAAAATTTAGTGTGAATTTTAGTTAATATAAATTCTTTTTATTTGGAGGTAAATTAGCAGAAAAGGTCTATTTGTTTTCCTTTCTAGTGTTTTATTTACTTTTATTTACACGTTAATTATTTTGAGCTTCTAAAACATGTAATGTATGTAACGTGTATATAGAATGTGGTAATGAATGAGCATGCTCGTCACGAGAAACCTGAATGTAATACCGTTGGGAGCTCCGTCTACTAGTAGAGTAACCCATGATGGTATGAATTCATGGAAGGGGTCAGAGTAAACTCCTTCCGACCCCCGGCGGCTAGGCGACTTTCCACGTTTTAGAAAAAGTCAGCAGTCCCCTGTCATCATGAACTTGCCTAGTTTACCGCAGCGGATGGTGTCAGCTGAAGTATGTGTTCCATCGGGTGGTGACTAATGGACAAGCTAAAAAAATTTGCAAAGTCTTTCATGCTCAAAGACTTTTCTTCTCACGGTTGAAGAACAAATTGGAAAAGAGCCGTCCACGAAAAAACATTCTTTGAAAACCGTGGAAATCAAATAGGAGAGACGAAAAGAAAACAAAGAAGAACCAGACCCTGAACCCTGCTACCCAAGCATATCTTGGCTGCGCACGTCTCTTCAGATCCAACATAGTGTTCATTTCATGTCTAATGATATTTTTCTTTTTCTTTCAAGTTTGGTGGACATTTGGGCGATATTATTTTTCACACATAATTGCCATGAGTTAAATAATATGATCCAATAGAGAAATCCGTCCTGGGTAAGACGATAAACTACATCCAGCAGCAAGGACTCTGATCAGGAGGTTTTGAGGAGCGTGGAACCACCTCTTAATTTCTGGTGTTTCTAGGTCCATCCTAACCCGGGGTTGTAGTACCTGTTAGGGTCCGAGCTATGGACAAATAGATAACACAAAAAAATATGAAGGAAAAATTATTATCCCCATTACTTAAAAAAAATGTACCAGCAATACAAACAAATATAGATTCTTTTGAAAAAATATGACCAGCTATAGATTTATTCAAGGAAAAATATTCCTAGAAATAGATTTCTAAAGGAAAACATTACTAGCAATAAAGATTTTGTCGGCATTAAATAAGCCATTGAGGTTCATATGCCGTAAAACTATCCAAACCAAACCAAACCAAACCAAACCAATAGAGAAATAAATAAATTTTCACCAATAACACTGATTTATTTACTGCTGACTTTGATCGGATGAGACACGCTTATATATAATCCGTCTTAATGAAACACCCTAACATATATTTTTTTTAAATGAAACATCTTTCTATAAGGATGAAACACCTTATATATATATATATATATATATATATATATATATATATATATATGGGTGGGATTCTTATTTATTTAAGATACATTGCAATCCAGGAAAATAGCGTTAATTTTCAAAATAAATGTTAGCCTAGATTTCTCAGACATAATTTTGGCAAAATTACAGGGTTTTATCTATGCTGCTTCACAAAAACGTGGAGTTTTCTTTTCGTAGCAAAGGTAAAAAAGTGATTGTATATCTTTCCAAAGCCGAGGACCATAGCATAAAATATCGATCCCCTTTCTAATCGATTAGTTTATCAGTGATTATCGACAAAGTTAACTCTGAATCTGATTGCGTTCTTTGAAGTCCGAATCAACCAACGACTTATTCTCTGATGGTCCGTGGGAAATTCGCTTTTAATGAATTTGGATAGTTCGATTCGAATAATAAAAAACAAAAAACGGGCAATTGCAAGGGAATAGTATTTGTAGGTTTTCATTCTAGCTATTTCATAAGTCAAGCAAACAAACGGAATACAGACACACACACAGATATATATATATATATATATATATATATATATATATATATATATATATATATAGATAGATAGATAGATAGATAGATAGATAGATATAGAAACGAATAGATAGATACGAATAGACTGAGATAGATAGGAACGAATAGACTGAGATAGATAGATAGATAGATACGAATAGACTTACATATGAAATGAAATGAAATAAAATAAAATGAATAAAGAGACGTCGTCGTTAACATATTCAAATACCTTAATATCGTCGTGAAATTCCCGGCAAGCAAAATTCAACCATAAATATGTTAACATGAAGCATTTTTCACGCACGTCTTCATGTCACCCCGACAGGTTCGTTGGAGACGACACGCTACTTGGCATAACTTTTTGCGATGCTCACCAGGCTCAATATGCGTTTTTATAGTAGAATATAATTCGGATCGTTCTTTTCAAAAAGAAAGGGACCGTTTTGGTAGCGTTTGGGCTGATGATCGCTGATGAAAACGCTGTTCATTAAATTATTTTCCCGTTACCTCGGGAAGTAACCAAACATGAGAGCGATTTTCGCATTCAAATAATTGCTTTCCAATACTCATATGAGATCTTAGGGTTTATCTGGCTATCCCGCGTCGTATTGAATTATCTATCGGCATAGACTCGTCTGAGTTACTCTCTGCCTTCCTTCAATCCCAGCTGGGACAAAAATTCCCCGTAGACCACATATGGGGTCTAACTCCCCAGACGAAATTTTACCCGTAGGCATAGCCTCATCTGATTTCCTCTCTGCCCAAATTCAGAGAGTTCGACAAGTCATTTTTGAGACATGATCGTCGATATATATCCGACCTCACCACGAAGCAGGATGTGGCACAATGTTGATTGAAGTGAGGCGTTCCGAACGCGTAGGTTAGGGTAAACATTCCCTGTAGACCCGGCATACATGGGGCCGAGTTTTTGTACCTTCACAGACGTGAATTTGTCTGCAGGCATAGCCTCATCTGGGTTCCTCTCTGGCCGAAGGCAGAGGGTTCGACAAATCAGCCTTGTTATATGATCAAGTATCTCACCAACTATTTTCTCGTTGCCTCATATATTCACTTTTCTACCCATAATTCCCTTTTTTTTCACCATCCATTATAATCATGGATAAGGCAGGTAGCATCCATTACGGATCAGTTCTTTTAGACATAAATAATATATATATATATATATATATATATATAGGATTAGTTTATACGGAATAAATTCCAATATCCAACAAATACTATTCTTAAAAGAGTGCTCAATACAGAGTAGAGCAAATATATTTTATTCGAAAATTATAACCTAAAAATGTTATAAAATCATTACAAAAATTACCATTTTGTTTCAACACTTCTGGTGTCTTCTCAAGTGATGGTGTTGAATTCAACACCATCACATTTTTTGTTATAATTTTCTAATAAATAATTATATATGTATCTATCTATCTATCTATCTATCTATCTATATATATATATATATATATATATATATATATTATTATTGTTATTATTAGAAGTAGTAGTAGTAGTAGTAGTAGTAATAATAATAATAATAATCTTATATGTATAAGAAATTATTCAAAAATCAAACGAATACCAAATGAAAAAAAGTTATATATAAAGAAAAAACCAAGAAAATGTACGTTAACCGAAAATAATCGTCTAGCATGCAAGTCCAAAGGCCAAAGGAAAAAAAAAACATCGATTCGAGTAGGCAAAATAACTAAATAAAGTGCTCGATACAGTAAGTATACCAGACCTAGTTAAACCTAGAAAGCTAGACAAATCTACCAAGGTTTCACCTAAGCGGATCGTCAGGAAAGGCTGGCTCTAGCAACGTTTCACTTACAGTCAATATAGTCAATAAACAAATTGTGTTTATTGACTATAAGTATTCCGTTCTTTTTTACTTCTTCAGTCTACCCTGATGATCCACTTAGGTGAAAGCGTGGTAGGTTTGTCTGGCTCTCTAACTAACTAACTATATATATATATATATATATATATATATATATATATATATATATATATATATATATATATATATAGCTGAAACTAACTATATAACAGGCGAAACTAATTACATCTCAACGCCAATTCACCTCTGGTGTTTACATATATAAACAGTTCAAGAAATGGGTCAAAATATTTACTCTAACGATTATTTATATATAAATAAAGGATTTATTAAATATAGGAATTAGACTTGCATTCTCTGTAATGATTAAATATATAACGTCTGGAAATTTTAATGAATTACCATCAAAATTTTGTTTACTCTAGAGGTAACATATATAACAGCCCCTATTTATCCAAATATTAAATCCAAACTGTCATTCCTTTTAATGATTTAATATATCACTTAGAATTTTTGAAGTAAATGCTTCAAACATTTCATTTTCTCTAACGATTACATCTATAGTATCTGGAAGAAAAGGGATAAATTTTTATTGTTTGTAGATGATAAACTTCCCATCTCCTAACTCTTTATATAGATTGCCTCGCTATACAACCGGTATTTTAGCAGGTGGAACTGATATTCAAAGTTTCTGATATGTTTCATAAATTATGCTCGCTATGTAAACACAAGCCAAACAAAACTTTTCTCTCTTAATCTCGATGTCTAAAAAATAAAATTGACATGTGATTGTCAACGCAAAAGATATCCAATATTATGAAATATCCAAATTTAATGTTGACAATTATTTGCACAAATTCGGTTATGTTAGTGTGCTTGATGCATGGTTTCCAAAAAACAAAAATCAACTTCCAATTCCGCTATAGACACAACACTACCTTCTTTGGATTCATATCACTTGTATCATGATCATTTCTTGTCTATGGTTATTGACCGTGAACATTTATTAAAAGAACAAAGAAATAATTTCTATTAAGTGGAAGTCACACATCAAAGTGATTAACATAATAAAAACCAGTATTCGCAATCCTGGGATAAAACAAGGACGTATGGGATTGGATACTTATACGAAACTAAACTACCATATATAGGCATACACGTCCACAGTCACTGGATCTAACTAACGCCTTTATCCACTTGAGGACATCTGTGTATGAATTTCTGGGTATTATAAATCTAATGTCTTCAGCAACCATTTTTACCAGTGCTCATCTTGCAATTCTGCACTCTAGCAATGCTGCCCAGATGTAGTGACAAAACATCATTTTTGTCTAATGAAACACTTTTACGGATAATGCATGGTAAAAGAAGTCAGCTCCCATCTTTTATGTTATAAAAAACCGTTTGTTTTCGTAGTACCTTCAGCAGTGTATCGTATATAAGAGTTCCACTTGAGGTCTTGAGTTAACCAAAGATCCTAACAAATGCCAAAAGCCTGCAGCATCATTGAAAGTGAAAATGTTCATCGTGACAGGATAAATACCAGTGTGTAAACAGGGAAGCTTTACTATTTTCTTTTTGTTTTTTAAGATATTCTAAGTTACAAGCCACTTTTTCCCCGATTGGGCTGTTAGAGAGCGACCAGTGGAGAAATCTGCTGCAGGGCTCTGAACATGTTGATACTTGAAATCGCGTCCATAAAATGTTATATGATCTACATAAATGCTTACTAATGCTTCCTAATGATTTGCGAATCTTCCTATTTAGATCGTTAACGTAAGTCAAAAAAAGGGTAGAACGCATACACCTTGAGAGGGTGCCTGCGTTGGTCTCTTGTGCATCAACGGATCTGAGAGAAAGAACTTGATTGCATAAACTATTCCAGAGATTCCATAGCTATAAAATCTGTAAAGATAACCCCTATATCACACCTTGAAATAACTTTAAGATAGCTAAAGTAATTGCACTGATGACAAACTGTAATCGAGCGTTTAATGATTCTATGCGTAATAACAGTTAAAACATCAGCAGTGGACCTAGAGAAGCGAAATCTATACTTTTCGTCACTCAAGAAGTTATTTCAACTATCTCAAATGGTCGTTAATGACACTAAAGAGGCTGATGGAAGATACTGCGGTGAAGATGAAAGCAGGCAACATTCTTTAAAACAGGGCAAACAGCTGCAAATTTTCACAGACTTCTTCTAACTCGTTAATAGTCTGGCCATTGAAATGTCTATATTCGTATAGGAATTCTAGCTCAGACACGTTTCGTATGAAAGTTTTTCCTATTTTATGTTTATAAGCATTAAAAAAATCCATAACGGAGGGTGGTATTTTGTGAATTATATTATGTGACTGTTTGGTTATAAACAAAGGCAAAAATTCTTAATCCTGCCATTGTGGTTCTTTTGTTCAACTTTAGCAGAAAAGCTTTTAATTATGATAACATTGTGATTTTTTATATAATAAAGGTATTAAATTTTATAGAAAATAGAGTTTATTTCTGATATTCAAACCGTTTCAAAATTAAATTGTTTAATAATTGATCACCGTAATGAGTCTGGCCCTAATTTTGATTTAAGAAATGCTATTTCAATGAAAAGAGATATGTATTTACTACGACGAAAATTTATAGAAAGTGCTTTAATCGCTAGATAATCAACAGTAAATTTACGTTCAGGTACATACAACATTTCACTTTTCTCAGCAGATCTTCAATTATCACAATGTGGGACGATATTTAATAACAAAAATGATGGAAACATAAACAAAAAAAAAAGAAAAAAAGAAAATAAATCGCGTCTACTGTATACTAAAAGCACATAGCAAAAAAAATTAATTTAAATTTAAAATTTCACCGTCCTCTTTTCTTCATCCGGGTGCGTATTCATATCAACAAAAACATATTTAGTCATAAAGGACGAAACGGGTTGCATTAACAAATTTCCACTTTGTAAAAGATCTTCCTAAAATTCTTCTTGATATATATAAAATGTTTCATTTTCCTAGTTTATTTAATGTTGAATGTTTATTTGTTGTTTATATGAACTGGTTCTGATTTTAGTTTAAATAAATCCCTGGACTGAAAGCAAACATGGTATTCTACATGGAGTACAAAAAGATAATATAACTATATCAGTTTCTTCATAACTTGTGACGTCGTCCCCTGGTCGAAGCGCCAACCGTGACGTTCTATCCTAGTCTACCACGGCACCAACTGTGACGTCCTCGCCGCCGCGCCAGCCGTTCGCTCCTCGCTGCTTCGTTCAGGTGTCGCTGCTCCAAATGTGACGCTCTAACCTTTTGGTGATTCGGGTGGGAATCTGGTTAGATTTGATATCAGCCTCGTCGTTCCCAACTCGCTTCCAACGCCTGGTTACCAAGGTAAATGCACTGATCCCCCAGTCCGCATACCCACGTTGTGAATTGATCTTAGGCAGACGAGATCAAACAGTGGTTGGGGCCGTACTGCAAACCGAGTTCAACGTGGGTGATACCACACAAATATGCATAAAAGACAATAAAATGTAAACTCAAAAGTTCAAAGTATCAAAGAAAAAGGTAACAAACTTTATGTCTAGTTGTTCGATACATAGGACTGCATCTATCTCCCGACCCGTTCTATGGATTGTGACACGTCGTTTTCCGCTAGGCAAGTTTTAACACTTCAAGTTGTCTGCTCTCTAAGAAATTGGTGTTTCGGTGGGTCTTTGGACGAAAGTCAAAAGAAAATCTTATTTCGGTGATCTGGATCTAAGTCGCTCTTCAAAATAATTGTTCATGGGTTGAAGAGGGGCCCGGAATGTGCGTGAATCTTGGTCAGCTATCTGCGAGGCTTGCTTCAACTGGAGACTGACCCCACATCTTCGTAGAAATCTCTCTTACTCATCCTCCAGATGGGCTGCAACAGCCTCCCTCGTGCGTCACGTGATCACCACTCGACCAATGCTGTCTTAGTCGGGCGTGGACGAATCCGCGGCTTTGTTTCAAGAAGAAAAAAATATCTTGCTCAATTAAAAAAAAAAAAATCTCTTCTCTTTCCCTTTTCTTCCTCTTAATCGCCGTTATCATTTCTCTGGCCGCGAACGGGACAATATGACAATGGCGGTCATAACTCTTGTTCTACACGTGCTTTACGTCAGGTATTTTATCGCTAATCATCAGAATGGGTGGTCTTCTTAACACGGTCTCAAAAAGAAACATCTCCAAAGTTTCAGTCAGTCTGTCGCCTCGAAGAAAGAAAAAAAAACACATCTAGGTTCCTATTCATTTTCCTTCGGTACATATTTCTGATAACATAATTTTATTATCGCAGGCCAAAGATGTTACGTCGAAGAAAAATCGGTCAACCGACACTCGTAGGTGGTCCTTAATTTTTCATATCTGTCCAAAGTCCCTTTAGTTGCCTGTTTTTCGTCACTTATCGAAATAACATTTTCATTTGAATTTTTTTTTCTTTGGCCAGCCGGTCTGTAGTTGATAATAAAATGTCTTCCCGTACCAATAGTTTGTTTTCATATCCTTAGATAACACAGCCGATGCCAAAACATATCTGATTCTCTCTTTCTTTCCCTTTCTTTTTAATCAGAATTTCCCTGTCATTGTAATGACACTCTTTCGCCATTTGTTACTTATCAAAACATCCTTTTATCCATTGTCTCTTAGCCGTGTGTGTGTCACACACCCACGATTCGGTCCTTAGCCTCTCATTTTCCTCTTTTCTTTCTTTTCCCTTTCTGTCTCGTTAAATGGTGCCACAATCCTCCCCTAACCGATTTGTCATTTACCCGTAAATGACACCTAAACCCAAATACACCATTTAACATGCATCATGCATTTGTCCCATGCAATTCTATACTACTTTCCTACATGCAACGTAATGTTCTCTTTCAAGTTCTTCTGTTCTACATGCAATGTAATGTTCTTTTTCATCTTCTTCTGTTCTACATGCAAATGTAATGTTCTCTTTCAAGTTCTTTTGTTCTACATGCAATGTAATGTTCTTTTTTAAGTTCCTCTATTCTATATGTAATGTAATGTGTGCGTGTGCCTGTGGGTGCAGATGTGGTTACTATGGCTTGTTCTTCTTGGTCAATGTTTTCCTCTCCGCTGTGGGAGGATTTTCCGCCTCACGTGGCGGTCTCACGCCAGCCTCCTCCGCTGGTCTTCCTGCAATTTCTTCGTCGATTCTGTATGAGTAAGGAACACTGCTCGGCATCTCCCTCTCGAGTTGCTGCATGCGCATTGGATTGTCGTTCGTTAATCTCCTCTTACTCTTAATCTTCCATACTACTATACCCCCGATGGCTATAACTATGAATGTACCCATCACTATTGACCAACTTATCGCGATCTGCTCATCGCCTTCCCAAGCCATACCATTTCCCAACGCACTTAACTTGTCCCTCAATTGATCCATATGGATCTTTTGTATCGGCTTCATTAGTTCTGGTATTTTATTCAAGTTAACATTGGAGAATCCATTCACTATTGGCTCCCATAATTCTGTACAATTGACTAAGCCTCTGCCAATCATTTCTATGATTGAATCTTTCTCTTCATATCTTTCTTCTTCCTGGTAATAGGGGGGTAAGGACATAGATATCCCAAATGCCGAACATCCCATGGGTAACTTTAACAGGGATAATGGAGGTCTTACTCTTAATGTCCTTGTGGACTCTCCCCCACACACCCTAGACAAGCTGATAGGTTTCTGTGTGGCTACTGCCCACACCCCGTGTGAAACACTGATAGCTTGTGGTAATGCCGTGTTTGCAAATACCTCCACTTGGCAGGTTCTCTTAATTCCTTCTCTCTTCCCTTCAAACAATTCTAGTATGCACATTTTGCGGTTACCAGTTATATAGATAGGGCTTAACGAGGTACAAGTCCCTAGAGCATCATCTCTACACTTTCTAGCTTCTTCAGCTGTTAGCAACATGAATTTCGTTCTCCCGGAATTTAAAGCTATGTATTCGGTTTCCACCTTGTACCCAGCTATCATTCCCAAACCATGATCTCTTCTGGGGTAGGGAATGGGTAAATTTATAACCTGGTATATCTCGAATATACTCTCTCTATCCAACAACGGAACAGATATCACAACCAATAGTCGTCTATTTTCCAACAAGGTCACACATCCCAGTGCATTATAATATTTCCACAATTCTTTGGTGGGGTCCACTGGCAGCCTTAAATGGTGTGGTAACTCGGCCTGTATTCCGAGTAGCACTTCCCTTAGGCGACCCGGGTTTACTATGCTTGGGGCGAGGTGTCCCAATGACAGTATGTCTAATTGCGCTCTCACGTGTTCCAGCAAGGACTAGTTTGTCGTACCTTATTCGTAATTGTCATCAGTTGGAAATATTTTTGCATGAATCCGCTCATTTCTTGTAATTCGATCATTACAGTTTCTGTATCATTAATTACCTCTTGTCTCAACCCTGCCAGGTTATCTATTAACCAATTGATTCTGGCTCTGTTTTTGGCCTTCTCTAACCTTGTCACATTTAATATTGTCACACTCTCCCTTGCCACTTGAGCAAGCGTCCTCTGGTTTACTTCCACTTCTCCCAGTTTCCTTCTTATGAATTTAACGTCATCTTCAGTCACTGTTCCAAACAGGACATTTAACGCTTTTCCTACAATCGGAACTACTGATCTCTTGTCTCGCGTCTGCAGTAACTCTATTCCCTTCAGGTAATTTTGCATGTCCCTCCATTGAGCCTCTATCATAGTGGCCTCTGATTCTAGGGAGTGTAGTAAACTAAGATACCCTTTTTCCTTGGGATAATCTTGCCCTACCTTCAACCGGACTGCATCCAGCTGCGTTAGTTCATTTCTTAACTTATTTAGTAGCGACTCGTATGGTTTCAAATCTATCACGAATGTGATCAACCATTTAGACCTGGTTATTATTACTTCACTCGTCTTTTTAAAAATGGTGTTTCGGCTGTGCTTCCCAGCTTCCGCCATCGTCACCATCAGTGTGGCTATCATCATCATCATCATCATCATCATCATAATCATCATCATCATCAGCCCTTTCATCTTGATCATTCCTGTAAGGTAACAAAATTCTCTTGTTGTTATTCGTCACAACCATTCAGTCTTGCTCAATTCATCACTCAATTATTCCATAATTTCTTACTACGTTCAGCTCTTCCCTCCTCTAACTAACTCCTAGCAGACAGAATGGTCCGGACAGGTGTGCGTGGCGCCCACTCCCAAAGGTCGTACTTCATGACACCACTGATGGCCAGTCAGCAATGCCAATAATCTTCTTCCGTCCTTCGTGAGATGCAGCCCGCGACTCTATCCCCTCCATCCACATCCACCACAGTCAGCCAGCAGGTTTTTGGATGAGCCAGTGTCGTTACCTGTCGACACCGACTGTTTCTATTCTGCACAGCCTTCTTTGTTCTACTGAGATTTGGGGTTCTTCACCCTTCTTGATCTCATCTTCCGAGGTGGTCCCTGCTCAACCTCTAACCTTCCCTCTGTGTTTAATTCTCGTCCAGGAGGTGTTTTGTCCTCTTCTTCCTCCCCTGATTCTTCCTTCTGTTTAGAGTCCTCGCCTTGGACGTCTTTAATACCTCCTAACTCTATGTTTAGATCTCTCCTGTTCCTTAGCTTTTCCTTGAGCTGGGAAAGGGGTATTTGATCCTCTTCCTCCCACTCGCTGGGCCCTTCGTCCTGTTCAGGGTGCCTCATTTAGAGCCCTTGGCTGCTTGATTAGATCTCCTCGTCTTTCTCTTCCTTTCTTTTGGACATGGGGGTGCGATGGCGACCTCGCAGGGTCTTTTCTGCACCGATTCAGTCGACGACTGAACACCGCTGATATCCGCCGAGGGTTCCAACCCCGTCACTCGGATCGATTCGTCTATCTGGCCAAGTCGATCTATCTCCTCATTTTCTTCGGAATCTTCCTCCGTCTCCATTTCTTCCGGCTCAACCAGAGTTACCCTCCTTGTCCTTGTCTTCTTAGGCCTTGGCTCACTCATTTCCAGGTTAGCTATTTCAGCCTTCCTTAGATTATTGGCATGGACCCTCCTTGCTCGTCCTGCCACTTGATCCCATATTACATATGATACTGGACCCGTCTGCTCTACTATCTGGTAGTACGGTTCCCATCTTTGGTCCAGCTTTCCTTCTCTCTGGTGGATTTTATAGTAGACAGGGTCTCCAACCTTCAATTCTACTACCTTTCTTTGGCATTCACTCTCTCATTTCTTTTCTTCTGGGCCCTCTTTATTCTTCTTCTGGCCTGAACAAATATTTTATGTTGTTGTTCAGCTGATGATGATCTTCTCCCATATACTTTCTTCGGGGCTTCAATAGGTTATCAACAGGCAGGACCACGTCTCTGCCAAACAACATAAAGTAAGGAGAAAATCTGGAGGTTTCGTTTATCGTAAACCTCACGGCCGCCACAGCCTGTGTCAAATACAAGTCCCAGTTTCCAGTGTTCTCTCTGACCAGCTTGGCCAATACATCTCCCAAGGTTCTATGAAACCTTTCCACTTTAGCATTTCCTTGGGGGTGATATGGAGATGTTTTTACATGCTCTATATTCAAACCTGTCAGCACTTCTCTCACTATGCTGTTTACATTCTCCGTGCCATTATCTGTTACCAACTGCACAGGGGCGCCATACCTAGGGAAGATTTCACTTATTATCAAACCGGCCACAGTTCTAGCCTTCTTGTCTGGTACTGCAAATGCCTCAGGCCAATTTGTTAGCCAATCGACAAAACTCACTATGTAGTTGTTTCCCTGCGCAGTTTCCGCATATGGTCCTGATACATCCATACTCACTTTCTCGAAGGGGAAGTTCGGCACGTCTGTCTCTTCCAATGGTGCCATTTCCTGTCTTCTGCTCTGCGACTGGCACACTACGCAGCTCCGAACATAGTTAGTGACCTCTCCGTACAATTTGGGCCAATAGTACTTTCTTCCTATTAGATCACATGTCTTATCAATTCCCATGTGACCCAACCTCTCGTGGCACTGTTCCAATACCTCTGGTCTTAAACTTTTGGGCACATACAACTTGGGCTTGACTTCTTCATCCCTGCCTGAGAGATAATAGAGCCTTTCCTCTGTTATGGCATACTTGGTGGTCTCTCCTGCCTTCACCTTTTCTCTCAGGGCAGCTATTTCACTGTCTGCCTGCTCCTTCTCAATTCCTTCTGTCCAGTAGGGATCGGTTATTATCTGTGTGTCCCCTTCTTCGTCCGATTCTAACATACTGCGATCTTTTAGCTTATTAGAGTTAATTACTCCTATTCTATAGGCTTTATCATCTACTCCCTGCTCTACTTTTACAGATCTTTCTTCCAGTTGTTTCGGTATTCTTGAGAGTAAATCTGCGCACGTGTTTTCCTTCCCTGCCAAATACTCTATCTTACAGTGGTAGCCACTTAACTTAAGTGCCCACTGTTGAATCTTCTTATTATTTGTCTACTCTGCCTGCAATAGGTACTGCAGAGGTTTGTGGTCTATTTTTACAGTAAAGACCGCACCATTCAAGTAGTAGTCCAGTTTTTGGAGAGCATACATGATAGCATATGCTTCTCTTTCTATTACTGGCCATCTCTGTTGTGTCTCTGAGAGCTTATGAGAGAGAAAGTATATCGGTACTTCCTCTGGTATGCCTGGCACTGGTCCTTCTTTATCAGGACACGGCTGGGTAAGAACTGCTCCTACACACTGCTCACTGGCATCAGTGTATAGTACCATGGGCTTGCTGAGGTCTGGGTACGTCAGCAGTGGGACGGCTGTCAACTGTTCTTTTAACGTATCAAATGCCTGTTGACAATCCTCTGTCCACTTGAACCTAGGGTATTTCTTCGTCAGGGCTACTAGTGGTATGGCAATTCTCGAAAATGCCGGGACGAAGCGTCGGTAGTAACCTATAGCTCCGATAAAACCTCTTACCTGTCTCACTGTCTTAGGTTCTGGCATTTCCCTTATGACTTTCACCTTATCCATGTCGGGTTTAATACCGTCTCCGTTTATAACAAAGCCCAAATATCTAGTCTCCTCCTTCAGAAACTGACACCTCGACAATTTCAATTTTAAGCCGTGTTTTCTTAACCTTCCCAACACTTGTTTTAGATGGAAAAAGTGTTGTTCTACTGTCTCCGAAAATATTAAGATATCGTCCAAATATGCCATGGCAAAGCTCTCGTATCCTCTTAACACTATTGACATCAGCTGTTGGAAGATTCCCGGGGCATTAGCTAAACCGAATGGCATCACCCTGAACTGAAACAGTCCTAGGTGACACGCAAATGCGGCCTTCTCCTTGTCAGCCTCATCAAGGGCTACCTGCCAATACCCGGACCTCAAGTCCAACGTAGAGAAGTACTTTGCCTTCCCTAATAATGCCAATATGTCATCTATTAGTGGCAATGGCACCACCAACGGCTTCGATATAGAATTCAGTTTCCTAAAATCTGCACAAAAACGGTGCCCGCCATCTTTCTTACCTACTATTACGATTGGGAAGCTCCAGGGGGAGATCGATCTTTCGATCATCCCAGCTTCCAACATCTCTTCTACTGCCTCTTCTACAAGGGGTCTTTTATGAATAGGTGTCCGGTAGGCTTTTAATTTCACAGGGGGGTGATCTCCGATGTCGATTTTCATTTTGACTGTGTGGGTCTGGCCCAATTCCTTGTCTGACTGGGCTACCACATCTCGATTATCCCTCAGCAGACCTCCCACCCTGGTTCTAAATTTATCCGGTGCTAATATATCTTCGTCCACTATTCCTTCTGTTTTATCTACAAGTTTTCTTCGTTCCTCTTCGAATCTCACCCGATTCAGAGTCGTAGGATTAGCGCTTTCCCTATCTCTTCCCCTCTCCTAACCGTTATAGTCTTTTGGGCCTGGTTCACCATCATAATGGGCACTAATTCAGCTGCCTCCACCACGGTCTCATACAGAGTTACCTCATTCTCTTCTAGGCCCTTCACTTCCACAGGGACCAACTGCAGGGGTCCTTTTCCTATTTTCTTCCCTGACATTAACCTACCCTTTCCCGACACCGCCGTTCTAGGGGGTAGCTTTACATCTTCCTCCACCACTATTGTTATATCTTCTTCCGGTGGGCATCCCAATGGCGTTCACTCGCCATTCACTATCAGCACAGTGGGGTTGAACTCTATCTGGGCCCTCTGGCTCCGGAGCCAATCTTCTCCCAAGATTGCCTCCGTACACAGGTCGGGGGTTACGTAAAAATTTTGGGTGCTTCTTAATTTCCCAATCCTCACAGGGAGCCTCACCATCCCTTTTATCTTCAGGGGGGTTCCATCTGCTTGCGTGACTTCTATGTCCGCTTCCCGTAACCTACTCTTCCGTTTCACCCGCCTGTATGCTTCCTCTCTCAGCAATGACACAGATGCTCCTGTGTCTACCAGAGCTTTCATCGCCTTACCCCCTATCTCTGCTCTACAGGATAGCTCCTTCTCTTGCGTCAGCGAAGAGAACACTTGGGATTTCCTCTTCCTGGGCCCCCACCCTTGGGACATCCCAGCCATAGGCGCCGGCAGCAATAAATCACCTTCATTATTCTTACGGGGATGAGTTCTGCGCTTTTCGCACCTGGGCGAGACCGGCTGGACCTCTCCCAGTCTCCCGCGGCTATTCCTAAGGATACAGCTTCTCTTCAAGTGCCCTGGTCTCCTACAAAACCAGCACCTTCTTGCCGGACAGTTCGCCGCAAAGTGGCCCACCTGACCACATGTCCAACATTTTGCTCTTTTTCTCTTCAACTGGGCTAACCTCTCGTTTACTCCCGGGGGGACCTGTCCTCTACCCAACCGGCTCGCCCGACCACTGGTCCAAGCTTTTATTTCCCTTCTTTTTAACTCGGCCACCCTCCCTCTTAATTCCGGGGTGGCCCGCTGGCTTTTCCCTGGTCTCGTCTCTTGGGCTCGGCCTTCTTTGTTAATATCGGTGGGGCGCCTTTTCTCAGCACGCACTACTTGGCCAGGTGTCCTTTCTTTCACACCTGGTGCACCTGTCCTGTTCGAAGTCTGGGGGCAAACCCCACTTCGTCGGACATTCCGCCGCTCTGTGGTCCTCATGCCCACAGGTCCAGCAGACCAGCCCGTATCTACCCGGCGTGGGCTTATAAAATCCATGCCTGGTTGACCATGCCTTTCTATTGGGGTCTTCTTCCCACACCTCAGGCTGATCTACTTCTAGCTTGACCCTCCGATTCCACGCGGGGGGTCTTCCGCCTTTTCCCCTTTTTCCGACCTCTTGACTTAGTATCTGGTTCCTTCCACACCTTTTTACCTTTTCCCATACGCCCTGGCTCTCCCTGGCCAGCTCTATTGCTGCCGATAGTCTCACCGGCCCCTCTTTCAGCACGTCACTTAGGGCCTCCACATACATGTCTGCTAACTGGGCCTGCATGACCACATTGTCTCTAACCACTTCTGGGAAGGCCAATGATGACAGCTTCCCCGCTCGGGCCCCCAATTCTCCAGGGGTTTCGTCCCGCAGCTGTGTCAGCTTTAAGAGGGCCCTCATGGTCTCTATAGCCGTGCCCTCGTCGGTGAATTCCTTGGTCAATAGTCCCTTTAATCTTTCCCAAGACAAGTGGGGTTGACTCTCCAAGAGCTCCTTCATAAACTCAGAGGCTTTCCCCTTTGTGGCATCATATGCCAGATACAGGGTCTCCTGATCTGTGAGTTCATATATAATTCGGCTCTTCTCCAGGATTGCCAGCCAGTTTTTGAAATCTTTCCCACTGCCGTCAAATGCTGGGACCCTCGGTCCACCCAACAACTTTCTCAGGTCAGCTGACAACCCTTGTCTAACCCCCTCTTCATCCCCCAGTGCTCTATCTGAATGATAGTCCGACATATTTAAAGAGAAAGACAATCTACGCAGCAACAATCGAGGTTGGGAAATCAAGCAAAGTGTCCTACCTTATAGACGATTCTGTTCTCGTACCTCTCGGTCCCGGGTCGTTTTGAGTCCTATTCGAAATTTCTCAGCAACAGTGGTCGGTCCAGGATCCTATCCTGCTGTCACGGTACTAATTGTGGCAGTGGCTGTTCCCCTGGTCGCAGCGCCAACCGTGACGTTCTATCCTAGTATACCACGGCACCAACTGTACCGTCCTCGCCGCGGCGCCAGCCGTTCGCTCCTCGCTGCTCCGTTCGGGTGTCGCTGCTCCAAATGTGACGTTCTAACCTTTTGGTGATTCGGGTGGAAATCTGGTTAGATTTGATATCAGCCTCGTCGTTCCCAACTCGCTTCCAACGCCTGGTTACCAAGGTAACTGCACTGATCCCCCAGTCCGCCTACCCACGTTGTGAATTGATCTTAGGCAGACGAGATCAAACAGTGGTTGGGGCCGTACTGCAAACCGAGTTCAACGGGGGTGATACCACACAAATATGCATAAAAGACAATAAAATGTAAACTCAAAAGTTCAAAGTATCAAAGAAAAAGGTAACAAACTTTATGTCTAGTTGTTCGATACATAGGACTGCATCTATCTCCCGACCCGTTCTATGGATTGTGACACGTCGTTTTCCGCTAGGCAAGTTTTAACACTTCAAGTCGTCTGCTCTCTAAGAAATTGGTGTTTCGGTGGGTCTTTGGACGAAAGTCAAAAGAAAATCTTATTTCGGTGATCTGGATCTAAGTCGCTCTTCAAAATAATTGTTCTTGGGTTGAAGAGGGATCCGGAATGTGCGTGAATCTTGGTCAGCTATCTGCGAGGCTTGCTTCAACTGGAGACTGACTCTCGGAACTGCTGGGACTCAACTCAACTCTGCTCGTTGTGGCTTCGTTTATATGGGCGACGACCAAAGCCGGGGTGAGTTTGTCGGCGCCGGGGGATTTCTCGATAATTCTAAATACATATCCACCTCTCTGGTTAGGAATTTCCACCTTTTTCCATTTTTGGGAACCTTTCCTCACTCCCACCTTCTCATCATACTTCAGAGGGACGTGAGACTGACCCCACATCTTCGTAGCAACCTCTCTTACTCATCCTCCAGATGGGCTGCAACAGCCTCCCTCGTGCGTCACGTGGTCACCACTCGACCAATGATGTCTTAGTCGGGCGTGGACGAATCCGCGGCTTTGTTTCAGGAAGAAAAAAATAACTTGCTCAACTAAAAAAAAAATTATCTCTTCTCTTTCCCTTTTCTTCCTCTTAATCGCCGTTATCATTTCTCTGGCCGCGATCGGGACAATATGACAATGGCGGTCATAACTCTTGTTCTACACGTGCTTTACGTCAGGTATTTTATCGCTAATTATCAGAATGGGTGGTCTTCTTAACACGGTCTCAAAAAGAAACATCTCCAAAGTTTCAGTCAGTCTGTCGCCTCGAAGAAAGAAAAAAAAAACACATCTAGGTTCCTATTCATTTTCCTTCGGTACATATTTCTGATAACATAATTTTATTATCGCAGGCCAAAGATGTTACGTCGAAGAAAAATCGGTCAACGGACACTCGTAGGTGGTCCTTAATTTTTCATATCTGTCCAAAGTCCCTTTAGTTGCCTGTTTTTCGTCACTTATCGAAATAACATTTTCATTTGATTTTTTTTTTCTTTGGCCAGCCGGTCTGTAATTGATAATAAAATGTCTTCCCGTACCAATAGTTTGTTTTCATATCCTTAGATAACACAGCCGATGCCAAAACATATCTGATTCTCTCTTTCTTTCCCTTTCTTTTTAATCAGAATTTCCCTGTCATTGTAATGACACTCTTTCGCCATTTGTTACTTATCAAAACATCCTTTTATCTATTGTCTCTTAGCCGTGTGTGTGTCACACACCCACGATTCGGTCCTTAGCCTCTCCTTTTCCTCTTTTCTTTCTTTTCCGTTTCTGCCTCGTTAAATGGTGCCACAACTACACCTATATATATATAAATATATATGTATATTTATCAGTCTGTTCATACCATCTATCTATATATCTATTTATCTATGACTACATATTTCAGTCTCTTCAAATCTGTCTATCTATCTATCATTAACGTCAGAGCAGCCACTATGAACATATTTGAAAAAAAGACACAGAAGCCACGTATCATCGGTGAGAAAATTACTGAAGTCGAAAGTCCGGGTCAGGATCGATTAAATTGTCGATCCTTCTTTAGATTTTGTCAAGAACATTAATATGAATAGCAAGAGCACCACACCAGATATGGGAACAGTATTTAATGCACGGACGAATGGTAGATTTGTAAATGTGCAAGATGGACTCTAATGAGAAAAAAACTTCTGGCACGACACAGTGACACACCCTTCCTTGCAGTAGATGCAGTCATTTGATGCAGTCATTCCACTTCAAGTCTGTTGAAAAATCAGTTCAAGGAGGTGCAGTGTGTTGATCTCCTGGAGTCTAGTATCAGCCACGCTGATGGCACACAGGAAAGTTTTTCTATAGTGTTTAAATAGAGCATTTTCGTTTTGGAGACATTAAAATTTAGAAGCCATTTCCTGCTCCAGTTATCCACTGATTGAAGGACCTTTTCAAGATCAGTAGTCAGGTTAACTTTGTCAGATCCGGTTGATTTTCTATTGGAACAGGAGTAAATGGTAGCGTAATCTGCATAAAGTAAATGATGAAGATCAGAAACAGCGTAGAACCCAGGATCTAGCCTGGATAGAGACCGGCGTTCGTGTGGATTTGCAGGCGAGCCCGTTATAACGACCTTCATTTCAACAATTGGATTAAAGCAAACAATCGTCTTGTAATGCCGTAGCCCTAGAGCTTATGTAGAAGAACAGCGTACCAAAACCTGTCAAACGCTTTAGAGATATCTAGAGCCACAGCTCGATCTTCGTCGATATTATCAAGAGCTTGATATACTTAGTCAGTGGCAGCCATTAGCACATCAGCGGTAGACATGGCAAAACAGAAACCATATTGTTTTTCAGAAAGTAGGTCGTGAGAGGCAAGTTGCTTAACCACATATAAATTCGACCACAATTTTGATCTAAAAAGTGCTACACTCATCAAAAGAGAAAGTAATTTACTATTGAGGAAAATTCTCGAGAGTGCCACCATCGAATATTATCAAAATATTAATCTACACGCCGGTTTTTTTTTTCCATATCTCACCTTTCCTGAAAGAACTGCCATTTTCCCAAGCCAACATACATAACAAATATACTGAAAAATCTAAAGAAAACGGTTAAATCTATCACACCAGCATTTGAAGATGTACAACACAAACGTCCACCTCATACTATAACAATCTAATCACAATCCAAACAATATTTATTTAAAATAAACAATTATGTATATATATTGAATATTACTCGCTCACTTTTCTTTTCACCAGACTTTGAATTACTACATATTTAACCTCCACGTGTTTTGACTGACCTTCCAACCATCTGTTGAATATTCATGAACGTTCTCAAATTTGGAAGCCTTGATAAACCAATGACATTCTTGCCTGTGTGTATATAAACATTTGCAGCATAATAAATCTTACATTGCCTTGATAAACACCCGAGTAGGTTAACTATAGATTTTCGTCTTGTCTCTTTTATTCACACACACACACACAAACACACACGCATATATATATATATATATATATATATATATATATATATATATATAAATATATATTGCTATCTTAATATATTCATATCTATCTCATTCTATTCACATCTCTGTATCAAACTAGCTATCTATTTTTTTTTCAAATTTGTGCAAATATATTTATATAGCTAGCTGTCACAGTCTATTCATATCCATCTACTTCTCTACCTATCTATCGCAATCTGTTCATATCTATCTATCTATCTATCTATCTATCTATCTATCTATCTATCTATGTCAGCCTGTTCATTATTTATCTATCTATCGCAATCTATTCATATCTATCTATCTGAGTCTGTTCATTATCTATCTATCTATCTATCTATCTATCTATCTATCTATCTATCTATGTCAGCCTTTTCATTATCTATCTATCTATCGCAATCTATTCAAATCTATGTCAGTCTGTTCATTATCTATCTATCTATCTATCTATCTATCGCAATCTATTCATATCTATCTATGTCAGTCTGTTCATTATCTATCTATCTATCTATCTATCTATCTATCTATCTATCTCGGTCTGTCAATATCAATCAAGCTCAGTCTATCCGCTCCCTATCTACACATCAATGAATCAATCTATCTTTCTAACTATCCATCTCATTCTGGTGCATATACGTCCATCTAGACATATATTTTTTTCAATATTGGTAGTTTCTTCTTGACTATCAATTTTTTTTACACATCGCCTTTTTCTTCCCAACCGCCACTTATCGTTAACAGTTTTTTTCTGTTCCCATTTCGTTAACAGCCATTACACTACTTTTTGTTCGATTCAGTGGTGACAGAATCATAAATTTCGGGAAATCATCTCCACAAAAAAAGCCATTCATTTTCACCGAATACTGCTAGATGACCTTGGAATTGTCTGGGAACAACTTGTTTTTTCCCCTTTATAAAAAAACATTCAGTATAGTTCTACTCAAAATTATCATATATATATATATATATATATATATATATATATATATATATATATATACACAGAGAAAGAGAGAAAAAGTGAATGAGTGAGTGAGAGAAAGAGAAGGAGGGAGAGTGTGTTTCTACGCTGAACTGTTTTTTTTTTTCTTTTGGGGAAATGTGTTCATTTATATATATATATATATATATGTTTTATGTTGCGAGGGAAGCAAATTGAAAAGCTGAAAATGAAGAAGTTATTGACTGTTTTCCAACTCTATACTTAACCTTTCATTAACAGGACTGCGGAAATAGCACATACTTGTTTATGGTCATACTATATATCGAACGGTTCCTGCTGGCAGGCGTTGAGTGAAAACAGCTAAAATTTTCAGTATGCCCTACGATTTTCTCTTTTGTTACAGCAGAGTGAGAGATTGATATCATGATCAAAGGAATTAGTCCGAAATTAATGCAAACAGCATCGGATGGTGTTAGAACTCAAGCAACATTATTTTTTACGCTTCCAATATAACAGTTAACCAGCTTCAGATCCCGGTAAAATCATTTCTGTATGTAATTAATGCATTGGATATATTTTTATGGAGAATATATTTCTTGCGTTCATAACTGCGTTTTTCTTTTAATTTCTGCAAGTTACACCAATATACTGTAAGAAACAGCTGTGAGTGTATCTGTCTATATTTCTGAGATGAACTATTATGTACATTATTTACATTATTCAGACTATTGTCCTCATCTTTGTCGTCATATTTATCACAACGTTCCATACGTTTTGACGTGTTCATTATTAGTCCAGCCTCGTTTTCATTACAAAACAAGCAACGTTTGTACAAAGACATATATCTGTCTATATTTCTGAGATGACGTATTATTAGGTTGGTGCAAAAATAACCTAATATACATTTTTTAAATTATTCGGACTATTGTCTTCATCTTTGTCGCCATATCTATCACAACTTTTTGGCCGTTATACGCTATGGCCTTCTTCAGATAGTTGGAATGTCGAAATAAAGTGTTCAGTTCGACATTCCAACCACCTGAAAAAGGCCGGAGCGTACAACTGCTGAAACGTTGCAATAAATATGGCGACAAAGCTGTGGCTGGTTATTTATATATGCCTGCTTCAGAATGAATGTTATTATGGACATTTGTTCTTTCTGATCATAATAGTTTTTGATGTGGTTTTAATTATTTTGATATTGTTCCTTATCTTAAACACAGCTTCGATCTCAAGAACTGTATACTTATAAAAATAGAAGATGACGTACTTAGACGTAAAGTTGTTGAGAGTGCAATTATCGATTCTTGCCAAAATGATAAATTACGCCGTAGATTTTTTCAAATATCTTCTTTCTTAAAGAAAATAATTCTTCCCCAAGATATGTTTTTAATTAAATGAAAACGGTTTACTCAAAACATTCAAATATTTAAAATAAATAAATTAATGCATAAATAAATAAAAGAAAATTAAAATAATGAATAATAGTTTCATTAAAAGTAAATAAATATTCAAAAACATCTACGCATTTTTGTTTATTAGGCAATAAATTATACGTCTCGACAATATTTGCCCTCGTCTTTACTGCTATGTATAAATAGTAGCTGCAAAATAAATTAATCTATCTTCTTTATAATTTCCCTCCAACCACTGAGACACAACGAATAGCTGAGTGTGAAAGTAAAAGCAGAAAATAGAAATGTCATTAAAAAGAAAGAACAATAAAAGAAGAAGAATCGAGAAGACAATAGAAAACGATTGACATCGTATTTAAGTTTTTGAAGATCAAAGTTCACTGGAAAGCAAGACGCAGGAAGAGCGTTCCACAAGCGAGAAGTACGAAAGAAGAAACTGTTAGCATAGAACTTACGGTTACATCTAGCTATTTCAACTGTAAAAGGGTGAAACCTTACTACCACAATCTAGTACTGCGCTTAAATTCATAAAGTTTAGGTATCATAGAGGAAAGTGAATAAGAACAATTACCATGAAAATATTTATAGAAAAAGCAGAGGGAAGCTATATTACGGTGGTGGAGAATTGACTAAGGCCGAGATACCAGGTCCTGCCCAATAATATTGCTGATTCTTCTATGGATTTTATTAATAATCTTTAAACATATAGCAGGATCATTTGTGACAATATTTCAATATTTCAATAAAAAATGTCCTTTGTCTCTTTCTATCTCTCTCTCTCTCTCTCACACACACACACACACACACACACACACACATATATATATATATATATATATATATATATATAAGGATCTGGTTAGCAAGGTCAAATTACTGTTTTTAGACTACAAATTTCCCATGATTTCTCACAAACGCTAATATCTGCTCGAAGTGTATCTTAACGTAAACAAATGCCATCATGTATTATTTCTCGGACATCTGACCTTGCTAACCATACGCTTCCTCTATAGCTAAATAGTGTAACACGTCAGGCTATATGATGATTCCGTGTAGGACACGGGTCCGATACCTGTCGAAGGGCACGTATTTTCCATGAAATTTCTAGGACATTCAGGCCTGTAAATGTAGTTAATACTGTTGAACAGAGCATTTACTTAGACATTTGTATCTATCAAAATAACGTATAAACAGAATATATATATATATATATATATATGTGTGTGTGTGTGTGTGTGTGTGTGTGCAAATATATAAAAAAAATAGTAAAGAACCGAATAATCCGAAGTTCTTTAGTATTTTTGTTTTTATTTTTAAAAAAATTCAGTGTTCGATACACAAGTAGAGCCTATATTATAATTATTTTTAAAAATACGATTCCATCGCTAGATAGGAATTCTCATGTTTCAAAAACAGAAGCTAAAATTTTCCAATTTAATTATACAAATTAAATTAAATTACCTACTTCTGTCTCAGCCTCAAGTGAATTTTGGAATAACTAACTTTGAAATTTAATAAGCATATACATTCGTAATATTAATTTCTATGGATATGGAGAAAATCAGTCATTTTAATAAGGGGTGGTAGGGTGTTTATTTTTCACTGACAACTATTGTATCAATATATTAGTTACTTTCGAAAAGAGGTTAAGTCAAGGTAGGGTCGGGGTGCATAGTATGAAATGAATTATGACATCCGTTCAACGTATATCGTCTGGTCTATTTCAACGACAGAAAGTTTTGGGAATTTTTGTTACGCCGTTACATTTATATTTGTATACATCATTTTTTTTTCCTGAAAGGGTTGTTTGTACATGAATACGTTGTATTGAACTACATTTTTTTTTGTTGTTGTTGACGAGTTCTTAATGTTTTTTTAGCATGTGATTGGGTTAAGTTTTTAAATCTATTGCTTTAATTGAGCTTGTTTATAGACTCGGAAATGTTACATTTTTTAAGCTAATTATTTAAGGCGAATATTTGTTGGTGTCGGCAAAAAAACGTTATCTCATGTCTTTGATCTAATAAATTTTGTTTTTTTTAGAAACTTAATAATGTGTAGTTTTTCATGTAGGCATAAAGGGCATGGGTTATCCCAGGTTTTATAAGTTCTTGTTCTATTTATTATTTTACATTTTACTTTTGTTGCTTTATTCCTTTCTTTTAAAAGCCAAAAATATTTAGATAGTGATTTTAGATTTCTATTTCTAATATTATTGAAGGGTCTTTTTCGTTATCTCCAGCTTATTTTAAATTCATTCTTCGTGGATCCTATATATATATTTTCAATGATTGGATTCTTAATGGATGAGATTGTGCATTGGTATACCACAGATTCTAAGAGGCATTTATTATCCAAATGGCAATTTTCAGGGTTTTTACGATCATAATTTTTCATTATTTTTGTCTGATTCTAATTTTGGGTTGTTATTAATTTGATTTTGGCATGAGTGTTTTTTCAGGATTTTATTATGTTATTTTATGATTCTTTCTAGATTTTAAGTGCAGTTGTAACCTAATTTTAAGTTTTTTTTTATATAAAAGATCTTGCTAAGTTTCCTATCAGAAGGAAAGTGTTTTTCAATGAAAGCTAGGAATTTTTTCCTAGCTTAATACTAACCGTTTGGTTGAAAGGGGGGTGGTATACGAAATGATATTTTCTTTTTCTGTTTTTCTTCTGGTTAGTAATATAGTTTTTATAATTGATGTTAGCGTTTTTGTATTCACTATTTTTTAGAGCTATATTGTAAAAATTACTCTGTTTCTGGAATATTTCTTCATTTACGGAGTTCATACTGATTCTTTTCTCTATTGATGAGGGTATATACTTAATTTGGGATGAAGGATGGTTTGACCTGAGGTATACATACAAGGGGTTAGTGTTAGATTTTCTGTAAGGTATGTTTTTAATAAATCTAAAGTTATGACGAAGAAGTTTACCCTTTTCAATTTTGTGTTAACTGTAGTTTTTAAATCTGGTTTTCAGAATTCATTTTGTATTATCTTTCTAATTTCATCTATTTTAAAACATGTGGAACTCGTCACTACAATTATATATATATATATATATATATATATATATATATATATATATATATATATTTATTATTTCGTCTGTCGGCCTGTGCACCCGAAAAAACTTTATTAAATTGCCCTCTGGATATTTCTGATGCAAAAATCAAATCAAATATTTCTTTAGAGATTTCTTTCTTTAAGTTTCTGGTAAAAAACTAAATAGATATGACTTAGATAGGGAAAATCTGATCGAGTCAATGTGCTTTGAGGAAAATACAAGGATGCTAGACTGTGATGCTCTTTATAAACGAATCGTCAAAGCTCAACGGATCAGCCGGCGGTTTCTTCTGCAATAGAGGATGCAGGATGAAGGCATAACCTCTTTATTAATTTTTTCGTGTACGCAGGCCGGTAGTCAAAATAAGCAGTTTAAAAAAACAAAAATGGAGCACAGGTATCAGTTGAAAATAACATTTGAAATAATATATATATATATATATATATATATATATTTATATTTAAATAAGATTTCGTGGACAGAATTTAATAATAGCTAAGAAAAGACCAATTTTATGAGGCATTTTTAAAAGAAAAAGCTAAAAATAATCAACCGGTTTTTCTGGGAATAGAAAATTTATAAAAGCGTGTAAATTAAATTAACGAATGGAATGAAATGAAACAGGAAGAAAAAAAAAAAGAAATTCAAGAAACTAGATTCCAATAACATTCAGACCCGGTAAGAATTCCCTCTATTTACAAAGGGAAGACCCACGGGAACTGATATACAAGGACTCTAGAACCTTGAGGTGAAATGTGGAGTGGGACCCAGATAAAATCATAAAACGTTCCGCACTAAAATTAACCATACATTTCCTACTATTTATTATATGCACAGCAATAGCAGAGCCAGACCTATTGGTTAGTTGGCTCTTCTTGGCAGCCGGATTCAAAATCCTGAGTGTCGGTAGATGTTACTTTATTCTCGAATCCAAACGATGGATGTCCTCCCTATGTAGTCGAGTCCACAACTACACTTATATTGATAAATCACTGAATTAACATGATGGGGCTGGAGGACGTCTTTATGAATGGAAGAGAAAACAGGACGTGTAATATAATAAAAATATTATCCTAACATTCGCCGAAAAATAACAGCTATTGATTAAACGTGAAATTCGTCTAGATAGACTCTCACCCTCTGTACCAATATAGGGAAGACGCAGATAAACAGGGCATTTATCAACAAAATACGATTTAACCGTATGAAATTTACTAATGATGTCTAGGATAACGGAGTCTAAAACATCCAAAGGATATCCGTTTCTAGAAAGTGTCATTCTAACATAATCAATTTCACCGCAGAGAAGGCCATAGGAATATAACTTAAGTGTCCTGTCAATTAAGGCCTTAATCAAATTAACCTTTCGTTTTCATTCCATTCCATTCGTTAATTTAATTTACACGCTTTTATAAATATTCTATTCCCAGAAAAATAAACTTGATAAGTCTTCGGACGAAACCGGTTGTTTTTTTTTTTTTTAGCTTTTTCTTTTAAATCGCCTCATAAAATTGGTCCTTCTCGAGCTAATATATATATATATATATATATATATATATATATATATATAATTATTTATTTAAAAATATGATTCCAACACGTTACATAAGAGTTCTGATGTTTCAAATCAAGATGTCCATATGAAACGAATATAAATAAATTCCGACGCTCGTAACATTAATTTAAAAGAGAACTCAACATAATAGTAGAGCAATATTTCTTTATTTTAGGATAGTACATCAAAACATGTGAATAACGCTACACAAATATATATATATATATATATATATATATATATATATATATATATATATATATATATATATATATATATATGTATGTATGTATGTATGTATGTATGTGTGTATATATGTATGCATATCTATATATAATATCAAATCCGTAAATGGCAAGGATGATACAAGTAGGTCTTTTTAATCTAAAATCTTAAAAACATAGATACATGAAGAGAGCACAATGCATTTTATACAGGGCAATATGATATACATCAAAGGAAAGAACTTAACACACCTCGAAAGATCCGATAATATATTTATTTCGGCAGAAAAGTTTTAATACCCGTCTCATCAGACCGGAATTACAAAATGGTTTAAATTTATCCAGACAATAGGTTTAAAATAAATGAATCACAAGATAACAGAAAGTAAGCCTAAACTGCTTCACATCGAAAAAAAACACATTTTTTTCCGGGTCCCGCCCAGAGACCTAAGATCAGAAATACCATCATGATATTTTCCACTGAGCAGTTAAAACACACACACACACACACACACACACACACACAGACAGACAGACATATATATTTTACATAGATAAAGACCTTCGTAAGTTGTGGGTTCTACTTGTGAGAACAATTGTTTCTATTTGTTTAAGGCACGTACTTCCAAGAATTCCTTCAATTAGTCTATTGGCATCTTTTCCAACCAATCCGAGGGCACCAACTACAAGAGGAATTGTTGATGTTCCCATGTGCCACATTTTTGAGATTTCGATTTCAAGGTCCTTGTATTTTGATAGCTTTTTGAAAATCTTAAAAGATACATTGCCTTCCGCAGGGACTACCATATCAATAAGGCGACACTTTTTTGTTTGTTTGCAGTCTCTAATAACAATGTCTGGGCTGTTAGCTTTGATTGTTCTGTCTGTGTGTATTGTGTAGTCCCATAAAATTGTAACAGGTCCTATCGCCGTAACCGGGTCTGGGTGGTGTTCATACCAGTTTCTTTCAGTTTCGATCTCGTAGAAGTTGCAGATTTTCCAGTGCAAATAGTGGCTAACCCTGTCATGCGGGGGTTTATAGTCAGTATGTGCAAATACCGTGCAACCTGATACAAGATTATTATTATTATTATTATTATTATTATTATTATTATTATTATTATTATTATTATTACCCTTAAAACGCATAATGATGGTTACGTATGTAAATTACCAATTCCCTGACCCGGGGTAATGAACAGAATGATAGGAGAGTTCCATAAGATTTATATTAAGGTGTTTGATTGATTCCTCTTTGTAACTAATCCATTGACGGAAAATTTAAAGATAAACAAGATTACCATCATATTAAGAACGTTTCAGTTGCATGCCTTCAGGCTGGCGGCGTTCCATTCGTTTTGACGTGTTCATTATTAGTCCAGCCTCGTTTTCATTACAAAACAAGTTGTTTGTACAAAGACATATATCTGTCTATATTTCTGAGATGACGTATTAAGTACATTATTTACATTTTTCGGACTATTGTCCTCATCTTTTTCGCCATATTTATTACGTTTCGGCCGTAGTACGCTCCGGTCATCTACAGGTGGTTGGAATATCGAACTGAACTCTTTTTTTCGCTCACTGGGGTAGACTGTTCTAGTTCCATGTGCCATGTTTTAATGGATGTCAGTTATTAGTTATATCCTGTTAATTTCCCTCTAAAAGTTCTCCACTGCTTGAAGGACGCATGGCACAGTGGATAAAGACGTTAGTTAGATCCAGTGATAAGACTCAAAGAGTGTGAATTCAATATCCGGTTAAGGCAGTGGAGAACTTTCAGAAGGAAATTAACAGGATATAACTGATAACTGACATCCTTTAAAAAGTGGAACTAGAACAGTCTACCCCAGTGAACGAAATAAATGGTTCAGTTCGACATTCCAATCACCTGAAGAAGACCGGGGCGTACAACGCCCGAAACGTTGTAATAAATATGGCGTCAAAGATGAGAACAATAATCCGAATAATGTAAATAAAGACTTATATGTATTTGTGGATTTATATATTTTTATACTTGAAGAAAAATTGTTTGAATATAACTTGAAGAAGTCATTCTGTTGAAATATTGTTTAACATTGACAAACACTTTTTTTCCTTTGTCTTTTCTTAAATCAGGCTCTTCTCTAAATTATTATTATTATTATTATTATTATTATTATTATTATTATTATTCACATTCTGTCTGGCTAAGTTTGAACTCTGATCATGAGCCACAGTAGAAGAGAAATTACCTGATTGATAATATTTTTGTAGTATCTAGGATTATCTGATTCAAGCGGTCTTCTGGATAGCGTTGTTGCTGATGCGGCCTGGGATCAGCTGGTTCAAGTGTTTCACTCTTTTCTCGATGGTTTCTCGTGTTCCTATAACCACTGGAGTTATTTCGGTCTTCATATCCTCCACTCACATCTTGCTAGCCTCAATTTCCAGGTCTTTGTACGTGAACAGCTTCTCATGAATCTGTCCGGCGCATTCTTTCGAATGGTATTTTCTAATGGGCATTTTTCATTACATCTCTAAATAAAGGCGCTTCTGCGTGTGTAGCGACGCCATTTTGGTTGACCATGACTAGTGAGTTGTCAGTTCGATCCTAGCTTGGTTCCTCATACAAAACTTAAGTTTCTTAAATCAATGATAAAAAATGTCATTATGCAAATGATTCGTTTAAGTCTTAAATAAGACTATCCTTCATCAAAGTCTATACACTGTCGTTAAATGATCATAACCAAATTAATTAATTTGCTCGAGATTAATTAAATAATTAGCCTGTAATTTTATCAATTAACAAGAAAGATTAAATAATTTTCAATTAGATGGATAGCGAACATTTTCGTTTAATAAATCGTTCAATCAACAATAAGAGTCCTGTTTTCAAAAGTTATTCAAATTTAATTTGTTCTTCCATGCTTTATAGTATAGATAAAGAATTTTCCTGATTACATATGCCTCAATTCTTGGACATATTTTTCAAATATAACCAAATGAGAAAAAAAAAAAATATTTAAAATTTTCTTTGACATTCAAAGAATTAATTGCCAGCAAAATAAAACAAAAAACAAAACAAAACATCGCACCAAAACTTGCACAGATCTTTTTTCCAATCAGTAACCGAAACCATTTTTGGATTTTAGACTCTCGAAGACTTGTACAGCATTAATCGACGTTTCAGGCAATATTTTCTAGCAAGCCATTATGCTACATCGGGTGGTATCAAGAATATGTCTTAATATCAACCGTTTTGGTTTTAAAACTCCAAAACCAAATACCTTATCATTCAGTCCTGTTATTTATTTTCAGACTGTGATATTCCAGTTTAGTTGAAAAAAAACAATCGACTACAAAGTGTAAGGCTGTAGAATATATCGGCTGAAATATTGCTGTTAAATATAACAAAGATCAAGGCAATTTTGCAAACAAGATATGGAATACTTGTTTGTATTTATTCCTGGAAAAAAAAACTCTTCCAAATATTTAAAATCTTTGGTTATTTAGAATCGAAGAGAGGGGTACTCGTAAAAGCTTGAAAAAAAGAAAACATTTGTTGAAATGAAAAATTAGAGATTGTAAAAGTTTTCGTTTATTCCCAGGCTGAATTCCAAAGCCTGACCGCGAAGAAGATGCCAAATAAGGGTATATGTCAGCTCACAACCCTGCTTCACACCAATGCGGATATTAAAAGCATCTGAATAAAAGTCCGCAAATTGTACGACGCCCTTCATATCCGCATGAAATGACTGGACAACATTGAAGAGTCTCAAGGACAACCAATCCTATCGAGTATGTTGAACAAGCCGTCACTGCTCACAAGATCGAATGCTTTTGCAAGGTGGATGTATGCAATGTACAGTGGTTAACGTCATTTCTTCTGTAGTTGTCGAAGGGTTAATATCATGTTAATGTTGGAACGCTCCGACCTGAAACCACAATGGGATTCGGGATATTCCCTTTCAACGAGCTTCTGTAGTCAACTGTGGACCACATAGGCAGAAACATTCTCGACTATTTTAAGCAAGGAAATTCCTCTGTAACTGTTGCAATCGCTTCAGCCCCCTTATTCTTATAAAGAGTGGCGGTGTTAGTCTCTCATAACCGGCGACATCGTAACCTCAAGCAGAACGTCATTTGCGCACTTGATAGAATCTGGTGGAATGCTACCCAGTCTTGTTGCTTTAACCTGTGAGTCAATAGTTCTGCTCAGCTCATCGGAAGTCAGCAATGCCTCCAGTCCGTTGATGACCGATAGACAAAGCCACGGTGTTTAGCGCGTCGTCCGACATACTGCTTTCTCTGAAATACAGTTCCAAGTAGTGCTCTACCTACTTCTTCCTCTGTTCATCTGTATCCATGATAATGTCACCCACTCGGGATTTCAACTGTGTTCTCTTTGGTTGGGCCGATTATTTTCTTGATTCCTTCGTACATCCTTTGGTCAAAATGACCTTGCTGATGTGAACTCTATCTTCTGGCTTTCCCCTTATAAATTTTGAAGAAGAAGCATTTCCTTGTTCAAATTTAAATGCAAATTAAATCAAAGAGAAACATTCTAAGTGGCGGGGGGGGGGGCTTCCCTCCGCTCCCTTGATCAAAATGAAGTATACTTATCGAGTACCCTAGGAGTCATTCCATTATTCCAATTTAAATTTAATTTATATCAAAGGGAAAAATCATTTGGGGCTTCTCCCCAAGGTACCACCTTTGATCAAAATGAAATATATTTAGCCAAGTACCTTGAGTAATGTAGTTTCAGAATATATATAATGGGAGTCTATCTCCAAAACCCTAGTGGGTGTTCGATAACAAACAGGCACATGCAAAACCTTTACATACATACATACATACATACATACATATATACATATATATATATATATATATATATATATATATATATATATATATATATATATATATATATATATATGTATATGTGTGTGTGTATATATTTATGTATTAAGCATTTCACCCCAAGCAAAGCGGTTACAGAGGATTTGGAGCGAGAGCAGATAGGAGTGATAAAGGAAAGGATGAGGAGAAAGATAGTGGGTACAGATCAAGGCAAGTGGAGATATCGATTGACATTATATTTGTAAAGTTGGAGATTATAGCTATCAGGGAAACAGGAAAATGGAAAGGAGTTACACAGGCGAGAGATTCGAGATATGAAGCTATGGGAGTAGAAGAGACGGCTACATTTAACAGTTTCAACATTGAAACTGTGAGAGCGGGGTGCCAGCCTTGTAGGGCACTTGAATTCATGAAGTCTGGGAACCAGTGAAAGCAGCTCATCGGAGCAATTGCCATGAAAGTATTTGCCGAAAAAGACACAGAGAGGCGACGGCTCGTCTGTGAGAGAGCGACTGCAGACGAAATGCCAGATCAGGGCCAATTATATTGCATATCCGTCTCTGGATCTTATTAAGTATCCCCTGACAAACAGAAGGGGCTCCAGACCATATATGGCAGCAATACTCCATGCAAACGCGAATGGTTGAGTTATAGATTTGAAGGATCGATTCCGGGGAGAAATATTTCCTGGCGCGGCACAGGGAGCCAACTTTACTTACTGTGGACGAAGCAATTGATTCAATGTATTTGTTCTATCTTAGGTCAGCAGACCATGTGAGACCGAGCAGCCGCAGAGAGGTGCTCTCGAGAAGTTGAGCGTCAGACATTCAGAGACAGGGATGGTTCTCTGTGGTGATTAATAGAGAGCAGTTTTGTTTTTGAGGCATTAAAGTTAACCAGCTAATTCCTGCCCCAGTTCACAACCGATTGGAGATCCTTTTCGACACGACCGGCCAGGTTAGATTTGTCGGTGACACTAGATTTGTTTTTGAGACAGGAGTAAATTGTAGTGTCGTCCGCGTAGATGCCTACTTGGGAATCTATATTATTATTATTATTATTATTATTATTATTATTATTATTATTATTATTATTATTATTCAATGGTATTTCTTCTTCCGTCTTCCAGATTTCGTTTCACATAATTTAATAACGATACAAAATTTAAATATAGCATAAAGACGCCGGGACGTGTTGAAATTAAGAAAAAGAAAATGAAGGTTTAAAAAAAAGTCTAATTGTTCATAAGCGGACATCTTTTCGATCAACACTTATCAAATAGTATCACTGATAAATTTAAAATGTTGAGACATAAAACAGTTATATTAAACCTTTAAAACATTTAACATTTTAAACATATCAACAATTCTCTTTGATGAGAGTTGATCGAAAAGCAGGCAGCTGAAACGAAATTATACCACGAAAAGAATTTTCGATGATTGCTCTTGGACGAACAAAGTTTTCAGTTATTTTCAACGTCTCCCCTTTTCATTTGATATTTAAGATTTATTTTGCTTTTCTTTGTTCTTTGGTTTTGTTGCCTTTTATTTATTTTTCAGTCTGATTTATCTTTTACTTGAACTATTTTGCCCGCGTCGTTAAAGACTGACAGTTATTTTTAAGTTGCCTGATATTTTATAAGTACAATTACAAAATTACTATCCATTTATACCCGAGCTAAAATTAATCTGTAAACTAAAAATTAATCAATTAAAATTAATAAATTATAGCGTTTTATTAGTTAAGTTTAAAATAATATGAAATTATATTTCTGCTGTGTATCTAGAGATACTTGATAAAACACTATGATTTGCAATGTGATTTTTCCAGACCTGTCATTTCTGCTTCAGCTACTTTCTCACCGCCATAATGTAAGTTGTACTATCCAAATACTGGACTTTCATGGCGAAATGAAAATTTTGAACAATAAATTAGTGCCACTTTTTTTTTCAGTTATATAATTGATTTATATTTAGAGATTAAATATAAATTCAATCAAGATAATAGATTCTTTCATTTTCGATTACATAATCCCATCAAGCAGGCAAGTTTATTAATGCATCGAACATCGAATTATTTGACTTTCGAGTTAAAATAATCATCGCATTTTAATCCTTGTCTAAATTGTGTACCTTTTCCCGTTCAGGATGTCAGGTGAAAAAGTGATAATCCTAAGAAGAGAAAAATAGGGTAATAAAGTGACTGATGAAACAGACACACACACACACACACACACACACACACATATATATATATATATATATATATATATATATATTATAATTTTATCATATAGACAAAACAATTTTACTCATTACAAAGATGCAACTTCGTTTGAGTAAATTTCAACTGAATTCGACGGGTAAGAATCGAAAATGGTTTTGTATATATGACAAAATTATAATAAATAAATAATTATCACTCTACTATCGGTATCAAGCCCTTTTTTGGATTATTGCTGTGTACGTTCGAATTTATATAATACTTTCATTCTTATCACATTGGATATATATATATATATATATATATATATATATATATATATATATATATATATATATGTGTGTGTGTGTGTGTGTGTGTGTGTGTGTAGTTTATGTATTTAGGCAGCAATTCTTTCATGCACATCTAAATGAATATGACAGACAAGGTGCTTTGATTGATTTAGTTTTTCATACATTTTTCATGTGATCTAGTATTTTTTTTTACATGATGAATTATATAATTTTATCACAGCGCTTTCGGCTATACATTTAGCCATTTTCAAGGTGGGAATATAGTAAATGTTAACAAGAAATAGATTGTTGCCTGTATATACCTATACAAGATATTGTGTGATGTTTATAGTTGATATTGAAATTGTTTTATTTTATTTTTTGTTTTTGTTTTTATTAGGAAGGCTTCCATTATTTTTACTCTTTTTTTCATGTAGACGCTGCTATTATATTTGTGTTATCAACAAGTATGTTGCGAATAGGGTCAAGTAGATCTTCAGAAGTATTTAAATGAGACCTAATTGAGCTATGATCAGAAAGATGTACTGCAGGTTTTATTGTCAATCATGTTGTAGTTTGGCCTATATAATTGTTTACACATTTTGATTGATCAATAATACAATTCCTTAACGGACATTTAAATTCATAAATAATATATAATTTTGTTCTTAGAGGTGAATTATTATTTTTAACTATAAGGTAAGATGTTTTAAATTTTTTGTAATAAATAAATAATCTAATTTTTTTGCTATTGTCAACTGGTTTCGTGTATTTTTTAATAATTATATTATATAAATGCATATATACAGCCATCTATTTCTTGTTAGCAGTTAATATATTTCGACATTGAAAATGGCTAAATGTATAGCCGAAAGCGCTCGGCTAAAAAGAACAATTAGACATATTTTATGCATTTTATATTCTTAAAAGAAAACAGTTATTAAATCACATGAGAAATTGTATCAAAACTAAATCAAAGCACATTGTCCTATTCAATATATATATATATATATATATATATATATATATATATATATATATATATATATATATAAAGAGATATAGTCTTAAGATGTGCTATATTTATGGGATAAAGTGGTCGATATCAGAGATAGATTTGGAACCTTTTCGCAATTGGTTTACCGTTTCCCATCCAGAAAAATATTCTAACAATGGAAATCAGTAATAATCCGATCGAGGAAAGTAAGTTTTTCTTAACCGTTTTATGCAACGACACATCTTTTATTATAATCGGTATCACGCAAAGAAAGGTAGAAAAGCCACTAAGACTCAATGGGTTTAAAGGTTCTGGAAGAATTAAGAAGATAAACATTAATAATGAGCGCATTTTATTTCATTTTTGCAGATTAAAGTTCGATGGAAAGCATGAATCCATAAGAGGGTAAATCAAACGAAAATATCACGCTACTTAGCAAAGGCTTTAAATGTTATGAAATAAAACCATAGGATTTTTAAAAAAAATACACACATAAATATGAACTTTATTTCAATCTTTTGAACTATTTCTGCAGCCTATTTCATGTGAAACGTGTTGCTGGTGTTTGTGTTTCGCAATCTCATGACAATATATCGTGGCATACTTATGAGGATCAGCACGGCGGTTGACAATCACTAGTCGGGAGGTTCAGATGAATGATATTAATTTTCCATATCCAGAACTAAAATCTTTTCCTGTCAGCATTTTGCAATATGTCTTGTGTTTTCTTGCCAAAATAACTCGTCTGTCTGACTTTCCTTTACTACAGAATCACTGCAGTGTTTTCAGTTGATGACAACATCTCTAAGATTTAATTGTTTCATTACAATGCAATACTTAATTATAGACAAGACCTTTCATATCCCACCAAATATAGAACATTGTCTTCTCAGTGTACAATCTTGGTTTTGTTCCAGGTACAGACATTTCCTTGGTTTATAAGTATTGTCTCTTTCACTGATTATAATTAGACGAATCAACTTTTAATCTTTTGTGACGACTTTTTAAGTAATGTGTTGTGTCTTGCCCTTAACACTGGATAGATATTCACTCTTTGATTATGGTATGAGGTCATATGGAAACAACTCAGTTTTGACAATTTACCAAGTTTATAGAGGTGTGTTTAATGGTTGTATCGGTTGTAATGAACTGCTAGAGAATTTCTCATTTTAGCTGCTTTCCAGAAATACGGTCACGAATTTTTAATTTCTGATAAAAGTCAGTTATACAGATGAAAGGAATCTTCGGGTCTAAGATGCACCACCTGAAATTGGATATTGGCATTTTTTGACGCGCAAGAAATTATTTAAATAGTGCAAATACACGTGTCCCTTCAAGACGTTGGTGACCATGGATCTCCACATTTTCACCTCCTATGTAACTCATAATACTTTTTGTCTTGTTCTGCAATTCACTTAATCAAGCTTGCTAGGTACGCTATGGAAAGTTTTCGTATTTTACTCTTTCAATTCGAGATATTTTGATAATTACAAACAATATTTTTAGTGACTGAACGTTTTTGAGTAGAGGCTCAGGTATTTAATACTGCATTTATTACGTCTACTGGACTGAGTGCACATTAGATTTATTAAGTTTTCTCGAGTATGCAGGTCAGTAGAAGAAATAAAAAAATAAATGGAGCGTCTACTTAAATACGGGTATCTACTAAAAGTAATATTTGAAGTAATAAGAATATATATATATATATATATATATATATATATATATATATATATATATATATATATATATATATATATATATATATATATATATATATATATATATGGGTTTTAAATAATTAGGCTCACGCACATACATACAACAGCCACCAGCGATAATGAAAAGTAAAATAAAGAGAGCCCAGTGGTTGATTGTCATTTCTTTATATTCGTAAACAATACGCTAGATTTAGCTGTTCCATTCTGTCGAATGAAGATAGCTCAGTGGTAGAAAATTTGACTGACACCAAATCGGTTCGGTTTCAATCCTGGCTTCAGGCATTCGAATTTCTGAGCTTCTGTGAGGAGCTGTCAGTCAATTACATTATATATATATATATATATATAGAGAGAGAGAGAGAAAAAATGGAATCCAGGTAGCATTCAATATCCAGGACAGAGTAAGAATATAATATAAAAGGCTCACACGCTAATACTTCATGGTAACAATTTATTACATTTTAATCGTTAGCACGATCCAAATCATCGGACCTACAAATTCAAAAAGCTGAATTGGATCGTGATTCCGATTCCACTGTAATAAATTATAAACTTGGAATAGTGTTTGAGCCTTTCACAAACAAGCTTACATAGATCCAATTTAAAAAAAAAAAAATTGTCTGATGGTTGCAGAAGCGTGAAACTCAGGATCACAAACTCATATCCATACAACTGAATATATATATATATATGGATATTTATTACTCATTCCATCGTATGTATATATATATATATATATATATATATATATATATATATGTATATCTTAAGTAAAATATACGGAAAAAACAAACAAAAATCCTAATATGCAATTATGCTGTTTTAATGTTAATATAATGTCAAAGTCGGACGTTTCGGTCTTATAGACCATCTTCAGGATATATTCATAAAACATAATTAATATTAGACTATATTCAATTCAACATGAAAAAGACGATGGGCAGAAGAGCAAGACTAATCCAAACAGATAACTTAAGATCAGCGTTCCGTTTAAATATGATTACGTCGTCGTCACGTAAGCGATGTTGTGAAAACGTATTCCTAAAATTTGAGTATTAACATTAAAACAGCATAATTGCATATTAGGATTTTTGTTTGTTTTTTCCGTATATTTTTCTTCATACTGTATCCATATATATATATATATATATATATATATATATATATATATATATATATATATATATATATTTGTTTCTGATATAATTTTCTCTTGTTATAATTAGGCTGATGCCAAAAATCAATTGACAGTGCAGAGATCAGGATTTATGAAAAGCAAAAATGAACTGATTGATTGTTAAGATTTCCACGATTTATCAACCTTTTGCAGGTTATTTTAAGCCAGAAAATATTTTGAAAGCATTTTGGTGAGGTCAAATAATAATGATGATTTACTAACAGATGTCTTACTAATTAACCTATAGCTGGTGGAGAAAATGGGGATTAATACCTTTCCCAAGTAAATATAATGAACTCAACCGGAATTGGAACACTGCTCTCAGATTAAAAATACCGAGTAATTATTAATTACGCCACCAGAACTTCCAAGCTTACAGCACCTGGTATGACCAAGCGATCATCCATCTAGATACTGACCAGGCTCGGCATTTCTTACCTTTGTTGATCGTAGGGGGGAACGGTGTTTTAACTTGATATGGCCGTAAGCTTTTTAAAAATGAAAGAATAAAGCAATATAAGAAAGAAAGATATTAAAAACAACGCAGAAAGATATTAGAAAAGAAAGCGTGATATTAGAAATGAGGAAAAAAGAAAGGAAGGAAAAAAGAAAGAACAACATTAGAAAGAGAAAGGAATGATATTAGAAAAAAAGAAAGAAAAAAATATTAGAATAATTAAAGAGAGAAAGGAAGAGTGATATTAGAAAGAATGAAAGAAAGAAAGAAGGCTGGACAATGATAAAAATATAGCAAATCTTCAATATTCAAATTTGCAGCAGATGTAAGGTCAAAATATCTTTGCACCAATTTTGGTGCCAATTGGTTGCAGGCAAAATGAAAGACAAAGTGAAAACTTCCCCTCAACACATTTTCCCTGCTTTTATTCCTTTTTTCCCCTTTCATTCTATCACTTCTTGTCCTTTATATCTGTTTGTATTGCTATGATAGTTATTTCAACTGATATAAGGAAGCGATTTCTAACAATTGGCTTCGGTGATTTTCTCACTTTCTTAACAATCTTTTGCTTCTCCAGAAAGAAGTTTCTTCTGCTAGCCTCCTAGATAGACATTTTTTTCCAGGAATCAAAGAAGCCTGATTGCGCGATTAATTCTCAAAGAAAATCTTGCAAAATCACCAACTATTCTTTCTTCGTGTATCAGGGAAGAATTCAAAGAAATTCTAACTTTCCAAAGATGCAGAACACATGTTAGAGTCGTCATCAATATTTTTTAGCAGTGAAATTAATTATTCATTTATTCGGACTGATATCCTCGTCTCTGTGTTTGTTAACAACGTTTCAGGTATTGTGCACTTCACTTCTTCAGATCGCTTTTGATCCCTTTCAGGGAAATTCGAACGGAAACATTTTTTAAGCTATGAGGGATAGAGTTTTCTCCTTCTGCACACATCATGGCTCAGGATATATCTTATCGTGTTCCATTTTTAGTACAGTTCAGTTATTTCTCGTACTATTTCCAGGGTCTAAGGCAGCACTACCGAACCTAGGGATCGAACCCAATGCTATGACATTAAATTACCGAACCAATGTAGTAAAAAAAAGAAACAAAAAAAGAAACAAATAAATTTAAAGAAAAGAAAACAAAGGAAAAGAAAAAAAAACGAGATGATATCCCCTGACATGGGAAGCGAAAAAAAACAAAACAATTCACTTACGTAGATTAAGTAAAGGGGTCAGTTCGAAATTTCCAGATTAGCCGAATCGAGAAATATCTGTAGAAGGTCGTAGGGCGCAACTGCCGAAATGTAGTGATAATAATAACATTTGAACTTAACTTTTTAGGTACATTCTGTTTAATAAAACTGTTAATGATCTAGGCGGGTAGACATTAATTTCACTGTTTAAAAAACAATGATATCTCAGACTCGTGCATCTACTAAATATAACGTTTATATTTATATGATGATTTTCTAAACGTAGATTAGATTTGGCACAAAGCCGAAATTACGGATCACCCACTACTCAGGCGTAAATAATCTTGTAAGATAGGCTTGCTAACCATTACACTACATGGATATTTGCCGGTGCTTCTGGTTTTACAATTTATATATGTGTGGATGTGTGCTGCAGTGTAATGAATATCGGCTCGGAATTAGAAATCGGGGAGCCGAGTTCGAATTCCAGTCTAGCTCTTTAGATTTACTTACGTGCAAATAACTTTTCCCACCCAGCTTTGGTTGATTAGCAATACAGACTCTGTTCTATAATTGGCAGCCAGTCTACTGCAGAAAGAATTACAACCTACTGCGGGAAAATCTATGCCTTGGGACAGCATGGAAGAGGAGGCTCATAAAATTATTATGCGAGTAAAATCTCTTCTTGATTCGAAGAAAGGGTTTTCAAGATATGCATGTATCTATGTATTCGACGATTAGTTTACCTAAGAGGTAAATATATTCTTTACCATATTCGCCAGAAAGATTTTATCTCAAATGATCCTACTACCTCCGGATCTCTGACTGATACTACTGGAATGGAATGGAAAAACTATGAATAACAATTTTATAAAATCTTATACAACCAGCATGAGGCGATGGACTTCAAAAACATTTTCATAAGTGAACAGCTCATAAACTGTTGTTCATGATGACGGTCGTCTTTGAGTATAGAATCCAGAGTTTAGCAGTGAATATTTCGAAGACAGTATGGAAGCGTAGTTCAGGTTAGCAGTGGATATCCCGGGAAAGTAGCAGAGCGTAGTTCTTCCTTCTGTTCCTCTTCGCCTGACAAGCTGGCACTGGATATTCGGATAGAGTAAACAAAATGGCCGCCTTTATACACGACGGATTGAATATTCTACGTCTTCTGATTGGTTAACCCTTCTTTTGGTGGACTATAAAATTAATCAAGTCATTTGGACTGGCTCACTAGTACATAATATATACAAAAAAAAAACTGCAACAGCAACACCCACTCATCTCCAGTTAATTTTGCGGCCTGTAATCCAGAAGCAGTTAAAAATATTGAGTATTTCTGTGAGTAAAAGTAGTGAGGTTGTATTACTTACAATAGTGATTTCGATCCTCACCGAATGCCGCATCTAAGCTAAGCGTAAAAAATCACTACCAGCTTGCTAGGTCTATCGTCTAGCTTACAGCACCTGATATTCCCCAGCGATCACCCATTTGAGCACCGAGCGGGATCAATGTCGTTTAATTTCGGTGATCAGACGAGGATCGATGTTTCAGCATCATATGGCAGTAATCTGAGAGTTGCATATTTATTACACATCAAATCCGGGAAGATAAAACAGTCCCTGAGGACTTGTTTTAAAGTCCCCAGGGACTGTTTTATGCCAACATTGTGTCGATCTTCAAAAAGAAAACCACTTACTCTGCGGAAACTATCGTGGCATCACCCTTCTAAGCATTGCTGGCAAGATCTTTGCGCAAATACATCTGAATCAACTCGTGGCAGAAGTGACCTTTCCAGAATCCTAATGTGATTTCTGTCATCAGCTTCAAGAGAAGGGTCGTGAGAAAACCAATGAATTGTCTATATTTCTGAGATAAGGTATTGTAATTATTTACATTATTCACATTGTTCGGACTGTTGTCATCATCTTTGTTGTCATATTCACGACGCTTCGACTGTTGACGCCGCGGCCTTCTTCAGGTGATTGGAATTTCGAACCGAACCCCTTATTTTGTCCATTGAGGTAGATTTTTCTAGTTCTACGTGCCATGCCTCTTCCGGATGTCTCCGTTCAACTCAACTGTTCAAGTTTTCCTTTACCACCGCCGTAGGCAGTTATTGAACTCACAAATCTTTGGGCCAAGTCACTGGATCCAACCAATGCTTTTATCCAGTGGGCCATGTACCCTCGGGGAGATCCGAAACGCCGCGAACATGACAATAAAGATGAGAACAACAGTAATATAAATAACGTAAATAAAACAACTGAGGTTTATTTTCTGGTATCCCCAGAAGCCGTCGACAAAGTCCCAAGACCAGCAATGTGGCCCACTGTTACCCGCTTTGGCTGTCCTGATCTCTTCATGTCACTGAACCGTATTCTCCACTATGGAATAGAAGACCGGGTGAACCATGGAGTTGTTCCCTCGTCTCCAATCGCCCGTGGCTTTCACGTTGAATAAATTTGTTTTCGCTTGCATTTTTCGTGATATCTTTCTCTTAAATAGAGAACACTTTGAAACTTTTATTTACATAACGTCTTTTCAGCTGTCGGTTTTTCCGTTTATTCAAACTGATTGCACTGAACTAAATTTGGTAAAAGTGTTGAATAAAAAAATTAAAATCTTGTTTCAGAATTTGCAACGAAAGTGATTAGTGAATCTGTGAAAGGTGAAAGAAAATTGTCGTACAGGTGAGTTTAACATTTTGCGCGGGTGGTTCCTTGCCTGGTTAACAAGACTCATACCAGTTCAATAGGGCAAGTGTAAAGAAAATGAACACAAACTCTTTTTTCAATTCCTGTCCGTATTTCCAATAATGCATCGAACCTTGCATAACTTACAGGGCGAGAGGAATGGACAATCAAATTCCAAACAAACCAAACATCAACCGATTTTATAATATTGTATTCGGCTTTGTGAATAAATTTAGCTATCATTAGAAATTAAAAAAAATATGCATAAAAATGAATCATTCAATCAATCTAGCAATCATTTTGTTTTATCTGTTTGTTCATATATATATATATATATATATATATATATATATATATATATATATATATATAAAAGAAAGAGGTTGTAGTGGTTCCAACGAGGGAAAAGTATGTATATTAAATAGAAGAGAAGAGAGGTGCCGTAATCGTTTTTGGTTGTAATGTGGATTCCTTTAGAAAAAATATTATGCTTTGTTTTCCATAATTTTACTACACGTGTTTCTGGTCTCGCGACCGTCTTCAGGTAAAAGCGGAGATTTCCACATATTATTAAAAAAAATAATTAATTTTTTCCTTATGTTTTTCAATGTTAAATATTCTTGATATGAGACATTTCCTGTTTTTGTGGTAGTAATCCGAATTTCTTTCTTGAATTGGCAATGAAGAGTTCTGCGCGAAGGGTCATAAAACAATTAAGGCTGGTCCAAGCGAAATGATGAATTACTTATCGCCATTTTATCTTTTAATGTTCTACTGACCCCTATGTGTTCTTGGATCTGTTTCCATTTTCGTGTGTTTCTGTCAGCATGCGTGTATATATGCGTGTGTATATTCCCCCCCATAATATACTGTCTTACTACAAGCAATTAGTAAACTCTTTTGTACATATACACGCATACACATACATGTGTATATTTTTTTCTAAATAAATCCACATTACAACCAACAGCGTTTGCGGCACTTCTCTTCTCTTCTTTTTAATATATATATATATATATATATATATATATATATATATATATATATATATATATATATATATATATATAATTGGACATACACGCGCACATACAGATAAATGAAAATTTAAAGAAATAGATTAAGTCCAACAATTATTTAATATATTTTCTGTTTGTACATTATTTTTATACATAGAATTTATTTTATAAATATCTGCTCATGGCGTATCCAAATGTAAACAAATGACGTCACACATTATGAAATGGACAAAATCCGACAATTATTTTATGACAATTTTTTTATTTCGCGGACATTCAGGCCGATAAATGTTGTTTAATGTACGCACATATATATATATATATATATATATATATATATATATATATATATATATATATATATATATATATATATATATACATATATATATATATATATATATATATATATATATATATATATATATATATATATATACATATACAGATATGAATGTACGTGAGAGAATCATGGAAGATTGTATTTTAAAGAGTAAAATCGACCTTGCTAACCGAACGCTCCTCTGTGGCCAAATCGATTGAAGGAACGTCAGGCTATATGACGGTTCCGTATAGGATGCAGGTGAAATTCAATAGTCACTAGAATAATTTGAAAAATAAAATAAAATAAATGTTACCCATAAATAGTCGAGCTAAAAGACAAATCACCTGACCATCGGTTATGCGTGAAACAGACTGTCGTCGTTCGTTTTTACCTCCGTGTCCACTTATATATGTGTGTGTGTTGATGTGTGTGTGTGTGTGCAAATGTGTAAGTGATGGATTTTTACCAATTAAGTGACGATGATAGTGGCCATTCTCTTTATTGATTCCTTAATTGATCATCTTATTTCGACATCCTTTGATTTTAGATAATATTATTTTATAGGTCGCGAACAAAAACCTCACAGGAAACCTAGATGCTTTCATACTGATGATGTGAGCCCCTCAAACAATAACAATGACCCGAATTCTAATTTATTATCAGCACGTTTGTCTACACAGCAGTATTCAGCTTATTATTCATTTCACAGTAGCTTCTTACAACAAAGGAACTTGAAAATTAGTTCATTAGCAAATTACTTAATATTATGGCGTTTCGGATTTTGCAAATCGTTCAGTGGTTATCAGCATGAAACAAGAATTTGCGAACCGAGTTACATTCACTTTCAAACAAATACCCCTTGGAAAGATAAATCTCCATCGATTCCTCCACCAACTATGAGTCAAATAGTAGAATAGAGTGGGATCTTTAAGCTTGGTTGGACGCTCTACTCTTGTATCAAACTAATCATTATAAGATTTTATCAAGTTTTTGGAGATGAGGAATAATCATTATTATAAGTTTTGCTATTCGTATCAAAATGCTCATCTAAGTTGTTATGCTTCCAATGTCTTGACTGTTGTAAACTCTGGCCTTCTTTAAGGGTCTTTTTTTTTTCCATAATGAATTTTCCATTTTACAGGGATAGGTCAGATGACTTAATACTGCTCAGTTTAATCCATCTTTGAGCAGTTTCTTTCTTTATGATGTAATTTTAGTATGTGATTTTCAGTACGACCCAACTGAAAGAGCTGTATAATAATAATAATAATAATAATAATAATAATAATAATAATAATAATAATAATATTTTAAGAAGAGCGTGATCTAACAAACGAAAAAGAAAAGACACAATGTTTAACAATGATCAACAATATTTCGACAGTATTTCTCAAGACAAGCGATATTTGTACAAAGATAATTTTTTGTAGATTTTTCATATTTGTATACACCTTTTAAAAATAACTTGAAGAAGACAGACATATTGTCGAAATATGGTTGAGTATTTCAAATAATGCGTCTTTGTCTTTTCTTAAATTTCGCTTTTTGAAAACGTGTTGAAAAATATAGGAAGACTTACGTCAATCATTTTGGTTTTTAATAATAATAATAATAAAAATAATAATAATAATAATATTAATATTAATAATGATAATAATAATAATAAAAATAATAATAATAATAATATTAATAATAATAATAATAATAATAATAATAATAATAATAATAATAATAATAATAAGAAGAAGAAGAAGAAGAAGAAGAAGAAGAAGAAATTACGTTGATTTCTGTCTTTGCATTGAATACACTTACGTATTTTCCTCTTCGGTTGTATGACATATCATCTGTTTGCATATTCTGAAGCAAAAAAATATGCTTCTTGAAGTCCCTGATTGAGACTTGGAAGCAACACGTGCTACACAAAGCAAAGACAAAACAAAACAGACATAATACAGACAGAAGAACTAAAGCTCATCTTGCAGACGTTATGATCAATGACAGCAAGAAGAGAATGTGTTTTCTTATTGACATAGCAGTCCCAGCAGATTGTAATGGATTTTTGAAGATCTTCAAAAAGTATCAAAATACAAGCATCTTGAAGTTGAAATTTAAAAAATGTGGCACATAACAACATCAATAATCCCAATTGTAGTTGAAGCTCTCGGATTGACTGGAAAAGGGTGTGATAACCTTATTGAAGATATTCCCGGTAGCCCATGCCATAAAGAAATACACACAATTCGCAAATCCTACAGAGCAAAGGCAAAACGCAATAATAATAATAATAATAATAATAATAATAATAGCAAACATCAATATTTTCACTGTTGAATTGCTGAAAGTAGTTCATTACATCAACCAGACGTATTTGAATTTCAGCTGGTTTCACTTACTATGTTACATCGGTGCAGCTACCGACATCAATTGAGGCCCGGTTCTGCACTTGATGGCTATGAGGATATCTTTTAGATCAACTCCCTGAATGAATAATTCAACCGTAATGGAGATCATCGAATCAATGCAAACGATCCTTTCCTTAGCTGCATAGTATGCGCTTCACATATAACTACACCGCCCCTCCTCGAAGTGCCTAGTTACTTTGGTGTGCTGATGGGATAACGAATACAACGATTACATTGGTATCGTTCAAAGATTACTTACTGTTAAATTGACACCGAATTCGATTCAGAGATTTTCCTGGTATGAATCACACTTCGCTCCACCGAAATGGTTGAAATGTTCAATTGGCAAATCTTTTAAATCTCACAGAATTCGGAAAGATTTACTGAAGTTTTTCTCTTAGCATGTCACAGTTGTTTCTTTCCATTCACTGTAAAGAATGACGATTGCATCTCCGTCAGTATCATGAATTTCTAAATTAGTTTTACTCCCTAAATATTAATGAGTTTCTTTCCCTACAAATTATGACAAATGACACCATACATTAGCTGGCAGTCGTAAGATGTTATATCTCAAAAGAAACTGTTTCAATAAACCGGTTTATATTCAGGTTTCAGGTGCTTTGGATTTCATTAGACAATAGTTCTCATTCCAAGAATTAAACTTTTCAAAGAAATCAAATGCAACCAAAAACAAGATTAGATTTACTGCATTCGAAAGGAAGAGATTTTATAAGTATAAGACATTGCAAACATGTTTTTATACATTCATATTATTACGTAATTGGATAATAACATGGAAATATTTTGTGTAACGCTTTTCAAAGAACTTCATCGGATTGACGTAATGTTATTAGAAATGGAATTATATCCGTGTAGGGGCTGCAGATCTGAAAGTAAACGCCGTTTATAATGATTTACCGAGGGGGGAATCGCTATGGGAAAGGTAAATTTTAAATAAATTTTATATTGTATCAGACATTGCTGAAGTAAACATGTTTATATCATCGGCTTTATCTCGTAAACAAGAATTTAATTTCTTCTTTTTCTGATTGCTTCCTTTATGATGATGGCGTTGATCACTAAATTTGCAGCTAACGTGCACGTTCAGGACTACAAGCTTCAATTTGACCAAAATCTGTTCCCGTCACCATTTTTCCTGTCGCCATTTAATTTGCAAGTGTTGGTTGGAGTTTAAAGAAAATCAGGGTAAAAGAATGTGCCAATGGCATGGATTTGTTTAAGGTGAACCTTCACTTACCAGGAAGTGACCCTTGATTTCTTGACCTTCCTCTGTGGCAAATATAGAATGTATTGAAACTGCAACAGACTGCTGCTGACTCTGTTATAATTTGCAGTGGTGCCTTCCGTAGCCTTTAAGTCTTAAAATTTTTAATCAAAAAAGTTTTTTGTCTGACGTGTCTAGATACACAGCCTAAACGACTTGATTTTCTTTCTCTAAAATCCTGCACTCATTTCACAATTCCTTCAATAAGAACATTATACCAGTCACATGAATTTTAAAGTTATTCAATTATATAATATTTTACTAATATAGAAACTTTTTGTCTTAATTTCTTGGGTGAAGAGCTTTCATTATTTACACTATTCATATTCGGACTATTGTTCTTATCTTTTTTGTATTTATCCCAACGTTTCAGCCGTTTTACTCTCCGGCCTTCCGTAAGTGCATTTGGATACATATTGGGAATACAGGGACAATTGAGTAACATACAGGCAGTTCCAAACTGAATTAGTCACCCGTTTCTACTCAGTTCAAGTACACATTGCAAACAAGAGATTGAAATGACTATCTCACCAAATTCACAAACCGACGTTTTTACCCACTTGGCCTACGGGACAATAGCCTAGTTGGTAAAAGCGTTCGTCTGTGAATTAATAAATAAGACAAAATAAGAAGCAATGAATATAAGATAACTCGAGATATGTGCAGTGGAACGACAACACATCCCCTCACCACCATAGATTAAATAAAGGTACTCCTGCAGATTACCCAAATCGATATTTACCTGAGTAAGACCGGAGGGCACACACGTTTTTATAAACACAACGAAAATTATGATAATACTCCGAATGTAAATAGTGTAAATAATGATATATAGAAATTTAGATATTATATTCCTCCTTAAATTCATATTTGTTTATTTTATTGGATATAACCATATAAAAATTTATATCATTTTTCTCTTAATATTAACTTATTATATGTGTCGTCCGATTGTGGGATTGATTTGTTTGTTTAACTACCCATCGACTCTTTTAGAGGTCATTTAATGCCGAAATTTAATTTTGGGTGAGCTTTGATGTAATAGAAATATGTTATTCTGCTTTCACAATTGAATACATGGTAGATGATACTCAGATTTTATGAATGTTCATATTTGTGTGAACATGATTAATAGAGGGGTTGATATGTGTGTTTTATGTTGTAGTTTTGTTGAACTTATATTTTGGAATATAGTTTGATTTCTTTGAGTAATTGTCGGATATTATATGGATTAATGTTAACCAAACAACAAATTATTCTTTCATGGGTTCTTTTATCTTGGTTGTTTAATGATTTTGTTTAGTGGCATATCAACATCTCTATGGGTTATTTCATGTCGAAATCTAAATATTTCGAACACAATTTTATGGCTTAAACTAAATATATTTTGAATGTAACAGCATGCTTTCGACTAAAATAAAATAAAAATAAAATAAAATAAAATAAAATAAAATAAAATAAAAATAAAATAAAATAAAATAAAATAAAATAAAAATAAAATAAAATAAAATAAAAATAAAATAAAATAAAATAAAATAAAAATAAAATAAAATAAAATAAAATAAAAATAAAATAAAATAAAAATAAAATAAAATAAAATAAAATAAAATAAAAATAAAATAAAATAAAATAAAATAAAAATAAAATAAAATAAAATAAAATAAAATAAAAATAAAATAAAATAAAAATAAAATAAAATAAAATAAAAATAAAATAAAATAAAAATAAAATAAAAATAAAATAAAATAAAATAAAATAAAATAAAAATAAAATAAAATAAAATAAAAATAAAATAAAATAAAATAAAATAAAATAAAATAAAAATAAAATAAAATAAAAATAAAATAAAATAAAATAAAAATAAAATAAAATAAAATAAAATAAAAATAAAATAAAATAAAATAAAAAAATATACTGTGGGTCATTTTGCTAAAAGATATATTATTAGTAATAATAAATTACATTGCTGGTCATTTGGCTTTAAAAAAGTATTGTTGGTAATTTTACTATATTAAAATTTATTGCTGGTATTTTCACTATAAAAATGTATTTCTATATTTTCACAGTGTTTTTTTTTTCGTTAGCGGGGGTCACTATTTGCCCATAGCTGAAACCCTAACAGGTGCTACCTACTGAGTTAGGGTGGACCTGGGGACAACAGCAATTAACAGGTGTTACCACAGTCCTCCAAACCGTCAATATCCTATCAGAATCCTTGAGGTCAGATGTAGTTTATCGTCATACCCACGACTAGTCTCGTTCGACGCCAGATACTTATTTATGTCGAGGTGGTTAATCTGCCTATTGCTCACATCGAAAATGCATTTCAAGAAACTTCCATAAAATTTTGTTTTATGACACCCTATGCCATCAAAGGAAAACTGCAGTTTATCCTTGCGAAGGTAATAAAGGAAAGCAGGAAGAAAGGAGAAACTATCAATTATCAAAAAACAGAATGTATGTTTGTCGGTAAGCGGAACAGGCCAAGATGCGAGCTACATCTTGGAAATATCAAAATCGATCGTGTAAAGAAATGTAACTATATGGGAAGTGTTTTTACAGACGAAGAAATATGTGGCACCGAAAACCGAAGACATATTGAAAGATCGAAAATGTCTTGCAAAAGCTAAACAATGTATCAAGAAACGGGAAAGTTTCGTTAGAAACAAAGAAAAAAGTGCTGAAATGTGTAACACTTATCCTTCTATGTGACAATTAATGTTGGACAATTTCCTTACAAAATCAAAAGGCAACAGAGAATTTGGTTCTACAGAAGGATGCTGAGAATACCATAGACTGAGAAAGCTAACAACGAGGAAATTTTAAGGTAAATGAAAATAAAAACCCACTTAGTATCAAAGAGATATTTGACATTTTTAGCAGACATAATGAAAAGACGGTTTGGAGAATTTGACACTGAAGTCAAGGGTGGACAAAAAGAAACAGCACAAAGCTTGTGTTAATGGATGACAGATCTGAAAGTGAGAAAGACAGAAAAGAATAAAATATTGTTAAGATCTAAAAAGGATCGAGCCATCATGGCCTAACGGGATTTCTCACGCCCTGAACGGACACTGCGACTAAAAGATGGAGTCATTCAGTACCATATTTTAATGTCTAATGGTATCACTTGATAAAGCTTTGGAATATAAAACGCATTTCAAGAAAGGTCCACTTAAGTTTGTTTTATATGACCCTTTATTATCAGATTTATTTTATCATACATTGAGTTATTATCCTCTGACTTTGAGGAGCCACCATACCTGGTTTTTTCAATTGGGCCAAAACTTAAAAATTGATTGAGGATTGTGTAACTTCATAAGCAATTAAACTGATTCATCATCAACTCTCGAGTTAAGCGGATGACATTTATAAATGTAAGATTATAATATCACCAAATTAATTATTTTCCCAAGATTTATGTCTTCTCTTTTACAATATACGAGTTGATGGAGCACGTCGAAGTGGTGTAATGTTTATCAAGCTTGTCTCGCTAGAACAATTACGACTGAGTAGTAAGTTCGTCCTCACTAGGTGCCCCTATTTCAGCCTTGTGTCACATTTAACCTCCATGTAAAATCAATGGCACACCATAATGTAGTGTAATGTTTAGCAAGCTTGTCTCGCTAGAACAATTACGACTGAGTAGTAAGTTCGTCCTCACTGGGTGAGGCTATTTCGACTTTGTGCCACATTTAAGCTCCACGTGTAATATCACTTGGGCACCTCGAGGTGGTGTAATGTTTAGCAAGCTTGTCTCACTAGAACAGTTACGACTGAGTAGTGATTTCGATCCTCACTAGGTGCCTCCTATTTTCGGCCTTGTGCCTCACTTGGAAAATTACTATACGAGTTGATCTTCCATAAAGACAACTGAACGGTTGTTAGATAGGAAGTTAGATGATCATAAAAGTGTCATAATTATCCGCTAGTAGCACTACAGAGCTTTTTATTATGACTTGTCCTCCTAGGAAATGTTTTAACAGAGACAGAAAATGTGACATCGAAATCCGACGGTGCATAGGAATTGTATAAAGATGCCTTCCAAAAGCAAAGCAAAGTATTAGGAAAATATCTAAAAATTTCTTCATTAGAAACAAATAAAATTGTGTTGAAAATTGACGAGCTAGAAACTTTTATATATGACAGTGAAGGCTGGACAATTTCATCACAGATGCAGAGGAAACTTAAGACGATAAAAATCTGGTTCTACAGAAGGATGCTGAGAATGCCATAGAGAGAACGCTTGAATAACGAGGAGGCTTTAAAGAAAATGCCAACAAAAAGGACGTTTATACTTAGAATCAAAAAGAGACGGTTGAAATTTCTAACGAGGAAAGAGGCTTTAGACGATTGAACACTCAAAGAACATATTGAAGCAAGAACAGATATTAGAAGGGAGAGTATAAAAAACAAATATTACTCAAATTTATTAGGAATTATTACTTGTCTTCGTTTTTACTATTATTAAATAATAAGTTCGTTCATACACAGATTTAGACTAATTAAACGATTATACATCTACAAGTTAAACTCCAATTTTTGAGCCAGGTAATTCATCTAAAAAAAAAAACATATCGTGGTAACAACCTATTGGATTAAACCGTTGGTTCGTGAATTTAGTGATAGTCATTGTGAAGAAGTGTAATCTTCACCAAGACCCATCAATCTCAACGCGATCAAAATTATTTTTATCTCTTGATCTAAGAAAGCTCTACGCTACTGAGACTTTAGATATTTCTGAACGCGTTTGGCGCCAGGAATGATACAAATATAAATCTCCAACGATCCAACGAGCCTATTTAAGGCCATCACTCAAGTTTTCAGATTAAGATTTTGGCTTTGTAGCATTTTACGGTGTTAGCCGAAACTATATCGCAGCTTATTCTATGTTCAGTTTCCTTATCGTCTGTACTAAATTTGTTATAATTTATCCATAAATGGAAGTATTTGAATTGCTTAGTATTTACTGGATCCACATCCAGATTTTTTATGATAGATTCACAGTTCATTCCATCGCTGCTTTCATTTGAATCCCAGGTCATGGTTTGTGTTTGCGTAAAAGGTTTTTCTTGAGTCCCATTTCTTAGAACACTTGGTTGAGAATGTTGACTTTCTGTTCAAGGTCATTTTTAACACACGGTATTTCTGTCATTATTTTACGATACTTTCGAAGGTATTTAGAACCCGTTGGGGAAGATTACACTTCTTTGCACCTTGTTGACTGGTGCTACAGAAGCAGCAACTGCTAAAATGGATAATACATGTAACCCGAAGAGAATAATATAATCATGATGTCGGCAATCGTCTCTACTTCAAAGAAATCTTTAGGAAATTTTTTCGATGTCTTTTTAATATAAAAAGACAGAGTTCAAAAAGATTGCCTGAAATATAATTGATATGAAAAAGTTCGTTTATACATATAGAATCAACTCCTGTTTAACTTGTAATAAATATTTTTAAATCTGTAAACTTTATATGCCTCCAAAAAGAAATTACTCTCATTTACCCACCATATAGAAACCTCCCTGCCTCCTTTCAGTATTGCTGATGCTTAACTCTACGAGAACCTTTCTCTGCACCTTCTTCGTTTCACTTTCTCCACTGACCTATGGTAGAACAACTACATTGAATCAATAGCTACATCTACCGCAAGGAAAGTTAGTTATCCGTGTTGTGCTAGAAGTTTTTTTCACATCTGAATCTATCCTTCAAATCTGCAGATCTATAATTCATCTTTGCATTGAATACTGTTGCCATATCTGGTCTGGTACCCCCGCTGTTCATCTCTACGTTCCCTACAAAAGACGGATATGCAGTGTGATAAGTTCTGACCTGGCATCTAGACCCCAGTCACTTTCTCACAGACGTGATGTAACTTCCCCCTGTCTTTTCTACAAATATTTTCACGGCAACTGCCCTGATGAGCTATTTTTACTGGTACCCCAACTGTACGAATTTAAGCGTGCTGCTAGGTTAGCGTCTCGACCCACCCTTTTACAGTCGAAATAGTTAAATATAACCGGCTCTTCTACTCAAACAGCTTCTCTCACACTTCCCGACAGTGGAACTCCCTTCATCTTACTTGCTTTCCTGATAGCTATACTCTTCAAATATTCAAATGTAATGTCAATCGACATCTTCTGATTCCTTGAGTTTGTTCCCCCGTCCTTCTCTTTATACTTTCATCATTGTCGTTTTACCTGTTTCTGTATTCTTCTTGCTTTTAGTTTAATATTCTTGAATAAGGTTATAAATTGAAGTCTCGTCCAAAGTTTTCCCTAAATACGATCTTAAATTTCGAGTCTCATAGATAAATGTGATGAAGTGAAAATCACGAGCTTGACATCTGATTGATAATTTTGAAATTCTGGTAATGTGTTTTGTTTGGGCCATGATTAAATAAATGTCGATGTAAATGGCAGAGATTCCTAAAAGCATCATCTCATATCTATCCAACATCTAAAGTATGAATGGAAAACAAACCTGCCAGATGTTCTCAAGATAGATTCACCAATTTGGAAGAAGAATAGCAAAAATAATTATAAAATAAAGCAACGAACACATTTTAGAGAATCTCGCCCGAGTAAGACGTTCATGCTGTTTGCCAAATCACCTGAATTTCGAAAGCTTCTTCAAATTAATGCCATTTTCTTCAAACTGCTGTTCGATCTATTTTCCTCCACGTATTCCTAAGTAGGACAAGAGGATCTAACAATCATCATTATAATCAACATTTTTGATGCTGTTATAGAACATCGATAAGCATTTCGACACTATGAAATATTGGCTAAACTATAAGATCAAAATGTGTAATCCTGATGTGTATGATGTAGTTCTGCATATTTTTCTTTTTTTTATCCATTTTTTTTTATAGTAAAATCATTATAATTATCAGATTTGATTTCTCCCACTAAGCAAAAGAAATCAGTAGACGGAGACAATAAGTATAATTAATAAGTGATGAAACACGGTTTTTAATATTAATGCTTTGTTTTTTCACATAATTTAGTTTTGTATCAGTTATTTTGTCATAATTTACAAAGCAGTATTTTAAAGAATAATCTCATAGAAATTCAAATATATTTAAAACTTTCAAGAATAATACTTATTGCTTATTTACTATTTTTAATACTAAAGTTTACCTAATAAAATTTCTCATCAGTCATTCATAGTATCGATTCGCCAATCGAATTTGAGTAGACGCTACGTTCATTTAATAAACAGTATATTTATTTATTTTACGTCTAAAGGCCGTGATATTCAAAGAAGATTAGAGAGAAAAAAACCGCTCTCCTGCGTGACTTAAACCTGGGTTCTCCCCCATATAAACATGGGAAACATACTGATTCAGGTCTGTAGACGAAATTCAATAACTATACTGTTTAATAAATAAACGGAACGTCTACCTAATACAAGTATCCACTAAAATAACGTTTGTGTCATAATATATATATATATATATATATATATATATATATATATATATATATATATATATATATATATATATATATATATATATATATATCAGTGTGTGTGTGCGTGCGTGTGCGGAAAATCCAGTTGAGCTCTCTCGAGAAAAGGGTTATTTATTTAAAACAGCTGCTCATGTCGCTATTAACGCAATGCACTTCATCCGAATTGAATTGAGCTCTCCGAGCCACTGACGTATTTCACATAGAAAACGTTAAAACATCCCTTTCTCTCTGCCGTGTGACGAGAGCCTAGAATCTCTGACTGATACCAAATCGGTCGATTTTCGATCCCGGCCTGAAGCAATCGGGCGTCTGAAGAGCTGTGATAAAGCGAAACAGCCTGTCTTTGGATGACAGTATATATATATATAGTATTCATGCAAAAAGAATAAATCAGTAAATGTAATTAATGGCAATTCACTTCGCTAACAGATTTAATAAAGTATTAACCTACTAACCACTTGTTGAATGACCCGATCCTTGTTTTTAAATATTGTAAAATGGATTTGATATGTAGTACTTTTGACAATTCATATTATTATCTTTAGACATGGATATTACTTTTCCTTTTCAGGTAAATTCAGGTAACTTCCGAGACCTAAATAAATGTAATACAGGTTGAAAGATGTTTTTTAACAGTGTGTTATTAACAGTTACAATATTTTACACCCTGCAGTATCGCAACATTAGAGTTGTATTGTAAAAATTTTAAAAGAGAACTATTTTTTTAAATATAGTAATATGCCAATTTCACGAAGTTTTTAGTTCTATTTGTTTTATCAGTTCTTGTGGCATGTACAAAATGGTCCAATAATTAGAGCAATATCCCAATAGATTTCTTGAAATTTTGCTCTGCAAATCGGTTCTTTTAAATCTATTAAATGGCGCAGTATAATTAATATTACAAAAAAGTAGTCATACAACGAATAAATCAATAAAATTAATGTAATTGATTCGATAAAGTCTCACCACTTCTTGTCATTGGAAAACGTGTGGCATACTGTGTAGTTCCCATAGATATTAGCATCAGTCAGCCAGAAAATGTTCTCCGTGCTGATTAAATGAAAACAGTTTCGTTTTGGAGGCCTTAAAATTTTCAAGCCTTTTCTTGACCCAGTTAACAACTTCTTGAAGGTCTTTTTCGAGAGCATTTACCTCGTTCATTCGTGCTACTATCGTAGATCTGCTAAGGAAACCTTAAGACCTTGCAGCAAAGACATCTTATTTATTTGAATGTCTTCTTTATTTCGTGTTTATAAGTCATTAAAAAAACTAAAAAAAAACAACAGTACCTTTGTTTAAAACGTAATTATCGTTGTCTATCTCTAAACACATGGATGAATGCCAGGCAATCATATAATGGCAGGGGTTGAAAATATTCTCAAAAAGAAAATAACATTAAACATTAAATAAAGCAGACGATATTGTAATGTCTATGACGATGTGTTAGATTTTTGTTTCATAGAAAATCACTCAACGCTCTTAATGACCCAATAATGGACAGTCAGTGCAAGTAATGTCAGAAAATTCCAAAAGATTTTCACTACGACGGCTGCAGACACTGATATTAGGTATTATCGAATATAGAAGAGACTAAATACAGTGCTATTCATTGTATTCCCATCAGTAAGAAGACATATTGACACTAAGGATCATACGAATAAAAAGAGAGAAAAAAGACGTTAACCTGATCAGATAAAAGGTCAAATATACTAGCAAAATCTAAATTATAAGGACACCGATTTTTGTTTGTAGGTGTGTTTAGTTGTCTGTTGCTGTAAGGTAATGAGAAGTTTACACAAAAATCTCCTGAGCCGACCAAGTATAGAAATGAATACAATATAGGAAACAGTAATAAGTAGTGTCATAAAAAAAGCGATTGTAACAATAAAAATTGCCATATGAGCTCTGGTAAAAAAAGAAAACATGCAATGATAACAGCAAAAATTGCAATATGAGCACTCCTAAAAAAAGGGATCCTGAAGAAATTAGGTTTATAATAACCAGAAATTCATACACAGATGTCCTTAAAGACACATGGCACAGTAGATAAAGGCGTTGGTTAGATCCAGTGAGAGGATATCTGGTTAAGGTGGTGGAGAATTTGAGAAGGAAATCAACATGAGATTCTGACAACCATTAGACATGGCACGTGGAACTAGAATAGTCTATCCCAGTGAGTGAAATAAAGGGTTCATTTCAACCAAACTGAAGAATGCCGGAACGTAAAACAGCCGAAACGTTGTGATAAACATGGCAACAAAGATGAGGACAATAGTCCGAATAATGAAAAGGTTACATTATAGCGACATCAGGGTTAAAGAAGTAATGTCTAATTCTCAAACTACACGAAGGAAATTACTTTTGGGTCAATTTGCAACGTGAAATTTCAAGTTCTGCTCGCGTTTTGGCACTTACTCTTTTTTAGTTTATTGTGATTTTCTTTGCGTTGCTTGGAAGTGGCACAAGGAAGCACCCCATGGATTTATAAATATGTATGGTTGATTCTGGAGAGAAAAGTTTATTAGCACGACAGAGGAAACCAACATTCCTAGTCATAAGCGTAAATACAAAGGTTTTACACACTACGTAGGAACAACGAAGTGAGCAAATAACAAGAAATTATTGTCATTATTTGAGATCAGGATTCATGTTTGGGTAGAAGATAGAAGATAGAATAGGAAAATTCAGGAAGTGCAAATTTGGATCGCCCAATCAACCCGGAAGAATGTGTCTATTGACTCAAATCAAATTAAAAAGTAATAAAATTAAACCTGCTTTGGAAAATACCGAAGAGGTTTATGAACAGGGCGAAACCCAGGAAGAGCAACAGATTAATTACCTAACAATCAATAAAACCCAAACACCGAATGTGCGAGCAATCTTCTTAGAAAAAGATCGTAGAGGAGATATGAGCGACCCTGATGGAGTCATCCGCCGTTAATCAGATCTGTTTTCTGCCTCAAGAAACAGCGTCGGAGTGTCTATTCTTTGAAGCTGGCTCCGCCTACATCTAGTCCCATTCAAGGTACCTTAAAGGACCATCTTGGATAGTGTAATGCGGCGTATGACATGTCTAAGCAATAAAATCACTTAGGAGCCTGCCAATTGTGTTATTTGGCCTTGTCTTGTATTCCTTCCAGGAGAAATCACTTCCCGGTAAAATATAAACTAGTTGTAAAATGATCGTTCCAAAGACTGAGATGAACAGCCTAAAACTCTCATACATAAAATGATCGGGCTTCATCAAATGGAAGGGTGTCTATTAGGGAGGACTTCATCCTCTGTGGATTGTTCTCGGAAGGGTGGGTGACAAATTCTGCCTTTTTCTTCTCGGGTGGTGCACTTATATATCTTCCTACCATCCAGTTTTTCTACTTGTGCACACCTTAAGCCTTTACACATGACCAGGACAGCTATTTACATGCCGTGAAAAATCTTCTAGCATATAGGAGGTTACCTTCCCGCTTAAACTTCTTATGAAGCTAGCTTTTCTTACACACCAAGACGACGCTGAATGCAACGTTTATTTTGATATAATCTGGAACTAGCTCTATACATTCATTCAGTCAGTTAAGGGGCGTACGTGATATGTAACTTTCTATGTGATTGACGAGGCAGTTTTTTTTCGCAGTAGGTTGACTTTCTGCGGTAGACTGGAGAAGAGATGAATTCATACCTTTATCATGGGTATTTGCGCGTAAGTGAATCTAAAGGACTCGACTGGAATTCGAACTCGGCTCTCTCAGTTTTCAAAAAATACGAAAATAAAAGCAACCTAAATAATGTCGAAACTACATATATATGCATAAAAGCTGAGTATCATCTGCCATTTGAAAAGCAGAATAACATATCACACTTTTATCACTTAAAAGATCCAAAAAAGATAAAATTTCGGCATCAAATGACCCATAAGGAATTGATATGCCGTTAAACAAAATTAAATTATAAAATCTATTTACACAATAACATTAGACAACTTACTCACTGCTTTCCTATGTCCAAATTGTCAACAGTATGTCCAGTGAGTATCAGCTTCTCCAAACATTCTTCCGTCTTTAGCATGACAATAAACTACACTAAGCTGCAAGGGAGAATTTGAGGAGTGTGGAATCATCTCTTAGTTGCTGTTGTTTCGAAGTACATCCTGACACGAAGTGGTAGCATCTGTTAGGGTCTCCCCCATAGGCAGATAGAGAATTCTCAAACTGGAATCTCAAAATCGAAAGTATAAAGGTATATATATTTTCATAGTAGAAATACCAACAATTAATTTTCAAAAAATTACCAGCCACAGAAAAAAAAATACTGAAAGGTCCCAAGAAAATTAAATTTCGGCATTAAATATACCGTTTAACAAACGAACAATCAAATTATTTCTTTCGTTTGGTAATGTTCTCTATATGTGTTTTTGTTGCCGTTTTACTTCTATGTTGTTCACATGTTTCGTTTTTAGAATTCTAAGCATCCTCCTGTAGAAGCAAATCTTTATTACAACTAGTCTCGTCTTTATATCTCGAGAAAAAATATTCAGCATTCCCTTTCATATAGCTGGATTGGTATTGCACAGCAGTTCAGCATTGTTTTCTTTGTTTCTAGCGAAACAAAAAAATATCCAGTGAGAATTAGGAGACAAAAGAAGAGGGTTGAGAAAAATTCACTATGTTAAGAAATGAAGAAGCAGTAAGACGCCATTATTTTTCTTGCTGTTATGATTTTCATTCGCATGGGGTCAGGTCAAGGTGGGCTTGCTAGTGGTACGACGTGGATATGATTACTGAGCTTCTAGTTATTGTAACCCTCTTCTTTAGATGAGGACCAGTCCTTGACACAGCGCCGTAGGTCGTTATTTCGAAACATTACGTCACATCGAAACGCTTAACCATATTAAATGTAAATGAATAGATTTCGTTAGTATTATTGAAAAAGTCAGAGGTGATTTGGAAAATGCAGACATGACAGGTTAAAAAATACATTGCGCTTAGAAAGAATATTTTGATCGACATGGATTTTTCTATATTATTTCCCGTTATAATGTATGCAATTATGGCTCTTCTTAGATTCCATACATTGTTATCTGGGAATTATCATAAATAATGGACGATTACGTTTTGGTCTCGAGGAGAAACGGAAAAGATATACGAGTTATTCTCTTTGGTTTCAATGAGGAAAAGAAAGAAATTGAGCGAAAGAAGTCAAAGAAGGCGATAGTGCCCTCCTGTTTTTAATGTGAAATAGAAAAGAAAACATGTAAATATCAATTATTTCATTTGTACCCTCCTATTGCTTTAAGAATTGAACGACATTCAAATAAAGTTTTATTGCAATAGTTGGTTAAAGTTATCAAGCGCAAATAATTAACTGTGCAATACAGGTATTTCCCACGCGTATTTTGTCGTCGTAAAATTCGCGAAAGGTTTATTTATTCTTTACATAGTATGATTCATCAGAAATTTCGGCTAGGAAAGTCGTGAAATATTTCCTGTAATGTGAAGATGTCTTAGTGTGATAATTGGGAGTAGAGTAGAGAAATTAATAGAAATTATGAAGAGGCCAGCGTACTGGGAAAAGATCAACTAACATTTGGTGCAATAGTGATGTATCTGAATTTTAAAGTTTACCCGAGTGGGCCTACTCAAGATTCGCAAGAATATTGATGTGCTAATTAAAATGTTCAGAATACTGGATTAGAATGAGATATAATAAGTGGGACAGTAATTGGCAAAGTGAGAGAATTGCTTGTGAATGTGCGAGAAAATATACTGCGTTGTCAACAATTGTTGAAGGAGAAAATGTTCATGTTGTGATCGCATAAAATCACACGTGATCATGACGTCATCTATTCTTATTGCGTACCCTGTTAATCTTAGCGAATTTTTGTTGAACAACGTAGACAAAAATAATTTTAGGAATCCATCTTTTACTAATCAGAATACCAGTTGATTTATATAAACAATAAATTATTCTCAGAATCTCCTGACACGTTACTTCTAACAGACATCGCTGCCGGCAGGTCCGCCAGATGATATCCAGAGTCATCTACAAGTTGGTCAACGTAGGTGTGATGAGGGGTTTCAACCGATCTTTTGCAGCGCAATGGGTTCCATAGGAGGGTGTCGCTTACAGGATTTGATGGCATATAAGGCACAATTTTTTTTATCTTTAAAATTCCCTATGCGTCTTATAGGCTATATGTAGGTTTACTAATTTTACTACTTAATTATTTTTTCTTGATTTGCCTTGCTGAAATTGGGGTACGTCTTATACACCCCTGCGTCTTATATGTCGTCAAATATGGTACTTCTGCAGAAGAGACCAGCTAGCCGAAGCCTTCTCACTCTTAGTAAAACTGACATAGGAGGACGGTGTCCATACAGGTGTTTCTTTGTTGGGTGTTTCTTCCAGCTCTATATTGCAGAATGATAATATCTTACTAAATGCAAATGAACGAGCTTGGGAAGTTGTGAGTGATTAATTTGTTGTTTGACGTCGTATCAAAACTTGTGGGTTATTTAAAGCCGAAATATATATTTGGAGATTGTAAGAATAATTATTTTTGCGAGTGAATTTTGCATGAACAATTCTTTTGAGAATCGCAATTATTTTTATTTATTTATAACTGGGGGAGGGGAGTTAGTGAAAGGGGTGGAGACAAGCGCATCTAAAACCAAAATTGAGAAAGGAGAATTGGATTTTGCATAAGTCGGTGAAAAATGATTTAAATCATTTAATCCTAATCAAGACAATAAAGCCACTAAGATGTAAGGGTTTACTGGGTGTTAGAGAATGTGAGACAAATATAATATTAAGGGGAGAAAATAATAAAAAGAACAACAATCAAAGGCATAAGATATGGAGAAATGCCAGAGAAGAAAAGGTTAACATTGCTCCGTGGAATCGACTCCTGAGAGGATGTTTCTCGCATCACTACAATCTTATCCTATGATATGGTTGAATGGTAGCTTATTTCGCAAGATCATTTACAACCGGTTAATGAGTTTGATTCTCGCCGGGTACTCCATACCCTCAGCCTTACGCCATGTTTAAACGAGATTACCTCAGAAGTACCTCGACGTGATGTAATGGTTAGCAAGTTGATATGGCTAGAGTAATTACAACTGCATAGTGAGTTCGATCCTCACTCGGTTCCCCATATTTTGGGCTTTGAGCCAACTCTAAATTAACTTTACTAAGCGACACTTCGACATGGATCAATGGTTAGCAAGTTGATCTCGTTAGATTACTTACGTCGAATAGTGATATCGATCCTCACTGGGTGCCCCATACATTCTACCATGTGAGAATTCTATGTTACGCTTATTAAGGGGCACCTCGACAATGCGTAATGGTTAGCAAACTTTTCTCGCTATATCAATTATGGTTGAATAGTGGGTTCGAGCCTTACAATGTGCCCCGCGCTTTCGGCCTAGTGTTTATCTAAGCTACTCTTTAAAAATTTTTATGAAGCTAAAGCATCACCAATTCTAGTTTTGTACTAGACTTTTTGACGCTGTCGCTTTATAATGATTTACAATAATACTGACAATGGATATTAGTAGAAATATGTACTACTGTTTACAAAATACATGTCACTCAAGGTAATTGATTAGTAAATGAAATAGTTGTATGAGCGTAAGGAAAGTGGAAGGAAGCATTTGCATATTTTATGGAGATATAGGATAGATATCTCTTGACTCTGGATTTGAAAACCTTAAGATTTTAGTGAGTGGAGGTGCAGTCTATTATGAGTCTTTAGTACAAACTAAGGATTTCTAGAGAAGAAGCAGCCTAGGTAGACCTTTTTACTTGCCGAAGAATTACGAAGAGAATGACAAGGATTTAATAATTCTTTGCGTTGAATCTTATCAAATGGCTTTGCGTTGTCTGTGAAACACAGATCTTTCTGAGTTGCAAGGGAGACGTGATTTATTTGAAAAAAGATAGAATAATCCGGGATTTTTTTTCCTCGGAGTTAATCGCATTTATACGCATAAAGTAAAAAGATGAAATTCTACAACATTTTACCAAGTTCGAAAATCCGGAGTATCAGTGGACGTAATAAGAATGAGAGATTTCTCTGATTCGATAGCAAGTAAGCTTTGCGTATATTCTTAATATAAGAATGGAATCCTTAGGTTACCAATTTAGTCTTCATGAAATTATCATGGCAAGAAAATGCATTTTTTATCCTAATCCAATACGTAACCTCAGTAAAAGACTCAGGAATTAACAGTTCTGTCCAAATGATATCAGAATCTCAAAATAATACCCAGTTAGATACTTACATAACCTCATCTTTTTCCAGTTCCTCTTCAATATCTTAGAGTTGTAGCAAAAACAAAGCTCGATTCTCCAGACACTGAATTCGATCATAACAAAATATTGGTACGTGATTAAAATACAACATATCATCGTTTTCTTTTAACAAATAATTCCATCTTTTTTTATTTCAGGGGAAGCGTAAAACGAGGGAAAGGCAAACAATAAGTTACAAATACAACGTTTACCATTACAGCTACCACTGAAGGAGAAGATAAACTCAGTATGGATGTATGGAATAATTAAGAAAGTCAGTGAAACCCGTAACTGTTGGGAGTCAAATGGTGGTGAATTTAGTTCATACGGCACACCCGTATTGTTATATAATAAGTTTAATTATTGAGGTCATGTAATTCAGTGTTTCTTTAGAAAAAGAATTCAAAATTTGACTTATGTCTTACAGGCGAAGTTCTGCTTTTCCATAGTTGAATTTTATAACCACACTTCACCTTCCTCCAAATTTATAATTCTGCATCAGAAAGTCATTTCAACATAGTCCGCCTCCATTATTATATTATTCACTGAAACGAAATTATTATTATTTGATTTGATTTGTTTTCTGGTGTATATTCCTTTCTTTCCGGGTCCTGACCAGAGACCTAAGCTCAGAAATTGCATCATGGCATATTCCACTAATAATCTTTTAAGAAGAGCCTCACCACAGTAAGATCACACATTTTTTACATAGATAAATCCCTTCGTAAAATGCAGGCTGTACTTGTGAGTATTTTTTTTACTTTAAGGCATAGGCTACCAGGAATAACTTCAGTGAGATTATCGGAACCTTTTCCAGTCAACTGTAAATGTTGATGTTTTCTTGTGTCACATTTCTGAGATTTCGATTTCAAGGTCCTTGTATTTTGATAGTTTTGGAAGATCTACAAAGATACAATCCAGTCTGCTGGGGCTGCCATTTCAATAAGAAGGTACGTTAGGTTTTTGCGATATCTGATCACGATGCCTGAGCAAAAAGATTTGAATGTTTGGCCTGTGAGTATTGTAAAGTGGCATAAAATTGTTACAGATACTATGCCTGTGCCGGGTCTGAGTGGAAATCATACTTATTTCTTGCTGTTTCCTTTCCAGTTGCAAATGCCAGGTTTTATATTCAGAGGGTGCTAACACTGTGCAATTTGATACAAGATGGTAAATTGTTTCTGGATATTTATCACAAAATCTGAATTTAGGGTTAACACAATTTTTTATAGTATGCGTGCTTGTCAATTTTAATTTAGCAAGCATTGGACTTTTGCAGCAAGAATAAAACATTAAGTTTCACCATTTAAACATACCATACGTAACCACTGATAATTAAAGAATATATATCATATTTCCTGGCACGAGCAGAGTATTGACCAGGAAAAGGAGTATCTTGCCATCGTTTCTGTATTTGACATTGCTTTCTTTTTGAAGATTTTGCCGCCGCATTAGGTTTATTATGTTTTACTTGCATTTCATTATTATTATTATTATTATTATTATTATTATTATTATTATTATCGTTATCATTATTGCTGTTGTTGTTGTTAATAAATGTCTTCCTAGGAAATGCGAATTTAGAAGAACAAATCTGAAAAGATGTACATTGATCATTTAAGCATCCCCTACTACATCAAAATTAAACTTACTAATAGAAAATAATGTTCTTATATTTCCACCTCACGAGGGTAGCATGCTCCTGATAAGGAGCGTTGGTCGGTGACTTAGGTATTCGTAATTGGTGCATTAATGAACTCGAACAAAACAAAAAACGTTGTTTCCCAAGAGTTTCCAAGAAAGTGGATTCAAGGGAAACATTACCAAAACAGATTGTGATCTGGAATCAAAATAAAAACAACGATGTCAAGTGGCGCGAATTAATCATCATAATGAATTCAAGATATGACACGCAATTGTAGCAAGAAGATGGATTCTAGAGAAACATTTTCAAAACATTGATTGTGATCTGAAATTGGAATGAAAGCAATGATGGCACATGGTGCGAATCAATTATCAGAAACCAGGATGTGTTTCCAAATTGTTTCAAGAAGATGGACTCAAAAGAAACATTTCCAAAACAGAGATTGCTATCTGGAATCGGAATGAATTCAATGATGGAAATATGCCGTGAATTCTTAATCAAATTTCAGGATATGTTTCCCAATTGTTCCAAGAATGGGTCATCAAGAGATACATTTCCAAAACAGAGAATCGGAATGAAAGGAACGACGGCAAATACCGTGAACCTATCCCCAGAATTCATGATATGTTTCCCAATTGTTCGAAGAACGTAGATTCAACGGAAGCATTTCGAAAAGAGAGATTCTGATCTGGAATCTGACTGAAATCATCGATGGCAAATGCCACGAATTCATCATTAGAATTCAGGATATGTCTCCTGATCATTTAAGCATCCCCTACTACATCAAAGGGGAAGCGTAAAACGAGGGAAAGAAGGTGGACTCAATAGGAACATTTCCAAAACAGAGATTTTGATTTGGAATAGGAATCAAAAGAACGATGTCAAATGCCATGAATCCATTATCTACATTCAGGATATATGATTCTTGTGAAGATTTATCATCCCCCACGTCCAGGTGGGATGACGATCGATATAAATTTTTAAAAAATGAAAGGATTAAAATAATTCTAAAAAGAAATTTACCGTTACGATATTATAATCATATTTTCATTCCTAATAAAATTACTGCTGTTACCAAGTGAGGTATTTAGGATCAATAACGATAATGAAAAAAAGGCAAACATCATGTTTCCTAACGCATTAATATAAATACGATTTTTTTTTACCTTTCCCTACATATGTATGATTTAATCGGTAACAATATTATTGTTAACGAATTCTTTTTTTTTTGTCATTCAGTTATCCCAAATAAAAGAAAATGTTAACTAAATAAATTTTACCTTGACTGCACTCAATTAAATCTCCGGTGGTAAGCCCTTTGTCTGTTGACCTTTGTGGAAACAAACTAAGGTCTATTAAACTTTCGACTTGTCTTACGTTGAATGGCGGCCAAAGAAGAAACGAGAAAAGAAAAAATATTTTAGATTAGAAAATCAATAAAAGCAACTTAGATTTCCTAAACAAATTATCGCCAATGAAAATGACGCCAACATGGCTTGACGAATGAAACACAGATCGGATCTAGCTGAAATAATAGCAGTTACAAGAATTGTGCCAAGTAAAAGAGTGTTGGCTGCTTTCAACTGAAAAAAACGAATTTTAAAGAAAGGTTATTCCAAACGTTTATTTAATCAGAGAATTTTCCCTACCTGTTAAGCTATCAACAATTAATTTTTTTTTTATATCAGGGATTTACCAACATCGTTGCTAACTTTACTATTTCACTGGACAAGCTCAGGTTCGTCAACGTCAAATTAAAACAGCGTGGGAGTAGAAGATATTGCCAGAGTGAGACGTATTATTGCGCAGTAGAGCGAAGGCTCTATCAGATATTCACTCATTATCTATGATGTTGATCCACTACCAGTGTACACCTGACCAAAAAATTAGAATTAATTTCATTGTTGGCCTATTAATTTTTTTTAGCAATCTATCTATTAGGTTGTTGCAAAAATAATGACGTAATAATGTCGTTTTTTGACGTATTTTTTAACTTCAAAAACGACATTATTACGTCATTATTTTTACACTAACCTAATATCTATCCACGCACGCACGCACACACACACACACACACACACACACACACACACACACACACACACACACACATATATATATATATATATATATATATATTAGGATCTTAAATTGAAAACTGCGATTTTGATATGTTTTCGATGTAATATCCTAAAATAAACAATATTACACCACTTAGTATTGAGCCCTCTTTTAAATTATACGTTACGACCGATGGAATTGTATTTTGTTCGTTCTCATCTTACCTGCGTGTGTGTGTATATATATATATATATATATATAGATATATATATATTCATATATATATATATATATATATATATATATATATATATATATATATATATATATATATATATATATATATATATAGGCAGTATATCTTCATTTGAGCATGTTTGGTTGAATAATGTAGGCATATATCTATTTATTTTTATTTTAATCCTCTATAATTCACGATTCGATTTCTTATTGTTACATAACTGACTAAGAAAGACACCTTAGTCCTTGGTTATTCCTTTCATTTCCCAAACTTCTTTCAATCTCATCTAAGATCAATTTCATGAGTGAAATACTAAGACAAAAAATTAATGTAACTGGTAGTTGTGAATTTCTTTGTAAATACGGATGAAATGAGCCCCGATATAAGTCAATTTAGAAGTTAACGTTTAGAATATGGAAGGGAGAAGGTAACATAATTTATATTTTTTTTATTATTAAGAATTTAAAATACTGAATCTGTAATTTTAAAAAAAAGAACAATTTGAACATTCCTTTTATAGATATTTAAAAACATTTTTGTTATCCTCATAATTAATTTTATTTAGTTTTGGTTACATTTTATACAGAGAGAGCTCTAGAAGGATTTGAAGTTGTTTATTTTTTATTTTCATTGTGGAATATACTTTTATATTGTGTTAATTATTATTTCTCTAAAAAGTGAATGTTCATTTAAATGTTATGCAACATAACTTGAATCTAACATGTGTAAAGAAAACCTTTTCGGTAATTGTCGGTTTGAAACCAACTTATATATTTACTTTTTTGTTAGAAATACAATATAGAAAATGGCATTCAAATTAATATACAATGTTGGTCTTTTGCAAAATACTAGTTGACGGAGAAGAGTTATTGCGGATGATTAAGTTGGTTGTATTAAATTTGGTGTAGTATATAATTAGTTTTCTTCTTGTTCTATTTCCTTATTCTTTGTGACAAAGTGAAATACAAAAATTGTTTTTCACGATCACATCCCCTCCTTACGAAGGACTTTATCTATGGAAAATATGTGGGTTTTTTGGGTTTTTTTTTAAATTGTTCAGTGGAAAATGTCATGATCCCATTTCTGACCTTAGTTCTCTCTTCGGAACCTGGAAAGAAATGAGTACACACGAGAAATCAAAGGAAATAAAATAACATTAACAATAATAATAATAATGATAGTAAAGAAAAAGCCTACATTAGACTAAATATCATTTTCGAAAAGTACAGATTTCTGATAGGGTATACCTGTAAAAGAATAATATTAATAAAGATAAATGGAAAACTTATCTTAGCCGACGCATTTCGTCCTCTCAGGGACTTGACCAATACAGGTTATCCTTTTATATATATATATATATATATATATATATATATATATATATATATATATATATGTGTGTGTGTGTGTGTGTGTGTGTGTGTGTTTAATCATGGTTTGGTTGAATAATCAAGACATATTAAGTCTATTTTTATTGTAAGCCTCTCAAATTCATGGATCAATTTCTTAGTGGTATTCCGAAACTGATTAAGAAAGACGCCGTAGTTTTGGTTATTTCTTTTATTTTCCAAAGTACTTTCAATCTCATCAACGATCATCTTAAGGGGTGAATTGCTAAAGTAAAACTTAATGGAATTAATTGTTGTGATTTTTTGGGAAATGCGCATGAAATACGCTCCGTTATAGGCAATATAAAAATTAACGTAATGAATATGTAAGGGAGGTAACTTAATTTATATTTTTATATAACAAGAGACATCTTAAATTAAACTTATTTATATTTAGAAAAAGGTAACTTAAAAACTATTTTGCTATATACAAATAAGTTTAATTTAAGCTCTTATTACATCAATAAAACCTGAGAATATCAAATATATTTTAAAATAAAAAAATGAAAGATAGAAACATAGAATCCCATGATGAATTCATTGTCACAATTATTTAATGGTCAAATCTTCTTTTCCCTAAATGATTTTATTTGAACTGTATCTGAGAATGTGCCGATAAAATAATGGCATGTGTGTGCTTTCCTGCAGTGACACATGACAGAAACAAGATGCAATGAATGCTAACCCTAGGGGCTGAATATAATTGAATTTAGGAGAGACCAGAAAAAAGTATTTCTCGTTCATGTACACTTGAAGAATGATGAATTATGGTATCTTTCAAGAAATCGTTCAGCACTTTCTCTTTTATAAAGATCACACTTTTATCAAAGTTAAATTCTCTTAGACATTATTATCGAAAATGCGGAAAACTTCACAGATTTCTTGTGTTGTATTCGCTTCGATCTCTTAGCTTCTCGGCTTTCTTTTTTTCAAAAAGAAATGGCGCTATTTCCGCGTGCTTACCATCCCGTAGAACATCATTAGCCATCACATGACATGGGTCAACAAAACAGCACGCATTAATTATAGCTTATTCATTTTCGGAAAAGAAAAAAAAAAATTTTTCTAAGCGAAAAAACAAGACAAATTTAAATCTTTCAAAAATTTAACGCAAAACAAACAAACAAACAAAAAAAAACAGCAACAAAAACCTTTCTCTTTGTTATTAAACTTATTTACTTTTTGTAGACTTTTAATTATGACACTTTGTGGCCTCCACATATTTTGATTAAACTTTCAATGAGCTTATGAACATTCATGAATGTTCTCAAACATTTAAAATCCATGATAAACCAATGACATTCTCGCTTTTGTATATAAACCCGTGCAAGAAAATAAATTCTACATTGCCTTGATAAAGTCCTATAATCATCATTATCATCATAATCATCATCGGGGGGACCTAAGGGTAAAAGAAACAGTGGGCCTTTTGCAGGATGATCTGTTGGCGGTTGGTTCTCTGCATTGTCATGTGCATCCGCTCTTTGATGATGCCTGACCAGCTTTTTTTGTTGCCGTCCCTAGCCTCCGTCCGCCTTGAACAGTACAGTGCGCGACGATTCTACAGGCGTTGTTATGCCGTGTGACGTCGAAAAGCCATGACATTTTCTGATGCTTAATAGTAGTAGCGAGGAGAGATTCCTGTCAGTGAGACTTGGACATTGTTATCTGAGTTAAGAAAATGTATCCAGGCGTTCGTAAATAAATTCTTCAGAACAACGGGGAGAACAAAACCAGTGGCCCATGTACGGGACCGAGACGAATTTCTCCTTGCCATTATTAAGCGTCGGAAGATGGCATGCTTTGGTTATGCCGCACGACATAACAACTTCCGCAAGAACATTATGCTGTTACTGTTCAAACAGGCGCTTGCAGGGAAACAAACGCAAAAGATGGTCAAACAATATCAAAGACTTTTTCAATTAGGGGATGTCGCTGATATGCAAGGGGTTACAGAGAGTGAAAGTGAGAGAAAAGACTTGGTATTGTAGGATTGAGAAAAGGACAAAGCAGGAACGATGTTTAAGTAAACAGATGATGGTGATTGCCGTTGCATTTAAATCGTTGAAGATTGTAATTTTCATGGAAGCAAGTGCTACTATACTTAGATGAATAATTCAAAAATACGCTCTTACGTAGGCGCCCGAGGGGGGTTGTCAGTGATATTATTTGACTTGGTTCATCAGGGAGTTTCGGGTCTTTCAACATCATACTCCCTATCACCAAATCGACCCAATCAGGGGAGATCAATCCCTGATTCCCCCTCTCAATCAAACGCTAACAGCTACTCTGGCCTTTTTAAATAATTAGACGAAGAAATACCACATATTCCGCACATCCGACTGCATGTTTGTAACAACCAATCTTCTGTACGAATTATCTTTTAAATGGTCCGCGGTGGGGGCTAGATTCTTTTCTTATTTCGGTAGATAGCAGTTTCAATAGATGACCAAGGAGGTAATCTTAACGTTTCTAAATTAATTTCCCTATTGGTACGCTTAAATTCGTGTGATGAGCATAACAGGGGAAAAAATTTTCATAGCAGATGATGCCTTGGAAATATTTGTAGAAAAGAGAGAAGGAAGCCAAGTCAAGTCAGCGAAAAAGTGTCAGAAGTCCAGATGCCAAAGCAGGATCTATTACGTTGAAGATCCTTCCTTGTTTTTTGTTTAGAATCTCGAAATGAAGAGCACCAGTCCGGATATGGAAACAGTATTCATCATTCAAAAGGCCGAATAGTAAATTTGTAAATGTGCAAGATGGACTTTGACGTGAAAAACCTTCTGGCACGACAGTGACCCAACCTTCCTAGCGTTAGATGCAGCTATTAACTCAATGTAGTTGTTCCACTTCAAGTCAGTTGAAAACATGAGGCCAAGAAAGCGTAACGAGATGCTCTCCAAGCGTCGGGCATCAGCCATGCTGATGGCAACATAGGGAAATTTCTCTGTGATGGTGGAATGAGAACTGTTTAGTTTTAGAGACGTTTAAATTTACAAGCCATTTTCTTCCCAGGTTAACCAATAATTGGAGCTCATTTTTACGAGCAGCGTCCAGCTTAAATATTAGGTTAGTGCAAAAATAATGACGTAATAATGTCGTTTTTGACGTTAATGTCAAAAAACGACATTGTTACGTCATTATTTTTGCACCAACCTAATATATCAACTCTGACGAATTTACTGTTGAGATTGAAGTAAATGATAGTGTCATCTGCATAAATGCCTACTTGGGAACTGATCACATCAGGAATATCATTTATGAAAATCAGAAACAGTGGAGGGCTCAGTAGAGAGCCTTAGGGGACAACGGCGTTCGTGTAAAAGGATCTGGAATCAAGCCCATTCAGAACAATCTTCATTTCCCGATTTGATAGGAATGATTGGATTAAATCAAACAATAGTCTTGTAATACCATAGCCCTGAAACTAAAATGTCCAGCATGTCAAACCCTTTCAAACACCTTGGAGATATTTAGAGCCACAGCTCGAACTTCGACGTTATTATCAAGAGCTTGATATACGTATTTAGTTATCGCTGTAAACATATCAGCGGTAGACCGGGCAAAACGGTAGCCATATTGTGTGTCACAGAGTAGGTCATTAGTGTTCAGATGATTAACCACTACAGCATTGATTAAAGCCTCGAATACTTTGCCGAAAAGAGACAGGAAACTAATAAGGCGATAATTAGAGCAGTCGGAAGGTTCTCCAGACCACTAAAAACAGGAACAACAGAGAAGGACTTCCAACAAGCTGGAAAGCAGGAAGCAGCGAGACAATAGATGTAGACTTTGGAGAGAACTGTAGCCAGCTTGGGAGCATATTTCTTTAGGACGACAGCTAGGATCCAGTCAATTCTACTTGCCTTAAGGTAATCTAATTTGGAAATGATGTCCGACACTAGTGACGAGTTATGCGCATGTCACTCAGAAAGGACTCAGGTCTGAAGGAGGAAATTTGGTGTGGGTCAAGTGTTGAGATGGAAGAGGATTTCCGAGCAAAGCATTCAACCTTATCTGCTGTAGATGTTGGGATTTTAATTTATTGAAAAGAAGAGTAATTGAAGATTTGCTGTTGGTCAGCATACATTTCCAAAGGCGCCAATAATCTCTAGAACGGAACTTGCGAGATACTATACGTTGTTTCATTCTATCAGGAAACAGTAACTTCGGTTCATTAATATTAATATTAACACAGGTTACAGCGGTCGCCGCATATATATATATATATATATATATATATATATATATATATATATATATATATATATATATATGTGTGCGGCGACCGAGAACAGCAAAACTCCTTGCAACTCAAAAGATGAACTGAAGGCAAGGATTATATAACTTCGCTTCATTAATATTAATTTTAACACAGGTATCATCGGTCGCTGTTTTCTCGCTCAACTACGCCCACATGTAATAATCAAGTAGGTTGCAGTCTGGGAAGTTAGGTGTCTAGATGCATGGAGAGATGTGGTGGCAGATATTATCTGACATCCATGACTGGGTTCTCCTCCTTGTGTAGCATGGTGAAGAGTCCTGTTGCCAGACATAGACAGCTACACCGTTCTTGATCGAAAGCAGGACTACTTCGTCAAGTCACTTGATGCAGCCCTCCAAGTTGAATCTGACTAACTCATTAACAATTTCAGCAGCTCTTTTCTTATAAGAACTATCAGGCTGATTTTCTTCCGAGCTGCCGTACTTCTTTTAATCACTATGAGACTCATACAAATTTTGACGAATCATCTGCGCTCTCTTCAGACTGACGCCAAATCACTCCGAAATGCTTGTATTGGAGCTTCCGATGCGAATGGAAAGCAGTACAGCATGTCGTTTCCAAATTTCTGGCGGGGTGTATTGCCTGCAGGTGCTCCTTTTCTCACAGACGGTGGCCAAGTGTCCATACTTTACTGGGCAAACGACAAAATCAAAAACAAATGACGCGCATGTCCGCGCATTAAAAATATAAAATTTTGACAATTTATCTATAGCACACTACACACACACACACACACACACACACACATATATATATATATATTGTGTATATTGAGGCAGCAATTTGTTATTGATGAATATTTCATTAAATAATATAGACAAGTTTTGTCTATTTATTTTAAGTTCCTTTCATAAACAATAATGATAGTCTGTTTTTGTTGAATGAAAAATTTCAAAGCAACGACAGATTCGTGTATACGAGACGCGGAAGCAAAAATCGTGTCGCAGCTCGTGATGTCACACATGACCACACGAGAGTGAAAACTCGAAGTATTAAGTATGGGAAGCCGTTGGTATAAACCAATGGCTTCTGTTATCCATTATAAGCATTTAAGAATATATTATGGTGATTTCGTAGTTTATTTTGTTCAGGTTAGGCAACGAAAACAGACTATCATTATTGTTTCGTCCGTGTATTGTTTAATATATTGAAATGTAATTTTCATCTTTGAAAATGTCTTATGTAAGCCGAAAGCTTAGATTGGCTTAAAACATGTAATAACATGGTGGTTTCCTTTCGTCTTTCACTGATAATGTTATTAAGCTTATCAGACAATATGAAAGGGACTTACTTAAAATAAATAGACAAAACTTGTCTATATTGTTTGATAAAACATGCATTAATGATATATATATATATATATATATATATATATATATATATACACGAATATAATCATGAATTCTGCACAACCTCTTAAATAAAGTTTTTTAGAAATATTAAAAATTATGTTCAGATACAAGCTGGTAATGTATGGAAAACTTTTACAATAATGCCATAAGAAGTTATAAATAAAAGGTTTCCGCATGCGTTAGAATAAAATGAGATGTTTTAATCCTGTGTAACCTTTTGTTTGACGATTTTGAATACTGTCCTGCAAATCAAATCCTGGATTGTTTCGGATTAGAAGTATTTAAAACCAGCTCTATTCGTTAACGTGCCTGTCAATGCTGCTAGCGACAAAATGAGGCCATTCTCAGTACATATAAATAGGATTTACTGTCATAATTGATTTCCCTTGTTAAATTGCTTTATTTAAAACAGCAACAACTGATGAGCCGAAAGTATTCCTGTCAGTTTAAATAGTGATCACTGGCTGTTTTCACATCCAAGAAATAAAGATTTAATGGTATCTAAAGTGCTTAAGTCCTTGTGCAATAATTCTATTGCTCTTTGACTCCGTATCTGGAACTTTTATAATTGCATGCAGTTTTGTTGATGTTTATTTTCTTTTAGACAAGACATTGGTCTTTTGTTTGGAACTTTGAGAGTAGTCAGTCTTGTCCTTTTTCATTTCGCTTAGGCCGATTTAGCCTGAAGCCATCCGCAGATGTTGCCGACTGAGCCACCAAATCATTTTCCATCAGAAAAAATATAATATGGTGGCTGGAAAACCAAGTCAAAATTGAGTGATAATTTAAAATTTTAATGTTACCAGTTCGTTGGTCAAAAATGTTCGCTTCTCTGGGAGTTGGTAAGACTAAAAACCAAATATCACGTGTGTCGAAACATATGCCCTTTTCCAAACTTTTATTGTTCCGCCTTGTGTACAAGAGATACGCACACACACACAGACATATATATATATATATATATATATATATATATATATATATATATATATATATATATATATATATATGTTTGGAACTTTAGTTTAGACTGTGAGGTCGTTTTAATTTGTTTGTTTGGACTGTTTTTATTGTTTTTAAATGTCAGCATAAAGTTTCGGTCGATTTAACCTCCGCCCATCCGCAGGTGCTGAGAATAGATTCGTCAGACCTTTTTTTGTTGACCTACATGAATAAGCTTCCAAATGAAAAATATAAACGTTAACTTACAAACCGAGTTGAAATTCAGTGAGATCTTAAAATTGCAATATTACAAGTTCAGTTCATAGGTCAAAAAAGTTCGATTCTGTAAGTTGGTAGGCGTAAAAACCAAATATCTCTTCTAGGAAGTTTATGACCCTCACCAAAATATTTACCATTCCAGAGAAATTAAGAAACGCTTGGTGAGCAAAATTTTATATCTTGCTTCAAAAAATTATCAGTAAAATATTCCTTTAGTTACTAGATTATACAAATTTAAATATTATTTAATGTGGGTTTGATTTTGATTGATTGATCGATTCGTTTTCTATGGCTTGTCAACCTTTTGAGGTTATTTAAAGCCCAAAAATAGTTTGAGATTGTAAGATTTTTTTTTTTTAGATAATAATGATTTAGTTATTCAAGTGCTACTAATTAACGCCTAGCTGGGGAGAGCTGACTCATGCCTTTCCGAATGTTATATGCACTTAAATGAACCCACCGGAAATCGGAATTTGAACTCAGTCTCCGATCAACAATTCTGATCCATTATTCGTTACACTACCTGCTCACCCAAGTTTACATCATCTGGTATTCTTAAGCGGTCAACCCTCTAGCTACTAAACAGTCTTGACGTTGCTCAACTTCGGTGATCATATGCCAAACAGTGTTTCAATGTGATATGACCGTAAGCTTTTTTTTTTAGGTTTCGTCGTTTATATGACTAAACCGGAAGTATACAGAATATATTCAATATGTAATTAACAACTTACAAAATGCCTGTTTAAATTAATGACAATATGAAAACAGTTATAAAGCATTAAAATTATAATTTTTCCTTTTATAATTTCACTGATTCCCAAACTGCGTGAATTTAAGCGTGCTTCTAGTTTGGTATCAAAGTCTCACCCTTTTAATTTTGAAACGGTTAAATATAGCCGTCTCTTCTACTCCAACAGCTTCTTCTCTCGCGCTTCCCGTCAGTGGATCTCACTTCCTCTTACCTGACAGCTATAAGCTTCAAATATTCAAATATAATGTCAATCAAAATCTTCTGATACCTTGATATTGTTCCCTGTTCTTCTCTATAGCCTTTCCTCAAACACTCTTTTTACTAATCCTCCTACTCTCTATAACCCTTGCTTGCTACTGCCACTCCTACTTAACTTCCGGTGACATGCTTAAAACGAAACAAAAAATGTTTGATAAGAGACGCAAATAAACTAATAAATATGTAGATAATCAATAATAAATATTAATATACTAATATGCCATCTTTTTTTACAATGATGTTCACGCCGTACAAGGCTCGTGTGCCACTCGCAGTAGAGAGTTTCAGAGTAAGAGGCACGGTTTAGGTAGTAAAGATTGTTGTGATCTTGGGAAACGGTTACATAAGCCAGTGTTTTGTAGGAAGAAGCTGCACGCGTGGTACTAACATCATATTAAATAGGAAAAAAGGGAGTGGTTCTCTACAATGTGCGTGGTAAGACAAGTCGAAGTCGTTGGGGTCAAGACTCAGGGAATTAAAGAGTGTAGTTCATATGATAACTTTCCATAGAAATAGCAATAGAGCAGCGATAGGATTATGACTTTTCGTCTGTGAGAAAGACATTCTAGGATGGAAAATATCTTACTTAATAAATATAGATACATAAATATTTCGGATACTTTTCGTTAAATTCGAATATCGTGAATGAAGACAGATCTTTCTATCATAACCGAAACAGTGTTACTGATTATCTATAATTATAATATTGTGAATAATAAGCGGAGGGAGGGGGCGTTCGCAGAGGAGCAAAACGGGACCTTCCAGGATAATGAGGAATTTGAACACTGCTACCAAGGATTGTATAAAGAAAACATGATGAGTGACTATATTTGGGAGGCTGATACCTGAAAGTAATTTACAGTATAAGCGTAAATCGTCAAACACTTTTTACTTCTAAATTTTTGTGTAATCCTAGAATAAATAAATAGAAATTGCGAACCATATGTCGTTTTTTCCTACTTTACGTGAACAAGAATGTTCCCATTCACCAATTTTCAAAATGGGAATAGGTAAATTTACGAAATATGATTAAAACCAATGTTTTAATTAACCATTTTTCATACATGGGAGGCGTAAGAAAATAGAAAAACAAAAACAAAAGCTATCCAAAAACAAAAATCTTATTACACACTGCATGGATGTCTGATTTAAACGAGGTCTTTCTAAACTTTTGAATCTCGAAACCATTTATCCAAATAAATGTTTTGCTAGCCCATTAATGCATCCATCTCATTTTCTAAAGGGCATCTGCTTGCACATTTTCGATAAAATCAACCATTAGAGATTTTCGCTACGGAAGACCAGACGCGTAACATTCTCCTGCTTTAGAAAACTGATTACGTGATTTTTCATCGGAGGAAATATCATTGCTGAAATATTTTTTTTTAAAAAAAAGAAACGCCTTAAGCTACTGATATATTCATTCTAAAATATCTAATTTATTCTCTTTCTTGAAATGGACAACTCAGAATAACAGGAAATTATTTACATCTCTTGAAGAAAAATAATTATGAAGTGTGTTACCGATAAAAATAATGGAGTACAAGACATCGTGACGTTATTTTTATGCAGCATAATTTTCTCACATTGTTATTGAATTTAGGGATTTCTTGCCATTGTAAATGTACAACGGTAAATCTTTGAAATGCACAACGACAATTTTTTGAATTCCAATAAACAGTAAATAATGATCCAAAAGATAGAATATAGAATTTAAAAAAAAATCAATCACCCTCGCAGACCAACGGAATTCTTATGTCGCCATAAATTCGGAAAGTCTTAACTGATCGATTGATTTTTTTGCCTAACGGCATATCAACAATTTATTGGTCAGTTAATGTGGAAATTTAATTTTCTTGTGAAGTAAAAAAAAAAAAAAAATGATTGTTATTCTTCTTTCGCAATTGAATACATGGCAGCTGATACTGAGGCGATGATATGTGAGTTTTATGTTGTAGTTTTGTTGAAGTTATATTTTGGAATACAGTTTGATTTCTTTAAGCAATTGAGATATAAGGGTTAAAGAAATTCATTCATATTGGTTGTTTGTTTGATCTTATCGGTACAGGTTATTTAATGGCGAAATCTAAATATTTTGTTCAGAATATTGTATCTTCAACTACAGATAAAAAGTATTACTGTTGATTTTACTATGAATATCTCCTTTTTTATATATAAATGTATTACTAGTATTTTTACTATAAAAATGAATTTCTATACTTTCATCGGTTTGCCTTGTTGTTTGGAGTTTAGATATTTGTCCAATTCCGGGATTCTACCATATGCTACCATCCACTGTCAGTAACAAAGAGTGGTTTCCACGCCGCTAAAAACCTCTAAACCGCCGATTAGAGACCTTGCTGCCGGATGTGGTTTATCGTCATTCCGGAAGGCCTGACGTAAAGTAAATTAGCACTGCTGTTTGTTAAACTTTAAGATATTTTGATATAAAATGATAAAGATATTGACGAGAAAGACGTTGCCACGCAGGAAAAAAAAAGTAATTTCTCAAAGAAAGCATTACTCGGGGTTGAAATTTATAAACTCTTTATGACAAAACAGTGTTTCAGGGAATTAAACATCGCATGTCCACTAAAACTATCACGATTTCTAGTATTGTTTAGAGTTTCTTTCATCAAAAATAAATATAAAAGAGAAATGAAATTCGGCTATTTTTATTTTCGTGCTATTTCTTATTCATTGGTTATTTAGGCTTCACTTGTATTTTTCTTGTCTGGTAGCGTTCGTTGCTATAATTATTGGTTGTTTGCATATGATAATTCCAATTCGATCCTCAGTTTGTGCCTGATACATACAGCCTTGTGCCACATCAAAGCTACTCTCATAAAACTAGTTGATCTATGCGGGATATTTCGTTAAATGTAGAGCAGAAAGTCAACATCTTGATTATATTAGGTTGGTGCAAAAATAATGACGTAATAATCTCGTTTTTTGACGTATTTCTTAACGTCAAAAAACGACATTATTGCGTCATTATTTTTGCACCAACCTAATATTATCTGAACAGGAGTAGAGGTTGTTTCCTATTTCTTATTTCATTTTCGCTTCCTTGATAAAATCTTCTCATTCTTTTTTATTCTCAGTAGCCTTCTTTGCGTAATAGCGGCATTATCTCCTTGCGTGGGGTGAACTGACCCATTGTATTTCTATGGCTGTTAGAAATCTTCAACAGATGTGGTTATAGTTCTTCCTATATGATTGTATAGCACTAATTTATACAGTTTTGAAGCAATTGTTATATAAATATACTGTTGGGATATACAATATTACTAGGACTTTGTAAACGGACAATTATATATATATATATATATATATATATATATATATATATATATATATATTCATCAGTTTCATTGTTTTAAATTTATTTTCAATATCAGTCCTCCTCTGATAGACGTCTTTTTAATGAGAATGAGTTTGTGTTAGCGTACTATTTTGCTCCTATTATACATAGTCGAACTAGAGTCTCTGCA